>OV121073.1:13070799-13670799 GCA_921293005.1 Nemoura dubitans | reverse complement strand
TTAGGTATATCGCACGCAAGATCAAAGATAAGGTAAATAAAGATTTCATTTTATCATTGCGGCTTCCTAGCAAGATACCTTCTTTTTTCGGACAGCACAATAATTGGAGTGAAAAGTATCAAAGAAATAAGTAACACAAAATATCTCCAGTCATGCAAGTGTCACCATGTGAGACCAGGAACATGAATCAGCTTTATAATTTATTCTGCTAAGATAACGCCAATTGGTATCCCACATCGCAGAGGAAGTTGGATACCAGGAAACGGAATCGTACAACTGCTGGTCATTGACAAATGAATAGAATATATATCCACGGCCCTGAACAAATTCCCAAAAAATAGTTGAGCAAAGTGGACGAAGTGACGTACATGCATGGGCAAACCCTGGGGATTCGATGCACCGGCGACCTACGAAGTAAGCGATCAATAAATTTAAAGCTTACGAAATTGGTATTTTTGGGTGTCGGGCAAAGGACAATGCCCTTGCGGTCCCTTGGCGGGTGCCACAAACACCTTGCGTGACGATAGCCCCAACCCGAACGCCCCAACTAAGACCCTTTCGTGCTTCACTGTGGTCCTTCGGTGCGTCCCTTTGACTGTCCCTTCGGCTGTCCCTAAGTGCGTTACTGCGTGCTCCCCAGGCCACAGGAAGTCAAAGGCAGAGGAGCGCAAGCGACCTATCGCACAATTGCATGTCACTTCGCCGCAGTTCAACGAGAATGACGTCAAATAAAACACGCGATTTTACCTGACAATGAAAAAACAAATCTTTCGCTTTATTATTGCGGCATTGCCGAGGGAAATGGGCACGTATGTCGATGTGTACGCTCGATAGTCGCCCCATAATTCATGTAGCTGGTGTTATTTTCCAGCACGACTTTGTGCAACCGCTTCGAACATTCTCAATGCCATCGCCGACGCCGACGCCGAAGCCGTCAACGCGGTGTTCTTTGTCCGGAGAAGCGGGCAACGTTCGCTCCCGAGTCTTGGGGTACCTCAATTCTCTGCCCCCCCCCCCCCCCCCCCCCACTCTCATAGTCTTACAACGATTATGTGTCTAGCCTGGCTCATCTGCAGAAATTATGCAACATGTCCTTGAGCTTCCAGCTACCGACGCCCAAGACATTCCCTGTCAGTTGTGCTGTCAGTTTTTACTCGAAGTCTTAAGAGAACCGCACTGGCCGATCGAGACGGATTTAATTCGATGCTACACCATACTGCTTCTTGCCCTCGCAGTCTCCCGCACCTGCAAAGCTCTAATTCATATTCAGCAGAAGATTACATTTATGAAAGCAATTATGAAAGAATTAGTACTTGAAACATCAATTGCACGCGACTCCTTTGAGGAGAGTGCTATGACGCTTCGAGTATACATGTGCTACTGCATTGGAAAATTTCGATCTGTTTTACATTAGACGGGAGCAAGCATCGCGGCAAAGACCTTGTAATTCCGACACGCAATGGCAGAGGGTGTCAGAGTACCAATTGAAGGGTATTTTTGGTTTTCCTACGAGTTTGAGTCGATCGGAATCAGCTAAAAAATAATACAGCATTTTGGTAATTCATAATCAAAATGATTCGTTTCTGGCTATAGCTGTTTCACAGCGTAAAGGAGTTTTTGGTCCTTGACCTTCCTGAGACCTCGCCAGTACGCACACCTGTTATACAAGTGTCAAGAGTTACGACCTTGCGACCGTTGGGTGCAACAAAATCTGACAAGTGTTCCCCTATTTTTATTCCTATGTCGCAAAGCGAGTGAAGTGATGAACTGTCATTTTGCCAAAAATATAAATAAACCCCTCCGAATCATTTTCATTTTAAGACGTCCCCGGCGAACGCATTAAAGCAAATCGCTCTCCATTGTCGAACGTCGCCAGTCGCTGCCAGTAATTAGCTCTAGGTAGACAATTAAAAAATTAAATTTAGTGCTTTCTTTCTTAGCGATCTGAAACACAAGTCACAACGCGTTGATAGTGGGAGGAATGGAAAGAGAAATAACCTTATAAACGAAGAAGGAAATGATCGAATATAAAATATAGGTACATAGTATATATAGAAAGATAAAATCTTTTCTTAGTTCTCTGGCACAGCCATATTCCCAGATCTGGGTGTGAAGTGACTGGAACAGTAGGCAATATATACCTATACAGGTATATATTACATTCAAGTAAGTAATACATGAGAATGTAGGTATTTAGCATATACCATTTATTCGTTTCTGTTTTTCATTCAAAACAGAATTTTATTGTTTTAAAGCCCTAAAGAACTAAGTACATGTATAATTTCATATGAGCTCCCGGCTATGCGTTTACTATCCATAAATTATCGAACACAACATCACGGGATTCAATAATGAGCAAGTCCAGGATATCTTCACAGAGACCTAAACAAGAGCAATATTATTGCACGCGTAAGTTGTAAATTAGACTCGCACTCCGGAGGCACGAGCGTCATTCTATGTGTTGAGAATCATGCAATCAGGGTAATTTAGCATGATTTACAGCGCGTATAGCGACACTACGAATGTAAAAGCATGAAAATTAGAAAAGGCATCTATGATAATTTGAGTGTCGAATCTTCTTGTGATATGACGTGATCAAGTACTTGAGCATGGATTGACTCATCTTTAGCAGGACACATTACATCACGCAGTCATTAGAATTCGCAGACACGTATGAAAATTCTCCGATTTTATTGGCCGATTCCATTATTTCAATTTAATTAAGATTCAGGTGACATGGCGTATCCTAAAAATGTATGCTCGGTCAAAGTTGGACAAAGTTATCAATCAAAGATTACTGCACCGCTGGATTTGAAGCCGGATGAAAATTTATTAGCCCTTCCTAGAGTCCTTATCTTTGTTTTTTTAATTTTTTTATATAGCTTTGAGTCGGTGTCATGACCTCAGAGATGGTAGTTATTGTCTAATATCTTTTTAAGTAAAATGAACGACGAAATTTTTATATCTTCGGTCCATGAATGTGGTATCGCGGGCTCAAATTTAGCTAAATAAAAAAAAGGAACAAAAATATTAGGAAAGAGAGCCCATTACATAATAATTATAGTTACCTATAGTAATCGCATTCGCAATAATTTACAAATACCAACAATAACTACAAATGGAATGAAATCGAACTCTCAAACATTGACAATGAATTTTACTAAAATAATCACCGGCATTTCCCTTATAGTTCTAATAAACACTATCAAGAAAATGTGTCGAAACTAGAAACAAAGGTCCCTGACATGCAAGTTCTGTGATAGCATTTAGTTACATTGGTGGGCATTTGGTTGTGTAATTTGACAGTCAATGACCAGCGAAAGTGATGGCAAAGAGGGTCAGGTCGACCAGCCATGCCAGCATTATCTCACATGTTACCAAACGCAGCGAGCACAGGATAATTATATGGTTTAGGTACATAAACCCAAGACGCAGGTTGTCCAGCGTTGATTCAAGGTACCGATACCAACATGAAGGGGACAGTGAGCTATCACTCTCAGCTCGGCGCACAAATTTGCCCTCAATGATAGGGAATAATCGGTGAATATGATATCAGGTCTATTAGTGTCATTCACATAACATGCTAATCTTTCAAAATACTTGCGTCGATGAAGATATATTTCATGATATTGAAACTTCCATTTCTTATTTTTCTCGAGATAATTGGGCGTACTTTACACAGAGCATTGAAGCCAACAAAAGCCCAGGGTGAATTTATTTTAATTTCTACTTAGCGAAAATAGAAATGAAAGGGACTATTCACTACCAACTCAAATCCCAGCCTTTTGACCTGGCAGAGTTAAATATGTGTTCATCAAGAGAAACCAGTGGACCAGCAAATCACAAGACGGAGTCATCTGACCTGACGAGTACGTCCGAGCCCCTCTAGTCCTCTACGTCAGAATAACAATGTGCTGCTTTTCGGTATCTGTCTGCATTGTCACCACCTAGGAACAGGATGGCAACGGTGTATGCATTACTTTTCAGGACAGGTATCTGAAAAACTGCCCTCGGCACTTACATACACAACAAATAAATAAGTATACGTTTCGCTCGCGATTCCGAGCTCATTATGACTCGATTGAAAATGCGAAGGCATTCATTTTCAATCCCGCGCTTTGAATAATAAGTTCATTTTTGGGTAACCTATTACTGATTTAGAAAAAAACATTGAAATATCTAACCTGTTTGAAAGCTGTTCTGAAGTTTTCAACAGATCGACTAAAAAGTAGTATGCACTGCCATACCTACCTACTTAACTACACAATCTTGCTAAATATATGTCGCTTGCAATTCTGTATTTCTGTCGAAGTTTCTGCAGCATTTTGGGGTTCAGGATCATAGGGACACCCGTAGGTATGGTTAGTTATTATATTGCAAGTAGTGACTGCAGCGGCACA
The DNA here is from genome assembly GCA_921293005.1 of Nemoura dubitans. NCBI lineage: Eukaryota > Metazoa > Arthropoda > Insecta > Plecoptera > Nemouridae > Nemoura > Nemoura dubitans. The sequence goes on along the minus strand of OV121073.1, from coordinate 13,666,399 downwards.
TAGTCTGTTCAATGTCCTAGCGAAATGTAATAATGTGGCTCTTCAAACCCAGATTAGTAGGTATTTACTAATACACGCAACACACTAGATCGTAAAAACAACGTGTGGCATTGATATTACTATCCCACAATAACTGAAAAATACTGATACAGATAAAATATCTAATTACTATGGCGGCGAGTGGCGCTAAATGAAAGTGATAAAAAAGGCCCATGAAATTAACTTATCTCGTTCATTGGTCACTCCCACAGTTACACAGACATCACTGAACTGGATACACTAGAATAAATTTGAGTTTGCCACTTTCTGGGGATCTCATCATACCAAAGAGTCAAATGATTAAGTTTTTATCATTACCATTAAAAATGGTATTGATCATTGCCATTATTTACCATTTTACTCTTTACAAATAGTAAAGATCTCCACTCGAGTCAAATGATACTTTACTTCGAAGTCCACCAGGCTGTGGTAAAGTAAGGCTAGCACGACTGTATCAGACAAGGTCGCTGAAATCATCTGTACACAGTTGATAAAAGAGGATTCGGTACAAATTTGCAGGGAAATTAGAGACGACAGTTTCACTAGGTTAGCAATAATTCTTGAAAGTAGGTCTATAGGTATTGTAATGTTTGGTACGGGGGTAATCGGAAAGGTCACGAAAGGTCCTGTTCAAATGAGAACACATTTTACTACATCTGAGAGAGGATGTTGAGCCGACACTTTCAAAGCATCAAATGTCAGTTGGTGGTTGGCGCAATTGCAATCATAAAACAGTACCACATGACAATTGACAAATGTCATCACATTACATGAAATCTTGATGTCGCTCAACCTTGCAAACATTGAAACTCGTTTGGGGAGATGGACTCCTAGCGTATATGTAGCATGCAATTCCATAACAATATTATCACAAAATAAGCTAGTACATTCCATTTGTTTTTAGCAAAAAACATTTTTTAAAGTGATTGGTTAAAAATTTCGTTTTAGATTTAAGCAATCTATATTTAAAATGTAATATGTAGTAAATTTATGTATGACTATACGATAATAAAATTCAAAATAATACACACCGAAAGAGGAGTTTGCCGAAGCATCCGAACCCTTTGCAGGTAGCAACTTCAGCCGTATAAGTTACTGTCATCTTGAAAGGTACTTGTGCGTATTATCTGCGATATTTAGATTCGATCTCTTCCAGCAACTCGATTTAGAATTCCAGCTTCCTCGATGATAATCTATCCATTGATGTCAAATACGTCCTCCAACATGGTCAGAAAATTTTAATATCACTAGTTTAGTAATAAACACTGTAGAAAATATCACTTCCACTTTTCCCGAACATGCAAAATTGTCACGATTTTAAATCAGAAACAAGCGCCAAAATGTATCAATTAAATAAAATCTTCTCCAACATAAATGTTGCCGGTTAATTATTATGACGAGTACAAATAATTTGCGTCTTCAATTAACTATTGGTTTAATCAATACAACTGAATGTTATCAAGTGCAATTAATGTCGAAAAAGAATAAAAGTCTGGAGCCGCGTGTGATCGCACGCGACATCCTCCGCTTGGCACGAACCGGCGAACACTCGCTCACTCAAGTAAGAACCCGTCAGCCGACTCACTCAAACCACACAACACAACACAAGATAGCCTGGCCAGCGAGCTCGTCCCACGGTGCCTTGGTTGCCAAGTGGGGCGGGGGCAAGAACGGGCCAGGCCCTTTGTACAGTGCCGCCGCTAGTACGCAACGACCAAACGGCAACCACCGACAAAACGGGCGCAACTGGGGACAGATGCTCCATCTGTTGAGTGAAGTAAAACCTAGTTTGGTCTTAGCGCCACGAGCTAAAATTTGAAATGTTCGCCATGTCGAATAACGACAATTCCTCACCGGTTCGTCGCCCAATATAGCACCCCATGCCAATTTGCAAATCCCAGCGTGAGTACCAAACTTGCTAAAACACTCGTTCCTCACTGCAGAATCAATAGCAGGAAGGAAGAAAGATAAAGCACAGCTTGGGTGTAGGTTTTTATTCAAACATCTTTGTTGTAGGTACACTTTGTTCCAGAACAAGAAGATAGGTACACAACATTTAATATTTCGGTATTTTGGTAACCACTGAAACTGTACAAATTACTTGTGCCATTATAATTTACTATTACATTTTATTAAAAATTACAATTACCACAACTGTAATTATTATAATCTATTGCAACACAGCTTTCTGATCAGAATTGTAAATAAAAAGCACTACCTAAACCTCCTACACCCTTGCATTTTCTGGTTCTCTTTACCACCCCCCTCCCCCCAGACACGCAAAACATTAATTTTTTTTGATATTCACATAATTCAAAAAAATAATTCTTATATTTTTAATTATATTTCATAAATCAAACATTTCTGTTACAATAGTTAAAACGACGCTGATAAATCCTCGCTAACATTTGTGTTACACATCAACCGAAATCTCGACTTGTACACATTAGCTAGCCACTTTGCTACGGCCACCCGGGTGATTATTATTCCTTTTATAGTAAAATATAATATTACGTCCTACTTTGGTGGGTAGAAATCAAAAGAACACTCATTTTGAAGAGAGATAAGTGCACATAGGGAAGAGTAAATTAAATGCAACAGGAAAATGGTGACATTTCACTCCAGATTTATTGACCTATTTCAAAGCAAAAATGGATTAATTGGTTAAATTAAAGTAGATGCAACCAACCAAATCACCATAACAAAACATTTCATTGAATAAAACATTTAAGAGAATAGTAGGTACACTGAACTAATTGATATTGGAATGTGGATTCAACTAGAAAGTTGAAATACGTAGTTTAACACGTACTTAGCAAGATGTACAATATATTATTATTACGATATTAGGTAGTTTCTATGAATGTCTTTAGTGTTTATTTGAATCCTTAACGTGTATTTATCAAGTGCTGAAGCTGTGTAGCATAGCATTCCAAGCTATTAGCAGCTACCATAGCTGCCCTCTTGTTAGTTCTTTCCTAAGAAAATATTAAAATATTTTTTTCAAAAAGGTGTTCACACAAGTAGTCACTAGAGCGAAATATTTGAATTTTGAAGAACATATATTTTTTTCGTTTTTTTAATAAATGCGCAAGTTTCCAGAGTGCAAAACTTATGGTGATCAATTGAATGACAGAGTACACAATATCATCAGTTAATGGTAAAAAGGGGCAGGAATAATATGACGTCATTACCAGAAACATGACACATAACAGTAGGTAGTTTTCTTTTAACCAAAATCATTTCGACGATTCTACAGACTTTGGTCGGGGAAAATGGTCAATCATGCCTGCTCTCAGCAAAGCTACAGATAATACACACAATACTATTCGAACTTCACTTCAAAGCTAGCCTGGCTGTTCGATTTCAGCTTTCCCCTTTTACCACCTAGCTGCCGAGTAGTTTGTCGCAACGAAACCAAATAAGTTGTTAACAAATGCAGTATTTCCTAAGCCTACATCTATTTACTCTATGTTATTTTTATTTCATACTTAAGCTACCATTGTTTAATGCATACACAATACAAGTGTGTTACTCTGTGGCCAAGTTACATATTATATTTTTATTCAAACAAATAATTAGCGTAATATTCAAAAATACTTATTGTTAAAAAAAGCTCATAATAATTAAGTACATGTTTTGAAATATCAGCTAACATTACAATAATATATTCTCTTGATTATTTGGTAGCTTCTATTCTCTCTGGACATAGAAGCTTGTCAGAAGTTATCACAACAACATACATTATAATATTCATGCCAGGAGATAATAGATTATTTCACCAAGTTGCCAAAAATCAATAAATCGAGATTCTTTTACACTCACTGGATTCGACTCGTCTTATAAGGTACCATATTGCTTAAGAAAGTAATTAAACAAGTATGTCATTTGTTTGAATAGTGATGTGATATGCATTATTAATCCGTGCCTCGGCATACCATAATACTTGTAAAGTTATTGATCCATCACAATATAATACACCATAAAATAAAGCAAATTATATGAAACCATTTATATGCATCGATATATATTATTTAATTTTAAGTAGGTCGGTAGGTAGGTAGGTATTATAGGTACTCTAATTTATTCTTGCAGTTAACTTAATTTCAAGTAATAATAAAGCAAGAAAAACTTAATTTGCATTTTGCAAAAGTCATTACGATCATTTTAACAATGTAGGAATAGTATGTTGAATTCAAAATCAATCTTTTTGAGGTTTTATGGCACAAGAAAAACCAATATCATATTGTACACATATTTCATTCTTTTGGCAACATTTGTGCGAAATATTAAATAAACATGAAAAGTTTGATTAAAAATTGTAATCCAATCAAATATTTAAAGGTGAACTAGACCGCAATTATAAAATATTATACTAGGTACCCCATGATAAAGATTTCAGCCATAGCCATTCAAGCTGGCATGCACTTTGGCTGAATCCTCTCCTAGGTCTTATGCCTTCAAGGATCGCGTTTGAAACGGCTACGGACGGACATACGACTCAACAGAAATGAACTGTTCTCTAATAACCCATTCCAGGACCAGAATGGTTAAATTTTAAAGCAATACTAAATCATGAAAACACCTATAGTTTACACAACTCAAACACTGTGGTTCAATAAAATATGTCCGTTTTTACCAGCAACGATTTGTTGATGTTCGATAAAGTACACGATGGCAGTGACTTGATGAAAGATGGTGGGGTTATTTTTTTCATGTCTGATAAGCAGTTGCTTCCCCCTAATATGATAGGTACTGTTAACATAATAATACTTATAAATTCAATTTGAACAATATAATCATAACAGCGATGGTAAAATAAATTTGATTGGTATTTAAATAGAATAATTATTATCCTGCACACCATTTCTATAAGCAGCCTGTTGAACCATCATGTCTGGTGACACATAAAAAAACGACCAAATTGCATCTGCATCTTAGTAGTATAAGTACTCCACAAATTTGGTTTCTAATTACAACGGACGTCAACTTTTGGATGTACGAATGTTCACTCTTGCAGTTCTTTTGTCAGTATGGCTGAACCGATGAAAACTCCACTTACGAAAACAGGTCCACTTGAAAATGCTACTGACTGAACCACTTCATTTCATACAGCACCCTGCTTGAAAACATTTTCCTTGTTGTGAATCAATATTGGTAGAGTTTCGTCTTGCACAAGGAAGAGTTCCCTTCCGATATAAGTGCAGTAATTATAGTAATGTAAAATTTACTTGCACGTTAGTTGCAAATTTTCATATCAAAAAATTAAGTATAAAAAGGGATATTGTTACCATGTAAATGAGACTCTAGTAACAGTAATCAAATAAGCTAATAGTCATCTTGTAATTAGCTGCATTCAAAGTCAACCTGGGAAGTATAGTGGCATTTTAATACTATTAAAATCATATTCTCGTCAACGTCCCTATAGGTATGGCAAGTGCCGATGGCTGAATGGCATCCAACATTGAGTTTTCTAAAAAATTATGCAGGTAATAAGGTACGTCAGGAAGTTTTCTTTCAGAAAATTTAAATATGCATAGTGTCACGATACTTGTGAAGAAATAATGCAAGTTTCAACTGGAAAGTAAAGTAGTAGTGGAACTGCCGGCACACAATATTTCCAGCCGACTTGCGGTGCAAAGTGTAGTGGTGTGGGATCTTGTCGCTGCCAAATGCCGGCAGGCACCAGCCTCCGTGGTCATGACTGAAGGTAGCAGCTCTCTTCTGCCGAGCCTGACCAAACCAAGGATAATGTTAGTCACGAGTCCAGCGAGCGACCATTGCACTTCCATCACATAAAGCACTGTCAACGATGGGCTTGCTTTCAGGCAAAGAGCCTACAAAGAAAACATTATGTGGAGAAAGACGGCCATTCAAATGATTGCCATCAAAGACTACAATGGATTACAGAACGGAATAAAAAGCAAGACAAAATAATATTATGTCCGAAGTCGTAAATAACATCACATTTCCTAATGTCTATAGTTTGCCAAGGTCACAATGGAGAATTTGAAGTCTAGCCATCTGTTCTGTTATGGAATTCTATCCCAACTAGTCTTCCTTGACAGAAGAGAAACCAATGTTGATCACACAGAAACAGCATGCAATATAATAGCACAGGCACAGATGTTATTGGCAATGACCAGTTACAACTGCTTTGACTAGACTAGTGTATAACTTTATCTACACATATTAATCCTAGAAATGAGATAGTAAGTTTCAATCATTCAGAAACTTTGATAGGTACCCTGATAACTGATAAGTGATTGTACCTATTAGGAAATAAACTAAACCCTACCTATTGGTAAGTTAAAAAAATATATTGGTATCAAATTCAAAACATACCTCAACTATTTACTTCAAAAGTTAGATGGCCAGCGTGGAGTTATCCCATTCCAGATCTTTCACTTTAGTAACTTCCTCTTCCTCGTCGTCGGAAGAGTCATCCAGGTCGTCGCAGCTGGAGCCGTCGTCCGATGAGTCATCGTTGTCTCGCTGCCGCTGGGGCGCGCCGTTGTTGTCGCTGCTGCCCGGGCCGCCGCCGTCCACCTGCTGCACATTGCACAATACGGTGTAACTTCCGATACCACAGGCATAGCTTTTACAGGTAGTTCGTCATAAGGAGCAACGACTATGTGAGAAAAATTGTTGCTATAAAGCTGTTCATTGAGTTGTGAACTCAGGTCGCCGCCTTTACCTCGTGCGGTACAGTACATAATTTCCAGGCCACACCTTTGGTCGGATCGGAACGAAACCTATATTTTTGGAATCTTCACACTTCTGGTATTTCGACAGATTTCACCCGTCAATTACCTCCAAAAGTTTTTAAATAATCCTGTTAAGCCAGTTCATTGAAAGATGTACTTAAGGGTCAATTCCAGCTAAGAATTTACCTCTTACTGAATAAACTTTCCAAGCCACACCCATTATCCAAATACAACAAAACAAATATTTATGGAATCCTCACACTTTTGACAACCAATTGAATACCTCAGAACCTCAAAATATCTCTTGAAAATCCAAGAAAATTTTAATTCAATTTACCTCAACAATCATCAATGAATGACCTTAAAGAGGTCTATCTATACCTCTTGAATTTAACTTTTTTCATCGATTAGGAAGATTTATTAATGGCCTTTGGACTATAAAGAAAACTTCTTGTGTCCACGGCCATCAGCACAGAAATTCCGAAAGTCCGCGTTTTTCGGCCTAGGTGCTTAGAAAACAAACTCCCGAAAGAAATAACCCATAGATCTTTTTCGTCCCCTAGCACCTAGACAAACCTCTTGTCAGATAACATTCAAATAATTTGAGCATAGACCTCCATCCTTCCTCTGTATTGAAATAATTTGGTTCTTTGATAAGATCATCCATTTAGCAACGGTAAGAGGATTACCGCAGTTATGCAATTAGCGTGTTCCATATTTATCGTGCAGTGACGCTTTGAGCGTGCCGCACCGAGTCGTAGCAGCAGCGACAGTGCTCGCAAGGGAGAATCGGGGGGATAGAGTCACTGTGTAAAGAGAATCGTACTCATCTTGCAGATCGCACCGCGCGAAAAGCCAGAAATCTTAGATAATTAATTACAAATCCATATCTTCAGAAAATTCTTTAAAATAGATCAATTTCTATTCATACTACAGTTATGAATCTATGGTAAAAATTTATTTCAAGAGGTAATTGGACATTTCAAGTCATGGAAGAGAAATGCACAGCAATGATCAGCAGAGTGAAAAGAATATAATGGCAGTGTTCCCTATCCCAGGCTTGTAGGTAAGGAAACAGATTAAATAACCCAATTTTTATGTCGTAATGGCTACGGGAAAGATTTGAATCTAGTAGGTAGGTGCCCAGCAGCCACCACGGCAAGGGGGCATCGTGATGAGTGCCATTGTAAGACAAAACCGAGAGAACTTTTAAGCCTTGATCGGCAGCACAAGTGACACAGATAGTTTAACCACAGGTTTAACTACTTGGGATGACTTCGGATACTAGGTTCCTTCACGATTCCAATTTCGGGAACCGAGAAAATGTATTTTTGCGCCATACGTTAAAATACTAAATTTCAAATATAACTGCAAAATCAGGATAGTGGCAGCAAGATACTACAGCAGTTTCACCGGTGCAGTCAGGCGCGCTAGTGTCGCTCTTGGCCATTAATTTTGAACCTTGCAGTGCAGTTCATAATTTTTTTCCCAGGGATTTTACTTTTTTCTTGGTTGAAAAAATATATTTTTTAGGTGGAAATATCTTAGAGATGTCCCAGACAGTCTCAAAAAAATAGATTCCAAATCAGGGACTGAGACCGTTTAAAATCATAGTTTGGTTTTTGTTCTTAAATTTTGCTTGTTCATGAATGAGCCGGTGGTGAGCTGCTCGGATTCGGATAACGCCGAGCACCAATCATTCCAGCTTGTAAGAGAGGGGAATGCTGAGAATCTGGACTGATGACATTCACAAAGCTTTGCAAGCTTTCAAGTAGCCTAGTTAACATTGAAGTGGATAACCTGGGTAACCTAATCTGTACCCTAACCATATTTTGGGTCTCCTGCCAAATATTTTGCTAGTATCTAAGCTAATTACTAAGATTGTTTACAATTACCTCCATTGGGTTGACCGTGATGGTGAGGGCACTGTCGTCCCATGCCATTTCAGTGTCGGTCATCTCTTCCTGCGTTTGCCGGTGGTGAGCTGCCCGGATTCGGATAACGCCGAGCACCATCATGAACAGCAGGAAGCCAACGCAGACCACGATGATGATCGTCACTGCATTACCTAGGAAAACAAATCACCAGATCAGAAGTGCCAAGCTTGTCAGAGGCTGATCAATGAAGGAAGGTGTTTTTAAAAGATTACTCTCATCTTGACACAAGTTGTGTTCAGATAGAACTAACCAACGGCGGCCATGGCCGAAGCCACTAGCACACTAGCAAATAATCATACACTTCATACAAAATATGAATTAAACCTAAGTTTTGGTACTAACTCCTAAAACTAACAATTATATTGTTTCATTGATATTGTTTTCTGTAGGTAGTTAGTATTAAAATAATTGATCAGTTCTTAGTTTTTACAAAATGTGGCCTTTCAAAGGCTAAGTTTAGTGCTAGGCAAAACTACACGCGAGGCAAACCGTAGGCGAAGCCTTGCGCCAAAAACGTTCAATTCTCGCTTAGGCGAAGGGTAGACGAAGGGGCGAGGGGGGGAAGGCATTTGCGTGCGGTTCGTAAAGTCTAGCCCGTCAGAGAAGATGCCACAGCAGGGACTGCTCCCTCACAAACTACCAACTCATAAATTTTAATTTTAATGGCGGGAAAACTAAACACTAATTCGGTTGCAAATAAAAAAATTACATGAATCTAATTCATAGTTGAGTAAAAATATCAACAAATAAATATTTGAGAGATAAAAACTTAAGCTTTGGTAATATTAGAAGGTAAAAAGATGATGACAGGATTTCAGTTTTGTCAAATTGGTGGTTATGTAGGCTACAGTGACTACTAGCGCTCCCAGCGGAATGGTATCTCCTTAAATAAAACGAAATATTTTTGGCATTTTCAATGCTCGATTCTCTGGTACCAATATTGCCACAATATCGATCTCAGCTTTATTACTTTTAAGTCCAAGACCCAAACGTTTTCAGGTTCGCCCGATGTTGAAGAGGAACAATATCAGGATTTTCAACATAATCTGACTTAGGAGATGAGGTTGAATGACCACAAAGGATTTTTTAATTTTCATCGAATGTTGCCTCAAAAGTGTGGAGAGCTTATGGAAATTGTACGACCTCATCTTATCAGCGAAATCACTTGGCGATTCACACCGTTCGTAGGACATGTTGAAATTGCAGTGCACTACGAGTCTGAAAACTAACCTCCACGGACGCGGAAACGGAAATGACACCCTCTTGTGTCTGTTCGTACACAAGACACGAATCACGAAGGCGCTATTATGCGCAAACCCTCGCGTAAAGCAACCGAAAGTCGAACCGGTCCAATATTTTTTTGCCCAAGCTCAGCCCAGATTTCACTTGAAATGGAATCTGGCCTTGTGATTGGCTGAAAGCGGCACAAAGCCTATCACTAAACGTAGCAATAATCTCTCTAAAATTTTACAAGAACGCAATTTGCCACATCCAATGTTTTCAATATGCTTGACACAGAATTCGTATGTAACTACACAACAGACGGTACTTTCAGTTAACAATTGCATCAATTTTTATTAAAAGGCTGCTTGATTCATCACGTGAATCTCATTGTGAGTTTTATCTTAGGAGGACCATTTCAAATATATTAAAAGTATATATATATATATATATATATATATATATATATATATATATATATATATATATATATATATATATATATATATATATATATATATATATATATATATATATATATATATATATATATATATATATATATATATATATATATATATATATATATATATATATATATATATATATATATATATATATATATATATATATATATATATATATATATATATATATATATATATATATATATATATATATATATATATATATGATTCAAAGAACAATGATCCAAAAATAGAAATTAACAACGACAAAGATTGAACCTACTAAAGTAATCTCTCAACCCAGACATAACAGGTAACTTACTTCCTCCAGTGACGATGTCCTGGGCGCTGTTGGACGCAAGATAAACGTCTGAGATCATCTGAGGCGGTCTTAGGTCGGCATGATGCTTGTCGACATGAGCGTGCGCCTGAATCGGTGGCTGAGCTTGGGTGGCCTCCATTGCTGCTGACTTATCACCGCCCGCAGACGCAGTTTGACTCGGCTTGGACGCGGTTTTGGCTGGCATTACAACGCGAGGGTGGATTACCGTCAGCTACAAAAGGACGCAGAATAAGTTAGTGACGAGTTTAATTGTACTTCTTAAATAGAACTTGTTGAGACATCACTTCTACATACCGTTTGCACATATTCATTGCTCAAAAAGCGGCCGTTCAATTCCGAGCAAGTAAGTTTGAATACACGGTTCAGGTAGTATGCAGGCTTCTTGTTCGTGTACAGTATTTGACGCAGAACCTGTTGAAAAAATCTTTTTTAGACTCACCAAAGAAACGCAGGAGAGATGTATTTAAATAGCATTGTATTGATTTTTGCTGCTTTCCAGTAAGTAGGATGAAAGAAGCACACAACATAACATGTTGGAGAAGACAGGCTGCAATATGTCTATTTCCTTAACAATACAATATTTAATCTTGATTCTTAGCTTTTGCTTGCCGCACTCGCATCTTGTCCTCTAACACTGTATGTCCCAAACATGTTATTGATCGCTATCAGCTGTGCATACTTGCCTGAACAGAATTCTATCGTCTTGTCGGGAAAATATCCTAAGCGCCTATTGGCGTTACAGATTTTTCCTTCGTAAAGCACGAAATTAGTCGCCTTACATCAAGTAGTAACTAATAGGTAATCACCTGTTCGTAGTTGTAGATCATGTCTGCTCCCGAGAGCACTACACCATCTTTGTTGACCTTGGCCACGATCCCCAGCTGAGTGAGCATGTTCTCGGGGAGGGTGACAGTCTCATGGTCTGGATTCAGAGGCGGGTACACACTCACTGTGCAAGCATCCAGCTGTTTCTCAATCATGCTCATCGATTCACCTAAACAACAACAAAACTCTCAGCCGTATGGTAAAAATGCATTCTGCTGCACTTGGGTTTAGTAATGCTTTTGAATTCGGTCCCTACCGATGTCAGTACATTTCAGTTACTTAAGTTAGTAGGTAATAGTAGTAATAGTACGGCTATTAATAACCCTATGGGCTAAGCGACCTTGAACCACATTGTTTGAACTTGCCCACCCAAAACATTGAAAGTATTCTAGTCTGAGAAAAGTTGAATTTTCAAATTATGGTTTTGAAGAGACAACCATATTACCTACATAAGTGGCATATCATTGTTTTTTCAGCAAGCCTCACCATGTTTCCACGACTTCTGTCCAGACTTCACTTGGCCTTCGGTAATGTGCACATCGGTGAAAACTCGCACTCCCAGGCGGAAGTCCTCGTATTCTCGCGCAATATTTTCTGTGCCATTCATTTCGATGCTTGGCTGTTGTGGCTGAAGGACCATCACATAGCTCTCCACGCTAGGTACTTTCACAGCTTGGCTGCCTTCCTCGCAGCTGTCAACACAGGAATTGCAAGTAGTTAATGCTACTGCTAGACAAACGCATATAATTTTAAACAGTAGTGCCCGAAACCTGCAAACGCTTTGCAGATACAGTCGGGGTAAATGGGTACAGTCGTGTTAGCCTAAGATTACCACAGCCTGGTGGACTTTGAAGTAAAGTATCATTCGACTCTTTTACCATTTGTAAAGAGTAAAATAGTAATTAATTGTAATGATAAATAGCATTTTCAATGGTAATGACAAAAACTTATCATTTGGTTTAATGGTTTGGTACTCTGTAAAAAGAGTAGGGATGCCGGCGGATATCCGGATAGTAACCGAATAGTTGCCAAACCGGTTACAATTCAAACTATCCGGATATCTGGGGGAAAAAATGAATTTTTTTGTCAACGAGAGTAAACTGCACGGCATGCCTTCTCCGCCTCTCGAGGCTCTGGCAACGCTGCTGAGGTCATCCCCCCCCCTACCCTATACACCCGGCCATGGTCAATCAGCCGGTGGTTAACCAGTAGCGGTTGAGTGGCAACATGGCGGACGCAAGTGCGAGTAAAAAAACATCTTTTGCGTGGGATTACTTCAGTGTTAGAGCCGGCGAATCGAAAGTATTGTGTAAAAAATGTAACAATAAACTTGTTTTTACTGGAGCCTCTACCTCATCAATGATTAATCATCTGTAATCCCATGGAATTACCAAAAATACAGCTGGGGGGTTAGCGAAACAAAAGACATCCGGATATCCGCATAGTTTGGACGGATATTCGGAAGCGAAAAAACTAACCGGCGGCATCCCTAGATAAGAGATCCCAAAAAAGTGGCAAACTCAAAGTAATTCTAGTATACGTAGTTCGAGCCATTGAGTGGACTTTGAGAGGGCTTTTGGCTCATAGCGAACTACTTGTTGCAAAATTCTACGCACTTGACTGTCGTGGAAAGATGAAGGTTTCGACGGCCAGGTGTTGGGAACTGCCGGCTGTTGGTGTAGCCAACCTTGCGAACCAAAATCACCAGGTTTGTTTGGTTGTCTCCTTCGATGCTCAGCTCGGTCAGATCTACAACAAAAAATCACCACATTGCTCAATGATATCCGAGATGTTATGTGATTTTATTTTCTTTATAAGTAATAACCAATATATATTCTCGTATGTTAGTCAAACAATCTTACATCCACAAATCTGAACAAGAATTCAACACACCAAGCAGTGAAATACGCAATTTGGAGACAACTTGTATGATAGAATCAACGTACCACTGTTAGTGAGTAGCTCCATCCCCGGCTCCAATAGCTCCATGGCTGGCACTTCAAGGCTCTCCTTACACTTATGCAGACACGTCAGCACCTCGGCCTTCTCAGTCTTGTCCAACAGAACTGACAAACCAGCCAAGTATCCACGGAAGTGATGCTTCATTTTATTGTCCGATCCTATAAAAAGTTATGTTAATAAACAGTCTCAGTACACCACCAAACAAGGCTACAAATTTTATCTCATTAATTACCTTGCCAGCAAGCTCCAACAGTCAGAGTGGTATTGATGCCCTTGGTTGGGTGCAATGGCCAGTCATCGATAACTTCTGGGTTCTTCTTCTCCACTTTGAATGCTTGACCATCGACAAAGAGCGCTACCTCGGGGAACTTGACATTGACAGCATAGTGATGCCAGTCGTTATCGCACACCTTTATGAACACAGATCACGCATGCAGAGAGTGCTTTAAGCAAGTGATGAGATCGGAGCAATTTAAATGGTTAAATTGCTGTGGTTTCTCCCTGTGTAGGGATCGTACCTGAGGTAACTTCCAGCGCCATTCCGCTGGCCGGAAGATGTTCAGGTCTCCCTCCGAGAAGTCTCGTCGCAGAAGGAGGATGAGCCGACAGTTTCGAACGAAGAAAGCGTAATGGTGACGGTTCATTTCTAATGATGAAACAGAATGGAACTGAATTAAAAATCATTCTTTTTCACAAATGTTTCAGCAAGAATGAGAAAAAAAACTGTAACTGGCTTGCCTCAAAGATATATTGAATCTAACAGATTGCAACTTAAAACAACCATCAAAAGCTAACAACTTTTAAATTGAATCCCTGTAAGCCAATCAAAAGTCAGTTACATCCATGAAAAGCCTGACGGAGCCTCACTGTGGTCATCGGCAGCGCAAAGGATATGCTCCTTGACGTGCTTCTCCTGATCGGGCTGGTCCTTGTGCTTCATCCACGTCGCAATGGTGAACGTAGAGGCCAGGCCGTGGTCGAGCACGTCGGAGGGGATAGCCACTGCCGAGCTTGTGCCATCGAATTCGAAGATCTGGTCCGACTCGCGTCCTTCGTCGGTGGGCAGGCTCTTGGTCCACTCCGAGCCAGCACCGGGGCTGGGCAGAAGATCCACGCTTTCCATCGAAGCGCCTGGACACAATCCAGAGAAATCATCAGTCACAGGTCTCAGACTCAGCCTCTCAGATGGCAGAATGTCACTCCTTTGGATTGATATGAATGGTCTAGCGAAAATAGTAACTATCAACCTATTATTCAGACACAAATATTCAAAATTTGGTATTCTGCATAAAAGTACGCCTAGGTATTGTACTTTCCCTAAAGACCCTTCTTTCTTTCTTTCTTTCTTTCTTTAATTAATTAATTAACTTCTATAGAGACAAGTTAGTGTAAAGTTAGGTACATAGTATTGATATTGGCATCCACTAGGTAGTAATACATTTGGATATTTTGTTTTAATTCTTCAGGAATCTGGCCATGATGGCCACACTAACAATAAAGACAAGTGCACAACTTACCACACAGCTTCCGTTGGCTCTGGACAGAGTAAGTATCTCGGTCACAGCCCTTGCCTATATGCGACGTAGTCAAACTCAGCTTGGTTTCAATCGACTGCACGATGCAAGGCACGTCGCAGAGCTCTAGTTCCGCATCGGGGAAGAGCTCCTCGCGGCCAGTGTCAGGCGCGTAATCGATGCGCTCTGGGATTCCTATTGGATTTAACGCGATGATATTGAATGCATCCACATTTCAGAATTGGAGTTGTTTAGTAAATCTCCCAAAGACACTTACCCTTCCATCCCAACCGGCAGATGCGGTTTACTTTGATGGTGACCATCACTGGGGCAGATGGCTTCATTCCACAATCGTAGGCCACCACCGACAAGATGTGGTTGTGTGAGCGCTCGTAATCAAGAGGCTCGGTGTTCCGAATGGCACCTGGAGGCAGAACATATAGGTACTATTTGTCGCCAAGGTATTCAAGTTCAAGCATTAATACTTGCAATTGTCAAATTGTAGCATAATGCACTATTTTTATCATTTGAATCCGATTAACTTTTTTTTTGTGGTGTAATGTAGGTAGGTAGGTAGGTAGGTAGGTAGGTAGGTAGGTAGGTAGGTAGGTAGGTAGGTAGGTAGGTATATATATATATATATATATATATATATATATATATATATATATATATATATATATATATATATATATATATATATATATATATATATATATATATATATATATATATATATATATATATATATATATATATATATATATATATATATATATATATATATATATATATATATATATATATATATATATATATATATATATATATATATATATATATATATATATATATATATATATATATATATATATATATATATATATATATATATATATATATATATATATATATATATATATATATATATATATATATATATATTTCTTTGTTAGGTGACTAAGTTTTAAAATACTTGGTGTCATAGATACCTTCATTATCAACAGTGAATGGCTGATCACTGGTGAGGATCTCATACTTGCAGACATCCCCAAACTTAGGGGTGCAATCTCTGTCAGTAGCTTCAATTCGGACAATCTCCTCGTAAAGTCGGCCCTCGTCGACTTGGCATACATACGACGGCTCAAGGAACATGGGAGCATATTCATTGATATCAACGACGGTAATGTGAACAGTAGCACTGCAATCGAAAAATAGATATTACAGATTGGAGGGTAAGCGGTTATGTGTGCATCATGGTTGTGATGCATGGCGGACTGGCATGGTACGTGGATACACCAACTCATATGAGGCCCATGTCAAATTTGATGTTAACGGGCCCCTCATTAACAACATCAACAATAGCATTAGCTTGCAGCCAAAAGACTTGTTGAGCCTTTTTGACATTGAGTGCCTAAACGATAAACGCAATGTATAGAGACTCGGAATTTATATCTTAATAATATCCTAAATGGGTAGGTATATTATATAATTTATATTAATATCTTGGACAAGGGGCCCAACTTTTTATTGTTATGGTCTAGAGATAAAACTCCCTATGAGATTTAACCTAGATAACTCAAGAAGCTCTTAATTGGGATTGAAGGAATTATCTGCAGAAAGTAATAAATCAACTTCTAAATACATGCTTTGTTCTGAACTAGCTGCAAAATGCTTCGAATACTCTTGCACATGACTCTTACAATACTACTCAAATTGAAATACACTCCAAAATGTATGACAGTACTAATTTTTCTTGGGGAATCCACCTGAAGTTCCTCTGACAGTTGTTGTTCACAGCCAAATTTTTTCTTGAAATCCATTTCATTTCTTTACAATTATTTTACAACCCCAAAAAGTTAATATCCTCCACTCCTAGTTTTCCTCTGAGTCCACTTACAACGAATTCATTGAAAATCTTAATCTAAATACAAAAACTTACTTGTCAGAGACTTTTCCACTGCAGCTGACTGCCGCGATGTCAAATTTGTAATTCTTTCGCTTCTCACAATTGAGAGCTTTGCGGGCATGAAGCTCAGCCTCGCCAGCCTTTCTCAAAACAATCTGAAAACAAGAATAAGAAATAAAGAATAAAAATAATTCCAAGCTGCACAGCTTTACGATCGGAAAGGACAAAACTCTAGTTTCCAATAACGGTCCAAATGAATAATGAGTGATCCTTCAACAAAGACAGCAGAAAAAGTTGCTCATTGAAGAAAGCAAATTCAGGTTATTTTAAGAAGGCAAGGTAAATTTTGTGCTGATATCATTCAAAGACTGTTACCAAGTTATGAACATAAAGTTGTAAATGTTGCCAGTCTCACGAATAGTCCAGAGTCAATGTTCATGGAATGAAGCTGACATTGATGACTGCATGCCCAACTTTTAACCTAGTACTTTTGAATAGATTATGGTGGGTTTCTCACCTGGAATGGCACTTCCCCATGATGTTTGTTTACAATCCTGAAGCTGCAAATGTCTGCCCCGATAGCTCGTATTTTCGGCGTCACTTCCACCAACGTTTCGTTTTCCTTGACCAAGCCGTGATACCCGGAGTCCAGGCTCACCAAGTCCAATCGAGGAACTGTTAGAAGTTGAAATTTAAATATTCAGTACGTATGTACCAAAAAACACGAATATATTCATGTGTAGTTCACATTCCTGTGTTTTTTCAGTTATTGTCTGGCATTTGGAAAGCAGTTTCTAGCCAGTTTTGTAACAAATTGATTTACCATCTTCATATATTTGACAGCTTAATCATTTAACAAGCCAATTACTAAAATTTTTCTTTTCTTTTGAGTTTTCCGATTTGAAATTTTTAAAACTAATATGCCTACAAGTTACAACACTAATGGGGACTCGGATATTACTGTGCTCACAGTTATTGGTTCCAATGATACATCATTTTCTGGGAAATAAATATCAGAATTATAAAAATGTGATAAAAAAATTAGTCTACTGCAAGGCATGTTTACCTAAATGGTAGAAAGAGAAAAAAAACTGTAAGTAACTTATTAGATAGGCATTTCTGTAAAATGAGTGTAAGTACCTACTGTGTCTAGATGGGGTAACTGTGTCTACTATTTGAATAGGTAGTACCAAGTGTTAGAAGGGCTTTCTCAAATCAGTGTGCAGGTTTATGTCTGTTTCCAAATGATAGTATCCAAACCCAAAGGAAATGCATGTTAGGTTAGGTACATTTGAGAGTGCACATTCTGAACAGTACCTGCAAAGTTACTCCCTAATGGCAAAGTATCCCGATTTCACTAGAAGGTAATACCTAGGTACACAATTGATGTGTTTTAATCCAACTCAAAATTTATACATGCACCATAGGATACCATAGATGTTAAATCACACACACACACATTTATATGCAAATTATCAGGTTTCTGGAAAAATAACAATTAGGAGTTAGGAAATTGAAAGTTGAAAATAAAGTTTTCTGTAGCTGGGTGCACCAGATAATACCAACCCCTAGAAGCTGACATTCCATTAACAAAAAGTGAAAATGAGTACCAACATCTTAGTATTCTTAGTATCTTGTCTTAGTGCTGATTAAGATGCCCATTAAAAAGTTACTTAATTTTGTAAGATATCAAATTTTCTGGCAATTTCATTTGCTTGACTATTCTTTCATAAATGAAACCTGTTGCCAGAATTTGACTGGTAATATTCAGGGCACCCTCCAACTGAATCGAGATAACTAGCGCTTCCTATATAGAAAATTTTTAGCCTCTGTCCCTGAACTGAAGGGGGTATTTTATTCTAAATCACACAATACTACCTACTATTTACTATAAACAACTGATATATGATCAAATTTTGATAAATTACATCAGATAAACATAACCTTTGGCAGCAGGTCTGCTTAAATTATGATGATCAGCTGTTATTTTCCTTTTGTGTTTAGGTACCTACCTATCTTCCTATAGGCATACCTAGGGAACAGGACCTTTCACCTTAAGGATTTGATGATTTACCCCTATAAATCGTAATGCCACGTTCAATTGAAATAGATGAGCAGGATACAAACTCTGCTTTTCTTATGTGAACATTGGCATTAATCCCAACAGGTAATCCTTGTGCTTAGCAGAATGTTGTCGTATGTAGGTCACCTTTGCTATGTTATGCCAGGCTGAGTCACGTGTTTGAAAAAGTATATGTACATATTGTACGAGTTTGTCTATAAAAATTTGGGAAATTTGTCACATTGAAATAGAGTGAAGACTGAAGATGCTCTGACCATCTTGTTTACTGTGAGCCTAAGGCAGAACATGCCTCTATCCCAAAGACAATACAACCCCAGGCCAGTTGGGTTCTGCATCAACACCTGTCTCATGTAACTCAGGACTTAAAGTGCAGATGCACTTTCGCCTAACATCCTACATTTTTTTCTAAACTTTCGTGTGCCCAAGTTAGGCCGTTCATCTGCAAGACGTTTGTCACTTCCTCTCCCTCGGCAAGTTTGAACTTAAAATGGGCAACCTACATACAAAAATGGAAGGCCATGCTAAGGAACCGTATTAGGTGTGAACGATTGAATGCAATTACTGGTAGCTGAAGAGGTAATTGTGTTTCGTGCAATTCATGCAAAAATAACGAAAATGAAAACACTTTCCTTTGATCTCATCATACATTCATAATTATTAAGATGAGATTACCTCCATCTGTCTTCGGCTCTGTCGTGACACTTGCAGTGGACGCAGCAAATCCGAGGAATGCTGCAGTGAAATATAACTTCAAAATCATTTGACGATGGTGTTAAAACACGTTTGATATTCGCGAACTGCGCCACGAACGATCCGTTAATGTCAATAACAGAGTGTTACAGGCGGCATTCAATATTAGACAAAGATATCGGCCTTCTTTGCTTAGAGATATCCCCGGATGCAGGAAAAATTACTCTGCTGTTAATGGAAGATATTGACACCCCCAAGACGCTCCACAGCACCTTGCTATAAGTTCTACACTGTTATCACGAGATGGCAGAAATTTCAGCAAGCTTCGATCATCTCCGCTGGCTTTCCGTGAATGTTCGGGCGGTTCAAGCGTGCGCAGAGGTTTTTTTTACTGCATTCTAGCGGTAAAGAGAACGTACTATGAAAACAAGATTTAACACACCTTGTCAGATGTGAGCATTCACTGAGAAAATCTATGGGACAGCTCCACACCTGCGCAGTCGAGTGACGTCATGATATTGAGCGAAAATCGTTGTAGCCTTGCATCGCAGTATAATCACCTGCAATCAGTAATCACAAATAATCGGAAATTTTCTCCCACCCCACCCGCAAAAATTTCATTAAATGCTTATTTTTATGTTACCACTTTCTAATATTATTTTGTAATTCTATGTGTTATCTGAGATTTTAGCTTTATCAAAGGAAACATTCTTAATTTTTTTTGTTTACTCTAGCTAACATGATATATTCTGGGAATAATTATTTTAGCAAGCATGGGAATTCTGGGTATGAATGACGGTTGATGACATACTAATACAAACAATTATGCAATCGAAGGCCACCTGATTCTTTAGTTGGCTTTTCCTCATTCCGAGTGCTTCTGAAATTACCTTTAAATTATTCAATGGGTCATGAAAATAAATTATTTTTAACTGATTTATTGATTACGTACCTATATTACAGTCAATTCTGTTAATGGTATAATATTCATTTAATGTTTCTATAATTGGTTAAACAACAAATTCCGTTCAACTGTTAACATTGGGTGTACTTAAATCTAGAGCAAATATTATTTCGAATTTCAAATATTCTTCTCTCTCAGGTCTCATGATTCTGTGCTTTGAATGATTAAGAAATGTAAATATCAGTAATGTAAACCTGCACTCATTAATACCAAATGGTTACATTAAAAAGTAAAATATTTTTATCCTTTCGTATACAAATAACAAATTATGGTTGGCATCACTTTTTGAAACATTCCTAACTATAATAGCAGGACTTTCAAAATGTTCTAGTTCAAAAAGAATTATTTTACTACCTACATGCATCCTTTTTTTCTTGGGATAATCACAAGTGAAATGTCAGAGTATGTGCCATAGGAATACGAGCATGGTGTTTTGGCAAATAAGCCTATGCAAAAGTAATATTCACATCAGAAAATTAAATTGTTTTATCTATTCAACTTTGTAATTTTACAATGCTGCACCTTTGTAAATAACTCAAATCCAATGAAAGCATTTCTACTATTTTAAAATAACTTTGGTAAATATTTGGAACAAAAAACAGAATAAAGTTACAGAGCACTCCTTCTATTTCAACCGTTTTTGCATTCTCATATTAAAACAGGCTATAAAAAATGTAACAATAAACATCTGTATGCAAACAATGTGTAAGCAATTCAAACAAAAGCCTAAAGCAAGTTCAGGTTGCTGCCAGTCAGGTGGAACTGGATAAACTGCATGTGTGCAGGTATGCACTCATTGGAAGTTAATTTGTCCATAAACTTCAATATTCGTTATATCCACTTTTTATCTTGCCCTATCATCCATAATATTACAATGTCCCTTGCTAAAAGTCTGCCTTTATCGCAATACATTTTTAAAATCGCCCACATATTTTGTATGATGTAAGTATTAAACATTACAGACCTACTTTGTACACATTCAAATACAGTTTTGAGCAAACAATTACATGGGTCTATGAAGTTTTATCTCTTTAATAAATGTCGTTAAGGCCGCATGGATGGCAGTGAATAATTTGAGTGAAACACCATACATACCTACATACAGACATAAATTGTTTCATTTATATTACATTTACATTACTGGCACATCACATTATAGCTACATCATGCCTATTTGGAAAGATAGAATTTGAATGATCTTTTCCAAAACAGGCATCAAAAGATGGTTTGTCCCGTAGAAATTAAACATTTACCAATAATGTAGGTATGTTAGGCTTGACATTAGGCATCCTTAATCAAGTATGATACATTTAATTTTTGGGTAATTATTTAGGATAAATTGCGTAGTAGTATAAGCTCCCTGTAACATGTCATTTAAAATTAATCTGATAACCGAATGGACTACATAGTTTTTAATTTTGCTATCTAGCTGGAAAGCCTTGGCACTCAGCATTGGACCTAGGTACTCTACAAACTATAATTTGTCTACACATTTGCTTCTACATTAGGTACCTACTTAGCACAGCAATTACATTATCTACATTAAATTGTTAAATTTACCTATTTTTCAGTATCGACATTCTATTTCCAAGAACCATTGAATTATTTTTCATAATGGGTACACTGGTTTGGGAAGATACTTTAAATACTAATATGATAATGATCGATTGACAATATTCGGATTACATTCAATGGGCTATACAACCAATATTGTATATTTTAATAATATTTCATGAAGTAGGGAAGGGGCTTTAATATGCAGGATTTTGTTTGTATATATATATAATATGAGTGTTATAACAATTAGTTTATATAAGTTTTATTATTAGTTTAAAACATTGGATCCTCATGGCAGTGAACTTCAAAACAATTTTGAGTAGGTACTACCTCTATTTATTAGTGGATTATTTGTAATAATTTCCGCATTATATATAATTCAGTTGGTTTGTCTACTTCTAAATTTTAATACTCTTTACTTTAAAAATTGAGCAACAAGCTGCAAGGATGTTCACTCCCACATACCTCAAGTCATAGTAATTATAGTCATTGGAATAGGCCTCCAGATCTACCATTGTAACAGTTCCAATAACTCATTGGCAGAACATGGTGTTGTCTTGTTTCATGACTGCAATAATAAACACACAGATCGCATTACTGCACATTCCGATCGTTACCAGTTGAAACAAAATTTTTAACAACCAATCCAAGCTAAGATAAAATATCGGTAGCCCTCACTTGTATTAATTCCCAGACGGTTTCGATTGACTTTGCTTCCTCTGTTGATGTTGTATCTGGCTTCGAGTCTCTTGAACGGCGGCCACCAGGGTTCGGACGGCTTCTTCGTGCCCTTCAAAACTATCAGCCTTTTTGAGTCCATCCATTCGGAGGCCCATGCTCTCCCCTGGTTCGGAAGTTCCTCGAATGTCAAACCCACCGCGAAACGTGTCGGAATCACGATAACTTTCTTCTCGTCTTTTCGGAGGGAACGTCTCCCAAGACCTCTGCTTCTGCATGAGACGAGCCTTAGCATTCTTTGTGCCTATGACAACAACAAATGTCTTTCGGTCTCCCAGCCCAAGGTCAACCGAACTCCGACGACTGTTGACCGACACCGTACTCAAGGTCAAACTTTCGCAAGAACTTTGCTTCCTTGCTTTATCGGACATACCTGATGAGATCCAAAATGTAAAAATTATATCAATTGAGCTTAGCATGCTAAAACAATAAAACATTCACTATGCGTTTACTTTTCTCGTTAGTATATCCTCGCTGGGTGTGATGGTGCCCTGCTTCTTCCGAGTAAAACACGCTGTCCTCCGTGTCAGATGCTGGGTACATTCGTATGAGATCGCCGTGAGTGCGTCTCCTCTGCGGGGAGGTCGGCGTGCTAGCCGCTGTGTTTCCCTGCTCGCGGTGGATCAACGCTCTCACTGCTTGCCGAGTACCCCCTGCAAAAAAGCCACCCAACCCTTGTTAGCTCAGCATGCATACAATCAATTGCTTGACTGCTAGAATAATTCACAGCATCTCTGTCTAAATACAAGGTATTGACTGTCTCAAGGAGTTAGTAGAGAACTTGACAGAAGTTATTTTAAACATATGTTAAGGAACTCACCTTCTCCAGGACTGGTGACTTCCACTTGGTCACCCATTGAATTTTGCCTCTTCCTGTGTTTAGCAATGGCTAGTTTGTCTTTGAGATGCGTTTCCAGCCTTTCCCTGACGTCGACGCAGCCAACCTGCACTGTCCGCTGGCCCATGCTAGCTGGGGGTGGGGGTGGGGGCAAGTGCGGACCCCCTGCATCTTCCGATGCATTGTCGCGCGAGCACATCACTTTGCCGCTGATAGAGTGGTAGAGTGACGCCACCTTCGAGGAGCTTTCTCGTCCCGATCCAGCTCCATAGCGGCCTGCGTCCGCCTTGGCTGGAATGAAAACAAACACATATAAGAGGAAGACACGCTCGGGTATCGATTTCAAAAGATGATGCAACCCGATTGGCTTTGTGAATGTAAATTGAAAGTGGCAAAATCTATTTCTATGGCCGGTGCAAATCGAGTGGAAGTAATTAGTCAAGATTTGTACCAGCTCTTGCTGCGGAAGAGCCTTTCATGGACGAGGCGAGTGGCTTTGTGTCGTCAGAAGACTGCAGAGTTGCGCACGGTGGAGTTTTGGACCGGTGCCCACTGGCCATTGTGTCTCCTTTTCCACCACCTCTGGCACACCTCAACTCCTCGCGAACTGGAGACTTCTTGCGGTCTTCTTTAGTACGCACCTTCAATAAACCATTTTAAACAAGTAAGTACAATTGACTTGCTCATTTGGAATTAGATTAGTACACTTTGCTATCAAGTATTATGGGGCAAGCAGGGCTAAGTACAAAATCTCTCGGCTTGCTTTCCAACTGTGTGCTAACAAATTACAGATATTATAATAAATGTTTAATCAACTTATAAACATGTTTTGATACCTTCTCAATGAGATGACTAAGAACTCCTTTCTTTGGGTCCTGCTGCTGGGAACTTCGCGAGGCAGATGCTGCATAAACGCTGTCGATTATGTTGGTCATCGAATGGGGTGAGCGCCCTCTGCTGCCTGTGTCTCGCACCGGAGCTTCTTTGCTCTCCACTGCGCATTACATATTAAAATTATGGATATCATTTGGGAAAAGTTCACCACTTAGGTATGCACACGGCTCAATGTTTCGTTCGACACATGAAGTACAGGGTTGAGCTCAATGCGTTAGTTCTAAACTTGATTACACCTAATAGGAGCCAGTTACGCAGATCAAATATTTAAATCAATTCCATAATCTGGAATTAGTGACATAGCCTGTGTGAAACACAGCATATTTCTGTTTATGTTGTTGTGTCATCCATATTGTTAACTATGTTGGCACTCTCGCAAATAAAACATCAAGGTGCCTAAAACCTTAAGCTCATTTAGAATGATCCATGAATTGAGTAAACACTACGAGCTCTGAGTGTTGAGCGAAACATCAAGCTGTGTAACCATAGCAAGTCTTTAAAATAATGAACATTGCTGCTATTTAACTCGCGGCTAGAAAATAATCTGCAAGGACGTTATTTAAGACTACAAAATGACACAAGTTTGCATTCTTGGCTGAGGCTGGCAGCCATTGGCTGGATATCTCGAGGCCTACGTTCTATTGAGATTAGTAGGGTGTTGTAAAATAGCTTTTGGCCGATACCCACCTACAAAATATGCTCTCAAAACTACAGCCCAAGTTGTCTTCTGATTGTCATTTCTCATTCCCTAGTCCTTACCCTTGTCCACCATTTGACACTGACAATTTCCCAACCAATCTCAGCCAAAAATATTTCAGATTTGTTTCTCGGTAGCTGGAGACTGACTAAAGCACAAATTGAAAATTAAATCTGGACTGAAAAAGTTGAAACCGAGTCGGTATGCTGAAAAAACGAACCTTTCATGTAGACGACATTATCTGAAGATGGAGATGTAAGCTGACTTGGATGCATCCTGCATTCGCCTTTCTGACCTCCTTCCATTCTATAACTGAATGTCACAAGTGAGCAAAATTGACAAAAAAAATGTACCTTGCCACCAAGTCCTCAGTAAAACTAACTTTGCATGTTGAGAGTCCAGTTGAAGGAATGCAAGATGATCGAGCAGCGTTTGCAGTTGGTGCTGCGAGACGATGTCCCCGGATGGTGTTGGCTCTCTGGTCTCGGCTTGGGACTGAGCCTGCGACTGATCCCGGGGGTTTGAGTCACGACCTGAGTCGCGTCCCCCTCCCCCTCCACCTCCTGCCCCGCCGCTCAAAGACTTGACGTATGGCTCAAGCTGGTGAGCCACCACGCTCAGGTGCTTTACTTCCGAGCGCAACGTCAGTATGTCGTTCATCTGCAGCAGTAGTTGAGTGAAGGTGTGATTAGTGGGGGACACTTGAGAGGATACTACAGACAGAAGGTGTTATATGTAATATCACTACCGACCTGAGACTGGAAAATCTCTTGCTCGACGTGGATTCGGCACAACTGTTCTTCCCATAGAGTATCGAAAATATTTTTAAGTCGTTCCAGCTCGATTTGATGGCATTCTAACTGTTCCTCCAATTGTCCACACTCCCGAGTGATGAATTCGTGGCGAGTGCTTAATGGCGGGGTATGGGCACGTCGCACGTCTCTGTGAAGCTCGCTTAGCCGCTCTTTCACAGAAAAAAGTTGCTGTCCCAGTTCCTGAATAAAATAAAATAAAACAAATTTTGTGATGACAGGCAAAACGAAAGAAATCAAATCATGATTTTGAAATTTTGATTGCTAAGGAGGTATCACAGATGAAGTTACCCAGATTATCCACTACAATGTAAATGTGGCTACCTATTAACGCGAAAGCAAGCGAAGCTTTGTGAAAGCCTTCACTCCCCAAGATTACTGGCATTCCCCTCACCTACACGCTAAAATGTTTGCCCTGGCTGTCGATGTATAGAGCTGGAGCCACTGTTAGTTAAACTATCTGCTTCACTTGCACTGCCGATCATTGCTATACAGTTCTTTCTTTCACGTCTGGCGCTCACATGGCGGCTGCGCCCTAGCGACTGCCGGAGAACAACAAAAATAAAAATTTATCCCGTCGCTGTAAATAGGTAAGATAGAATATCTGGATGAATTTCATCTGTGGTAGTATCTAAAAGGAGGTTTCTGTCTTTGTGTGATACCTACCTTCAGTTGGGTGTCGAAACTACGGCAGTGATTGGAGAAAGGTCCCTCCCCTTCCAATGCTTTGGCTCGGAGCTGTGATTGTTGCCTTCGTGACGGTTGATGATGCGATGCCTGATGCGCCATTGGAATGTCGCCGGCGTTTGCGGCCAATGGGGGTGGCTGTTGGGCAGTAGAACCACCACCAACCCACGGCTCAAGAGCGTGAGAAAACTCGTTGCGGTAGTTCGTGCGAATCTGGCTCGATTGAACTGGTCTATACGAATCGGAATACAAACAACAGTGAAATGGGATGACAAGAAAAGGCAACTGTACGTGGAAATGAAGTGATATTGGCTGGCTCACCTTATGGGATGGCTGAGTTGCGATACTGCTGCTAACCTGTCCATCATTGGGTACACCATGTCAAGAAATTGATACTTGTCAGCCGAGGACAGGAACGACGAACACAGGTTTAAGTGAAGTTGTAACAGAGGCAACACTGTCCCAAGGCTCATTACTTGACTGCGAAATTGCCGCTCCTTAGTCTCGAATTGCCTGAAAATTGATCTGATCAAGAATCGCACATTTTCCCAAATGATGTACACTAATGAAGGCGTTTGAGGGAAATGCCAGGAGATAACTTCTTATTTAGTAGCATACCGTTGCACTTCCATTATCATGCTTGAATGAGTTTTAGCAATGGCTTCTTGCATTCCTTGACAAAAGTTGTTGATAGTAAGTTTCTCTAGATCCATATTCCTCCGTAGCTCATCGAGCAGTGATTTAAAAAGGAGCAAGCCATCTCGAACCGAACCTTGAAGTTCTCGGACAGACTGGAAAATATGGCACACATTTAGTTGCCAGCCTACCCAGGCAATATCACTTCAATCACTTGAATAAGCATAAGCTTAAAATTTTACAAAAGTGCGCTGTCCCACTGGACCGTCTTTAGGCTACACATTGACATGAATAGAGCGTTGCTCAATCAGCTCGAGCCAATATAACTGCTAAATGGAATCATAACTAGCTGTCTAAAAATACACTCTTGAAAAAAGAAGCAAGGAGCAAGACACAATGTTCACAATTTTAGGGGCTTGAAGCTCTATTAATTCCTCTTAAAAATGTTGCCCTAGGCAGCCTAGTATGTCTGGGCCTTAGCCTTCCCTGGATTGTGGACTTTACTCAATGACGACTGCATAAGGAATGGGCAGGTTCGAGAGTACGAATATGAATTGAACTCACCCCTACAGCCCGGTCCAGCTTCTTTGAGTCCTGAGTGTACGCGGTGTCAATGTCAACACAGTGAAGCCTGGCATCCGCTGGGGTATCGCGGAAGCAATTAACACACAGCATTGTCTTCTGGGACGTCGAAAACATGATATACTGTTCTCCATGGACAGCACACTGAAATACATTTATGACAATTTTTACAATGTTTTGTTTCATGAAATGTAAATGTTTAACCAATCTGGTGAGTAAAATAAAATTTATGTTACTCTTCGGTGAACTTCCTTGGAACACTTGGACACATGAACGACATCATGAGTAGAAAACATCTTGGCACTGTGAGTGTTATCTCGGCAACCCTTACAGAGGGACTGGCCTAAAATGATGACAAAATTACTGTTAGACAAAATTGGCAAATTAACACATGCAATAAGATTCTAGACAGGTACTCTGGAAAATTTTAGAATATTATACCATTCAATGTTTGGGAAAAATTAAACAAAACCAGGAATATTAAAGAACCTTTCATAAAATCTATAAATAAATGTGTAAATAAAAATATTATAGGTACCCGTGAAAATAATCAGCATGCATTTCACTATTAATCATGATTCATGGGCTTCAACAGACGGCATCTAAAAAGAAATCAATAAAAACTGATTTAATAAACTGTAAATAAAATGCAAATATTCTATAATAATACTTATTTAAGATATAAAGGTGCTAGGCATATTGTCGAAAAATCAAACCAAGCATAAATTCTGGCCCAGATTTGAAGGTGAGCATTGAAATATGGCCAAACCAAGCACATTCTCCCCAAACAAAGATCAAATGACAACAGCTGATGTCAAAATCATAGATAAATCATACACCAAAGCTCCACCAAACTGTTAAAATCAAAAAACCCTAACATTTAGAATATTGTCCTAAAAAGGGAAACCATAATAGTGTTGTGATTATAAGATTACTTTGTCACTATATCTTTAGTTGTAAGGTGCCTGCAAAATCTTGTTACATGCCATGCTAGGAATTTTGCAGGACTTGAGAGAAACAGTCCAGAAAAAGTATTCAATTTATGTTGAACAACAGTCGAGCCCAACGAGCTTTGGGAACCTTAGTACCTATCCTTTTCATAAGAACATTTTTAAAAAGCATACCTACTGCTGTTTCTAACAAACTAAATGGTTATTAGGTCAAGGTAATCGATTGCTACGCACCACATGTTGAACAGAAATACATTGCTGATTTGTCCCGTTTATCACAGTTAGCGCATGGTGGGTTCTCTGAGTTTGCCAGCACTATTAACTGGCGCATCAAGAAATCGGGTGGAGGGAGTCGAGCTCCTTCTTTCAGCACAGTCTCTTGGCTACAAGAAAAAAAACAGTGATAAATTTACTGCTTTTACTGCTTTACTGCTTTTTAAAATTTTGTTCGTGTAGTTGTGAATCACAATCTAAATAAGATAAATATGAGTATTGTTGGTCATTTGTAGGACCGTTGAAGGGAACGGTAACAAAACGTAATTTGAACCTTTGTTATGCTACTGCCTCGCCGCCTTTGCCGCCACTCGTTGACTACGAGTTTCGATGAATTTATAATTATTTGTTTTAGCTCAGGTCATTAAGTCCGCACACTATTAAGTGCGTATCTATCCTACTTCTAGTTCAAAATAGTGCCCCGGTCTAATGGTCGCAGTCGACGATCACATGCCGCAGAGTAACACGAATTTTTTTATTTGTGTGCTAACAGAGTGTGTGTGTGCTAACTAAACTTGTTCATGGATAACCCAGCATTTTCGGAGTTCCCAAGGTAAGATCAGCACATTTAAAACGTGGTGTGGGATTAATTGATAGAAGGTACATCAGTTAACATTTAGTGTTTAACAATTCTAATCAGCGTCAATTCATAATCAGAGTCGGCCGACTCCTCTCACTTTCCCCTAATTGAACCTGGCCGAAATGAGCTTGCCTTCGGCTGCCGAAGCCAGGACTCTAACTAAATGCGACTCATGAGGGTACTAGTGAAGTGTAAAAACTGCACCGTTTTATTAGATGGTGTGTTTGCACCTTCTGCAATAATGCCCATGTGCATCAAATTGTGGGCCTAAATTTTGAACAACGCTCCGGGCTTTTTCGAGCCAGTATGCCCCCTCATAATGAAAATATGTTTGCAATAGAGATAGTAAATGTTTTCTTAGCATTTAATTTGTTTTGCATTTCAGTTAGCTTTTATCAAGAGAAACAATCTTTATTGAGTAGGTACACTTACGGAAACATAAAGTGCGCCTGTCCAAAAAATATACAATTCATCTTCAGGTTCTGTTGAAAACAGTGTAGGTATGGGCCGGGTACTGAACACGTGGCTAGCAATGTGCTTTTGCGGGCCTGGGACTATAGTTTGATAAACCTACGTTATCAGTAGCTGCTTTGCCCTGGCAAATGACGATCGGAAAGACTCATGATTCGGTTCACTCTGGAGTTTTGCTCGATGTTGGCACATACTATCTACTTGCCTAAAACACGTAATTTTGAAGATACAATAAAAATTTTAAAAGTTTCTGCATCTTGCCTGCACTATTAACACAAATCTAGTATTACTTTTCCATTATTTGAGAAAAAGTAGTTTTCCGAAACATGACTTCATGTGCATTCTCTTCATTGCTTCTCTTATCTCTCAATCAAGGTAGTCGATCGTACCGAGACCCGACCTTTTGGATTGGCCACTCGTCCAGGCAGATCGGAGATGACAAGAACGGCAGATTTGATTTATACCAATGCACAAATTACTTCGATACATCGGGAAAAGATTAATTGGATGGACTGTCATGTTGAGCATTTTAACAATGGTTAGTTACATACATTAATTAGTATCATCACATTCCAATGCGGAATATGTTTGGCAGCTATTATTTTATTTGCCTACTCGATAAAGCAGATCAACCCAAACGGGCTGTCACGGGCTGAATATAGATAAGCCTCTACTTTTTGGCTCCACCATGCAATTGTTGGAGAATGGGTCTTTCATCGAGCCCTAACCAGGTTTCAACTACACTGTTTTTCAGCCTAGCCCATACGTCGGGACTTGTAAAATTTTGCGGGCGCACTTTATGATTTCAGAAGTGTACCTAACTTTAAAATAATTACTAACCCACAAAGAGGACATGGAATCTTTCCATTGTTCTCTCGGCCTCGCAAACATCTGCCACAGAAGCTATGAAAGCATGAGAGCAGGCATGGTTCTAAGTAATAGTCATCGCACATGAAGCACATAAGAGGGTTGCGAAGTTGAGGGGCGCCACCGCCATCGGCTTGATTAGTAGGTTTCATTGCTGGTTCTGGTTGTGGAGGATGGTAGCTGCCACCTGGCATCATGTCACCTTGTTTCAAACAGCAATTTTTCACCTGAAACAGAAAAAAGTATAATAACTTACATTTCCATTGATATTTCC
This sequence comes from Nemoura dubitans, assembly GCA_921293005.1. Classification (NCBI taxonomy): domain Eukaryota; kingdom Metazoa; phylum Arthropoda; class Insecta; order Plecoptera; family Nemouridae; genus Nemoura; species Nemoura dubitans. The sequence goes on along the minus strand of OV121073.1, from coordinate 13,634,882 downwards.
TTCGAATTGCTATGTTTTGCCTACATCTGCCCATGAAGAAACAAAAATGTACAGGGCACTGCTAAAATATGATATTTGGAATTGGTAGGTAGGTAACAAATAGGTTCACAAAGTGAAACAGGTTGTATTGGCACTACTAGCAATCATGCAAATTTGGATAAAGAAAGATTGTAATAGCGTACTTCAAACCGCTTCTTCGCTACTGTAAAGATTTCCATTCTTTGATAGCCTAACGAACAGCCAGTCAATCTTCATCATGCAAAAGTGAACCATCAGATCTCATAGCTAAAATGAAGAGAGGTTGTTAAATGGTTTTTAGTGTGCGAAGAATAGGGTAGGCTGAACGTGCATCATTAAATACTGTTATCATATTTATTAGCAATTGTGTAGGTACAGGAATTCTCTCTCCCTTCCCATAAAAAAAATCATGTGCAAGCAAAGAAGAGCACATTTATACCTAAAACTTTCAAAGAAATACTTGAACCAAAAGTAGGTTAACCCCCTCAATGTAGGGTAAGATAGGGTGGGAAAAATCCATAGCCCAGTCTGGGCCACAGGCAATAATATAGACACCTTGCAGAGCTTGCAATTCTCACCATTCATGAAGTTTCACACAGGTGTTGGTTATATCATTAAATTGGGTAAATTTAGAGCTTGTAGTTGGACACAGAGATTGATCCTATTGACATAACAACGTTTTTGATGACACCTTGCGGTTCAAGTTACGCCTACTTTCCAGAGCACAAGAGTATAATATCAATATTGATGAAATCCTGATTTCGCAGCCATTTTCAGCAGATGAGTATGAAGTCATATTATACCACAAAATAAAGGGAACAATTGGGTGATTCGTGCCCTTACCTTTCTGCGTGCTATCAACAGTCGTTATCAGATTTTGCGATCCATCCACCTGCACATTTCACCGAAGTACACAATTCTACACATACAACCCCCCACCCCAAACCCTCTCACTGTAGATCGTGAGCCGACGCCGGACGGGGTGGCGCTAGCGAGCGCACCGACCTCCCAGGCCACTAGACCCACAAGGCGCAAGTGGTGGAAACCAGTAGCAATATGCTATGTACTGTGCTCGTGCTATGCGCAGCACATTACACCCCCTAATCCTTACCACGTCACCGCTCTATATAATGTTTTCATTGGTCAATCGCATCAATATGATTTATCTTTCCTTGGCACAAAGGACCAGTACTCACTCGAGTCTAGTTCATGCGGAGAAATAATACAAGCGATGCAAACAGTTTCTTTCTTGATTTTGGATGAGATACGCCGAATGTTTATCGTGAGCGCTCTAATTGCTCCTTACGTCTAAGCTGTGGTCTAACTTCGAAGTGATTGGTTGATGGAATAAAATGAAATGAAAAAAAGTATGGAAAATGAATTGCGACACATGGTAAATAAACAAAACAATGATCAGTTAACAACACAGTATTTATTATTATTGCACTGTTTTAGAGGAAAAGGTTTCAAATGAAATGATAAATTAATAGTGAATTTAGTACAGTGAATTTAAAGTTTCCGTGATCTCTGTAAAAGTTACTTGAAGGGTTTCTTAGCACGCTTCGCCTGGGCCATTTCCAGTTTCTTTCGATAGCGTTGCAAAATATCTCCAGGGATGGGGACTGGACCAGTTTCGTCCAAGCGGGGGCCAGCCACCATGCGCTTGCCACACAACTTGTCAGTACAACCAGTACAGATCACTTTCTGGCAGGAAAAACGAACGTCCCTGAAATAGAGTGACACATATGATCAATATTAAGTCATGGATGCTTTGAAGTAGCAAACGATCTCCGAAAAACACTGACAACCAAACATTCGTGCCTGATAATTTCTCTGGATAACACTGTAATACAGACCAAACCAAATACACCAGAGTTTCGAACTATCAAATATCGAGGGCTGGAAATTAGAAATGCCCAATCGCATTATGGACGCCTACCCAGTTTCTATTTGTAAATATATTTTTTTAAATCATTTAATTAAGGAGACTACGACATGTCGCGACATGTCGCCTATCTCCTTTGAGCTAATTTTGAGACTCAGTCCTGTTTTAATATTTCGTAGTATAGGCACATAAGCCGTTTGCCAATGTGGAGTGGGGTGAGACTGGAGCCAGTGTGGCGATTGGTCCAGCGTAACCAAGTGACTTCAAGGGGCTGTTTGAGGTGTGTCTAACAATGGCACTACGCGTTGACAAGTCGGGAAAAGAGTTTTGCCAGAACTCGACCGTTTTGAAGTCACCGTTTCTGTGGGTTCTGTGAGACAAGTTCATGTTTCACCCTCGGCATTTGGCAAGACCAAGTGACGTGCCCTAGCGTTGTTTGGATGATCGTGGGGTGGCCTGTGACGAGGTTTCGACGACGAGTCAGGATTCGCGATCCAATCATTTGCTGAGCAATTTCTGGGAAGTTTCTTATGTGAGATTCGAGTTATTGCGATCAATCCGCCAGCCTTCGAGTTTGAAGACGGCTGTCACAACAAAGAGCAGAACTGCCCACCGGTCCTACGCCGAGAGAGACGCGAGCGCACACATGACACAGGCGACACTATGTATGGCACTTTGTTTGCTTTCGTGAGACTTTGTGTCAGTATAGAGTTTTATTGATTTGTTTAGCTTCTAGTTTTTTAGATTATTTATTCTAGTTTCTTAGCTTTTTAGATTCCTTTATTCTAGTTTCTTAGCTTTTTAGATTCAGACTAAACTAGCATTTTGGAGTTTCTAATTTAGGGTGTTTTACCCCAGGTTTTACGTTTTCCTGGTTCTGCCCCCCCCCCCCCCCTCCCCCCATCGTAATGGGGGGAGTAATATATACACACCTACGGTTTGGAGCCCGTGGGCTGAGCCCGTCGGATTCCAAAGCGAAGTGTGTTTTGCGAATCCATCTCGTTTTCGGCCTCTCAGAGCGTTTCGGCCTAGGTTATAATAGGTTATGATATGATAGATTATGTATAATATTACTTGAATTAGACAACATGGCTGTCCAAATAAGGCTCAATTTTCTTGGAACATCGCTACTCGATGCAATAGCAAAACAATGTTACAGATAGATGTATATCGCCATACTGTTACGTTCAAATTAGCGGCAACCCTCGGGGGTAGATCTGTGACGAGTGACGACAGAAAGGTGCTTCCTGTGAAGTTTTTACCGGGTGGTGGTGGTGGTGGTGGTGGTGGCGGTGAGGGGGGATTGTGGTACCCCCTGGTACCCTGGGGGGATTGTGGTTCACTCTGTATAGTTTTGTGCAAGGCGGAGTGCAGATTAAAATTTTAGGCATTCAGAGCAACAATAGGATAATGGGTGATTTTAACGGGTGAGCAGTCAAGCAATTTTTCTAAAATAAATTGCCTGCATGCAACGCCACATTCTTATCCGAGAAGTTCATGGAACATAAATAATATTGGTGGTAAGGTGTTCGGTAATGCTCTGTTGAGACTGACTTGCGGTCCTAAAAAGAACCTAGGTTCTTTTTAGGACCGCAAGTCAGTCTCATCAGAGCACCATCTCACCATCTCACCATGGCTCTGAATCACTCCGTCATTCCATAAATAATATTCTCAAATTTCTTATATTAGCTATGTCATATGGCTGACATGATATTGAAATTGAAATCTGGATAGTTCGAATAAGCGTCAATTGTAAAGAATCAGAACCGAAATGAGAAATGTTTATCCCCGGTAACTTTTCCAAAGAGCTCAAAAGTTACTGATAAGTGTAGGCACGCACACAGATCACAGACTATAATTTTGTTTGTGCCAGCCAATTGTTGATTGCTGTTTTTAAGTTCTCCGTCGAATTATCTCGACCATTCGGCCTTCTAAGGCAATGTAGTAACTAAAGTTATGTTTGAGAGTAAACACCTATTGATGAATTTCGATTAACTATCCATATATAACATCTGCCTCACCCCGTCATTGCTTATCAATTTTCTACACCCCCAAGGGTCCAGCCGTAAAGTTTTTCCCTACGACATTTTCTATAGTGTGTGAACTTGGACAAAGGTCAGAGAGATGCATGCATGTCATCTCCCTGTGGTGTGATCGGGAGCGCGGCATCGCTTTCCTAGATTGTTCTATTGTTTACCAGGTAAGCCTTTCTACTCGTTTAGAATTATTACGAATATAGCGTGATTTCCAGCTTGTTAGCCAACCTCGTCACGGTGGGGTTGGAATTGTGCGGAAAATTAAATTGAACGTATGACAAAATTACCGGGAAATGGCAAAAAGGTTGTGCAGAAATAACATGAGCGAGCCCACACCCCAATCGCACTAATCTCCATGTGACACTGAGAGCGCTACAGCGAGTAACCTCGCTGTAGCCCCAAGTAAAAATATTAAAAACTACAGCCCGAGCCAGTGTTGCATATTGCATGCCTCACTTGCCTGAAGTAAAATTGTTAAATTTGTAACTGTTGAAACTTATGGAAATTGCATGGAAAGAAATGAAATGTATGAAAATCCACCCCTGCTTAGCGTGAAACGGAAAACCTATTCCAAAACAGTTGTTGGTACCTATAACTACAGTATTGAAGTGAAAGCATCGGCTATCGCTCCAGACACTTTATTCTCACACGTTTACTCTTTATTTATCACACACCATCGTCACACCCCAGATCGGTTGATTACGCAAGCCTGGATCCATGATATTGTGCATCAAATCCTCTAAATCGGAAGTTACCATCATAAAGAATTATGCCATCAACGGTGGCTTTTGCTAAGAAGTGGCCTGTTTGTTCCCTGCACCGTTTTAAACCCATTTCAAACAGTGCCGTATTCCTGCAATGTTTGTGCGAATAGTCAACTGCATGCAAGCATACAGTCGTGTTTATTACCACATATTATTATTCATTACTAGGAAACGCTGCCAAAGTGTTCGCGTTGAAGATGAGCGTATGGGCGCAGCGGTACTAAGTTGAGAACAAAGGTAGAGACCCTGTAAATTTCATCGCAATCGACGCAGGCGTTTGGTCTGTAGAGCGCGCGCATACATTCATGCAAATAAACAAACTCACACACGTGTTTCTTTTACCAGTGGTGAAATTAAAGATTTCGCTTCGCTCGCTACGCTCATCAACAACCCTTGGAGAATTATTTCAGTCGCGAATTTACTTTCAATAACTTGCATGCACGAAATTGACAAAATTTATAACACACTTAAAGTCAACAAAGCTGGTGTGATGTTTGGATGTGGTTTCGATGGTTTCGAAGAGCAGTATTCGAAATTGGGAAAATTTGGAAAAAATACGCACTTTTAAATAAATTTCCGTACTTTTCCAAACTTTCCCAAATTTCGAATATTGCTCTTTTTTCTGCTTTGAAGGGGAGGGGTATTGAGGATTTTCTTGAAAAACGCAGGCAGCTAGTTGAGAACAAAAGAGACACCCTGAAAATTTCATCGCAATAAGGAGGAGTTTGGTCTGTAGAGCGCGCACAAACACGCATACAAACAAACAAACAAACAAACACACACAAGTTTTTTTTTTAGCAGAGTGAAATCGAAGATTTCGCTTCGCTCGCTACGCTCATCAATTATTTTATTTTTATGTCTATTATATATTGTCTTTATATAGCTGACGAGCTCATATAAAAATTGTATTTTGCCAAAGGGCACCAATAACCTAACTAACTAACAGCCTGGTGGACTCTGATACTGGATGGAACTCATAATTGATCCCCAAAAAGTAGCAAACTCAAATTAATTGTCGACGAGATTGTCCATCCTCCATAGACCACATTTCACTTAGAGTTTAGTAAAAGCACTCCAGAACCAATTGTTCAAATTATTCAAATTGTCTCAGCCTCTCATGATAACTGTAAATCTAGTTTTCTACTAACTTTGCTTTCGGCACGACCGGCTGTTCGACAGTCATGGGATACCGTGCCTGGAAGCTACACCATCTCGATGCCAAAGCGTCGTCAAGTCCAAATGAATATTTTTTTCGCCTGTACGCCGTGTTCAGTTCTTGGTCATAGAGGGGCAATAACTGAAACCCCATTTTTGTCTGAGTTCGCATGTAAGCCAAAATATCAGGGCGCCGGGCAATCACCTCTGAAAGCAAAAGCATTTAGGTGGTAAGCAAAATGGCGAACGACGAAAGTGTTAACTTCACGAGAAAACTCTAACGAATTATTTTCAAAATGTGCAAAGTCTCTGTCTAATCACATGCGTCTAAAGTTCTTTTGTCACTGATCTAAAGTTTGTTACTTGCATTTTTATTTTCGAATGGTTATAAAAGATTGGTAACACCAAGGTAGAATCGAATACGTACCAAGTTGCGGAGGAAGACGCATGTTAAATGTATTGCCAGATTCTTGGGGGCACTCCGGACCTTGTAAAATTGACTGACGTCGCTGGTCCTTCTCACGGAAGAACATATTCCCTTCGTGTTCCATTGCAATAATAATTGTTCCCGAAAGAAACTCGAGCTGAAGTCTACCACCACAATGTCTGCCGAAACGCCGTGCACACGAGGCTTGAAGGTGAGAGTTGAGAAAGTTTCCGGGAAATGGCGGAACACCTGAAGTAAGTACGGAGCAGGCGCAAAGGAATACACCAATCACATAAGCCGTTCTTCAATTGATGACAAAGACACCTCCCTATTCGCGCAATGACTGTTTTTATTCACAAGAGCGGGAAAATTTGCTTTTTAAAAACCAAGCAAGTATTTCCGCGAATCCACTCTTGTATACGGTGTTCCATTATAATCCATTCGATCTAAATCAGCAACATCCTAGAGCGCAAAATTGAGATCCTTATTCCTTCCTAATGTGAGCATTCTCAATTTAGTATCTTATAATTTTAAAGAGCTCGGCAATGCCAGCAACGCGATTCCATGGTTTCCGGCGTGTATATTGTAAAGACTCCGCGAAACCATTTAATTTTCAAATTAAAAATATATAGATCGGTGTGAGTAGCAAAATAGAGCAAAATCCTTGCGTGTATATATTTGCTGAGATTAGTGAGCAGAGCGAGCGGAGCGATATCTTCAATTTCACTATACCCCCCCCCCCCCCCGCCCAAAGTAAAAAAAAACATGCACCATGTTTTCTGTAATGTTATGTGTTTGTGTGTTTGTGTGTTTGTGTGCTTGTGTGTTTGTGTGTTTGTGCGTTTGCGTGTTTGTGTGTTGTGTGTTTGTGTGTTTCTGTGTTTGTGTGTTTGTGTGTTGTGTGTTTGTGTGTTTGTGTGTTTGTGTGTTTGTGCACACTCGACGGCCCAAACGCTTGCTTCGATTCTAATGATATTTTCCGAGGACACCCATTGCTTTTTGCAGCAAAATCTGAGCTCCACCTTTAACCAATCAAAACTTACGAACATTTTAATATTTTTCGATAACAATTTGTCGACGCTGCAGAGCCTAAAGTTCTGAATATTTTTTGATGAAATTTGCAGAGATGTGCATCATACCAAAATATCATTCTTGAAGTCTGCATGATACTTCGTTCTCTTTTACTTGCATTTTTGCTTTTTTTAGTACCTATACCTAGGTACACTTTTGTGTGTGTGTGTTTTTTTTTTAATTTAACGAAAATATCTTTAACTAACATTTCCTTAATATCTTTAAATTCGATTTCCTTGGCTTATCTTCACACTTTTATCCGCTACAAACAGCCAGGTACGCTCATCTTCAACGCAACACAAACTGGGTTCGCTAATAGCCAAGCCCAAAGTTTAGCATTGTAAATATTGATAGGTAACCGTAGCAAGCGAAGGGAGTGGGGGTGCGGGGGTGTGAATTTTCGTTTGTTTTTGTGCGCTACAGACCAAAGCCTGCTTCGATATTGATGAAACACATTGCTTTTTTTGTGGCGGAACGCGTTGGAACGCCGTACCGGCGCCATTATTCCGGTACACTATAAAAATTAAACATGGGCGGGAATATCTGAGCGCGCCGATAGCTGGAGGCATAGTGCGTATGAAAAAAAGTACTTATTTTTTTCGACCTAAGTCACTAAAAGTGCTCGTACAGGACCCCTATTCTGTAACTTTTTCCAAGTGAGATGACAAGAAATGAGAGTAACAACTCCAAGGTCGCCTATGTTTTCATATAGAACAAATGAAGGTTCTCACTCTCATTTCATCTCACATCTGAAAAGTTACAGAATAGGGGTCCTGGTGACGAAGTGAGTGTGAGCGACGAAACGGGATGAGCGAGTCTTGATGGAACTCCGACTTGTGGTCCTGAGATTTCAGGAAACGCACCGGGCGGTGCAGACCATGACACCAGTCTCTGGCTGTCAACGACTGGCCTTGCTGCTGGACATTAGAGCAGAAGAATGAACTTCGCTTGCAAAACAATTGGCTCTGCTATGGAAATAAGATGCTTGGCTGCACTGCTTACGAAAAATGTTGAACTCTGAACAGTGAAAAGAGCGCAGGGATGAAAATCGTGAAGGAATGGGCTAATAACGATATATCGTTTTACGGGAAACTAGAATTAGTACGTCTCAGGTTCTTTTGGCAGCGCCTCAGGGCATTGGGCATATACCATAACATTGGAGAATACCGGTTTGCTGCTGACAAAATAACCTGAGACGTACTATAGCAGCAGCTGGCATCTTATCTTTGTGCATATGGTCTATGGTGCATGAAAGTGCATAACCACCAAGCAGCACTCAAGCTGTTGGATGAAGCGGGAAAGGAGACACTGAACAAAGTCTCATTAAAAGCACTGACCAATGAAAGATTTGTCACTGGCAAAATTTTTCGTGCTGCTTATAAAGAGGCAAAAGAAAACCAGTCGTTTAATAATTTTTATTCAGAAATAACGTCCTGCAAGAATTAAACGGAATAGAGTTGGGTAGAATTCTGCATTCAAAGCTTCAATATCAACAAAACAACAATCGCAAAAGAGATTGTCGTTTATTGGCTGAGGTCAAAAAGGGGGGTTGGGAAGTAAGGGTATTTTCCTTTCTGAAAATTGGCGTTCCGGCACTATATTTTTTACAAAAAAAGCACAGATGAAGCATGTTCTCAACTTAGGCCCTTAAGCCTTTCGGGGGCGGTGATTGGGAATTCGCTAGTCCACTGACCAAGAGCCTAGATCCGCAAAGTATATGAGAACTTTAAAATCCAATGGGAATTTTGTTATCTCTATGGCGACAGCCAATGACACTGCATATATATATAGAATCTGATTGGCCACAGAACAAAATATTCTCCCGGGACAATTACAATTCCCCTTTTGTGGATCTTGGTCCAGCCAAATATTTTAAGAGCTAAGATAAACAGCATAGAAGATAAAATCTAACGACAACTCCTATATATAGATATAGATTGTAAGGTCTAACCGTAGGAAAATGCAAACCAGACAAAGACTTCGACGTCGTCTTCTCAAACACATTTCCTTGTGTTAGGGGGTTTGTTCTTTGATTTCTGTAATCGAAAACAAAAATAACACACAATTACCACCCCCTCCCCACTGTAATTTCCACACACCTTAAATTAGGGCTTGACTTCTGGATCCAATATTCATGACCTGTGCTGTGTCATGTGTTGTGTACTCATAATTGGAAGTCAGTGGTACCTTACTGGATCTATAACCAGTAGTAAGTACCTACTTTTTTTAATTGGGCTAAGAAACTAACCGCTACGAAAGTATGTTTAATTAATACTAGGAAACGCTGCCACAGTGTTAGCGTTGAAGATGAGCGTATGAGCTGTTTGTATTATAGCAGATAAGTTGAATGCAGAACATCGTAAACAGCCGATGTGTTAATTAGTATTTCCAAGTTTGGTCACACAGTCACAATAAATTTCTGGGAAAATTAGGAAAAGATACGCACTTTTAGATAAATTTTCGTATTTTTCCAAATTTTCCCTATATTTCGAATATTGCTATTTTTTCTGATTTGAAGGGGAGGGGTATGGAGAAGAAGCCACCATGAAAATTTCATCGCAATCGAATACAAACGAATACATACAAACAAACAAACACACAGAGTAATTGATGATTTCTCTTCGCTCGCTTCTCTCGCTACGCTCATCAACAAGATACCATCGCTAACGCAGTTGTAATATTCTCTAGATCGGATCTGTTTGACATGTAGGAACTTCGAAAGGAGAAACATCGATTCTCGTGTGACCATCGAAGCTAATCAACATTATATATTAGCTCCCGGCATTAAAGGGTCCGATTACGTAATACGCAATGGCTGACTGTAGGAAATTGCCGTCTCTTATCACACTGTTGCTCACCTTGCTTCAGAGTTCAGACCATGGGTGCCCGTCAGGGTCCTGGCGTTTTTCAGGTTTTATTTTCCACGCAGGTGCTGCGGCGGGGGGGGGGGGGGGAATAGTCTCCATATCACCCCCCGCTCCTGTGTAAGCTCCTGTGGAAATCCTGTTCAAGTTTATTATGTACCGATACCATCCTTCGGAAGAGAATACCTACAAATGGCCATCATCTTCATTATCATCATCTGCATTGTGTCATTCACCAATGCCATTGGACGCAGGGCCCGTTGTCGAAACGTGCCAAGTTAATGGCCACAAGGTCAAGGTCAATCTTTGGTCAAGCTGCTCATTTTCGGGGAATATACTTTTCTGTCCCCGCTCCGCCCCGCCCACCCCATCTTATTTAATCCCATCAAAGAATCGTCGATTGGACACCATTGGTAGGTTCAAAGGATCTTAGGTAGGTATTACGTAATTATTACAATTAGCGCATTGCATTGCTCTTGCTGTAAATGACACATACCCAACTTAACAATATCCGTGAATGGATGTAATCGTATCATTATACTGATAAGACGTAAAGGCATGGATAAGATTTAATCTGAGATAAAAATTAATGTAGTGAAATAGTACCATAGTCTTAAATCGAGTAAACCCCAAAGCATTCGTGACACATTCTTCAAACTGGAATAACTGTGAAGGACTTGATCCCTGCTTCGAACGTATACCACAACCAGCTATCGTGTAGTAATTCCGACCTGTTTGCTGGTACGTCGCGACTGTTTGATATTTTGTTTGCTTGATGTCAGAGTATTTATCTATCTGGTTCAAAAGAATGTTTTCATCATTCAGTAGATAAAGTTGAATAAAATGAGACCAAATACCGATTGGTCACCAAACAATCGCAGCCTGGGGAACAATTTTGCAAAAGAAATGTGCAAATTTTTGTACATTGAGATCGTTTTAGTAGGAAGTGTCGGTAGTGCAAAATTGTTCTGTCAACTTTGATCGTGCAAAATGCAGTGTACAAGGAAGAAACACATTATAATTGAAAACAGGAAGCCACAAAGAGATGATAATGCTGTTGAGGATGATGATAGCACAAGTCTATCATTCAGCGAGGAAGGAGAGATATCAGCCACTTGGAGGGAACTGGCTGGGGCCTTTTTAATACAAGTAAGATTTAAAGAGAAATCAGGATGATAAAATAATGCAACACTTTGCCAGGAGATCAATCGATTGTCTGGCAATATTGAATTAATATGACATTTTCAGTTGACAGTGTCAAGTATTGGATTTTCCTATGGGACAATTTTTGCCTTTTCTGGAGAAGGTGACTTCTATTCGGATAAAAAGAGTTTACTGGTATCCTCTGTTTACATCACATGTTGGACATTTGCAGGTAGGTATTTTTCAAAACAACCATCAAATATTGAACGTGAGTACTGCTTTACAAGAATTGAACAAAAATTGGCTTTTTTCAGATCCATGGTGTAGAAAGTCATTTTCTACAAAGCAAACTTACTCCAGAGTTCTTACAGGCATAGGGGTACTTCTTGCTGTGGGGGGAATCGCATGTAACTTTACAGCAAAAAACATTTTCCTACAAGTTTTGGGATATGGAGTAGTTACAGGTGGGTACCTAGCTTACAAAGTAAATGTGAACAACATTAGTTAGTTTAAATTAAATACTAGCAATATGTATTTAAAATCAAACATAAAAGTGTTGAAACATTGTTTTTAAACTTTAAAATTCAAAGTTCCTACTAAATGTAAAATAAGACTGTGTGTATAGGGCTTGGTACCAGCCTGGTTGTGGCTCAGACTGAAGAGTTACTGAGATGCCACTACACTGCCCGGCACGGGTTGGTCACGACTTTTAACAACGTTGGAAAGGCACTTGGAAGCTCGTCAATGCCTCTAGCGTCTTGCGCCCTCCTTGCAGTTTATGGGTACAAAGGAGGCTCGGTCTTGATAGCAGGTATCGTGATGCAAGGACTAATTGGAGTTGCATTACTGTTTCCTGCACCTGTTCTTCGCAGCAGTTTTAAGGGAAGACATCAGAGGATACCACGAGCATACACTCTGATAAATAACCAAGAGCAATTGAGGTATGCTTATCAAATTATTACTTTCACTTCAGGGTGTCTAGTCTCAATGGATTCGGCACTTAAATCACAGAAAGCTGAAAATTCAATGTCCATGGAGAGCATGGCACTCCTTTTTTAAATCTCGTCAGAGTTTAAATATACCTACGTAATATTTGTACCATCTCACAGCAATGACAGCCATTGCCTGTCAATGTCTCAAACACGTAACTGGAGAAATCCATGCAGAGATGATTTGCATTCTAGCTCAAGAGACGATTATGGAAGCAACGGAAAAGTCGAAAGTTTCAAAAGCCCAAATAGTAGACGCAAACAGCCTCCCGTTATTGAGGTGATGCCTAAAATTTTAGAAGAAAATGAAGAAATCGAAGAAGAAAATGATGACCATATACGTTTAAAAGAAATTTCTTGTGTCGTAGACATTGAAAATCAAAGAACTGAAACAGACGATACAAACCAAATTATTGACACAGTATCTCAAAGTAGCAATGGACACACATTTTCATTAAGCCTTGATGATCATAATCAACAATTGAGTGCTATCGGCGTGGAGTTAATGACAGCACTGACTGAAAAAGAATCTTTTGAACAGCATCGCTTTAGTGAAGATTTGGAACAAGACGTTAGTTTTACAGATGACGAAGATAGTATACAAACTAGAGAACACAAGTTTGATGAAAATAGTTTTGAAGAAATACAACTTGAAACAAGCGAGTCTAGTGCACAACGAACAATGGATTCATCATCTGGTATGGTTTGTGCTAACACCCAGGGATTAAAAGAAAGACACTCATATAAAACAGTACTCTTAAATAGCTCCCTACCAAAAAAAAATCAACCAGAGATTGCAAATTGGTGTTGTTCCTGTTTTGAACAAAAATCCGAGAAACAAACAAAATGTTGCTTATTCAATAAAACTGCAAAGAAAAGTGTAGACTCACTTGTAATTGCACTGAAAACACCATACTTTTGGCCTGTTCTATTACTAACTTCTTCATTGAAGTTGTGCCCAATATTATTTGCAACTCTGATACCCCCATTATCACTTGCAAGAGTCCCAAGCTGTTCGCTTGAAGCGGCTACGTTTGGTGTGTCAGTCGCTGGATTTGCTTGGTTGTGTTTACTTGTATTAACGCCCTGGTTCAACAGTATTGCACCAATAAAGCGAAGATACGTCTCATCCGCTGGCTGTTTCCTGGCTGCCATTGGGCTTTACTGTGAGTCCATTTACCATTTAACGGCAACATATTGCTTTTAAAGTCATACCACCAGAATGCTCATCCCAGAACAGTTTCTTCCTGCTTGCAGAAAAGTAACAAATAACTTACATAATTTTAAAACAAGAAAGGCATCTCGAAATAAATCATTTCACAGCAATAAGCACCACCGATTGATCCTATTTCAAGATGTTTGTCTTTGTTTTACTTTCAGTGCTGTCTGGAGCAGATTCCAGAGACTCGGTGACTTTAGGGTGTGCGGTCTTTGGAATAGGGCATGGCATTGCCATCAATACTGCACCCACTTTAATCGACGAAACCTTAGGGCCATGGAATTTAGCAAATATTGCCACAGCTCTGGGTACTCTATCTGGAAGTCTCATCCTTATATCTTCAATTTTGCTATGTAAGTAAAAATGTCTAAGACATGTATAGATCAGCAATGATTAAAAGACCTGTAACATTAACCGCCCATGTATAATTTTCTTCAGATTTAATCTTGGCAAGTCCAGGTGGCCTACAGTTCTGCTTCATCATTCTGACAGTGATTCAAGCAGTGCCTGGAATTGCATGGCTCTCTCAACCAATAATTAAAAAAATTAACAGTTGCTTATGCACTTAAATTGTATGTTTGTTGATCATTTCAATACCATGTATGTGATTAATTGTGGCATGTAAAAAGCAGATGGTATTAAATTTAAATTAAAAAGCAAATATAATATTGACTTGCCAAAGGAATTTCCAATGTAATGCGGATAAGCGAACTATATACATCCTGTGATATGCCGATAGCATTGTTGCATGATTGCATCAGTATTGCGGTCAGAGTGTGTGCACAGAATCTCACTGTTTTCCTGTTCCTTGAGTATAAGTATGTGGAAATAATCTCACAGTAGGTACTTTAGTTTACGATTTGAACAACATAGTCACTGACCACCGTACACAATCCAAAATTCTAGCGTCATGAATTTTATTTTATTTTATACTCTATTCATTTTGTGCATCAGTGTGAAAATACATGGCTGGGTAATATGATAATATCTTTCTTGCTAATATAATATAATATTATTTTTAACAATTAGCCTCAAATAAGTATAGGTTTTAATTTGCTTGTGATACTAGACCAACCATTAAAATCATACGTATTCCCTTCATTGGTGCTATGCTAAATGTTCATGATTACAATTAAGGTACCTATTTAATTGTTACAATTTATTTCTCAGGCGATGAAGAATTCGTCGGGTCCAAAGCAATGCGTAACCAATTTGCCCGAAACTAAGATAGTGAAAACAGGTATATTTTTTTGTCTACTCAAAATGAAATACAGTTAAAATGAATCAAACTAATAAACAAACAAAATTATGCACAGTGATGTTAACATAATATATGATCTCATAAGATAAATTGTATAAGTGATAATTGGTAAATTAGTAAGTATATAGGTTCCTACCTACTGTTTTAGCTTAAAGATACAAAATTTCCCATTTCAGTGAAGTATGACCATAAGGTGCACAAAAAAGAAGTGAACCTGAGCTTAGGCAAAAGCATGTGCACTACGCGAGATACTTTGGTAGATGTAGTTCCACCTTCGGAAAACATATTGGTAATTATATTATTATTTTATGCTTACTAGCCATAACAAAATCAGCCAGAAATATGAACATTATTTTGTTTATTTCAAATTGCAATACAGTTTAAAATTCTCTCATTCCAGTATGTTCCCTCAAAAGTGATTGTGAAAAGATGCGATGGAGCAGCGATAGGAAAAAAGGCATGCATGGCCACCAATTCTGTGCCGAAGCAGTTTACTGTAAGTTAAGTGCATACTAATAACTTTACTTAAAATTAAAAATATTCAAGCATTTGTTCTTTGCAATTATACACAAACAATCCCACAAATTATTTTGGTGTGTATATTAAAGTTAAAATAATGAGTTACAGCAATTCTACACCATCAAATTATTCAACTTAAAGGTGATCTCCAAATTGCTTTTAAAAGAACATATAGGTAGTGTACAGAATACTAATTAATTAAACATCCCGTTTGATTTTATTTAAAAAAAATTTGCGTAGGAATACTCGGACATTTTCGTTTTGGTGTAGCACCTCCTCGTGACGTATCCTTGGGGAACGGCTAGCGCCAGCATCATGCGCTCGGCCGCGCTACGCAGTGTCTAGTTTTAGGCCGATAGCTTTCGCGGTCGGGTCGCTTGACGATTTGGAGTGAAAATGGCAGGATCTCCATATAGTATATGGATCCGAAGTTCTCTCAAAAAGAAATCGCGGAAAATAATGTTAAACTAGCCGAAGAAAGGAGACGAGGAGAGTTATTTGAAGGGCGGACAGGAAATACCTTGTCTGCTTTGATTAGCACATCAATGTTTTTTGTAATTACATCGATAGAGCCCTGCTCAGAAATGCACTCGCCTTCCTGACACAACGCTCGTATTTGAGATGGCTCTTTAAAACAATTCGATGTAATGTCGCTGTCCATTGAGATGCAATTGCCACTGCTTAGCGCAGCCGTGCGGATGCTGCTGACGCTAGCCGTTCTCTAAGGACACGTCACGAGGTGCCACGCCAAAACGAAAATGTGCGATTATTAATCCGCAAAATGTTTTTTTCAAAAAATTCAAATGGGATGTTCTGTACACTATAAGCAATTTGGAGAGCTCCGATAAGTAAATCAAATTACTCAAATTATGCAAACTAACCATGTATTTTATCCAATATTTCTTTAAAAAAGTAAATTAAACATTATTATGGTAATTTTATCAGCTTACTGCCTATAAGAATGATATTTTACATTACGACATAAACTAACCACCAGTATTTGTATCTAAGTTAGGAAATAAATAAATGTACAACAATAACGATGATAAAACTTTTGGTTTAGTGTGAGCTCAGGCCAGCCTATATGCTGTTGTCAGTGGTTAATTTGTAACAAAATAGGTGGATAAGCCCTCATAGATTAAAAAAAGATTCATCATTTCCAAAAACCACGAAAAATGATGTGAAATCAACGCCAAACATATACCGTCGGACCGCAACACAAACAAACTCCATTTATTGGCAGAAGATACACTAATCTTTACTTTACTATGCCTATAATTGACATTAGTGCCAAATACAAAAAATTTACTCAAGTCATGAATATTTATTTATAAATTTCACTTTTTGATCTGGGTTTTGATTTTCATCAACTGTGGGAGTTTCGTGTTGCAACCAAAAAGCCGGGCTGGACTACGATTTTTTATTGCATGATAGGTACCAGAGGGCGTAATCAGCAAATCATAAATGTTCTACATTTACCATGTCTCATTCATTGAGGAACTAGAAACAATCCACTCAATATCTAGGATGTGTTTCTTCCATTTACCTATTGTCGCATTGCTCTTTCTGCGCTGCCCGACAAACGGTAGCAGCGGGTTATGCGATAGACTTCGGTTGAGCAGATATTCCAGAGAATCTACGAATACGCTGTACCTAAGCCAAGATATCCTTACAGGTCACAACTCTTGCAGTTAGAGTTTTATTCAGTAATTTGTCAATATTTTTCAATCACCGATGCAGACCGTAGAAAAAGTTGCCAGACAGCAAAATGAGACATCCGTTTGGTACATAGACAAGAAGAAGTGCGTAAAGTCGCTTACCCACGGAAAATAGGTGGGTAAGCTGGCTTACGTGAGCTTACGCCCAAATTAACCACTGGCTGTTGTGAAGTTTGAGTTGGATTGTTGCAGACCACAATATTATATTTGTACGCCTCTTTTTCAGGTACTAAAAATGGATGCACTAGATATTAACAGCAAGGATATGTCTGCTGTAATAGTTGAAATAGATGAGCATACCAAGTGTAAAGTTAGTTGCTTGACACAGAAAGGAGCCTGCAGTGACATACAGGTAAAGTTGGAAAATACAATTAAAAGTAAAAGAGCTGTAGATTTAAGAAGACTGCAGTGGTGGATTGATCTGTCTTGCTGGTTGATCCATCCACCCAACCACATGAACCTAATTTATGTCAAGCTAGAGTTTCATGGGTTACTCCTAGAACTATAATGACCGACTCCTCACTCACCCAGGGGCCTTACCTAGCGCGGCCATTTGGAGCGGCCACCATGCGGCTAATAAGCCGAGCTGGCGGTGTTATATAACCCGGACCTAGAGGGGCCATTTCAACAATGGGCAGTTTGTTGATTTCGTAGCACCACTAGCAACCAGTATTATGGTGGTGCTACGATGATAGCATTATCTAGAAGGCATACTGCTTTTTAAACAATCATCATTGTGCAGTGAAGTCAAATCAACCAATCTCATGACTCGTTACTAAGGTCAGAGTCCATATACCCCGGCTACCGTTTCCCGGCCGTAATACTGCCGCTCTAGGTCGGGGTTACTGCTTGGTGCTATGGTGGTATTAATAAGCCAGAGGATACTGCTAGTAATCCCGGGACTACAAGTGGCCGAGCTAGGTAAGGCCCCTGAGCTTAATGAATTGTGTTGTGTAATTGCATGTCAGGGCTTCTTGTGCTACTGGAAGCAACCAGGGCCAAGACTTATGCAAGACCATGCTGCAGCTGGAAATTGTGTAGTTGTTACTAATGTATATATGAGAGATGAATTTCCAAAGATTACCTTCCAAATGGGGATATTTTCAGACTTTCATGCCAGAAACCTGTATGTGTATGTGTAAAAAAATGATGTCAAAAGAATGCACAAAACACATGCGGTGGGATCCAAATGAGTGCAAGTGCGTATGTCAAGAAATGGACCGAATGTGTAGCACTAATCAGAAATTGGACCGCTCTTCATGCAGGTAAATAAAAAAATGGGTAGTACAAAATTGCTTAGGGCATTTAATGTATACACTACTGGACACTGGAGCATAATCCCTAAACCAGGTACTGACCATGTGGATGAGCACATGGAGATTTGGAAGGTCATGTGCTTTCGAAGTAAAAATCTCTGTTATCAAAAACTACCGTGCTCCTTGAAATGAGAATTGACTGAACTGACATATCAGTACACTTTGTGTTTTGATTGCGCTTTTGCACATGCCAAATGGAAGTACAATTTTTTTTAAAATGTTAAATACCACCTACACGAAAAGTTCAAAACGGTTCCTGCATCTACTCTGTTCGAAAATCAATCTTTCGGTAAAATTTGGAAAAAAGTTGGTACTCACAATGCGAATTCATTTAAATTTTCTAATCTCTTTTGTTATCTTGCATCACCTCCAACCCACCTGGCCAAAGGTAGCCTTCATAAGGTAGGGTCTCCAGTAAGAACCATGATTAACTTGAATTTGAGATAGCAATGTAACAATCAACAGAAATTTTTAAAAATCACGTTGCAGAGTTAATTCATGCCCTCTTCAAAGCATGGTACTGATGAGAACACAGGCTTTTATCATAACGATATTCAGACCTGCAAAGCATCTCCACCATCCATGGTTTCATCCATGAGGATGGCACCCAAGCTACCTTAACTCTTTCCAAAAAAACCTTTGTGAACTCAAAACTATTTGTCGAAGGGCTCTTTTGCAGTGTCCAGAGTGTATAAAAAATTCATTAAGCACCGCAAAAG
The DNA here is from genome assembly GCA_921293005.1 of Nemoura dubitans. Classification (NCBI taxonomy): domain Eukaryota; kingdom Metazoa; phylum Arthropoda; class Insecta; order Plecoptera; family Nemouridae; genus Nemoura; species Nemoura dubitans. The sequence goes on along the minus strand of OV121073.1, from coordinate 13,615,778 downwards.
GGAAACATCTGATTTGAATGTTTTTGTTCCAGTTGTGTTTCTGATGAAAGCTATTCGGATGTGGATGTTGAAGATCTGACTTACCAATAGTTTAGACAATTTAAAATGGAAATAAATTACAGAATAACGTAAAAAATATTTCCTCTAATTCGTTCGGTTTTTTTTTTATAACTGATTGGATTGCACAGAGAAAATGAATACACAGATAGACATTTGAAATTACAGTTATGTAAAGGAGTAAGAATTAGTAATTTAATTAATTTAGTAAAATGAATAATAAATGAATAATATTTAAGCAAGTGTACATCATTCTTGCCCATGGGTAGGATCCAAGTGAATCCACAGATGAAATGGCATGGGTGGACCTTTGGTGGTGTTAGGGAGGGGGGAGAATCCCTCTTTAGTCATACCATAAATGAATAAACGTAATCATACCAAGCCTATAAAACTGCTTGGTAGGTAATAATAATACTGACAATTACACATATATATATATATATATATATATATATATATATATATATATATATATATATATATATATATATATATATATATATATATATATATATATATATATATATATATATATATATATATATATATATATATATATATATATATATATATATATATATATATATATATATATATATATATATATATATATATATATATATATATATATATATATATATATATATATATATATATATATATATATATATATATATATATATATATATATATATATATATATATATATATATATATATATATATAACATGTTCCTCATGTTATTGGATTGGTAGCTGAAGCAAATAACAAAGACTTTTTATACAAGTAAGGATGGATAAGTGGATTTGCCACTTATCCTGTAACAAAAAGATTTAATTTACACTATTGGTTATAACAGAATAATCACCAAAATGTGTCCATGTGTGCCCCCAGAGATCTGGATTTCCCCTTGGATCTACTTTTAAATTACCGGGCGGAATTGCAGTCGAGTTCAGATTGGCAAGCTCCTTTTCCAAATGGGCTACAGTTTCCCGAAATCTGAAAATAAAAATACATTGCACAAAAACTGTAAAAGAAAGTATTTGGACTTTCTACACCAAAGTAACATTTGTACTTACTTATGGGCTAAATTATGTCTTTCACAGGGATCAGCTTTGATATTAAAAAGGCAGGTTGCATTGAAGGGATTACAATCTACACTACCGTCGAGCAATGCTTGATCGGCCATGCTGATTGCACACTCAACGCGAGTACTTTTCCTCATTATTCTCATTTCTGGAACAGTAGGGCCTGAAAAGGATACAATAATAAAAATAATAAATAGACAATAAATAATAATAATAATAATAATAATAATAATAATAATAATAATAGTAATAATAATAATAATATTAATAATAATAATAATAAAAATATAACATGAAAGCATTTTTATCAAATTAAATACACTTCTCAGGTCTTGAAAAATACAGTGCTTTGCCATAGCATCAAGAAACCCTATCCAATTTAGAACTAAAAAATACAGTGCTTTGCCATAGCATCAAGAAATCCTATCCAATTTAGAACTAAAAAATACAGTGCTTTGCCGTAGCATCAGGAAACCCCATACAATTAAGTACTAAAAAATACAGTGCGTTGTCATATCATCAGGAAACCCCATCCATGCAATTAAGGACTAAAAAATACAGTGCTTTGCCATAGCATCAGGAAACTCCATCCAATTAAGGACTAAAAAATACAGTGCTTTGCCATAACATCAGGAAACCCCATACAATTATTAAGGACTAAAAAATACAGTGCTTTGCCAAAGCATCAGGAAACTCCATCCAATTAAGGACTAAAAAATACAGTGCTTTGTCATAGCATCAGGAAACCCCATCCAATTAAGGACTAAAAAATACTTGCTGAAACTTACCAGATGATTCTTTGTGTATGGCCTTCGCAGCCATTGAAGCACTGATAGTGTTAAAGTCGTAAGTTAAGGACGTATTTATTCCAGATGGGCCGTACCAGCCGTCCCAAGTCCCGTTATAAGTGGAACCTTTTACAATTTTCCACTCTCCTACTGTTAATGCAGCATTTCCATATATATCGTCAATGTTGTGCAATACTTGGGTACGATTTGGTTTGAGATTACAAGAAAGAGCCCTCCATCCGTCAAATCCATCTAAATCATCTAAAACCCTGTGAGGAAAAATTAATAACTCAATTGAAAATAGGACCCACACCTAAAAATCTGCATCTTTCACCGGTTTTCAGAGGCAGCTTACCTAATAAAAACACAATGTTTAATAAGTTAAGTGTTAGACATACTCTGCATTGCCGCCTGCAGCTGAATAGAGAGTCGGAAGCCAATCTGTGATGTGGAAAAGTTGATCAGAGACACGACGAGACGATTCTAGCTTCTTGCTCCAAATGAGACCTGCTCCACGAACGCCGCCTTCCCAAAGTGTGTTCTTCACCTAAATGCAAACATCTTTATTTGATAAGAATCGGTAAGGATGATTCCTTTGGTAAAATCGCTACATGTGTGCTAGAATATATAACTTCTTTACCCCTCGTAGTGGCCAATTTGAGGCGGCATTTTGATTAAAGCCTTCGGCTGGACCACCATTGTCCGTGGTAAACACGATGATTGTGTCTTCAATCATTTTTGCCAAATGTAATGCCCTCACAACTTTTCCTACTGAATCGTCTAGCATCTTTACCATAGCTGCAAAAAATATAAGATTTAATAACCTGTATTTCCCAAACACCAAGTGCAACAGCACAGAAATCGACAAAATTACACGACAACAAATTTATTTACCAGCATACTTTCTTCGATTATAATTTTCAATGTTATGAACCTTTTGTACTTCACTGTCAGGCACTGGCAGGGGGTTATAGGGATTTCCAGAGTGGACAGCCGCATGAGCTATATACAAGAACATCGGCACCGATATGTTGTGCGTGAGAATAAGTGATTCTGCCTGTTTAGTAAAGATATCTGTCGAGTATTGACCATGTAGGTCCCAAGCAGGTTCAAATCCGCGTCTCATGTCCAGGCCCCAGAATGACTGTAACAAAGGTATTTTAAATTGGAGAAAGATATAATTGGTTGGCATTTCTAATATTTTGATCTACCTATAACACTGATTTTATAACACTTGGGTTTTTATTTATAAACTAGTATCAGATTTGTAAGATTTTCATACGCCCTAATAATACTCATACACAGTGCTTTTTTTCCGCCGGAATGCACCGGAACGCTGTTCCGGCACCTCATTTCGGTACGCTAAAAAAAATTTAACATCGGCGGGAATATTTTCGCTCGCCGATCGCTGGAAAAATCCAGCACTCCATTCCATGTTGAGAAGGAGAGCGTATTTGCACCTTCCTCATGGGCCCTCTGCTACTAGACATGAGCTAAGAGTTTCAAGACTCACAAGCCATGTCTTGAGCCAGAAAAAAACTCTATGACCAAGGGCAGTTTTGAAACTCTTTGCTATGTGTCTAGCAGCGGTGGGTCCAGGAGGAAAATGTGTGAGAGATGAAACGGGGTGTGTGAGTGTTAGTGGAACTCCGAATTGTGGTCCTGAGATATCAGGAAACGCACCGGGCGGTGCAGACCTTGAGATCAGTCTCTGGCTGTCAACGACTGGCCTAGCTGCAGGACATTAGAGCAGAAGAATGAATTTTGCTTGAAAAACAATTGGCTCTGTTATCAAAACAAGAAACTCGGCTGCACTGCTTGCAAAGAAGTTGGAACTCTGAGCAGGGAAGAAAATTGTGAAGGAATGGGCAAACGCAGAAATATCTATTACGGGAAAGACAGCAGAAAGCAGCAGCTGACATATTTCCGCAAAAAAGTGCCTGACCACAAAGAATCAGCCACTGGACAAAGCACTGTCCAAGGAAAGAGTTGTCACTCACTGGCAAAGTTTTTCGTACCGCGTACAAAGTGGCATAATAAACCCAGTAGTTCATCATTTTGAATCAGAATGAAACCTACAATAATTAAAGGGACTAGAGATGGAAAGTAATCTGCATTCACTGCACATCACAGCTAAGAACGGCTCCAGTATCAAAACAACAAATGCAATATTGGCGGAGGCGAATGGGGTGGGGGGGGAATGGTAAAGGGTAATTTTATATTATAAATTGGCATTCCAGCTGCTATATCTTTACAAAAAAAGCACTGCTCATACATATATACCAAAAACTTCTTAGTGCTTTCAGAAATAAAAACACAAAACTATGATGAACTCGATATACCAGTTTTCTCACTTAATCTCAAACTGACAATTCGAAATCCGAAAATAGAAATATAAATTCCTGAAGATTACCGTTTCAACTGCTGTATGATCAAAGTAGTCGTGATGTCCTGTCCAATAGCCTAGATGAGAGTCGAATCCCCGTCTCAATGGGGTATACTCTAGTTTGTAGCTCCCCAAATGCCATTTTCCAACAATGTGTGTTGAGTAGCCCAGTTCTTTCAAATGTTCGGGCAAAAGTTTCTCGTTGAGAGGAAGCCCCCTTGGTTCTGCGCCGAATAGCACGGTGTGCTGCATTCCTGAATTAAAATTGACAAATTTAAAGGGAAAACATTTCCAAATTTGAGGGTTTGAGGGTGCACCTGCAAAAGTATCTTTGGGTATAATGCACAGGAAGAGGTACACATTGATGACTAAAATTACCTCTTCAGAGGGAAAATTCTAAAAGGGGGGAAACAGGGAAATCACTGAGACTGTCACCTTGTTATATTTTGTATGGTGCAGTTAGAGTGGAATTTAATTTTTCAAACATTCTAAGTCTAGAAGGTATATATATTTTTTAATTTTGAAATTAGAACTGAAAGATTTTCTAGTGGGCAGAGAGTGTTGAGCTAGACTGCTAGAAGTTTGTAGCTGAGCCCTAGGATCTGTTTCGTGGCAATCTTGTATTGTGAGGGAATATAATATGTTTGTAAAACCAACCTGTATGTATTGGGTATTTTCCAGTCATCAGAGCACTGCGGCTAGGAGTGCAAATGGGAGCCACATAATAGTTGTTTAATATTATTCCATCATAGGCCAAAGCGTCGATATTAGGTGTTGGAATTTGATTTGACCCATGAAAACCAACATCATTCCACCCCTGCAACAAATCAACGCTCAGGGTTAGCCAACAATACTATGTTAGTAGGTACGAAATAAGACAATCAGTTTTGCTCATACCAGATCGTCTGCAATAATAAATACTATGTGAGGTTGCCTCTGTTTTGCTTCTAAACCAACAGCATTTAACAAGAGCATCAAAACGAGTAGATTCATTACGATGCCCCTTGTACCTAGACACAAAGGTAAGTTAAACAATGATCTTGTGAAATAAACGCATCAGGAGGAAAAAAATGTCAATCTCAAAATGTACCTACAGGCAGATATTGTGAGACTTGAGAAAATACGGAAACCCGTACAAAATAGTAGACAACAAAGCATTTTTCTAATTGTTAACAAATTCCACTGCCTTTTTAGGGCCGCCAAACTCTTTACATCAGAGAAAAACCGTTCATACATTGCAAGCCAAATTGAACAAATGTTAACTCACCAACAGTAGGTAATTGTCACTTGGTAATTCTATCACGTTCGACGGATTGGAACAATTCAATGTCCTGTGTTCGATGATAGCGGATTGACTGTACACAAGCAACTGCCCTCTGTGTGCCAGATCCAACCCGTGTCTGGGTTTCAAGATGATCAGATCATATTAAGATGACAGTTTATGCAGCACATGCATCTTTGCCCGAGGTGTGCCCAGGTCCTGCTAAGTAATAATATGTGTGCTCCACATCAGGTTTCAACTTCTTGCTTCACAGAAGTCCGTTAATATTATTCCCTTTGCAAACCGGATCTATTTTTCTTATACTTCAAACTCCGACCCTACTGACTAAAGATCTACTGCCAGAAAGATAAATAAAACCAAAATAATTACCAGCTACAAATATATATATATATATATATATATATATATATATATATATATATATATATATATATATCGCTCTTATCTTTATAATATGTAAGAAAATCTGAATAATAATAATTGATATCTGCAAGATAAACGACAAAGAAATTATCTGTGGCGAAATCACAATATTATTTCAACCCGATATTTTCTTTACAATTAATAAACTATTATAAACAAAAACTGGCAGCCATAAAAATAATATATTGCATAGGTCACTGCAGTGGAACAATGCAATGACACATGATAACATCGCTGATGCAAAATAATGCGTAAATAAATATAGTAAAATGCATCTGCAATTTTTAAATACCAGCATGACACATTCGAATAAATAATGGTAAAGTATGTTTTACTAATTAACGCAATGTTATCGTTCTTGTTCTTGTTAACTAAATACAAATTACACAGATCTAATCGCGTTGACAAGCAAGTTAACTTATTGAGAAACGGAAGTGTTCCCTCTCTAGAAAAACCCTTATACATACAATTTTTTATTTTCTTAGCAACCGGTTTTTCTTCATTTTGAACTCGAAAAATCACTGCGGGGGACGAGAGTTGAATAACAAAATAAGAAGCTAACACGCTGATGCAGTTCCCAACATTGGTCTGACTGTCGAGTTGGAATAACGAAATAGCCGACGGGCTTCATGTGATTAGATATTCAGTTACCTCGACTAATTAACACCTCCACTGGTCATCACTCTACACGCTAGAAGCAACTAAAAGTGAAACGCGTTTTCTCTAATTTTATATGGTAGGCACCTTGAACTTTAGAGCATATTAGCTTAGCATTATGGCGCAACTGAATGTTGTGGTCGCAATTACTCCAAATGACCTATTATAGTTGATGGTTCTTATCAAAAATGACAACAGTTCCTAATGCAGGTGTTTGTTTCGACACAGTAGGATGTTGTTTTGCTACAAAGGTCACCATAATGAACTTCTCCAAATGTAATATTTTTTTTTATCATGTTAAATCAGATTTTAAAACGTATCGAATAGGTACACTTCTGGACTTTGAAAGCGTTCCAGTCGAATGTCGGCTATCTGTTCAGTAAGGTTTGCCTGAAAAGAGCAGAGCTAGGCCAGGTACCAACCACGTGGATGAGCACATGGTGGCAGGGGATATCATGTTCATTGATCGGTCGCAATCTAGTTTTGTCTAACCAGTTTTATTGTCAGTACCTACCTCGCAAAACTCGTGAATTTGTTATCTGGCAGTTTTGTATCAGATTCCACACACCCGCACTGGCCTAAAAAACCTAATTTTATAGGTAGAAAATAAAATAAAGAACCCCTGGCATCGTCTCTTTGCTATAAATACTTCTAAATCACTACTTTGCTAATATTGAAGAAAACACATGTTTCCATGTTCAGATTCCATTATATTCCTGTAAATTTCTCCTGTTATCTTTCCATCAAGTTAATGGTTATTACCGATACCCTATACCTTTCCGGTGGCTTTACGGCGGTTATATCTTGCCTAGTCGGGTTGAAGGTGATGCGATATTAATTAAAGCAATTAAAGGAAATAAATTAATTCACATTGTGTATACCAACATTTTTGCAGGTACGGAAAAAGGGACGCCATTTTATTTATGTGCTTTTCGTACAGAGCAGGAGCAGGACGTTTTTTAAATTTTCTTCTAGCTTAAAAACTACTGCATTTAGGCCATTGGACTTGCGTGAAATCCATTGAAAAACTCGACAGGCGACCGAACTATCAGCTTGGTCGATTCACATTTCACGGAGCAAGGCGGTTGCTGATAAGCAAACTGGTTTGTCATTACGATATTTGGACCCTCTATGCATGTCATCCAGTTCCTCCATGTGCTCATCCACGTGGTCGGTATGCCTGGCCTGCCTATGCTGTTTTCAGTCAAACCTTTCTGAGGACATAGCCGAAATTAGACTGGAACGCTTTCAATGTCCAGAGGACAGCGAAAGTAAAAAAAAATCACTACATTTTGGCATCAAAAAATGTATATTGTAAAGAAATACTAGCATATAGTACATTAGCAGCGAACCGACTAGACAGAAATATTTTTACAAATGAAATTGCATTGAGATGCATTTAGCCCATTACTTAGCCTCAGAGGTAAATACCAAACTATTTAAAATATTTTATTTGTTATTTATACCTTTACTTGTAAATTAAAACATTTACTTTCAAATAACATAGAATGTGACCAAAATAATCTTCAGATGTGAAGTACAGATAAGTATTGCAATAGACTTTAAAATTTGGGGTCCACTATACAATCACTTTGGTATAGAGGTATTTATTTCCTAAAGGTTCTGAAATGTCTTGGCTGTAAGAGTAACAGTGGCAAGACTCTCAAGACCATATGAATGTAAAACAAATTTCTACTGAGGGGGTGAAAACATGAAGAAGAATGACTAAACAGATATATCAGGCAAAATCAGGAGATTTGAAAGAAGTCAGTCAGCAAAAAATAATCTATAAAATCACAGCCATTTACAAAATCTCCAGATCGCAGTGGCGTATTTCTGGGTGCTTTTTCTGAAATGAAAAAAAATTTGTTTGAATAAGTTTAAATCGCTCAGGGTTGTCAGAAGAACCGTCCACCCTTCCAGCAGATCACCTCCTCTTCATTCCTGCAATCCTTAACATTGTTCAGTTCCGATCAGGGGCGGAGAATGGTTAGCATTTCAGCAAGTGCTCTTGGCACTTTTGGGAAGTTTCCAGTCCCCCCCCCCACACCTATGTTGCCATACCAAGGCAAGGGACCACGGCAAGGGACTGTCCCAATTTGCAGTTGAAAGTTCAGCATCCCGCAAAGACACAAAAATGTCTCTTGAACAAAATATTCAATAATTTGCTCTTACATTACTTCATTGGACATAAAATGCTCAATTTTCACACAAAGTGGGTTGAAATATGTGAAAAATTTATGATGTTACGTGCTGGCAAGTAAAGAGCCCAAGGATGACAAAAATTTGCACTGGTACTGTGAGGACTAGAATTATGTCTCAATGTGATAAATGTCTCAATGTGATAAGATGCATTTCTGTTTTGCTTATAGACATATAGTTCATTGACTGCGAACAATTGGTTGAATTGCAGTACTTGGCTTAAAATGAAATGAAGTGGAAAAATAGCACATAATTTAAATCAAGCAAATTTGTTTGAAAAATTAATATAACTGTGCAGTGTGGGGCTTAACATACCTTAAATTTAAAAAAATGCAAAGATTTGATTGAAAAGGACCAAGATTATCCAAAAACCTCGCAGGGGCTGTACGCAGGGCAGCCTCTCAGAGCCCGCTCAGTTTACGCTTTGTTGTGGTGATGGCGTAAGGAAATGTTTTCCCGCTTTGCAAAGTTGGGAATATGGATATGTGAAATGTCCAGAGGTATTAATTTTACAGCCTTCTTCTTAGGCCCTCCAGGAAGAACAATGTTAGGCCCCAAGCCAGGGTAGCACACAGCGCCATCTTGGCACTTGGTTACGGGATTTTCCTCTTCAGGAATAGTGTGGGGAGACACCTGAGGCAGGCATCCTTTCTGCTTTGGGCTAACATAAATGAGTTTTGAACCTTACTTGTGCAGAGTAACGCAGGTAACATTTATAACATGTTTATTGTTGTGGTATCAACCTGACTAATGCTGGTGACCAAGGATTTGGCTGCTTGTAAAAAGAACCACCAATATCCCACAGCCATGATGACCAGTAGCCCATAAGACTTGTGTGTTACATGCGTGAAGAAGACTGTGTGAAAGTTGGACACATTTGCGAATCAAATCCAGGAAATGCTGAACTCATATAATATGGTAATTGATTTTGTTATTGGTTTCTTAATGAAATCGGTTTCCTCTGTGAATGAATGCTTGCTCCCCAGTCTACCACAATGAACTCAAATGAACTCTGGCACAAATTAATGGAAAGATTCAATATTAAAATAAAAATACAATTAAAAATATTGATAATAATAAGATTGATTACATGCAATGCCAGAGAAACATTATTAGTGATGATTATTATGATTATTATTATGATTATTATTATGATTATTATTATTATAAACTCTGTGAATGTTTGCAAGTTTTAAGTTTGGCATATTTCAGTTTTGTAGATAAGCTGTTTTTTCCCGCAATATTATTATCGTGCATCAAAAAGTACCTATACTTAAAAAATGTGCAAGAACAATTAATGTTGTTTCCCTAAATACTTGCTTCCTTATCTGTAAATAGTTTTGAATCATGGATCACTAGCATGTGATTCACATATGGTAACAATGTGTCTCACAATTTTGTGGGGACACATCTGCTGGAAGATTTGCTGATCGATCTGCTGGAGAGGGCGTTTTTTTTTAAATCTCTTAATTGACTTACCCGTAGCTTCATCTCGATGCGGTCAATTTCGCCGCCCATCATGTCAACGATGTTTTCTCCGTGTTTCAACAAGAACTCTTCTAATTCTTCAACAGTTTTCATAGCTTGTAGCTCCTGGAACCAAATATATGGTGTTACGAAGAACTGGACAGAGATCAATACATATTATAATCACATTGAAATTTAAGGTTTGCCAACAGGTAAGAACAGAGAGTCTGGCAAACAAATCTGTGCATGTTGTATGAATATCACTGAACCACCGGCCCAGATACTAATAAAGAAACAAAGAATTGTGCAACATAAAAGAACTATATTCATGAGGAACACAGTAGAGTATGGCCCTCTAAAACCCACCATTCAGTATCAGCATAGAGTGCTACGCCATTTGCATTGTTATGTTGTATTGGAAGGTAGAGCAAGACAGTGTGTGTATTAAGTCCAAATTCACATAAAGTACTGCTTAACTCCATGCAAAAATTGGAAGTTAATATAACAAAACAATATTAGTAAGTAATAACAATGCTGCTTTTCCTATGAAGAAAAGGCAAGGTCCGTCAAATTTTATGAATCCCACTACTTAAAGTAAAAATCAGCAAGCAACCGGTCTGTTTGTTTCGGCTGCCACAAACTGCCAAACTGCATACTGCCCACGTTTCTTTATAATGGCATAAAGTAGCAATCATACAGGCTTCAAATTGCTACAGCCTATTACTAGATTGTATGTAATTCTCCTGTTTACCTTAAATAGGACAATGGAATCCTGCTTATCCAGGTAACTGCGGGTTAGTTCCCGTCCGTCAAAGTCCATTTCTGCCTTGTAACGGACCAAGGAGTTGCCCATATCGATCCCCTTGACATCATGGATTGCCCGAATCATAACATCAGCTTCAAGTTCCGAGTTGATCTTGTCTAGTCTCTCTTGCTGTATCGACCTAAAACATCGATGCATTTTTAAAGTTTGTAACGAAAGCAAAACATCTCATTTTCCTCAGAAGCCAAAATAGACCAGCACACCCTACCTGCCCACAAGCGCAGCCACGTTTGTGTAGATGATGAAAGATGCTACGCCACCCAAAATACCTCCTACTAATATTGAACCGCACGCATCAGGAACTGTCGAGCCGTAATATGAGGTAAGTCCCATGCACGAGCCAGCTACTAGGACACCGATAACCGCAGCGAAGTCCTCCATCAGTACAACGTTCACACTGGGGTCCTGCCCACGCAGAACTGCAATATCAAAACCGAACGCAATAAGAATAATTGCCATTTTGATAAGACTGAGATGATATTTGGGAACATAACTTTCTTTACAGAATATTCTTCTTTTTAATATTTACTAATTTTATTACATACAGACTCTGCGAAATCACAGGTGTACCCCGGAACTACAAAATATGAGTGCTTGAGTGTCCTCTATGCAGCTATCTTAAATTTAAGCTTACCGTACTCCGAAAAGGACATTTCTAGTTTCTTTGCTCCTTTTCGAATAGAGTTTACTGCAACCAGGAGAGTAGCTCCTTCCGAGACCAGCGATCCGCCAAGAATAAAATATGCCTAAAATAGAATATTTTTGTTTCAAAGATAAATATTAATTAATAATAATTGGAAATGTCGTTGAGCAATTGCAAAACTAACCCAGTAAAATGATTCAAGAGGAACTGGATGAAGCAGCCCTGTTACACCATGATAGATGGACAAGCCAGTGCCCACACAAAAGATGCCAACGCCCGAAATCAAGCTGGCAACATACTTCATGTTGCTGTACCCATAAGGATGTTCACTGTCTGCTTGCTGGATCGACTTGTGAATACCGTACGCAAGTATACACTGGTTTATTGTATCTGCTAATGAGTGGATACACTCGCTGAACATCGAGTGGCTGCCAGTGTACAGCCAAGCAAATAATTTAAATGCAAAATTACTCATATTTCTGAAAACAAAGAACTGATTTGATTAATTACAATCATAGTGCAAATGAAATAGGTAACTTGGACACAGTCAGCCAAGACCACGATGACCATTATCTTATACTCACATAACTATAGCTGTTAAAACGACTCGTCCGGATGACCCCAACAGGCCAGACTCGGGATTGCCACCCCTTTCTATTATAATGGTTGATTCCAGAGTGTTGTTCACTCGGCGGGATTCCTTGCTTCTGCGTTTCACCGAGAATATGTCTAAGAGAAAATCCATCGACATTTACAATGGGCAGATTGGCAATGGGTTTATTTCAGAGATGGTGACAAAGTTGTTCAATTATTTAATTTCAGAAACGTGTTAAATGCTATTTTCTCTCCTTAACATGAAACAGCTACACCTACTCCTGGGGCCTTACATAGCGCGGCCATTTGGAGCGGCTACCATGCGGCTAATTAGCCGGGCTGGCGGTGTTATATAACCCGGACCTAGAGCGGCCATTTCAACAATGGGCAGTTTGTTGATTTCGTAGCACCACTAGCAACCAGTATTACGGTGGTGCTACTATGATAGCATTATCTAGAAGGCATACTGCTTTTTAAACGATCATCATTGTGCAGTGAAGTCAAATCAACCAATCTCATGGCTCGTTACTAAAGTCAGAGTCAATGTGCCCCGGCTATATAACCCGGCCGTAATACTGCCGCTCTAGGTCGGGGTTACTGATTGGTGCTATGGTGGTATTAATTAGCCAGGGTAGATTGCTAGTAATCCCGGGACTACGAGTGGCCGCGCTAGGCAAGGCCCCAGTTGTTTAACTCGACACTTCAGAAATCTTAAATGCACTAGAATTAATTTGAGTTTGCCACTTTCTGGGGACCTCATGTCATAGAGTACCATAAAAAAGAGTCGAATGTTTAAGTTTTTATCATCACCATTAAAAATGGTATTTATTGTTACCATTATTTACCATTTTACTCTTTACAAATGGTAAAAGAGTCAAATAATACTTTACTTTGAAGTCCACCAGGCTGTGGTAAAGTAAGGCTAACACGACGGTAACTGAATTACTTCCTGATCAAACAAGCTTAACTCAAATACCCATTCTTACCCAATATCCTCCTACTCTTTGTTTCGTCCTGGCCAACTATGCAAAGAAAGTAGCAGAGTGAAATTCTGTCCTTTTTATTAACAAGAAAATGATCAATTATCAAATGAACAATCCATGCACTGAGAGCCATGACTGAAACAGGGCTCATAACAAAGATAGTTGAATCGAGAAGGAAATCATCTTACTTTGGTGGTAGCGTCTTCTCTCTGCATCCCGAAAGAGAAGTTCCTTGAAAAGGTTTTCTCTTGTTCCCCAGACTTCTAAGGCCCTAAAATAGAATACAAAAAATTAAAGATTTAACAATCTTTGATGGCAAATCATCCTAATGAGCTTATGTGCAGTGGGCGTGTTTAGACCTAGGCGCGCACCTAGGGTTGGATTGGCCCACTAGATGACAGGGCAAATGCCCAAAGGGCCGGTGGGTTATTAGCATGGTTTTTGGCAGGTAGAATTTTATCAACATTTTTTTTTTTTTTTAAATGATCAAAAGACGAACTAACATTCTCCTGAATCGAAGTGGCGGCCAACCACTCTTTGTGGGTTGCCAGCTGAGAGTAAAGAAACCATGGAAGACATAGTTTTCTAAACTGTCTTGGCCCGCCGCTTTTTATAATATCCAATCACCATGGCTTGACAATGTATATTATGGAAATAAAATTTTTATTTTTTCGAGTGTTTTGTGGCTGCAAGTTTTATTGAATCATGCATTCTGTAGTGTTAATGACTATTTAAAGATAACGAAATGTACATGCGCTGAACGCCAGAGCTGTGTTTTATGACTTGATTTCATAAACCTGACAATTTCCAAGACTCTGGTTTTATTCTCAAAACCATTATGGAGTTTGCCTTATATTATGTACAGTACATATACATTATGAAATATTATGTACCTGTATAATGTGCAATGGAAAATCAATAAATAAATAAACAAGTTGTACCTCCTTCCTTGTGATAAAAGCCATACCACTGTAAGCTATAGTTATCACTATAGTGACTAAATAAAAAAAGGAGTTGGAGTCAATTGATTAAAGGTAAATTGATTGTTGGTTCTATAAATCATATACTCTCATACCTACTTTACCGTGGTTCAATTATATCGTGTCTATCAATATTCCAAAGGTGAGAATACATTTGCTAACAACCTGCTATGTTAAGCTCGTAGGTGAGTACGTACCTACTAATAACAATAGAAATAGAATTGAAATTGTAAACTTTGCCCTTAAAAAATTGGTCTCCCTATCCTACACACTAAAAATTTTTTTTGGAATGTCTCACATTCTCAAAACCATAAAAATGCACAAAATTCCACCACAAACAGAATAAAAACAGATGATTCAGAGGTTGGCTAGACACGAAATCTGGAGAGAACTGGAGCCTGCTATGAATACTGGTTCCCCACCTACCTACAAGGTAAGTAGGTAGATAAAAATTCAATCTTGGGATGCTAGCTCTACTGTTGGTAGGTGTGCTGTTAGTGATGTGGGTTTTCTGGAGAAATTCATTTTGAAAAATTTATGTGGAAAATTTTCCCAGAAAGTTTCCACTTTCCCGAAATTTTACATCAGAAATTTTCCGACCCACATTCCTATGTGTTGAGCTTGCTTACCGATCTTAACTATACAGTTCTATCTTCCATGCCCCCCTATCTAGCAGCAATTTATCTTGCATAGCCATTGCACCATAATATGAGGATAATAATATGATAATATTAGGATCCGTGAGATATATCTGTCTACCTACTTTCTACTAATACCTAATAATAGATCTGGGTACCTGTAGGTATACCTCTGCACTTTGAAAATCAGCCTCAGAAATTGGTTGAAAACAGTAAATGTATGGCCAGGTATAAACCACGTGGGTAAGCACATGGAGGCAGGGGATGAGGAGTGCTTGTGGGGCTGAATCTCGTTTTTTAAACCAGTTCTTCTCATCTGTAACTGCTTTTCCCTTTGAAATGACAAACGACCAAGCAGACACATCAATACGAAATCGAGGTTTCCATGAGAACACAGAAGTGTTCTTTAGGAAAAAACATCGCAATAAGCGTTTCATTTTTTCTTCCAACTACAGAAATATGTGTGGTAGATCAGATGAGGGTGCGTGAAATCAGCTATAAATCTAGCAAGAGGACGAATTCACAAGAGTCGCATGGCAGGTACTGATAGCAAAACTGGTTTGTCAAAGAAAATTATGCCCCCAAATCACATGTCATCCCATGCCTACATATTATGCTCATCTGCACGTGGTCAGTACCTGGATGACCTATTATCTTTTCAGCCAATCCTTTCTGAGGACATAGCTGAAATTCGACTGGCTGGCTTTCAAAGTCCAGAAGTGTACTATGAGATATTATTTCAAAGTGATTGTAGGTACTTAGTAATTACTAATTAGGTAGCCTGATTGGGGAAAGATAATCATACACAAATTTAAGTTATGTTACAGTTACTTTCCTTTTCTTTGGTCACAGCTATTTAAAAAATGCAAAGTAACTGACCATACCTACATTATTCACAAGTACCTAATACTACCTAGATACTTTCAGTTTTTTTGCAAGTTACTTTTAAAAATTGGCATTAAGTGTGTTGAATACTGATTGGCTTTGGGAAATTAAAATATTCTTGATTATTAATTTGAATTTAATTTGAATTTTCGCAGAAGAAATTTCTCGAGTGGAGGTTTTAATATTCTATTCTTGGAATTGAAAATAATTGTGTCATTGGTATTTTATGCATAAAAGAAGCTGATCAAAGGAACTTACACTGGAACGTAAGTACCTAATTAAATATTACTATTTACCTACCTACCCAGGTAAATTTAAGGTACAACCTATCAATAAAAAATAATGCACTATTATAAAAACTTATGGAAAGCATTGCTTTACTTAGAAGTTCCTCATCAACTTCCAAGATAAAGGTACCTATGTTCAATTATTTCAATGATTTCAAAATAATAAACTAAGAGAAATCTAGCTAGCATTATGCCATCACAGTGTGTCTAATGGCCTACAAGGCTTTAATATATATAATTACAAGTAAAACATTTTAAATGTCAGACTTACTTGGCTTCTACATCTCGCCTCCAATAGACGGTGATTGGTGGCTCATTCTCATATGGGCTGCGGCGCTTAGTTTTTCTCAAGCCTTCCAAATCGCTCGGCTTGAGAAGGAAATCTGCCATAGCTCGTATTGGCGTAATGAAGTTTCGCTCAAGGGACTGCACTGTCAAATCTACTCGGAGAGATTTCTTCACTGGAGGAACGGTTGAAGCTGAAAGAAGTAATATAAAAAAGTAGTAAAAGATAGGTAGGTAGGTAGGTAGGTACTATCAACTATCAAGTAAACATCCAAATCCTAATTGTACAAACAAAATTTCCTTGAACTGGAAATCACTCAGCAAATAAACATATTCAAAGACTCTACACTGGTGGTGGCAAAATGAAACTACTAATTGAGGAGCTTCTGCAAGATTCTTATTCATATCTTCTAAAAATGGAAAACACAAGTCTGGAATTCCGGCGAAATTCTAGGGGATTAAATTAGTCGTATTTATAATGAGTTTTATTTTGGCTCACAAGCCACTTTTCTGCCAATTACTTACTTCAATCAAAAATCCTAGTATCCAGACACTTACCCTTCAACGTAGCATCCTCGGATTTATTAATTAGAGCCTTAGCTCCATCTGTTGTTGCAGATCGAATTGCACGTGAAATATCGTTTAGAACTTCTTTCACGTGAGCTTTGGTCGAAACTGGCCCTGGATCTGTCTGCTTAAATAGGTCATTGTCTGCAGCATCTGATTTCTTGTCATTTGCATTCTTGTTAGGTGGATTCGAATCCTGTGTTCGAGTATGGATACATCGAGCAAATGATCTAAACCCAGCTGGAGAGAATTGGTGTGCATTTCTGGCCCAGTAAACAGTGGCATCTTTCAGAGATCCTGCAATAAATAGATCCAAACAACAAATGTAGACTTCACCTATTTGACAGCTTTTGAAGCCTATATGAAGCAAGGTGCTTTTATACACTGTATGCAATGCAAATGTTCTGAAAAACACGTGATCTGACAAGAATGGCAGTTACATAAAACACAATAAAGCATATTTTAAGGAAATTTTCCCAGAAAACCAATTTGAAGCAGCTAGGTTCCTGGTACCTACTACCTAGGCTACTGTAAAGCTGCTCTACCCTACAAGCACGTAAGTATATCCCGAAAGAGTCTAAAAACAAGAATTTACATACCTTCATGGACTACGTAAAGTTGAAGACAACAGGATATTTTATGAGATGGCTTGGCTACATATTGATGCAGGAATTTGAGAACGCCAATTGGAGGTGACCGAGGCAGCATAGCTTTTCAGCTACAAGTACTACCTTCAGACCCACGGTCTTTGTCTTTAACTTCCCAGAGCAATGACAAGACTTACTTCAGTTGATATCGAAAAAAGCCTCACCAGTGCATATTCGAAGCACTGACAAACCCAAACGACAAATAATATTGTTACTATGGTCTACTCTAACCTCAAACTCAAAAGTCAAGCGAACTGAGGAAATCACGCATCCCAAACTTACTACTTTGGTAGAAGATTTACATACTTATAGATTGATAGGATTAATCTATGAAAATACGACATTAATTATTAAAGAGCTTGTCTTCAGAATTTGGGCATAGAAATAAAACGTCTAGCGGAACACAAATTCCAAAACATCCAACAAAGATAAAACTTCCCACACAACAGCTGTTCTGTAGTGGGCGGAGCAATGCCGAAGGCGGTAGAATTTGACTCATGTGCTGCTGGTTCCATACTTTCAGATGTTCAGGGGTTTAAACTTTAAAAGGCACAACGATTTCCAAACTTTGAATCGTTTATAGTTTTATGAAAGATAAAAGGAGCGCAAAAAAAGTATCGTAAGAAAATTGTAATTAATTTCGGTATTTAGTAGCTAATCTAAACAGTTTTAATCGAAAGAAAAGGGTATGATATTTGGCTGCTGGAGTTTAGCACCTTATCTGGCAAATGACTTTTCAAATTATATCTTAAGTGTGTGTAGTCTAAGAGGTGAAAGAAATCAGTCGGTCAATTCTATTCATGTTTTTATTTTAACATGTTATCAGGATCCAGATCAAATTTCAAAAGCAAATAATAGTTGGGTAATGCATGTTGGCAATTAACATTGTTTGAAGTAAGAATGTGTGTAAAAAAGTCTTGAAATGCTACTCGTGAAGCCTGGAAAGTGTTCGTAAATTAAAATACGTTTATTGTTTCTTGCGACAGGCTGGACTCGACAGTCAATCCAGTTCTGGTAATAATTGACTGCAAACAAAACAATGTACTTTTTATTAGCGGACAAATGCAAAAAATGATTCATCTATAGCGTCGTAATTTCAACGTATTCGCTGAGTGTTTCCTTCAATTAAAATAAAGTACAAAAAATTCCCGGTACAACACAATTAACGTAATCGCTGCAATTTCTATCCCCCGGAAGTTCACGTATGTTTACATAGCTCGGAAATTGAACACGGTGGACCGAGCAGAATACTGTATCAGTATCAACCATAACGCTATTCGATGTTTATTTACTCTTGACAATGACAGTAAAATATTCCTGATACATTGGAGAAACTTCTGCAAGTAGGATAGCCATCATTTTCAGAAGCTTCCGTATTAATAATTTAGAGCCATGGGAAAATGTCTGACATTGTAATTCAATCATCACTACTCAATTACCGCCCCGCTATGCTGCGAATCAAAACTCTATTCGACGGCGATCGGGAATTATTTTTCTACATTAATTGGGTCAGCGGTCGTGGATCGTGATAGATAATATTCGCTAAGCAACAAAAATGCGACATTTTGCCTAAGGGTAAACTTTCCCAAAAAACGTTTAGCGAAACGATCATTCGCGCTAAAACATTTCATCTGCTTCAAATTTTATGATAAATTCCTTGTTATTACTAGACTTCAAAACTTTAGAGATGAAAAAAACACGTTTCAAGGAGCAATCGATAAAAGTTTAACTAAATTACGTTGGTCGAATCAAGCCGGGAACGGTGTTTTCTGCGAGGATCGAGAAGAGATCCTCTCATTGAACTCATTGAACTTAACCTGACATTGAAAAAACGAACACTGAACACAAACTGACATGACACCTGAGCACGCGTGGTTTGGCCAATCGTCAACTCCATTCTGCAACTCGTAAGTCGCAACGCCACGACTACAAAGCACAGACACAATTTTCAGAAAAATTTTAATTCTTTTTTAAAATTTATGTTTATTTTTTAAATGTATTTTTGTTATTACACCAATAATTTATTTTCAAAACATGTCAGTGAACAGTAAAAAATGTAGTTCCTGCTCTAGAGTCATTAATGTGGATGGTATATTTTCTAATTGAAGTATAAATAGTTGCCAAACGCTCTGGTCATTTTAATTTTCACGAAATACTGTTTAAAAAACCTACATTACCTACACTATTACAATACTCTTCGAATTTCCATATTTCTAAAGTTCCAATGCAATTGTTCCAATTTGCAGATTCTAACCCCCTCTCCCCCACAAAATTCGGAAAAAATCAAGTATATCTCTTCACTGTCAGGTACATAACTGTCAAATACGTCGAGATCGCCAACGTCATCGCAATCGTAATTAAGATGCAACTCACTGTCTATCTATGAAATCGTGTTGCATTGTTATCGATGACATTGATGTCCTCCTCGATGATCATAAAAAATAATTAGTCCAGCGCCAATTGTTTCCTATGGTGCCGACAGCCATCGGTCACACTCATGGCAAATCGAACATCACAACCCATGGAGTCACACGTCACAGATTGCTAGCGGAGAACGAAGCGAGAAGTGTTAATTATGACGTCACTCCGTGATGTGTGCCGTGTCAGTAGTGGTAGTAGGTGAGTGGTCGGCATTGCCACTACTCAACACGCTACCAAGTAGATAGGTACCACTAGGTACCACTAGCAGCGGCAGGTGAAGAGATATTGGCCTCGGTCTGGAGTTGTGCCCCACGATTGCCATTCACATTCGCTAGTCGTGTTTAAGCATCATAACTGACCAGTCCGCGAGACTCAACACTCGCGGGCGAATCGCATGTGCTGAGAGCCAGTGCGGCATCCTAGGCATCCTGGTCGCGATACGCGAAATTGTTTAGTTTTTTTTTAGTTTTTTTTTGATTTTTGATTTTTGATTTTTTTTGCATACATATTTTTCGAGTTTTTTAATTTATTTTTTATGGGAACGAGTGGTGGTACAAGGGAGGATCCGTTTATGTTTTAAGGTGAGTTTTAAGTTTCTATTTTTTCTCAGTCTTAATAACATTTATGACCAAAAACCACGAGCAAAAATATAAACGATAAAAAATCTTTTTTAAGAGAGATTCGTTAAGCTCATCTGATAATTCCTGGAAATTCTTATGGAATTCCCTATTTGTATAAAAAAGTATAACGTCGGGGAACTTGGAAAATTGACCGACACATCCAACATAGCATCTTTTAATGCTCGTTTTTCTTGGCACGAAGTGAGAAACCTGCATAGTTTCAAAGGGGTGGCCGCGTAGTACTTGACGCAACTTACTCGCAAGGGGTGAGAACTTGACTATGCTGTGTGAGAACTCGCAACAACCACTTGCTTGTTTGTAGGTGCAACTAGTGGAAGCAATTGACAGGTCTTCATTCTGTAACCGTCAACGCTTTTATTTTAAATGCTTTGGAACAGAAGTACGTGTTCTATTTCAAACCAGGAGGGCAATCATGTAATTTTGTGATTTCAAAATAATTTGTTTAAAATTGCACTGTCTGTGGTTTATAACACCACTCGAAGAAGGAGAGTGGATTTGTATTATCTAAGTTCCGAAAATAATGGTTCCTGACCAGCAGCTTTGAGTGCAAACCGCACCATCTTCTTAAGGTGAAATGGAGTATATATAGATAGAAAACACGTTTTAATAGTTTTGCGGAAAAAAGTGATATCAAAGTCCACACACTACTTTCATCCTATGCAAATTCATTCGACCAGTAACATATCAGCGGTTTGCGTAGTAGGGCGGAGGTGAGACTTGTCAGCTTTCAAAACATTGAAGAGCAGCATGCGAGATGGACAGGAGAAATGAGGGGATTATGTAAAGCCGTGTACATAATTGTCAAAAAACGCAACACAATAGAATGCATGACACCCAAGAAACTTTTCACATTGCAGATTCAAACACAATAAAATTTATACTTTAATCTGATAAGACAAATCTTACCTTAATTGAATGTAATTAATTAGTTGTTTGGCGACACACAATAGCTGCATGTGGCTCGCGAGAAACCCATTCACAGAGACCTAGGGGGCGGGGGGCCAGGGTCACCGCTCGCCACCGCCACATTCAGGCTTGGGGGTTGCCCTTCAAAGCCATTCGTTTTACCTAAGAATTAAACAAATTACAATCGTAAAGAACAAAAAAGTTTCATTGCCAACACGGTGTAATCGTAAAATGTGGTCAAATTCCGCGTACTAAATGATCAGTTGGTCATTTGGTAAAACCGTCTTTTCTCAAACAAAATATTCTAGAAAGAAGAGGCATTTAAAAATAATTGCTTTTTTTGGTAATCAAATTTAGAAACAGAGCAGGTAGTTCCTTAGCTTAGCTCGACTAGATTCTATAGCGAAAAAAGGTTTACAACGAATAAGGTCACTTTTTAGATGAACAATTGGATATCCGCACGTGGTCATTGTGAATTATTCGATCTCTCGCACAGCTGATTGGGCAGGTTAAACAGTTCATATCCAAATCGATGCTTTTATTGATTGACAAGCATTTTCAATTTCATTGGATTTTCGATTAAGCACTCGTTTCTAAACGATGAAAAGAAAAGTAGTGACCTGTTCATGCTTCACTGAGAGGACAGCCGAGCTGAGTTGACTGATGCAGACGATCTAGGCCCTAGCTTATTTACCCACTGTCTCACATCCATGCCTCCGGTCGAGTTGCCTTGACAAGAGATATTTCAGTCAGTCACGGTTTTCGGGTGCAATTTTACGCTGTGTTCACACTGAACTGTCACCACCGATTGTTTGATGATACATCTATTCAAATACAAAATTATGTGAAACAATAACATCCGCATGGCTTTTTATAAAAAATGTCAAAAGAACGCTAGTGGCTTAACAAATCATTGTAATTGTAATGATGATCTTCATTGGGTTTTTATGGAAGTAGACGAAAAGATATTAAAATATCGTGATATCGTGACATGAGAAACGTATTTTTTTAAACAAATTATGTGTTGGTTCGTGCTGTACACTTATATTTTTCAATAATTTGCAATGGAATTTCAAACTACAATATTATAGTCTGAACAAGGAAATGGCACTTCTTTCAATGATATCCGGTGATACTCATTTCACTCAGCAATGTTACCTATTGAATTTCATTTTCAGCCATTAGTGTTACTGTAACACATCGAGTGTTATAACACCAGAACCAGAAGCAATAATACCTCACAGTAATTTAAGAACACTTACAATTAATGTGATAAAAAAAATGCTATGAAAATGAATGTTGCTTACACGTAATTTTTAGAAATGATTAGACTTTAATTGTGATTGAATGCCAGGTGTAACGAGTTTATCGGAATCGCCATCAAGATTGATCAACAGTCACGGTTATATTGAATAATGTAACTACCTCTCTAATATCTTGATGGAATATAGCATAAATATACAATATTAGGTAATCAAAAATTAAGTTGCAAATTGTGATTATTTGACGATGAAATCACAGAGATTTACCGGTGCATGTGGATCTTATCAGAATCTAAAATCTTGTTGGCTACATTACTAAACATAAACTATATAATAATTTTCTCGTTGATACACTATATACATTTTCAAGAGCGCCACCCTGAAAAAATTCTGCCAGCTCAGGCCCGCCTAAATGCAGATCAATGCGAATATATGCATAACATCAACTATGAAGTGCTGTGGCTTTGTTACGAGTGTTGAAACTTAATTAACTTCGAAAGAATGTGTATTGAACAGTTGATCACGAAGGATAAAAGGAACATTGCGAAAATAATTATACATATCAAGCAAATCTTTATATGGCGAGGAAAATCTAACCTGCAGTTATTTATTGTTCACTGATTGAACGTTCGACTATGCATCATAATTATTTTCGGCAAAGTTAACCAAATTTCTATTTAATGATCATGCCTTATTATTGTTGTTGATGACATATTACAAATCGATGAGCTATTTCTTTGGACATAGATTTAAATATATGTCATTGAGTATTAGAAATGTTATTTAAATATTTAGATCGTGACCAAAAATTCAACTAGTACAACTAATAACACAATTTAAATATCTATAGTTGCTTCATACGCTAATGAGCACGTGGCTCTTTTGGTTCGGGTAGTCTTTCGTCAAGCCTAAGACAGTCATTGATTGGTAGCGGTATTATGCAAATATCCATTAGATTAAATCAGTCCCAGCGTAGTCACTATAATATTTTTTTGGGCATTACCTTTGATTACTTGCCGGGGTACTTCATAAAATGATAATGTGATATACCTTATCTTTTAATAACACATTATCGGACCTAAAGTATTTATTGTCTTAAACAATCAGTGCTTGAAAATCGAAGTGCGATAAAAAAAATCACAGTAGGCAGGGAGGTAGATCAATTAAATGCGATTTGGCTTTAATCAGTGAAAGAATACAGGAAATTGCCGTCTTTCGGTGGCCTATCGCTTATATAATTTTACAGGAGCTACATTACAACGATAACACTTTTAAGCTGTTTTGAGAGAAGTATGTGCCCCTGATTGAAGTAATATCTAGTTACAGTGATTATTGGAACTAAGTAAATACTGGCGGCGTGAATCGAGGTTTTTAGTTTGATTGTTTAATCAAATAAATCAGAGCGCATCATCTGAACAAGTTGGCACACAAAGTACAGATCGTCTCCTGTCAACTGGATCAGATAGTGAACCAATCCAATACGTTTCAAGTGCCCACTTTAATTATAGGGCCACCAGCCAATTCACTATTCAGATAACAATTACAGATCAAAGCGGTAGCTATTTCAATTTCCTTGATTACATCAAAGAAAGCGTCAAACATCGGTCAAGCATCGGTCGAAGCTTCTTCTATGGGACCCTTGGTACCTATGTACTAAGGTTCGATTATATAATACATTCTATATAAGAGCCATATTTTTTCATATCTGACTAAACCTCTGTCAGGATAAACTATACTAAAACATTAGGACATTTTGATTATTCGCATCTCTTGTCATTCATCGCATCAACCTCATTCTTATTTCTATTCAAGGTGATTCAGAATCAGAAATCATACCGATTATTATAGGTATATCACAATGCTTGATTGCAAGAATAATTTACGACTTCGGGATTTGCGATGACAGACTATGAGCTAGCGACAATTTAATGTGAGAAAAGTAATGCAAAACTTGAACGTTTTGCTTTGCCGATGTGAGCCCGACAGCCGACATAGAATTAATGTAACATGGTATCATTTTACATGAGCACAATGATTTAGCAATGTCAGTCAAGTTAGAATGATTGGAAGATGCAGGCAATGGAAGGATGGTTTGCAAACTCAAACACTAGGATCAAATGATAGAATCATTTTTACAACGTATACCCATGGTGTAATTGATGCAGTTCAAATGTTGAAGGACATCCGCATCACTCATTTTATAGGTGATTGCCATTGATAAGGATTCCTCGTGCACCTTACCTTGTGTGAATATGCATCTTGAGAATATGCTCATTGTTTCGTTTCTATCTTCAGATCTTACCGGAGGAGCAAACATGGAGGCTTCTAGGAACTCGACGAATAAGCAGTCGTCCATCGCGATGGACCAATTCAACTCCACGTAAGCTAAGATGACCCTGCAGCATCCACCGGGAGTACATAATGCTCGGCTCACACACCCCCATTAAGACACTACACTAGAATTAATTTGAGTTTGCCACTTTTTGGGGATCTCATATCATAGATTACCATACCATAGAATCAACTAATTAGGTTTTTGTAATTACCATTAAGATCTTTATTTATTATTACAATTGTTTACCATTTTACTCTTTACAAATCGTAACAGAGTGAAATGATACTTTACTTTAAAGTCCACTAGGCTGTGGTAATCTTAGGCTAACACGACTGTATTTACTATTTTTCGTCGGCGACATTCGCAATCGCTAATCGTAGACCTTCACTTCTTTAAAGGTTTACAAAAACAAAAATCTTTGTGTTTTTAAGATTTTCGAGATACAATTTGATACCATGTTTAAGTTTATTGCTCAGTTGATTTCAGTACTATTTTTTTACAATCGAAAATGCCAATATTGTATAGTGAGTATATTCACAATGGAACACTTGGATAGAATATTTATAGTTTTCCATCGCAATTTTCTTAATATAATATAATATTGTGTTTGATATTAAAATAATAATAATAATTTTATGTTGCAGAGTTCAGCTAACTAACGGCAAGAGCGCAGACCAAGAAAAACAGGAACTTTACGATCCATTCGCCAACCGAGTTGTTGAACATCCGAATGGGTATGAAAAACAAAATCATTTTCGTTATTGAAATAAATAAATGTCAGAAAAATTTGTTTTGAAGCCTTACATTTACCCTTGCTATTTTCAGGGATGGAGGTGCGCTGGCCCATTTACTCAAGAGTAGTTTGGGGTCCGGTATTTTGGCTATGCCGTTGGCCTTTCGAAACGGCGGGCTTGCATTTGGTCTAGCTGGAACCATCATCGTCGGCATCATCTGCACTCACTGCGTTCACATACTTGTAAGTAGTAGTTTCTCCCTCCCACGGCTAGAAAAACGACACTTGCTAAGTTTGGTGACCCTAAGTCCATCTCGATCATTAGCTCATAAAATACATTTTAATATATATATATATATATATATATATATATATATATATATATATATATATATATATATATATATATATATATATATATATATATATATAACCTAGCGCTGTAACACAATAATATGGAGATTTCACTGCCTTTTCAAAAGAAAAGAAATCGCAAGCCACTACTTTGTATTACAATATAAATAATAGAGTATTTTACGTTGGAGTTAATTTTTCCTCTTCATCTTGTACAATTTTCGTTATTACTGTTAGTCTGTTCAGAGGTGCGTAGATGCAGTGGGCTATTATATTTATATACACCGACAGATCCTGGTTGAGCAGGTTAGTTTGGTGCCGCGGGGTGGGGTGTGGTGGGGGGAGGGGGAGGGGGGAGGGGGGGGGGGAGCACAAAACGTAAACAATTTAATTATTCAAGACATGTATCTTTAATTTGGAATGGCTTAGTGAAATAGGGGAGGGGAGGACAGCTGGTGACGAAACTGGAGGTGGTGTGTAGGTACTTAAGATTTGCCAAAACGACCTCCACATTTCCAGATGAGTCAAGATCATAGTCGGAGGCCAAAATAATCATTCATCATAAAACCCGTAACGTAATCTTGGAAAGGTTTGAGATATTTCTTCACTTTTATTTGTATGCACATGTTAATTTATCGCAG
Source organism: Nemoura dubitans (assembly GCA_921293005.1). Lineage (NCBI taxonomy): Eukaryota > Metazoa > Arthropoda > Insecta > Plecoptera > Nemouridae > Nemoura > Nemoura dubitans. The sequence continues at coordinate 13,588,803 of OV121073.1, read as the reverse complement.
GTAAGGACCTCACACTTCGTGTGCAAAAAGGCGCAAATCCCCAGTTTGGGCTATGCAGGTACGGCGGAGGTGGCATTCAAAATCGGCCCGAAGAAGATGCAGCCGTATGCGTCAGCAGCGAGGTGAGTGCAAGGTTATTCGTGATGCATCTGCAGAGGTACCTAATTGCCCATAACCACCTTTCGGGATTCAAGTTTTGAAGGTAAAAATATTTAAATTTTGATGCTAAAATCTCTAAGCGTTGTCTTCATGTCGCGTGTTGTTGACATGATGGTTACGAAAGAATTTTAACTTTGATGTTTAAATCAATTTTTTGTCATTAGTAGCAAGGTCTCATCATGTTACAACGAATTCATTAAATGCATCGATCTTATTTGATTTAACCTTGATTGACCAGGAAATGAAAAAGATAATAAGTATTTCGCTGGTGTGGCTAAATTGCTGGATGCAAAACAGTTTGAATAAAAGATTTTCTTCGAACCAAGATGGCGCTATTCAACTTCTATTGTATGGTATAAAGTCAGGTTCCTATTTGAGCAAAAAACGGAGATGAAAGATCGCGAAAACATGGTATGATTTGTGAAAGGGGCATACGCATATCAAATGCCAGATAGATACTTTCATAAAATCTGGTTATCTGTCTATATATAAAAAAAAATTTGTTGCGTAAATCCGTGAAGGTGAAGCAGTATAATGTGAACCGAATCTGTAGGTTAATTTAACCACGAATAGCAAGCAAATTGATTATTAAATATTTTTGATTTGCTAGCATCATGTCAATAATTTATATACGTTGATTATCAGTAGTTATAGGTATAGGTACATAATTTCGCGTTATTATCTTCACGCTACTTAAAAGAAGACGAACAAGATGATGATGCATAGAAGAAGATTTATGACAATGCACATTTAAAAATCGTAAAGTGAAAGTCTGAATAATGTGATTTTATAGGTAACTTCTTGCTCACCGACACAATTGTGTAGATCCATCAAGTCTTGATCAATATCCTCTTTGCATACCTGACTAATTACTAATTAGGTAACTGAGATTGCATTGTCGAAGATCGTACCGGGCAATCGAAGGTCCCAAAGTAAACTCCTTCCAAGTTCCAACATATTATACACACATCGAAAGGAAACTACTTCCAAACCAATCGTTAAGAATGTGGTATCTCACACCCTCTTTTAAAAACGCTGAAGATGCGATTACTTTCAAATTTAAATACACAGGTTTAGGTCTCACACGCCATGTTTAGATTTAAATGGCTAAGTTTATGTTTATATCACATTATATTATTATATATGATGCATGCAAATCGTGATCACGGTGGAAAGTTTGATCCCTTGCTAATTAAGCTTCGCCAATGACGGTGTATAGCGAACCATGTCAAGGGCTACGTCAAATCTCATCATGCCGATTGTATAGGTATGGTTCAGATCTCGCCAGAATTACATAGTAGTTATTTTAACCTCCTATATGGTGTTGACGAGCGTGAGACCGCGCTGGCATGACTTGGCGTAGCAAGCCGCTGCACAAAACTCTTCTTCTCAAAGCTTCATGAATTCATTGCGACGATCTGTTTGTACCTTCCTGTTCAATCGCATTTGTCCTCTCATTGCAACTAATGGCACCATGCAAATCTGCCACCAGGAATTTCGTGAATGGATCATTGATTGCTACGTACTACAGCGCAGCATGCGTGTACGTGGTTTTCATAGCAGAATCTTTTAAACAGGTGATTAATCATGATCAATCATGTTATAATTTAATACGATATTTGATCTGATAAAATCTGGAAAACGCTTCACACATAGCTGTTTGACAACTAAAATATATGATTGCTTTTTATTTCAGGTTTTCGACGTCTATTTCCCTGACGCACAGCTGAATATCAGGATCTATATGGCAATCTTTCTCGTGCCTCTGATTGCCATTAGTTTAATACGAAATCTTAAACATTTGATTCCGTTTTCGGTGATGGCCAACTTGTTCATAGTGATCAGCTTGGCGATTACGCTGTATTACATGTTTCAAGACATTCCCCCAATCAGTGAGCGTTTGCTAATCGCTCCTGCCGGCCACCTACCTCTATTCTTCAGTACAGTCATCTTTGCCATGGAAGGAATTGGTGTCGTAAGTTCTGATTTAATACATTTTAGCGAGGGTTTTCATTTAGCTCGCCATGGCCCAAGCCAGGGGCGTAACTAGAGGGGAGCAGGTATACCGGTGAGGCGATGACATTTTTTTAGGGAATGGACTTTTTGAAATCTAGTTCGTTTTCCCAGTACAAGTTTTCAAATAATCCATTCCCTCTGCCGTCATTTTTCAGTTCAACTTTTACAAAATTGGCAACACTAGGGGGGTAGGGGGGCCTCGTTTTTTGTTGCTTTGAGACCTCCGATATGAAGTTACGCCACTGGCCCAAGCAAATTTTACAAAACTTACCAATCGTACCATTTCTGTAAACTTTCATATTCCAATATGTTATATCTTTATTTTTCATGATGTACTCACTCGCTATAATAAGTAGTTGGTAGTTAGTAGTTGCTACTACTATACCTTTCTAATTTGCATTTTCTGTACTTTTTAAATTATACAGTACCATGCAGTACCTACTATTACTATTTGTATCATTTTAGTATTGCTTTAAAGCATCCAGGCTCCCTGCATAAGTTAGGTCATAAATGTACAAATATGTAGAATAAATTATGCCACGACCAATTCTATGAAGAAAGCCTGTGTCTACTGGTTATGTGCAAAGAATATAACTGATACATATTAATCGTTTCACAGGTGATGCCTCTTGAAAACAGCATGAAGAACCCCGGCCATTTCATTGGGTGTCCCGGAGTGTTGAACATTGCCATGAGTGTGGTAGTCACTCTGTACGCTGTCATCGGCTTCTTTGGATATTTGAAATACGGAGAAGAAACAGAAGGAAGCATCACACTAAATTTGCCAACAAATGAAGTGTACGTTTTAAGTTTAGCATAGATTTGTTAGTTTAGCCTTCAATCGAGAATTGTTATTATTACCTGAGCAAGCAGACTATGTGATATATTTTTTAACTTTATGCAAAATTGGGGAAGAACCCGAATAAGGCATGATAGTTGGCAATGCACTTGACTCTTGCAGACAGAGTGAGTGAACGCTTCAATTGTTACATCTGAACTTAGCCTTCAGCTGACAATCTAATAAAAACAGCAAACATGGTTTTTTGGTGTGAAGTTTAATGACTCTGCCGTTAAGCGACACGTTATGCACAACCTCGAGGCTGTCGGACAATTTTGATTAATTACTGGTGGTCTCTCAATATCATACCGAAAACATAAAGGGCAAATATCTGTGACAAAAGTTCATAACAATTAAAGATTGTATGTCTTTACTCTTTTTGCACCTCAGGTTGGCCCAAATCGTGAAACTGCTGATGGCTATTGCAATTCTGTTCACGTATGGACTTCAGTTTTTCGTACCTACGGAGATTGTCTGGGGAATGATAAAGGACAAAGTGAACATGAAGTGGAGCAACACCATCCAAAACACATACCGCATTTGCGTAGTCACGCTCACGGGTACGTTCAGCATGCACAGTGGCATGTAAAAAACAATCCACAATGCTCAATAATAATCGAACGGTGATTGAATTTCTTTCAGTTTGCGTCGCAATGGCCGTTCCAAATTTGGGTCCGCTCATCTCGCTGGTTGGCGCCATCTGCTTTTCGAACCTTGGCCTGATGTGTCCAGCAGCTATCGAGCTGATCGCATACTACGAGCATGACAAAGGATATTGGCTTATCAGCAAAAACGTAATAATTATCGTAGTTGCGATGATTGCTCTCGTCTCTGGTACATACGCCAGTATTTTGGAGATTATTGCTACTTACTGATCACCTAGTGGGTTCAAAAGTGTGGTGTTTATTTTATTTACCGTTATGTTGTAATTTAATGTTATACTTCTTAAGTTGTATATATATCTCTATATATATATATATATATATATATATATATATATATATATATATATATATATATATATATATATATATATATATATATATATATATATATGTTCATGACAAGTTATTTTATTAATATAGCCGAAGACAAGTCTTAATAGAACGGAACATTCCTGATTACTATGTAATTTACCCTCATTGACAGTGAAGTACAAATCTAATAACTTTACCGTAATGGTCAACGTACATGTGTGAGCTCAATAAAAAGTTTAGCTTGCCTCACATTACATACGACAGTTTAATTGGTACAGTACATGGAAAATGCAGTGTAAGTACTTCTTTTGATGCGAGTTAACGATTGATTCAATCAAATTGCGATGGGAAATATGAAAACATCACACTAAAAGAGGGAAGCGTCCCAACTTCAAAAATCAATAGAAATCAAAATTAAAAATACATTTTTTGAAATTCAAAAACAATCAATCGGCACAAAAACTCAAATCTACATGTGTGCAATCCATTTACAACACTGAATGCAATGGTCGGTGTGGTTGGTGGGAGTTTGGATAGTGGTGAGGTGGGGTGGGGTGGGTTGGAGGGCTACCATCGAATTAGCGGCGAATGGTGCGAAGCTTCAGATGTAGGGATGATGGTCCAGACGAGGAACCAGCCCGCTGCAGCAAATAACGCCGACGCAATGTACACGCGGATTTTCTTTAATAATTCGGCTCTATTCCGTTGCACGTAAGTGATTGCTGCATGTTTATTGTCCACCACAATTCTTTGCCATCCGTCTCTAAGGAAATGTTCCAAAATGCATTACTCTTTATTATTACTGAATCAGTAAAAAAACTAATTAGGAGCAGGTATTTGAGTGGTAGGATCCTCACCGAAGGTACTGCAGTGGACTGACAGATTCAATGTAGACCGATTCGTCCCCGAAATGTCTTGATTCCCTCCAACAAGGCGTCAACACAGGCACACACTCGTCAGGAACGACCTCCTGGTCCATCTCGTCGACTTCTTTCTCGTTGTTGTTTACTTCTGATGCGACTGCCGATACGACTGCGATCGCCTCACTCCTAGATTCGGTGGCTGCGACACTCTCAGTCTGTACTGCTCTACAAATAAAACATAATTGATTAAGATTCCTAATTTTACCTTCACGATGAAAATTGGCATTTAGTTTGAAATGAATGTTGGGAGTATATCTTACTCTTCTGCCTTCTCTTGCCACTCAGAGATATCCACCGTTGACGATGCCAAAGCAGTAATTGTAGATAGTGTAGACTTCATTCTCATCGAGTTCACTATATTTGCCATATGACTCTTCGGTCTTGGCTCCTAAATAGAAAATGAATTTAAGCCACAAGCATGACAGTTAAGAATACAGGATACCGGAATACTGGAGGCTTCTCAAAGCTGGAGGTGCTTACAAGGAGGTTCGCCAGGCTCCTTCCAGCCTCCAACGATGCCGCGACGGGACGCGGCAAAGCTGCAATGCTCGCTCTTCGTTTCGCGTTCAACTTCTTGGCTGTGATAGCCGCCAGCGAACGATATCTAAAACAAACGATTCGTCGTTACATTTTAAAATTAATCACTTTTATACTACAATAATAGTTGATTCGGAATAGACTGTTCTAGACAGCTGTTCCCGGACCGTGAGAAATAAGATAGATACCTTAAAGTTCGGGGAGCTGGTTCGTCTCCATCTGGATTGTCTTCCATGACGATATTGTTCTCTGCCAAAACACGCCTCAACTCTTCTAATTGCCCATTCATTTTCTCGACGGTGAGCTTGGTGTTTTCGACGTGAGCAACCAGTACTTCCGTCGCCCGGGAAAGCCGGTGTTCCTGCTGCACAGCACCGAAATGCTGCAAACAAATGTCTACCGTTTCAATGCAATATTAATAAAGCATCCGTTTAGCTTAACCTTACCTTATACTGTTACCGTCGAAGTCGATCACTTTTACTACAATTTACGATGATTTGATTAAAACTTCCTTTCTAAAATACTAAAACTATACTAGTACTACTAAAATTTCCTTTTCTATTATTTAACTTCCAACCTTATATTATGAAAAAATAAAAAAAACTTGTGGCATAAATGGAACGCCAGGTAACTGATCTTGCTAATGCATGAAAGCGTCCTCTCCCATGGCTCTCTGTTCTCAAAGGGTTTACACGATTCATGGCATAAGTCGAGATAATGCAAGGATGTCTTTGTTTTCCTGAGTCTCACTTGGCGTATAGCTGCAGTAATTGGGAGCTGCAGTCGGAAAGACTACCACTAACAACTCCTGTTATTCAATTCTGACATTCAAGCCCCCACTTATTTAACCCCTCCGCAACTCTTTTATAACCAGTAATACCTTTGAGTACACGCTTTCATTCGAATGTATGAAAAACAAGCAATTTATCATTCCTTACATTCTAAATAAATGTTACCTCTGCAGATCCAGATACTCTATTAGTTGCTTGCTGTAGAATGTCCACCTGCAGTTGAATTTGAGCTAACGCTTCAACGCAGTCAGAGTCGATGTACACGCGACTCAAATTCTGGGAAAAGAGATGTGTTGTCAAATAACAAACAAGCCAATTGAATGCATCATTACGGTGTTACGTAGTTGATCATTTGCACTTACATACAAAGAAGTTTTTAGCTTTGCAGCTTCAGTTGCCATGTTTATTTCAGCTTGATCACGCTGTCTTTTCTGTAATTCAAGTCTATTGGACAGAGTCAATACGTCTGTCTTGAACGCTAGAGCTAGCGAAATGAAGCGATTCTGAAAGATATTACGTTTTTAAGTAAAATGATTACAATTTAACAATTGAATGCACTGTTTACCAATCGCTCAAGCTACTTACTTCAATGTCGTTCTCCGTGAAAGCCTCACTAAAAACAAAAGTCACAATATAATTTATTCAATCATCCTCCCTCCACAAATGTTGCTGCATTGGCTATCGAACTGTGAATCAAATCAGCAACGTTGACCTATCTACAATTAAACACACACACACACACACACACACACACACACACACACACACACACACACACACACACACACACACACACACACACACACACACACACACACACACACACACACACACACACACACACACACACACACACACACACACACACACACACACACACACACACACACACACACACACACACACACACACACACACACACACACACACACACACACACACACACACACACACACACATACACAGATAATAAGTGGCTGCACGCAGGACCCTTTCTTTCAAGTTATTTTATCCTTTACCTTCGTTTGTTCGAAGACACAAGATCTATAAGAGATGACACCCGTATCATTTTGTGATCAGTCTGGCACAGAGACTTAACTTAGAATAAAGTCATATTAATATTCACCAAACTCCCAAACAGAACCGAACCAAATGTAACAGATTTGTATATTATTATTACTACTATCCTGTCAGAGCATCGTGTTGACGGCTCTCTGTGCCTCACCCGTTAGCGCACAAGAAAATTGATCAACTAACGAAAGCTCAGTTGTATGAATAAACAACTGGGATAGTGCGCCTTGGATTCATCTTTGAGACCAATGCAAAGCTTACTTCAAATCGGCAATCTCAAAGGATGTGCTCAAAATTTTGGCGTAAAAATTGAGAATCAGAGTCGCATAGTCGAGCTGAGATGTTTCTATGTATCGGGCGATGGTTTCCCATCACAGTCCAAGTACCCTTCACCTAGTTTTCAGTGAAACAATCCAATCCTTTAAACGGAGAGTTAGGGATTGAGTAATGTTACGTTAACAATTGGGCGAAAAAACACATATTTTAAAATTAGCGAAGTTTCCATATACAAATAGTTTGGCCGGGAAATCTCAATGGCTTGACTTGGTTTGCCGCTGTTTCTATGTGTGGATGAGTAATTATTTATTTATAGATAGGATTTGATAAACACCGTGCCACCATCCACGCTTTCACAGCTCATATCAAATTTCCAGTTTACGTTTTGATTTTATTTCAAATAGCCAATACGGTCTCATTACTCTAGGGCAGAACAGATTTGCGGGGTTCCTAAACTTAATTTACATTGGTATGAATCTGGCCATGTGATAAGCATCACAGTTACTCACAGATTATTTTACTAGCTGATGTACCCAGGAAATGGCCGCAATTCCTTAACGTTCGACATGTTTATGGCAAAAATGGGCTGATGTCAGCGCAGAGTTCACAATCTTCGGTTGAACTAGATATGAGTGCTAGCTGCCGAGACTTCCAACTACCAATACTTGATTGATATTAGAAGCTCGAAAACGAACGGAAGTGCTTAAATCTTAACATTTTGGCACCGAGGTATATTTCAGATAACGTACATATGAGCTAATTTCAAAGCAATGCTTACGGTGAGGCCGTTCAGGTGAGTTATGGTTTTCTTATAACCATATACGTATAAACCCGGGAGTCTTACCGATCAGATCTGACAAGAAGTCCCAGTTGGCGTAAAACCGAATTGGGCAAGCTTGGGAAAGCGATGTTTGCCCCATCATCAGTAATAGAGGTGCCAGATTGCTCCACAGACTCCGACGACTCGGAGGTGGACGATCTAGCTGCTGCCGACTCGGACACCGAACGTCTCAGCATCGACGCCTGTAATCATGTGCCGCCGTCGGTCAGAAAAGGCAACTGAAATCTGATGAAATCCACACAATCCTTTTTTGATATACAAAATTTAGATAGGGGCGCCATGGTTCACATAAATTAGCAGTTAGAACCCTATCAGGTCTTTGAAGAAATTATTAAAAATTTTTAACAGTCTAGATTTTGGAAAGTCGGTCATGAACACCCCTGCCGAAATTGGTAAGCTGAAGCAATCAGATTGGAATTTGGTTATCCGCAAATCGGTGTTATTGTTGATAATTTGAGAGTACTGGAGTATCACGATTTTTGTTAGCTTTTGAATCACATAATTTTAAATATTTTACGTACATTTTTGCGGGCTTCATTCGAAATTCAGTCAAAACAGTTTTTAATTAAGATTTATAATCTTCATTTAAGAAATAGGTATTTCACACATTAGCCTATATTGTTTCCGACGGTCTGCTGTCACTTTTTTTATAATCCGCTACAAACTGCTAGACGTAATCTTCAGCGCAACACAAATTGCGTTCATGAATTGCCCTCTTAATAACACATATAAATAATTAGTATAAGTGATAATAAAACATTTTGAGTATCAGTATTTAGTTACTTATGATATAATCTTGGCATATGCTGTCCCTTGTTTCCCTCTAGGGTCGAACTGGAAGGGGTGCGGGGGTGCTATCACACCCCGAACTTTCGACTTTCCGGGGGCCTCTGCCGGTCATTGAAATTGCTAATATTCATATTACTATAAATAAATATTTTTTTAAATATTCTTGAGACAAGAGTTGTGAATTTCAAACTAAGGAAGACAAATGGGTATTGTTGGCCCTTTCTAGGCGAGTTAAAGGGAACGATTGCTAGAAGTCACTAAACGTAATTCGACCCTTTCTTATGCTATTGCCTCGCAGCCGATGCCAACGCTTGTTGACTGCGAGTTAGGATGAACTTACATTGTTTTTTCTTGGCTCAGGTCATTTATTCAGCGTACAATTTAGCACCTACCTATATCAAGTTGAAAATAATGCGCAATGCCATTTCCCTTGTCTAATGCAGTCAACGATCACAACCCGCGAAGGTAGTACGTATTTTGTATTTGTGTGCAAAAAGTGTGTGTGTGTGTGTGTGTGTGTGTGTGTGTGTGTGTGTGTGTGTGTGTGTGTGTGTGTGTGTGTGTGTGTGTGTGTGTGTGTGTGTGTGTGTGTGTGTGTGTGTGTGTGTGTGTGTGTGTGTGTGTGTGTGTGTGTGTGTGTGTGCCAACTTGCTCATGGATAACCCAGCATTTTTGGAGCCCTCAAGGTAAGATCAGCACATTTAAAACGTAGTGTGGGATTAATTGATCGAAGGTTCATCAATTCACATTTAACGATTAATGGCATTTGGAAGCCATATGAACTGGCTCTGGTAATTTAATATATTGCAATTTCAAACAAAATTTGAATACCGGAAAGGAAAAATACAGCTTTACAATCGGGTTTCACAAAGTCGGGTTCAGACAAGTTGAAAATTAAACTGCAGAAAGAGCTAAGATCTGCAGCTGAATAAAAGGGACAAACGAAATTACATTTTGGTTTCTTGTTTCATCAACTCATTCTTTCTGGCTGACCGATCGATATAGTGATACCGGCAGCAAGCATGGAGCCTGATTCTGATTCAGATCTGGAATTCCCCGTACATATGGAACTTTATTCCTCCAGCAATGATAAAGACGCACTGGGTGGGATCACTTTTTTTTTGGAAAAGCATCCCATTCCACCTTGTATATAAGGATATAATAATAAGGAGAGCGATGCGATGAGCTTGCAGGCTACAGTACGTCTCAGGTTCTTTGGCAGCAACAAACCGGTTTTCTACAATGTTTATGACTTACGGTATAGGCCCAATGCCCCGAGGCGCTGCCAAAAATCGTGAGACGTACTATAGGCTAGTTAATTAAACTTAAGGGAGTATGGAAATCCAGAACCTTTCGACATGGCCCTACCAACAAACATAAAATTGAGAGGATATTTTTACTGGGTTAAGCAGATATCAGTATGCAATGGATGGAAGGGAAGCGACGCTGGAAAACGGGTTCGTATCCCGGTTCGGTTGCACGTTTTTCCAGCGTCGCTTCCCTTCCAATCATAATATTGCTCTAATTGTAAGTTGTTTATCCGTTCAATAACCTATCAAATTGAAAGTTTTTTGAAATCCATTCAATAATCTTTATCCAAAAAATCAGTTCTTTGGTAAGACAAGAAGATAGGAGTCCTCGTTATTAAATCAGTTCCATGAGTTTTTAACCTTTCTTTTCTTTATAATTACTTATGCCCCAGATGCCCACGCTGCAGTGCTGAACACAAGGATACTATGTGAAGTGTAAAAACTGCACCGTTTGTTTATTGCGTCCTAGGCTTTTTCAAACCAGTGCGTCCGCCCCCGTTTCCTTCATCAATTCCAGGCAATGTGGGGACATGCTGCAACTGCGGGACCCAGGACCTGCCCTTGCGGATCCTTAGGAACCCCCCCCCCCCCCCCCCCCCCCCCAAGTTCAACCAGCAGAGGAGTTTGGAAGACACATATTGAATCATGAGGTGAGGTCGAGGTAGCGGCAAGGACCAACTAGCCTCTGCCGCTAGGAAGTGCAAGTAACCGCAGTAACATTGCATGCAACTGGCGGCAAATAATTCAAACGTGGCGTCTAGAACTAACAAAAGTATTTCCAAGAGCAATCACAATTCACACACCGTCTTTAAGATGGAAATCAACTTTTTGCCAATATGTACTACATCTTGAATTTATTGGATGCGACGTTTTGTTGTGAACAAATTAGTGTGCTTTGACATGACACGCTATACGCAACGTTTTGCGATGCAAACATATGTATTTCAGGACAAATTATTTCACGTCAATTATAAAACATATTAATACCATAGTCCACAATCATGAAAACTATTGAAATTTCAAACGAAAGAGGCAGAAGTTAATCGAGTTGTGGGGAGTACAGATACAAATTGACAGTGACAGTGACAGTGACAGTGACAGTGACAGTGACAGTGACAGTGACAGTGACAGTGAAAGTGAAAGTGACAGTGACAGTGACAAAGACAGAGACAGTGACAGTGACAGTGACAGTGACAGTGACAGTGACAGTGACAGTGACAGTGACAGTGACAGTGACAGTGACAGTGACAGTGACAGTGACAGTGACAGTGACAGTGACAGTGACAGTGACAGTGACAGTGACAGTGACAGTGACAGTGACAGTGACAGTGACAGTGACAGTGACAGTGACAGTGTCAGTTTACAGTGTTTCCAATTTAAGATCATGATTAATCCAAGACCGTGGTCGTGTAAGTTAACGTAATCTGATAATTAGTCAATTACAAGTTTATGACTGCCCTATGTGATGCAAAATGAAAATGGTGTTCTTTCATCAATCACCCACGGTGCTAACGTAAATGTTTAGATATATATGCGAAACTGTTTGACCGTGGGAAACTCTGGGTTCAATTTGACATTTGGATATAGAGGCTGAATTCATGCGAAAGCCTCTATTTGCTGTTTTAGTGAAATGCATATGAAAGACGACAGATGGTTCATCACATCTTTCCTATCTATGTAAATGAGATATGCTTTAAAATTATGAAAATGATTCCGCGACAGTGGAACTATCATCGCAAAAATATCCGCCATTTGTATTTAGTTCACCATGTAATGTTTCTTATGCGTATCTTTGAACATTCACAAATCAAATACTAGAAACCCAGCATAATTATAACGATTTATTAATTTTATCACATATTTCCTAATCTTGTTCGGCAATTGTTGGGAATAATCGGTCTACCTTGCTCGGTGATAACTCGTATATTATAGTACTACACGTTTCCATTCCGGAAAAGTATGATATAACGTGCAAGTATTACAATTAAAACTCCGGCCCATGATAAGCTATCGCGTTACCAGAATATGAGTGCCGCCTGTGACATTAGCCTATGCATTCGATGCCAGCGTTTATACTTCTTTGTGTGCGATACTATAATATAATGCCGATGAAAGATTCGGGCACGGTAAATAATTAGCGTGCAAACTCCACGTCCAATACACCAAAATGAGTACCATATTTTTTGTTGATATTATACTTCTACTTACATCCGTAATTCCGTCTGAATCGATATCTCTAGGTGAATCAGATGATACAGTACTGGATTTCGTAGATGGTACTGGAGTTGATGCGGAACTGACTTCTTCAGAATCCTGAAATTGTTCATGTTAATTTTAGTATTCGCGTACAGTAAGTGTCAAAAGACATGGACGGCAAGGCTTTCTGTGAATGATTTGTAAGCTTGCTGTAAGCGAAAAACAAATTTACTTCATCTTGTGTACTCTGCTTCAATTTAAATTCATCAATTTTACTGTATCATGAAAGTCAAACAAATTGACATTTGCTGGTAATTTAAACTTGCAGCGCTTCATCGTTTGTGCGGGTGATCACTTCTAGATCGGGTAGAGGAGGTCTATTAAAATATGTGCATGTAGTTTTTATTCATCAGTGTGACGAAAAGTTCACTATCTGGTGCTTTCTATTTCCTCTGAAAATTTTTGAAGTCATTATAATGCACGTACATCGAAAAATTGAAATTATTTTTCATTTTAAATCATCAAATAAAATGCGCATAAAATTTGCTTGTAACGCACGAAAATAATTATTGGCACAATTTAAGAATTTATTGGGTGCTAAGCTATTAACAGTAGCACCGAAAAACCAAGGCCTACGTTATTATAAATCATCCAATCAATGGATATGCACAGATGATTCTCCACACAACCACAAGTATAGACACTAACAAATGTATTAAAATAGCTTTGAATATGTTAAGAAAGTTCAGGACCTTTAAAGCATAATGAGAATTAAGTTTCACTAAAATGCACTTCTGTTTAGCAATGTACGTGCTTGCCAAACGAAACCTACCCACCACGTACCTATACCAACTGACAATTATTCTGTTTCCGTTGAAACATAAAAATATCGCATTTTAAAACACTCGCTTTTGGCATCTAAGGAATAATATGTAAATACATTGAGAGTGAAAGCTTGACACTTCGGAGCACTGAATAAAACATTATTACATAATTATTAAGTCTAACAAATATTCTATTAAAATTGAATCAAACTCTCAGTCTTACAAACCACAATATAAAAACAAAATCTGGCTCAACCCAATTAAATTTAGATGCAAGCCGCGATTCCTGAGCCGATTTCAATCCAACCAACGAACAATTTGACTCGGAGTGAACAACACCATCAAAACACCACTAGGATAAGATAACAAGCAAATACACTTTTTGCAAGCTCTTCGTAATAGAGTACAAGCGCATTGTAAGCAGCGTAAAACGATAAAACGATACCAAACCAACCTTGGTCGTGTTTGCCGGTTGTAGATCTGGTCCAGTGTGAGGAGATTCGGATGTGCTTCCTTCTGACGGGTTTACGCTGCAAGTACTTTCCGACGAAGAAGACTCATTTGTGCTCGCTCTGCTTGCAATCGAAGTGTCGCTTTTGGTAATCGGGACGTTACCCGCACCTTGTGCTCGGCGGTAACACGCCGCTTCATTTTGCAAAATGCCTACCATGGCAATTGTGTGCAGCAACAATGAAACTGCCAAGTTATTTTGAAAACTTATTTAACGATGATTCACTCCACATGATGATTTCAACTTGTGTTCTGTAGGCGCTGATTCAATAAAATTATTGACGATCAAGAACGTAAAACCCAAATTGCTGTCGTATTACACCGTGTTATTTGAAAAAATATGAAAAGCACCTCACTCCATTGAGTATCCACGTTCAAGTAATGCAATTATAAACATAACAACCACGCTAAAAAACAGGATATATGCCATTGTAATGTTATCCTTATCTTCACTTCACGCGACCACAAGAAATCTACTAAAATTAGGCCTTGATAACGCAATCACCAAGCACTATTTGTATTCACCGGGCTTGTTATATAGACATTCATATTTCCGCACATGTATCGCGGCTTTATGTTCAGATCAAAATAATATTATTTCCGTACATTGGACACCGTCCAGGCTAATAATTACATAATGCGTAACTTATAGTATTTAGTAATTTGGAAAACGACTCGTCTCTGGAAAGTAGCCGACTAACATTTGTTTACCCCATCGCAAACTGAGTGTGCACCGCTTTGTTGGTTTGACAAGTTTTGTCGGTAGGCTGGAAGGTGCACTGGTTCACGATGCGGGACGACGCAGCACTAGTGGTACGACACAGGCTCTACGATGGCACGACACAGGCTCCCATGGTACGACACAGGCTCCACGATGGTACGACACAGGCTCTACGATGGCACGACACAGGCTCCCATGGTACGACACAGGCTCCACGATGGTACGACACAGGCTCCACGACGGTATGACACAGGCTCCACGAGGATACGACACAGGCTCCACGATGGCACGACACAGGCTCCCATGGTACGACACAGGCTCCACGATGGTACGACACAGGCTCTACGATGGCACGACACAGGCTCCCATGGTACGACACAGGCTCCACAATGGTACGACACAGGCTCCACGACGGTACGACACAGGCTCCACGATGGTACGACACAGGCTCGCCGAGGGAACGATGGACGCAAAGGCGGCAACGGCAGTGGACTGACTGTTCCCTAGTCCGTTCTGGCAATCAAACTCAAACAGCAGACAGCAGACAGCATCTCGACCACCGCCTTCGCAGAGAGAGACATTTAGTGGAACAGCGATCTCAGATTAGAATGACAACACGAATTCGGCAAAGTTCAACGGATTTTTTCTGTTATATTAAAGAAGCTACTGTAAAACATTTAGAGTGCTAGAAGCAATGTACATATAAATATTCCTATTAGGATAATAGACGAAAAACTGTACGAAACTTTCAACACTTTAACGCAACTGTAGCTAAAAATGAGACTAAATGTACTAGCTTCCTGGGATATGTGTACGTGCGAATAAGACACTCACGATTTGCACCAAGCAACAATAATTTGCACACTAGCCACAATGCTACGTTACTGCACCCTTCGAGGAGAACGAATGTTCTGAAGCTGCAGACAAACACACCTTGCCTAATCCACCATATCTCAAGTAATTTAATCTAGAATCGTCAAGAATACACTGAAAATGCCTGAGCTTTGAAATGTGTAAAGTGTAAAGATTCTAGAATCGTATTATCGTGTCATAAAATCATTTTAGTTATCAGCTGCAGTCTCTGACTTGAGAATATCATAGCTGATCTGTATCCTGAAAGTAGGCAGTTGTTGTGGCGGATGTGTGCTGCGGGGTGCAGAGCAGTCAGGTTTGCAGGACGGGGACAGGGACAGGGACAGGGTCACGGGGATTGGTTGAGCTTGTACACCTTTCAGACACTTTCATTTCATTATATTTGTTGTAAAATTATGATATACCATATTATCTCATACAGCCATGTGTAATTTGGGGGTAGAATGTACTTTCTTGAAAAAAAAAAAAAATCGTTTTGCTTGTTATTTTTGCCCATGAGTAAAGTTGATTTTTGTTTTATTGCTTCTTTTACAGATCTAATTTCAAGTATTTGTTATCTTTATAAGCCGATAGTTCCAATTTCACTGGCAAAAGGCAGACTAGATAAACAAATTTGTCTCAAAATATTTACATTGATACAAAAATTACAAATTACAAAAAGAAACATGCCATCATTATTTGGCATACTTTAACTTGAATAAAGCACTAAGGGTAGAAGAAATGAACTCCAAAATACTATAACGTTTTAGGAGCAAATATGCACAGAGTTTAGGCACCGAGTTTTTTGAATGAGCAGAACATACCATTATGCCAATGTAAATGTAAGGTATTTACGAAGCAATCCGCAACACACCATAAAATAATATTTATCTTCAAATATTGATTGGACCCAACATTATGCAATATTGGTTAATTTTGCTTTATTGTTATTTGTTGTTACAAATATAGAACTGAGTCTAAACATTAATTGCAGCACGACATATAAAACAAAATATCCAATACAAACAATATGCAGGTACTGGAACAATTTGATGTATACATGCCGAGAAAATTCTCCGGACCAAAGCTACAGACGTTTAATTTGATAAAATCATGTAAAAAATATCATAGTTTGTCATTTTATTACTATACATACTTAATAACTGTTACTCATATTGTGGTTTTATGAAATAATGTTAAATGTTAAATTAAATATTAATTTAAATGTTGTGCTGTGATGTTTGTTAGTGGTAAGTATTTCAATGATAAAAAAAAAAAACACACACACACACACACCCTTGCACACGAAATTCAGGTACAACCGGATGACTTATTTTGCCCTCAAAGCTTTACCACAACAATGTGATGAAGTCACATGGTTCAACTCCATTTTGGAGACCTAAAACACGGTAGAATTAATGGTCATGTCAGTTTGAGCTCTTTCTGAAATGACCCTTAAATCAGCGAACTTTATGGGCAAGTGAGATCACTTTGCGGGGAAAACAAGCCACGATGGCGCCATTTTGTACCCTGAAAATATCTACAACTAATATTACAAATTATTTAAATATCTTTTGAAAATAATATAAACGTACATCTAAGACTATTAAGTACATGTACGTGCTAAAATAGAAAAATATTCAATACAGCTTTTTAAGCATAAGACGATTACATTTAAAGTGTTATTTTTAGCACAGTAAATCGGACATGATACGAAAATTTAAAAATCTAATGATAAATCTTTCTAGATATTCTAATGTAGCCTATATACTCACATAAGTATTGTTTAGCTTACTTAATTTAACTTATACATATAACTTATTTGCTATAGATCGTTCATAGAACTTACTGAAGTTAATATATCATAGATATATGGGATAAAAAATCACCGACAGTATGAGCATATCCCACAGCATTACTATTCCCTCCAAAGTGAAAAAGTAGATCATGATTTCCTAGTTATTATTCCATCAAATGAGCACGAAGATTTTAGCCAAATATGTATATCTGGCTTGTTAATCTGTGCGTCAAGATTTGGAGCATTAACATTGGAATTCGGAAAACCTAGATTTTCTATTTTGAAGAAAACAGTGTGCCATGGAGTACTATACATACAAGTCAGCAAGTTACATAATAAAATTACAATTCACAAGTAGAAAACATAACGTGAAATCATAAGAGAAAAAGACAAGCCATTTTGGAAATTACCTTCCGTTTACCTGGCGATGCAATAAAATCTCTAAATAATAAAACAAATGAAAATAGGGCCAGCCCATTTCTATATAGTATTAGCAACATATAAAGCATGTAAAAAACGAACTCTATATGAATTTAATAACCAAAGCATTAGCTCGTGAATGTTTACCAAATGTCTGAGCATTTGGTAACTTCACTACACGCAAAACTCGCAATACAATGCATCAACTCAACACTTCAGCTAACTGCAAAAAGTAAAGTGAGCAATGTACCCGGTATCCGTCCTCGTCAAAATCTAACTAAACCATTAAAACATAAATTAAAGCCTAGAAGAATCTAATGGAAACGGTATTTACAAAATAAGAAGCACCATTCACCAGTACCCAGAGAAAAGAAAAGACCCCAATGACCCTGAACCAAAGTATCAAAAAGGGAGAACCAACACACAGAATCGTTTGATTCCACCCGATTTTCAACAATCCTTAAAGACAATAAGGATGACAGAACTGATATACCAATCTCTGCGATCGCTCAGTTTTCTTCATGATTCCTTTCTTGTAGTATTGCCTGATGGACCGAGAGAGTTTATCGTAGTTCATAGCTGGCCTGTTTTTCCTCTTCCCCCAGAGCCTGGCCACCCTGACCGAGTCCTCAATCTTGAAGACACCTTTGGTCCTGTCCAGCCACCGTATGCATGAGCCGTGCAGCTGTGGGGCTGCCAGCAGTTCTTTGAGAAACTGCCAGAGGTGTATGTGTGAGCCCCCGGTACGTCCTGTGGGCGCACTGGGGGCACTGGTCGATTTTCCCACTGTGGGAGATGGCACGCTTTCCACCTCATCGTCTGAAAACACGAGAGAATTTTTAGCTAAATGCACCCAGGAGTCGTCTAGATGTAAAACGTGGCAATCATGTTTCGATCGGACGATATTTTCTGAATAGTTGCAGCATGACCAGTTGTGACGTCACAGAGTATGATAAAAGTCAGGCCGAAGAGAATGAGGACGAACAAAGAGACTTAGAAGAATGACCTTCAGAAGTAGGTCTCAAGGAGACAGAACATTCGTGTGAATAACCAGAGCAATAACATGAGCTCGATACCAACAGGTAACTCACTAGCAGATGCTTATACTTTGATCAGTTTGTATGAAGGGATACTGCGCCCCCTCGCCAATATACTGTCATCCATACTTTGAGTGTGAAGGGTGATGTCAATGCATGCGAAGCTCTCTCTCTCTCTCTCTCTCTCTCTCTCTCTCTCTCTCTCTCTCTCTCTCTCTCTCTCTCTCTCTCTCTCTCTCTCTCTCTCTCTCTCTCTCTCTCTCTCTCTCTCTTTAAATTAGGCGTTTTGGCCTAGGGCTATGCGTAGTGCGCTCACCTTCAGAGATGTCGCCACTAGAGCCACTGCATGTCGAGTTTGTTGCAGTGCTCCACTGCAGAAGCCCGGCCATGTCGATTTCTTGGCAGGCAGCTTTCCAGATCTCCAGCTGAGCGTACAGAGTACTACCACACTGCAAAACAAAACACGCAATGGAAATCTTTTGGCCACAATATTTACAAAATTTGCGTTTAGTTATGATGACTTCCAAAGACCCACAATACGGGATGCATTCTGCATTAGGGTTTTAATTGCTTCGAAGTAAAGTAATAATCAAACTATTTGTGTCTTACCTGAGGAGCCCTTTGGTGGAAATCTTCCTCGGAGAGAGACGCTAAGGCCACGCCGTCCATGTTGAAATAATCCATCTGCATCGCTGGAAGATTGTACTGGCGCAGGGTCCACAACAGCCAAGCTTTCACGTCATCGACACTCCACTGCACTGGATCTGTTGAAAGAGAAACAACTTGTTTTACTTAAAAATATAATGGTACCTATATACTATTATTAGCATCTTGATATTATTCATAGTGAAACAATGTACAGCATAGGTAAGTCTGTGGGGATATTAGCGATGTGAGGTCCTTTAAGAAGGTAGAGCGTTTCGGCCACGTACATTAAGTTTGCAAAAAATCCAGTCGGAGTAGTGACGCAGCCAAGGTTGCTTTCAGGGATAGGTTACCAGCATGATAAGTACGCCGAATACACGTAGAAGGTGTTTTATGTTCGTATGCGGAAGAAAGGCACTTAAAATAAAGTTGATCGAAACCTTTCTACATGTCATATTATAGAAAATCAATTTCAAAATGGAATCAATAACACCCATCGGTAGTCATTCTGTAAAGTCATGAAATGTAGTATACATTTTCCTATTAATAACTCTAGTTTCAAGCTGTTTACTGGGATAGTTTCGAACACAAAAGAATGTAATGCAGTTTTATTACAGCCACATCTAAAAACCTGAGCAATAACTTGACAATTCTAGGTTGTAAAAAAGACACGTGTGGTTTAAGTTTAGAACAATTCTGATTGCTCCTCGTATAATAAAAGACAAGGCTATCGACGCCCTGCTCGACAGCCACACCCAATGCGATACAGGTAACACCGTCTACGCATTTCATTTACCCATTACTTCTCGATTTCAAGAACAAATAAGAACATAAATGAAATGTGGTTTGGACCATGAGCGATTAGA
This sequence comes from Nemoura dubitans, assembly GCA_921293005.1. Lineage (NCBI taxonomy): Eukaryota > Metazoa > Arthropoda > Insecta > Plecoptera > Nemouridae > Nemoura > Nemoura dubitans. Next base: position 13,568,406 of record OV121073.1, on the reverse strand, counting down.
TTTTATCAGAGGGATACTAAGTTATATATAGGTATAATACAAAATTAAAATTAAATTTGGCAAGAGATACTTTGGATTTGATTGTAATAAAAGTATCAAAAACACAGTAAGTAAATATTCGCGTTAGTACATCGAATTAATTATAAGCAATTGCGATTCATTCTTGGCAGTATGGGTATCGATCTTAGAGCAAAGTCCATTCACTATACAAGTTTACTATTAAGTTTAACAGAGCCCTTATCCATTAGTATCATTTTTATATTAGTCTGGTTGAAGTCACTTATAGTTTTATGATGTTTGAACCATTCTGGTTGGGTGGTCAGCGATAGACGCTTGGACATACGGATAACCTAGAGGCCATTTCAGCTTTCACGGCGCACCTTCCGATAAAAACAGCATGCTCTTGGTCGCTAGCCTCCATCTACATTATCATACACCTAGCTAGCTACTAGAAATAATGGCGATATTGGCATTGTATACTAACCTGAGTTAGACTTTTCAACAAATAGTAATTTCTAAGACCATTGTGCGTTTTACTGCAATGTTCTGAATGAAATGTACTGAGTATTACTGAATTGTAACTATATGATCACAAAACCAGAGTAAGACAAAGTTATTTAATATATTCTCATTCCGGTTTTCATTTTGCGCAACCATATTTTTACGTTAATACAATACCAGTCATAATATTGTTATTGTACTGAAAAATATTGCCTATTAATAAATCTTGATGGTTAAATGTACAAAACCAATATCAACTCACCGAACTTCTATTGGAAAAGCTTTAATCAAAGTACGGAGTAAAAACATGTTCATCTTTATCATGAAGAAAGAAATAAAGCTATACAACCTTGTGCATTTGATATGAAATCAATTAAAATGTCGTGTAAAAATTGGGTGGTACGCCGCACTAGGCTAGCTGAAACTAGAACGATCCAAGCTGAAATCATTAAGAAGTCACTGTCAGATGTCAACCAGTAGTGGGTATCGTACTACGGTAGTCATTGCAGTAATTGCAGTCAGTTCGTCAGTCTCCACTTCAAGAGAAAGAGGACCGGCTAATCTATTCCATCGGTATACGCAGATAAGGTACAATTATGTTATTAATTATTATTTGTGTCATTATTTTTGTATTATTCGTATTATTTTGTTTCATTTCAATTCAGCTATTGTGTTTTATTATTATACTTGTTTCATAGTAACATAATTTCCTTTCATCAGCCAGGCATTACGGCTAATTACCATAATAACGTTGTCCAAAGAGTGCAGTCTATAAAAATGTTATATTAACCTTTGTAGTGAAATGAAAAAAAATCCACATGCAATTTGGACCCTTTTTTTACCGTCAGTGTCAATAAAGTATACAGTCTTGACACTTGAATTCTTTACTGGAATGTCAATCGCAGGGGGGCTACACTAATTTATTATTCCTTTCATTCATTTATAATATATATAATAAATAAAGTACAGGTTCAACTAACTAGACTCATTCATCATTCATTGACCCCATTAGCCCAGTTGCATTAGCCCAGATTGCAGCATGCAGCGAAAGAATGCATCAAATAATGTAAATAAATTAGAAGATGAAGTCGACAAGATGATCGCGGAGTTTAAAAATTAAAATGTGGTATTTTTTTCAACATTTGCACCAGTGTAGCGTGCTAGTGAGCTGTAGTTCCCGTCAAAATGGCATACAGTGCAAGTATTTAGTTCTCGCCTGGCACGTAGGCATGCCGAGAGCCAAGGGAAGGAGATGACCTATGCAGATTCTGTGTGGAATGGCCGGTCCATCTTCGTCTCCACTACCCAACATTAATATGTTTGATTCTTTACCTGGAGCGATTCCCAGCACGCTGCAGGTGGAGTCAACGTCCTTTCGGAGCTGTTCGATTGCAAGCGACAGAACAGGCTCTATCTTTTCGCGACTCAGTTCTGCTAAGGAGTCGCTCTTTGGCCCGTCAGGGGTTGCATCCTCTTCAGAGCTTCCATCGTCGTCGTTTACTTCCATCTTCACTTCGACTTCTCTTTTCGTCGGCAAGAACCCTCCCATGCCCGCGAAATTAAATGGCCTCAGGTTATATTTCCGCTGGAAGCTTGTATCTTTTAACACTTCTCGAAGCAGCGTGTGATCCCCCAGTTTTGGACTTGTTTTACACGATGTCGAGGCTACCTCTTGTTTGGGCACAGCACCGCTGGACCCACACCCCAACAGAAGGTTTCCTAGAGCTATGGACTTACTCATGAGATCGTCACTTTTTAAGTTTGTTTCAAGGGGTGTCGAAGAAAATGCGCTTCCCAAGACCAAGGAATTTCTCTTTTTTTCCTCGCTCTTGTCGCTATTTGGCTTTTTATCCCCAATTTCCTTTTCTTCGACGTTGCTCATCAGAATATTGCAAAAATTGGCAACTTTTTGACTGAGATCGTCAGTCTTTGTACTTTCATTTCTCTTTGTAATGTTCATTGATTCTTGAAGAAAACGCGATTCGTCCAATATTTCTTGAAGGTCTAGCGTCTGCTCTTGTTTGATTCCAGTTTGCGATGAGGGCGAGAGGGGATACGGGGACAAGTTCGACGCATACGACGACGACGGCGAGGGGCTGGGCGACGCGGAGGGCGCGTACGGTGAGTTGTAGTTGGCCATGCACGGGGACAACATGTACGAAGGCTCTTCCTTGACTGCGGCGAGCATTCCAGACGAAGAGTGGTACTGGTACGTGTTGCGCGAAGACTCACACGAATCGGCTTGCGCAGGGGACTTCAAACTGCCAAAATCGTCGATTACGTTGATGGTTGTTCGCGAATTGTTTGATACGTCCATTTCCTGGCCCAATGGTGACTTCAAGTTTTCAAAGTTTTCATAAACGTTTGTCATCGTTGCTGAATTTGCCTGTAGCTGACTGAAATGTTCAAACGAGGTCATCTCTGCGGATGTTGAAACATTGAGTGGATGACACTTGTCATCTGATTTAATCACACCGAACTGTTCGAAATTTGGAAACGGTCTGTCGTGGGAGTTATCTTCGTCCATTGTCTTGAAGTGATCAAAGTTGTCGAAATCTTTGTCTTGATTATTGTAGAACATAGGCGGCGGTGTGGTGGGGTCACTGTACATAGCCAGGAAATGCTGGATGTTAATCGGTGACAGTGGCACTTGGCAGTCTGATGTGCATGGGAGCAGCGAGAGATCGAAGCAGTCGGCTTCAAATGCACTGTAGTCGCAAGGAGGGGTAAAACCGGCTGATGGCACCGTCTGAGGCATCTGCGAAAAGACAAGAGTAGACGATTGTTACTAGAAGTAAAATATATTTATTAACTTTTTACAGCAGTGTTTGCTTGTAGTTGTCTCTGTTGGATGACGAATCGATTTGGTCCTGGAATCGCTGTGCTCCGACATTTGGTTCGATGCGAGTGCGGAGACACTATGTCATGCACCGGGTCTGGCGGCGTGACGTCAATTATGCCACCATGGGAAGTACCCGTAAGAATCCCACATGTATGAAATGTCTTCCAGTTTTTGTGGTATTGCTTCGCTAGTGCGTCATTCAACTATTTTCATTTGTTAGACAAACTGAGAAATTTGATCATAATTTATTAACTTAGTAAACTAAATGCGCTGCTTTCAGCTGCCTGCCATGACACCCGATTTGGCCGAGCTCCGTAGTAGAAAACATATTTTCAATTAAAAAAATTAAAACCGGATATTGAAATAATGTGATTTACACTTCACAGTATATAAGTAAAATAAAGCGAAACCCCTTATAATGGAAAAAAGTTTTTATTTTAAATTAGAAAATGCTCTTTCAGTCGCTTTGTGAATTCCAACCGCTTTGACAAATGGTAAATAATAGATCCTTGAGATGAAAATGTCAACAGTTAGTTCCCCTCCCTTCTCCCCTGGCATATTTTCAGGCGGTTTTGTTTCTCCATGTAACACGAGCGCCTAGCGAATGCGACACGTCTGACTGGTCTCTGACGTCAAATCATGTGTACCCGGCACATGGGCCGGGGCCCGGGGCCGTTCTCCGCTCTCCGCTCTCCGCTCTCCGCTCTCCGCTCGCTGCTCGCTGCTCGCTGCCTGTGCAAATGGAATTAAAAAGCGAGTGGAGCTTATTTTTAGATATTATAATATCCTTGATACTAGTTGATAGATACACACAAAATTTACACAGTGTTAAATAATGTACCGGGTCTGCGCGCCTACGCAACCAACGGGCCTAGCTACCGTTCTGAGATGGGCACTGGCGTGGAATGAATTCAATCCACGGATGCTTGACTTCTCTGCGATATTTCATTATTATACTTTCACTCTTTTCGTACGAAATACCGTTATTTTGTCCATGCCACGAAATTTATATCGCAATTGAACAATTACGTTATCGGCATTTTATCGGCGAAATATTGTAGCTGTTCCCAGCGACGATGCTTTCAAGGGATCGAAATGAGAGATGGCGCTTGCCATAATCTGCACCAAGGGCGCTCGAGCAATTTCGATGCATTCGCGATATATACGCGCATGCCCCGATTTATTTTGAATTAATGTAAAAATAGGTGAATTCATGAAAGCTGATATGTGTCGATTGGCAGTATGACCAAAAGCTTGCCATCATGCCATTATGCCATCATGCTTGCAGCGCAGAGGCGTAAGACGCAAGCAGCACACTAATCTTTCGACAAATTTGCATTCCAGCTTCCACAGCACGTGGAATAAATATAGCTGAAAGTAATTTATGTCCCAAATATTATGACGGCGTGCATTAAAAATAAAATGATTTCCCTCCAAAACTCACAGTGTCGGTATTGTGAATAGATTTCTACTTATAGGCTGACATCTGCGACCGAATTGCATAACTCCAGAGGTTCACACGTTTTAGTTTTATATATATAAACATATACGACATATAAAAATAGATGCAAAGTACAAGTTTAAAAAACAAACAATTCACTCATATACCTTTAAATAGTTTTCTTGAATATCGTGACCACCATCTTGCAATTTTCAAATCTCTAAATCGAGACGAGATCACACATCCAAACTCTCCCAGACACTCATAAAGGAAGCACACCACTCCAGTGCATGATCGCGGTTAGAACTGACCATCGGGCAGGCACCGACAGTTGGTTACGATAGGTGGAAGGTGTACTGCTCGACCCCCCCCCCCCCCCCCCACTGCCCAATCCGTCTCAGACGCTGTCTCCTTCTTCGGCTCCGTCGCTGTCTCTTCTCTTCACTTCTCTTCGTCTTGAATTTACCTTTAGCTACTCGAATTTACCTTACATATTTTGATTCCAAGGCCCCAGATTATAAAGCCAGATCTATAGCGGCGGACCGGCCGTATCTCTTTGTCTATCATCATCTGCATGCAATGTTGACTTGCAGTCCTGCCGCGATGTTCAACGCAACGCAACGCGACGCGACGCAACGCAATGCGACGCAGAGCGTGCATCGCGAGCCAACTGAGTAACCAATGATAATGCCAATGCTAATGTTGATTGTTCATCGTTATTATGCATGCCATGCAATGTCAGGCTTGCTAATGGGAAAATTCCAACTGATTGATATTTTGATTTAATTAGATCACTTTTATAGAAAATCCCACGTAGCATTTTATATACAAGCCTGGTTCATCATATAAATCCGTCACGACCAGCCGGAAAGCGTTTGAAATAAGTAAATAATAAATCTTTGTGGTTGCGTATAGTATGTTAGTCATAGTTCGACCAGCATGAGTTTGATTAAGATAATATAGTAGTAATGGTACATTAGCATGGCAAAAACATTTCGAAAGATACATTTTCTTTTCAGTACCAGAATTTACCGGCTTTGACGAGATAGCAAATTACAACACAGAAATTTTGATGCTACTTATCAGTCAATGTAAGGTGGTTAAGTCCATCTAAACCAATAGCAACTGTAATTAATATATAAACACAAATAACACAGGAAAAATATCGTCTCTGTTTTAATATCGCGTTTTAATGTTTGCCGCGCTAATGGCATAAATTGAATTAGATAACGGCTGGCATAAATCCACCATCGACTGATGTTTTCCTCTACGAGCTATGCGTCCCCAACGTGTGTCAACCGTGACACTATCCACATAACTTTATGCATTTTTGACATCCTGTGGTCGGTCTAAGTGGTAAGTATGCATTGTCAATAATGGCTAAATACACTACGAAAAGTCGATGGAGGGAGAAATAAATTGAGCGAGAGCGAGATAGAGGATGCTAGAAGTCACGTCACTTCATTCAAGGCCTACAACTTGCCTCTTGGTTTTTCCCTGAGATTTTTTTTTACACTCTTGCCGCACCGTCGACAATAGGTGTTATAGACTGGAAACCATCGCGGCCCTCCTACCTACAAGCTAGAGCTATTCTCCCGCCATCCATCTTTTCCATCGCTAACGCTAACGGCTTACGTATACTCGCCCGTACCATGATTATAGCGCTGCTAACTTATGTTGACCATGCCAAGCATCTAATTTAAATGGAAGTACCTACATCTGCCCATAATTAATAAAGTCTCAGCGAATTAAGTTTTTCGAATACCTATCTGCTCTTGCTTTAATTAGAGATATAGCGAATAATTTCAGATTGTTCACACAGAGCAAATTATTATGTTCCGACATTCGTCATTGCTGGTGCGTAACCGAAACTCTGGGAGAATGAAAACCAAGCATGCGATTTTTCTGTTTTATTAACATTCACTCAGAAAATTTGAGATGATAATTAAACTTTATTTTGATATTGACCATGGAAAACATAGCTCAACCGACCATACATACAAAGAGATACAACGTGTCTTTATTTTAGGTTAATAAATTGTAAACTCTTTTTCATAATAGTGCCTTGGTTCTCTGTTCTCTATTCCCAGTTATTTTTCATGTATATACCTATCACATTATATCTTTCATTAGTCACGTGACTTGCTGTGGCATTCTATTATCTCTGTTATAGTATTTCACCTTCAAGTTTCCCGTCACTTTTCAAATCTGATTCCTTACTCTACCGCCCACAAAAAGTAGTTGGAGGTCGTTTCGATAGGCTATGTTTTATAATAAATAATTAAAATGCGTCTAAAAACACCATGACTTCTTGCGATATGAGATCGACATTCTAAAATTAGATGAAACTTGATCAGTGGCATGTCTTCTCTAGGTTGAGAGTTGTAGGTGGAAAAGCTCATCAACATTTCACCCAAGCCCGTTACGGTTTGCAAGAAATAACAATATTTCGTAAGAGATAGTTTTAGGTTACGAATTTATTCCTGGAATACCTGCACTTTAATCGACATGTTGCTGACGCACTTCGTGGACTGTACTTTCTCCAGCCCATTAGCACTTTCACTCTGCACACAAACTCGGTGCCTTCGGTGCCTTCCGTTCGGTGCCTCAGGCGTTGGCGTCGCCACTCGCGTTTCTGCCCAGCGACCATGCCCAGCGACCATGCCCAGCGACCATGCCCAGCGACCATGCCCAGCGACCATGCCCAGCGACCATGCCCAGTGACAGTCTTACAGCATTTGCGCTCAACCAATGTGTCTGCCTATACCTGCTTGAATCTAACGGCGCAATTAATCGTTCATGCGAATAACTTTCACTAATTACTCATTACTCCTTACAAACTAAAGTGATAAGAAATATCACACTGCACACTAGATAAATATACTGTCTAAACCGTGTAGTTATTTTATCGATATATCCAGTATTTTGCTTTGGAAACTATTCGCGCCTAGCATAAGGATGGTTGAAGTGTTTTCTATATTATTATAAAACCATAGTATTTGGTTGTACCTCCCCATGCCTATACTCAAGTCATGGCATATATTATAGTTAACGTGAAATGCCCATAATATTTCCTGCATAAATGGGAAATCCCCAATTTGTTATGTCATGCTGTTGAGTGTACTGGGTTATTCAGTTCAATGGATACATTCACGGCATTCATTCTGTAGATAAACTAATTGACGATACTGACAGAAATGTTGTAAAAAATGCTGCGATGATGTTGTAACAGATAGTCGCATAATTCTTGCCTGTAGCTAATAAAAATAACATTCGTGAATAATTGCTAAAACGAATGACGCATAAAACAACGACAATTATGATAAAACTGCCAATTTTATAGCTCTGTGACCCTCCTGGCAACCGCTATACTGGGTATTGTCTGTTATAGGTTTGCAGTCTGCAGAGGTGCGGCCGGCCGGCTGGTATAAATGTTAAACGCCAAGAAATGATCCATCGTTATAACACTCATTTTTTGTTCTTGCATGCAAAAGAGTTCGAGAATGTCAGCTATCGTGGAGACCTAAGTACCCGAGTTGATAAGAAAGTTCACATCTTTGGCTGCTGCGCTGTGAACCATTGGTTTTGTGGAATCCATATTCACTGGGCAACACAATACTGTATTAGAATCATTCGATTAGTTATTTAACTCGTTGGGACTATAGCGGAAAATAGATCTAGTGGTGACCCGATGATAAGTAATATTACATCATGCTTTCGTTGTTCTGAAAGTGTCAACAATGCTTTTCCACATTTTCTTATATATGTTAACTAGTATGCAATATAGAAAACAGCTATACTTATGTCTTGGGAGTAGTTTTAATTGCAAGCTAAATAGCCCGCATTGCTCTACAATGATCATTCATACTAAGAAGAATACCTAAACAATTTTATTTCGAACATACACTGACTGATTCAACTGGCAAAGTTGAAATGCGTGATTTAGTGTTCTGATGCATGCATTTCCAGATGAGTGGTGCAGCATGGTGCATTGTTGTAAATGTCCGCAAGTCGCGATGATTTGAACCACGCATTGTATTTTATTCGGTGTTCAAATTGATGCATTTCTAGTCTGAGATTTCATCATGGTACTTAATCAAGAAAATCCAGCATACCCGCAAGGGCTAGAATCGCCCATTTAAAATGATATGGATGGCGATCAAAGAAATGGATACGAAGCTCCATGGTATCTATAGCCAGGCGATATCGTAATAGGTAGCGCAGGTATTGGTATGGTGAGACTATAGCGTTTCTTGGAAACATGTTAAGAAAGATGGCTGTGGCTGCTATAGCCAGTTCTCAACAAATATCTTGTACATGCTACATAGGATGACCTCCTTTCTCAACAGCGAGCTATGTCTTCGGTCTTGGATCTCAAAGTATTTCGCTTCAGCTAGAAACACACGTACTTAGTCCTAGTCGTGTATTGCAGTTATGTCGCGGTTGATCCTTTGTCCCCTGATATTCCTCAAAAGTACACATGCAAATATAAAAGCATGCGAGTTTTGACACGGATGGTATTCTTCAAATACCATTCAAATGTCTCCAAATGATACGTGGTCATGGATGCCAACAGAGACACTGACGAAAACCTTTCCAGATAAGACCTTTTATCTGAAACCTATTCCAGCACCACAGATTAAAGGGTTCTTTTTCCTCAAGTGTAATTCAGGACACACGATTTTCATCTCTCGAGAAGATAATTATTTATTTGATAAACTTACCGACTCCCTCATCGCGTCGATGTTTCTTCCACTGAAAACCATTGCGCACATTTTAAACTCGATGTCTTCCCAATAAAAAGTATGATAAATTAACCAATGTGTGAGATTGATTGGTTTATTCGATTCCGCCAACAAATAATTCCACTCGATTCAACGTGTTCACAGCGTCTCCTCTCACCAAAGACTTTCTCACTACTGAGTACTGCTGGGGCAGGCAACGCGTGAAGTGACTTTAACTTGAACTTACACCGACCTGAATCTAGTGCTGGCCTGATAATGGCCTAGCTTGCTAGTTGGATCTGCATCTTGCCTAGTGCCTAGTGCCTAGTGCCTAGTGACTAGTGACTAGTGACTAGTGACTCTGATCTGACTACCAACCTTTTAAAATTAACTCCTTCAAGAGAGTTGGGCAGCTCGTTTGCTTCTTACGTCTTCCTCGACGAAACTCAAATACCAATACATTTTTAATCGGTACGCACATTTTAATCGAAATTATAAACACATACTGTTCGGGAAATGTGGCATTCCCAATCGCGCTGAATTTTCTGATATATAGGTTTCAATTTGCTCATTTTCATTGGAAAATTCCAAACTAAGTTAATTACAGTAAATATTAAAATAAATGTTTCATACCGAAGTTGTTTTTCATTCAGACTTAAAATAATGAGTAGGGTGGGGCAAGCAAGTTTGAAATCATTTCGTGAAATTCACATTCAGCGTAGTGACATTTTTTGGATACAATCACAATTCCACTCTCCTATTAAATTGGGAATTCAAAATTATTTAGAGACAACGATTTTTAGCATGTGTTATTGCACGATATCATTTAACTAGTCATATTTCTGGCAGCCATGGAGATTTTTAACCAGTCTAAACCAAATTTCCTACCTATGACGCTAGTCTGCGGTTTCTTCATATTGCGTAATGTCTATATTGGTTTTGCACACTGTACTCACGATAAACTAACTGTACTCCTACTTTGGATTTCGACCAATTGTCCAGCCCCGCCTGCCCATTTCCCCGTTACAGACTCAAGGGGAATAATTTGTCAGATTCCTGTCTCTTAACGTTTACGAATAATTGTAGCACTTTCCATAACCAGACTTTATGCTCTGCAAGAGTAAAATATGTCTACAAACCAAAATCCAAACGATAGATTAAAAAAATGAATTGCTCCCGTTGGGCTCAATACGGGGGATGTTTAATGAGGATGTTTATTGAGGATATTAAAATGAAGTCCTAAACAATTAAGAGTACCGTATATTTACTAAATATGTACATAACGAAACGATTCTTATTATAATACAGAGTTTGGAGAAGCACGATTTTGATTTTGACTGATCAATACAGTATATATGGCAAAAATAAGGCAATATTCACAATTCACAACACCGATGCAGTATGTTCGTAATTCTAAGATGGGGATGCAACCCCCAGGTTGAAATAGTTCGTCAAGAAGCCACCAGTCCTTGACCGAACATAGTTTTGAAATGACTCTGCTGCTCCCTAGAATAAATAGCAGAGTTTTAAGTTCGATAATTAGTTCAAATTCATGCAAATTTAAGGTCACACATTTTCGCATAGTTAACTTCACATTACCTGAATAACATAGCCCATGAATTGAGAGACCGCTCTGGTGACGTTGATAGCAGCACTCAACAAGCCTGGGTCAGTAGATAAAGGAATCCCACCCCCATCCACATCCTGCAACATGATACATAATGGTTGGCTCAAAGATCATCATGTGACGTTTTTTTAAATCTCACGAAACATGTGACTATCTTTGTTTTACCTCTGATGAATCTGATGAATCATCTTGTGGGTGTCCTGCAGCAGTAGCTTGAGGTCTCAGCAGGCCTCCGGCAGGCCCAGGCTGTTTACAAATCAATTCAATATTATTGTTTGAAATATCACAAGGAAGTTGGAAGAATCAGTGTGTAGCGAGCCTGGGATGTAGGCTACTTTTGTTGCTCGTGAGAGAAAAGTGTAGTATACGAACGTTATACGAATAATGCCTGCAAACTATTTCTATACTGGTTTGCGCAGCTTACTAAGATCGTTTATTTTAACACAAAAGTACCTGATTGTTCCTTGCTGCTGAGAATGCTTGAAGAAGATATCTTAATCCTGAAGGAGCTGGTGTGGTGGGTTTCTTCGGAGGCTTCGCTTTCTTTGGAGATTTAGTTCCAGCTAATTGTGTGTCTAATGAAGTAGCTAAAATATCATCTTCATTTTGCAGACCTTGATTGGCCGTAGTAGATTTCTCAGGGTTTGCTGTTACAGTCTTTGGCAAGTTGTCTGGTGTTGATAGGACTTCTCCATTTTCTTCGTCTTTGTAGTTGAACACGAAATTCTCCATCTCCTTTTGACTTGGACCTTTAGCCTTTTCCAGGAAAGATGCTTGGCTCGAAGACACCTTTGGAAATAAAGAAAGGGAAAAATCCAATTATTTTTCAGATATATCGTGGGACCTCGAGACGAGACAAAATCAAGTGTAAAAAGATTCTTACCAGTGCCTGCAAAAAGTCTCGATAATTTTCTGTCGTCGTGGATAATTTTGGTTTCGGCGACGATTCCGTGGCTCGCATCAAAGCTAATTCAATGATCTGGAAAGAACAGAAATTCCCGAGCCGTATTAAATAGTTCTCCACTTATGCCGACAACGGACAACTAGTTAAAGGATTTCCTATCAATTTCGTAGCAACTTCATAAGTGACCTCGGTTATGGAGAACTCAGGCGAAATTTATGGTCGGGGACTGATATTGGGATTAGTAATATTTAAAATACATCATGATTCCATTTTTTACAAAATCGATGTTCTATACCTGCTTTCCCATATCTGAAGATTGATCTCTTTCATAAACTGAACTCTTATACATGTAATAGCCCAATATAATCAATCGACTTTTGAGTGTCAGCTAAAATTTTTATTAGCTGAGCGGAATATTATATCCCTTGACTCAGTCCAGGTCACGGATTTTTTTTTTAATTTTTCTCCAAATTTTCCCAGCCAAATTCAACTCCTGGTCAAGTTAGCGTTGAAATTTGAATTTTTGCTCTACATTTTACTGGCCGAATGAGATCTATCCACTCTGTCATTTTGAATTGATGGTCTGAATTTTGTTAGCTAAAAGGATCCATCGACTCTGGCATTTGAATTTATGTCGTAAACTTTCTTGGCCAAATAACCGTTGTCAGCGTTGATTCTGTAGAAATTCGAAAACTTCAGTAATCAGAGTTTGCAGTTTCGATTTACGCTCGACAATATATTCCGCTCATCAGGAATAATTTTCTAGCCCAAAAAGATACACTTTTCTGTAATTAATTGATATTCGTGTGCCCTCGGTCTCATGTGATGTTTGGATAATAAAGGCACGCGAAAATTGTAATGCGAAACCAAAAGAACTCGTTCATCTGAGTACTTGAGTGCTCTGGGTTTTCTCGGTAGCAATACTGACCTGGTTAGCAAGGACTAGCTGTGCATTCTGAGTGCGCCCAGTCCGTGGGGAAACGCTTGGTCCAGCTCCCCCTTGCAGCTGGAATAAAGTAACCGGAAGAAAATTAGTCAACAACACAAAAAGAAAGCATGTGAGTGTTTTTTTTATGCCTCACAACTTACAAGTGTATTGAGAAGCAAAATGTCATCAATGTAGCGTTCATCTGACGGTTTGTTCTCTGGGACGATTCCAGGCGTAGCTACGATCTCTTCGGTGGTCGTTTTCGTCGCAGGCATCTGTGTTGTAGATGTTGTTGTCCTATGAGTGGTTGTTGGTTTTGTTTGTACAGGCTTTTTAGTAGTCGTTGACTTCTTAGTTGTCGTTAAGGGCTTCTTTGTGGTTGTAGCTGTAGCTGCTGTTGTGGATTTCTTTGTGGTTGTAGATGTTGTTGGTTTTTTTGTAGTCGTAGAAGCGAAAGTAGATGTAGCAAGAGTGGTAGTTGTTGTCGGTTGTTTAGTGGTTGTAGTTGTAGGCTTCTTGGTTGTTGTCGTTGTAGGCTTCTTGGTTGTTGTCGTTGTAGGCTTCTTGGTTGTTGTCGTTGTAGGCTTCTTGGTTGTTGTCGTTGTAGGCTTCTTGGTTGTTGTCGTTGTAGGCTTCTTGGTTGTTGTCGTTGTAGGTTTCTTGGTTGTTGTCGTTGAAGGTTTTTTCGTAGTTGCAACAGAAGGCTTCTTTGTAGATGAAGCTGAAGGTTTCTTTGTAGATGTAGTGGATGGTTTCTTGGTAGTTGTGGTACTGGGTTTAGGTGGATTCGTAGTAGTTGTAGTAGTTGTAGTAGTTAAAGTTGTTGAAGTTGTCGTTGTTGTCGTATCTGATCACAAAATAAAACAACAAATTATGCCAAACTTACAAAAATTGTAATAGATATAATATTTTTAGCATACTAGCCGAACATCTTTTTATTATTTACCTTCCAGCTTTGGTGCTTTTGTTGATAAATCTGTGTCTGTTTCAAACCCGATGGATGAGCTTGAATTTGAGGTCGGTTCAGAATCGGAAGAACCAGCCTGAAATGTTGAAAATCTCATTTTACAAATGAAGCACAGTAAACAAATGTGGGTATAGGGTGGGAGGAGAATGGTTGAGGGGGAGGGGGGGGGGGGGTTAAAGGCAAATGAAGATAAAATGGATGAGTCAATGTTTGCTGTTTAATGTTTACTCACCCCCTTTGATTTATAAATAAGATTGGCAAGTGTCATCGGCGTTTCTATGCTTGGTGGAGTAGTGCCTTCGCTTACTTCGGTATCATTGATTGACGCAGTGACAGGTTTCCATCTAAAAACTGTTGTGGACGTCGTGCTCGTCTCAGGGGGTGGGTCTTTCTGAGTCGGTGTCTGAACAGATGTTCCCGGAGATAGATTCACTGTCAGGAATCTAAATTTAACTTTTTCTGTTGTTGATGTAGAACTGGACCAAAAGTTATTGTATTTCGAGTCTTTTCCTGTATAGACTGCATTCGACACTTCTGGCTTGGCTATTATTGTGTTTATTCTGTTGACAGTATCTGTATCGGTTTTACTATTTTCCTGGAATCAGAAATTGACAGAAATAAAGTGAAATGTACTATGTGTGACAGTGAGATTGCTCTAACTCTGGCTGACAAGGCTTACAATTTCCACGGTTTGCGTCGGCATGCTTTTAGGAATTGGCGATGTTGCACTCTATGGGCAAAAATATCACTCAAATATTATAAGGTAAAAAAAGGTGACCAATTGCCATTTTTAGTAAAGCAGAATCGAACCGTGTTAGAAGGCAAGGTACATGAATGAATTAATGGGGGGTTTCTTTATGAAAAAACAAACTAGAAAGGCAATCATTGTTTGTAGAATTAGTTTATAATTTAAGCGACATATAGTATGTCCTAATATGTTTTAAGTGATGATATGCAGGGAAATTAGAGGAAGTACAGCAAGATTAATGTTTTTCTACTGGGCTGCATTTTACTCCGGGGGTGCATTAGCTAGTTAGAGGAATCCGACAGAGGAGAATTGCGCCAGAAATGCAACTTGTTGGATGCAAAGCTAGAACAGCCACCATTACAAGCAAAGCGTTTGCTGATACCAGCAGATTACGTTAGAAGGCCGACAAAGATGCAATTATTACGTATTTTTTGCTTTAAATGGTCACCTATCAGTCAGTCATCGAAAACTAGTCGGGAATGAGCAATGCTTGTAACTAGGCGTATCGTCGCGGTGCAGGCTTGATGCTAGCGAAAGAGATGACACTATACATTTGCTTTTCTCGCGCAGTCTCCTCAGAAAAAGTGAAAGAAAATATGAATAGAAAACGAGTGAAAATGATGTGCATAATGATGTACCGTTTGATTGTGATGTGCCACAGGTGCTGTGGTATTTTCAGGGCTACTCGCTGTAGGCAACGATGTCTCAATCTGTTTTACATTCTCTGCTTTTTCCGGGGTTATCACAGAAGTTTCTTCTAAATTCGTTGCAGTTGAGCCTAGCCGTGTGGTGATATTTGTTGAATCTATGCTTGAACTATTACTCGAGTCTAAACGATTTCGAGCTTGCTCCTCATCGTCAATCGTATTCGGTACCATCGGCGGTGTGCTCCGTGTCGCTGTCTCTGTGGTAGGGGGAGGGAAATAGGGGTCTCTCCTTGCGATCTCCTGCTCGTCCACGATTTCTGTCAAGCCTGTGTTCGGATACTTCCGAAACACTGTGTTGTTCGGGAATATGCCATAAATCACGAACGGGTAGGGAGTTAAAGGTGTGGATGTGGTTTTTGGCAATTGTGTTGTTGTCTCTGATCTTTCGAGTTCATTTCTATTCGTATTTTTCAAATATTCGTCGAGCGTAAGGCTGAGGGCGTTGAAGTCTTGACCTTCTTGCTTGGGAGGGGACAAATAAGTTTCGGACGTGTCATTAAATGTGTCCATACGGTCTATTTGAGGTGGGAGTGAACTGTCCAAGTCATTTTGTGTGATTTCATCTGCGTTTGGTTGAGTGGTGTCATTTGATTTTGATGTTATGCGAGACTTTGGCGTTGGCGTTGGTGTTGGCGTTGGTGTAGGTGTGGTACTCAGAGCTGAGTTAGCGGTTGGGGTTGGGGTGCTGCTCATGGTACCTCTAGGAGCGACTGCTACCCGAACTGCGAAGCGACCTTCGATGGTTGGTGTTATTCGAATGGCTATCAGGGTGGTATTGATTGCACGGATGAAAGCGTCGCTGGGAGATACATTTGCTTTCGCAGCTAGACTTTGTTGCTGTGTTGGCAACGTTATTCCTAAGAGTGACGGTGTTTTAGTAATTGGTTCCTGCCGAGGGAGAGCTGGTGTTGTGTTTGGCATTTTCGTTGTTGGCTTAGGGGCCGTTGATCGTTGAGTTGTCTGCTGGGTGGGTTTCGGATGTTGCGTAGTTGGCTTTTTTGTGGTCGATTTTAGAGTAGTTGCCTGCTGTGTGGTTGATTTTTGTGTGGTGGGCTTTTGAGTAGTTGGTTTTTGAGTCGTTGGCTTTTGAGTAGTTGGCTTTTGAGTAGTTGGCTTTTGAGAAGTTGGCTTTTGTGTCGTTGGCTGTTGTGACGTTGGCTTTTGTGTGGTCGATTTTAGTGTAGTTGCTTGCTGTGTGGTTGATTTTTGTGTGGTTGGTTTTTGTGTAGGGGGCTTTTGTGTAGATGGCTTTTGAGTTGGCGTTTGAGTTGGCTTTTGAGTAGTTGGCTTTTGTGTAGTTGGTTTTTGAGTAGTTGGCTTTTGAGTAGTTGGCTTTGGAGTAGTTGGCTTTTGAGTAGTTGGCTTTTGTGTCGTTGGTTTTTGTGTCGTTGGCTTTTGTGTCGTTGGCTTTTCCGTGGTTAGTCTTGGAGTTGTTTTAGGAATAGGCTTTTGGGTGATTGGCTTAGATGTCGCTGGTTTGGTAGTGGTTGCTTTGAAGGGAACTGTGCTAGAAGCGTCGGATTCAGTGGCAGATTTTTGAGTTCCTAAAGTGGGGACAGTCGTTTGCTTAGTGGTACTCGGTACAGTTGTAGTTGGAGGTGCAATTGCGGTTGCAGTTGTTGCAGTATAAGTACTAGTTGTTGACTCAGAGGTAGCATGTTCAGTAGTTTGAGTAGTTTCGGTAGTAGTAGAAGAAGTAGAAGTCAGAGTAGATGTGCTTGCAGTAGAATCGGTGTCAAAAACGGCAGCAGAGGACAGAGAAGAACCCGTATTGGAAGTCGTAGAAGGTTCTGTCAAAGGAGATGTCGTGTCTGCCCCGGCAGTAGTTCCAGCATCAGTTAGGAGAGATTTAGTAGCATCAACAGCATCAACAGAGGTAGAGACCGCAGCTGGATCGTTTTGTAAGCGTGTGAGTGCAAGTTCTTCGTTGTTAAGCAGAGTAGTGCTGTCTAATTCTACTGAAGAGTTCTCTATAAACAGTGAGCCTACATCAGTTGTGTCCTGAATTGTGCTCTCTTCTATGTCCAGTGTTTCGGTAGATAGGCCCTGAAATTACAAAATCATTTTAATATACACGAAAGTTACATCAAATTGGATATCGATAAGAAAATACTCATGAGTTATATAAGGTGTAGAGAAACTATAGAAAGATTGATAAGCGTAAGTGAGAAGTTGTTTAAAAGTCAATAAAAGTGACAACCATGATCAAGAAATGCGTATACAACGGCCTTGCTAGCTGGCTGAATTACAACCAAATACAAGAGATAACAAGAAGAAAACATTTTTAATATAATTGAAAAGGATTTTTAATTAGATTTCCACTTCCAATTATAGATATAAAATTAATTTCGCTTAAATAAACCAAACATTTTTCTCCATGCAACCCAGTTTATTAAAAAAACGTTAAACTTTAAAGTAAAATTACAGACTTGGAATAAAATTATTGTTATTGAAATATAAATGTGGTATGTAAAATAATCCAACCACCTCCTTAAAAACATTATAAGTAACTAGTGTTATTTGGCACTGGCTCATTTAGATTATTAATTCCAATCCAGAGTGTATAGAGAAGTTAAAAAGACTAATGATGGAAAATTAGAGTATTTATAATAATAGGTAATCCGCGCTTGCGCTATCGCTCTCTCGCCCTCTCTCGCCCTCATGATGGATGAATGGCATGGCAGATAATTCTGTGAGATTATGTGTTGTGGTCGCGACTTGCGGGGCACTGGGCTCGGGTGCGGGGTGCGGGGTGCGGGGCGGGGATGATTTGTACTAGCACAACGCGGAGCAGTGGGCCCTTTGGGAGCTCATCAGTGGGCGCTAGAAGCGGGCCGATGGCGTGAGCGCCGCACAGCCTTCGAAGAAGAAAACTCAGGTCAACGTATATTACCACAATATAATTGATCCACTTTGCGGGGCGTCAAACCCTTACATCATCCTTGTCCCTGTTTTTCCAAGAAAGATTACAATGATGCACCAATCCAAGAATGAAGATGCAAGTCTACTATCAAGTGCTCGCTTCACTTTTATGATGAGTCTGTGGGGCGGTAGGTATATGAAAGTGTTAAATGATACTCAAAAGTGCAATTATTTATATGACGGGTGCCTAAATCTTTCTTGAAGTAGTAAGTAAACAATATTGCAATTCATTTGGATTAAGTACATGCTATGTTTATTGCTTTAACCTCAATGTCTACTGATTTATTAATAATTTGGTTGCACAGTGTAAAAATGTTTGGATTTTTTTTATCCAGAATTAAAATAAAGTTTAAAAATAATTCGCATCCATTGAAAAAAGTCGCACAGTTATTTGAGTACATTCTTATCTTTATTTTAATCAACATCTAAATAAATAATAATTTACAATAAATAACTAAACATGTAATATAATATACATCGATTTATTTTTCTCTAGCGAGTTGACGTATATCCTTACCGTGTTCTGCGAGACGTCCGTCGTGAAGGGGGCGGGGGAGGTGGCAAGGTGGGGCAGGGTAGCCACGTAACCAGGCGCGGGGTTGCGCGATGCTTTCAGCCCCTCACCACGATAGCGGGAACTGAATCGGTGCCTCGGGCCGTTGGGGACGCTTGCCCCCAGCTGCACATCACAACAGTTCGCAATTAACACCACGCGAATGCAGAGTGATGGGCTGGCAAGTGATTGGCATTACTGGTTAGAAATTCGCCTTCAGAGAGAAATGGTACAGAGAATTACATTTAATGTCACGTAAAAAGTGCCTGTATAAAAATACGTGATAAGTGCCGTCTTGCAGATGGTTATGAGGAGAGAACGGATCGAATATCCGGTCGGGTTTCTCTAATCGGTTATTGAAAAATGTAAACTAACCTAAGTGATTGATAGCTGAATTGGTGGAAATAGTGATAGTTGAAAGTGAGACGAATCATTAAAATAGGTATGAAGCACACAAATAAAGTATGATTATATCAATTGACATAAAATTTGTGGAATCTTTTCACTGTCGTAATTAGTTAATTTGATATTCATAGTTATCGAAATTTTACCGTATCTAAACCACACCAACAGCGCTTCGTTAGTACGTTTTCCCTTTTTTTGAATTTATACAAATGCACCTAACGAGCTATTTCCAAGAACTTACTTGTGACAAGGATTTGACCTCCGCCCTCTCCGAATCAGTCGTGGTTTTTTGATAATTTCTTCGCAGTTCCGAAGCATACTTGAAGGGCGCAGAGGTTTCCTTCGGCTTAAACTTGATTCGTTCCTTCACAGTGCCACTTTCTCTAGGTTTCGGTCTTGGTGAAATGTTGGTTCCCTCGTCATCCGCCTTATCAACTCTTCTCAACGGCTCAGCAGTCGAAGGTCTCCTTGATCGCGGCGCCTGGAATCTTCTTGTAGCCGGCGACCTAGTCGGTGATGCATCACCGACATATTCCTGAGTGACTGCCGCAAATGTTCGCAATCGGTTGGAGATTTGCGGCTGCGGAGGCCGTGGGGTATCAGGGTTGAATCTGGGCTGGAGAGGTCGCGCTCGGAAGCCAGGCTTGATTGGCACCACTATCTGATTACTTCGTACCGACGTTGATGATACTCTTGCTTTCGGAACATATGCTTGTCGAGACTTGTATGTTGGTCTTCGGGAGGTACTTTTTTCTGAGCTTGAAATGTTTGGTATCGAATCAATATCGTCATCTTGCGGTATCAAAGAGTTGTCGTCATCGCTTGCGGTAGTCTGCTTCGAGTAGCTCGGTATCGAGCTCGATATGTATTCTTCGGTTGACAGAGTAGACGAAGTGCTAGTTCTAGGACGGAAGCTGGGACGACTCCGGAGTTGCGTCTCGGGGATAAGTTCTCCCCTTGGCCTGGATGAGGAGGAGGACGTGGGTGTCGAGGAGGTGGGAGTCACGCCATTGTTTGCAACTCTGGAATTAATTGTTTTTCGCCGTACGGCTGGTAAGAGCCTGCTGCTGGTTCGACGCGGTGGGATCGGGCTGCTCTCCTCAATTATCGATTCCTGGAAAATGCAAGTGACATTCGATTATTTTGTACAGTCGGATAATAAACCTGGCTAAAAATTCAAATATCGTACTATATTATCAGGTTCCGTGGTTTGTGTTGATCCTATAAATTTTAGCACCTTTTCTGGGCGTCTCTCGTCATTTAAATCATCGTTTAATTGCGAGGAACGAATCTGAAAAAAAAAACTATTTAATTGCGATCACTTATGAAGAAACACTTTTCCAAAATGTATTTGCATACCACATTAGCAGCCGTATTTTTCTTAATCTTTTGTATGAACTCCTCGGGGTAGTTATCATCCTCATTGACCTCCAAGCCTTCATCTTTTTTGGACTTATTGGGCCGCTTAAAGTGCGTGGTTCCCCTCACGCTGGACCTAGTAGTTGGCTGGTACGTTCTCTTGGGCAACTCGCTTGCTTGCCTGACGCCGACGCCGACGCTGTTAATGTTTTTCACAATGTTCCTCGACGACTGCCGTCGTGGGGTGACGTCATTTAGGCTTCGTAAACTTGCCACCTCGTCAACTTGCCGGGAAGCGAATGAAGATGTGCGAGCGCCGCTTTTCCTTTTCTCAACAGGAACATTTTGTGATGAGACCGACTCTAAATTTGTTTTCTTGTCGTCACTTCCATGTCTAGCCCTAGAAAACGGACGTCGTCTTAGACTGCTACTAGGAGCCACATTTTCATCGTCTAGGATTACTTTTCTCTGAATAGGATCAATCTCATCATCTGTTATTATTCTTTCCCTTGTTCCCCTCGCAGCGTCCTCAAAGCTTCTACTGCGTGATTGCCTCGTTGGTCTTGGCAGGGTCTGAGGTTCGATTGGGACCTCGACAACATCGACCGCCGACTCGGTCACTAATTCGTTTGCCCTTTTATTTCCGTCCCTCGATACTTGATCGTTATTTGAAGGAGTGTCTTCAATTTTTGCATCTTCTGATTCTGACCTAGAAACTGTGCGATAATTTCCTTTTCGTCTTTTAATTGGGCTAATATCTTCTGGCCTGTGGTCTGGCTGACTCTTCTCCGGACTAGCGTTTGTGGCTGCGACGCTAAACCGTCGACTGCCCCTGGACTGTCTTGTACTTTCTTGCCCGGTTTCTGCCAGGCTCAATCTTGATGTCTGAAATAATAACAATAGCGACAAGCTTTAAGCACGTTTACTTCTAGGTTTACGTGGTGTCAAAACTAATTTAATGAGGTAGGTACTGAACTGAGGTGATTGGGATTGGGGAGGTCATCGGCTCGAACTCTGTGCAATTAAATATACTTTCCCTGTATTAACGGTACCCTGGCGTTGCAGAATATTATAAAAATCGAGTCCTATTTATGATTTTACAGTGATTGACAGATACCATCTGAGATTATAACTGTATGAAACTTTTACTTTTATGCCGCTCAAATAGGTAGGTGTCATGAGTTGGTACTATACTTGAATACTGTTTATCGTCGTGCGGATGGTTGACTAAGAAGCAATGCCTAGAATAGCTGTGGAAAGGTCTACTATTGCGGTTTGCTGTTGATATGCCAAATCGAATTTCATCTATTTGGTGGTTTCCGTTGATTAAGAATTTGCTTTAGTGTTTGCTAGTAATATGGCATACCTGCATCTTCTACCTTTTGACTCGCGTCTCACATCCTCATCATCTGAAGGTAGACAACTTTCACAACATTTACTAGAGCTGTTCCAATTACTTTTTCGACACGGTCACTTTTTGTCCCCAAGCTTTATGGGAACATTTTAGCCATGCTATGGATAAGTCGCATCTCCTATCGTATCCTCTGTACCTAAGCGAAAGGTGTGTACTTTTAAGATTCACTGATCACTTGATTTGTAACACTTTTCAGCTGACCGTACTACTAATAAAATAGCCAACAGTGCGGAACCCATGACACATTTAATTTGATCAATTCTTGCTCCCGAGACATTTATTCATGAAAGGACACTATGCATTGCATTTCGTAACGAATATTTGAAAGGTTTTGGACTTTAGTGACAGGTTACGATTTTTAAAGCCACTATATAATATGATAGGTATTGTAGTGAACATTACACTACATCGTAACTATAGGAAAGCTCGAATTCATTTCAATCCAAGAACACAATTAAAAAGTGAAATGACGATATGCCGATTCACGATCTATATTGAGTTTCACGCTGGCTCTAATGATAGTCAACTAATTGCTTACTGCTAATTTTAGCTCGCCATAATATTATGTTTCCAGGCACAGGTAACAGTGATGGTACAATGCTATTTAAAAGCTAACAATCAACGATACTGTAACCGTAGCTGTAACTATCTCCTAATTGCTAGAAAATACCTATCGAATTTGGATATGTTATATGTTTTTGATTAATCGGATATTATTTGTCAAATTTACTATTTAAAACAGGTAGGTACGAAACTGCAGCTTCAAGCCAGCTCCAAATATAGAACCAAGGGTGACTGTACTGGTGATTTCAAAATAATTACACATGTTTTGTTTTGATGTTATTATTTGTTGTGAGAATGCAAGCCCTTTCCACAAATGCGAAAACATCTAGCTGATAAGTTTGTGTAGTCATGTGAAGTGAAGGGCGGTGGAGGTAAACAAAATATTTGCGTTTATTTTTAATGAACGGTAAGAAAACAATGCTCGAGTTATGAAATATAGTGGCGACGATTTTGCGGATATTTTATGAGAAATGCCAGTGCTCAGAAATGAGTGCTTGAATGAATCAGGGTTCTTCAGGACGTTTCTTAACGCTGACCTGGATGCGTAGGGTGGACCCTTTATCTCTGCTTCGGATGGCTTCGTTAAACAAGATGCAGGGACATGGCTCCAGAATAACAACCCCGTGAACTTTTCACATTCAGTTTACGCCTCGGCACTTTGCAGACACAAAATGATGGCACTATTATAAACTTATGCACGAATAAATCAAGATAATTGACGCATGCGAGAGAGCATCCATAGTTTTGATTTTTTTGTTACATAATGGTAACGTGCATTCCAGTCGAATGTAAGAAAATAAATGTCGACAAAAGCAAGTATTCTATACCAAAATATCATTATATAAAATAAACATACATGGAAAGGGATATCCGATATTATAATTTCTCTGATTTGTAGCATATCTTCTTGGTGGGTGGGTCAGCCCACAATCAAGATATTCAAATCGATACCAGTGCTACTGCTACGGTTATTTTATATAGCAATAAACTAGCATGCAATCAAGCTCTCCATCCATCCATTGCATGAGCACACACTCGGCCATCGGAGAGCAATTAGAAAGGGAGTCTCGCCTGCGGCAACAGATCACATAAGGATGCGGACTGACCACAGCACGCGGCCAGCGATTCGAGTAGTGACCACTCATCTTTGCTAGGTATTTCACTAATTTTGCCCGCCATGGCCAGGAGGCGTTGGAGCTCAGAGCACGCTCTTTGGCTGGCTTTCCACGCGGATTTCAAATTGCTCCAGCGAACGCTCACTGGGCTGTTGATGTTGCTGCATGAACCGACCCTGGCAATTGCAGTGGTGTAATCAAACTAATTTGTCAGGCTGGTTTAAAAATGCGTATCCAAATATTCAAATGTAGTACCGGTAAATCTAGTTTATATTCTAAATAGGAAATACTCGAAAAGAGGTTACATAGCGTTAATAATTATAGATCAAAAGCTTCTGACCCGACAGAAAATGAGTTTCTTTTCCTTTTCAAGTAAATTTGAGTAACGTTTTAAAAAGGGCGCAGACAGACAGACGGTCGGTTCTGTTGATTAGGCGTTTGCAACCATTCTGGATACGTCTGTGTTCCTCAGTTTGCAACCATTCTGGATACGTCTGTGTTCCTCAGTTTGCTACAATTAAAGTTTTTATTGCACTTCGATATCTCGAGCTGCTTTGCAACTCACAATCATGCATTAAAATTGAAATTATTCCATTCTCTCTATGTTTAGTACGAGTCGTGATTGTTATATCCGAAAAATGTTTGTGCCATTAGAGCGTGTCAAATTATTAGAAAAATGGACAGTTTTTCGTTACAATTGACCGTATTTTCATGCACAAACAAAAACAAGTGCACCGTTTCTCCAAGAAATGCACATTAATTTACCAATATGTATGCACTGAACAGGGAAAGTGAAGTTAATCTAAAACATCCGGATTCTAATTGTAGAACATGTCTTATTCGCTTAAAATATAACAGTATGTAATTTTATTTGCATTAATTAGAGGCAATAAATGGATGACAGTGGTCGTTATTAATGACAAGGGTCAGGTGCACTTTACAGAGCTATTTGTTGACATTAATCTTGAATAAAATTGTGTTTCATTAGCATTCATAAATATTTAATAATGTGCATTCGCACTTCATTGTTATTCCCCCGTTGGTTAAATTACACATAAAACCACAATTAAAAACATGAGTGAAATGCGAATGGGAACTAATCAAGATGGTACCATTACCGAACACTTACATTGTTACCGATTAACGAATTGGAAACCAATTTCATTAAAAATTGAATAAAATATTTCTGTTAAAAAGCGAAACGCCCAGTAGCCCTTGGTTTGATGCTCATTATACGTTTTTTATCGGATCCGTTCTGATCCAAGGCGAGCGAGCACCTATGGTGTGTGTTGAATGTTATACCATTGTCTGGGTCTACAAATACACCCGCTGGTCCATAAGCAGTAAGCACATGTCACTTGATCGGCAAACTACTTGACCTCGGCCTGCCTAAACTCTTACCGCTTACACCAGAGGTAGTTCAGCGTATAAATCACACATTCAAAAACTCGTGAACGGATTCCATAACAGTTAACAGCCGAGCTAGCCGATGCGATTCGTACAGCATGCATGCTATGCTATTCCATCGGGACTTTCTCGACAGCAGTTTTTTCAGCGGTTTTTTTCCTATGTATTTACGAACCGGCAATTACTGTGGCTGTTATAAAAATGACCACGCCTTGCAATAAAACTGGAGCAGCTAGTTTGTCGCTTCCAGTCTAGTCCGAAGCGAGCTTGTAGTCGGGCAAGTTGCTGTCTCCGATCTCTATGCCGTTGGACCACCTTCCAACGCTCCAACGCTCCAACGCTCCAATTCTCCAGCGCTCCAATACTCCAAAACTCCAATACTCCAACGGACAGCCTCGCATTAATCAAATGTGCTCGCTTTACTTTCACGATAGGCCATTTGATCGGATCGCCGGTTATTAATATTGCACTTCCTTCACTTGATGAGCAGTGTAATATTTTATTTTCGATTACGCATCAATTAAAAGTTTTAGCTAAAGCTTGCACATTGACTGCATAAATGATTAAAAAGAAATTAATGTATGTATCCGCTACTTCCTGCATATCCATAAAGCGGAGAGTGACTGCCTACCATAGCTGCACTGTTGCACATACATTATGCCATTGCCTATCTCCACGGTGTTTAGAAAACGAACTTGTCTGTAATTTGCAATTACCGGAGGTATGCGGACGATATGGAAATTTAAATTATACTGAGATACAGTGGCACAGGGTGGCATAAGAAACACAGAGATTTGGCTTTCCATTTCCAATTCCTATTGCATCTGGGACCATTGGGTAATCGTCTCAACCCAAAGAAATTGCCAGAAGCTGTACGATATCTTGAAAGCGTATGAGTTGTCAGTTATTTTGAAAACCTTAATTTGTATTTGTTGTTGACCTATGGATAACTTGTTCTTAAAGTTTACCCGAGGCTGGCCTTGTCCATTCGCGATCAGGGCTGCGTGGAAGATGACCGCGATGCAGGCGAAAATAGTCACTCTTCTCAATTTCATGCTTGCTGGAGATCGTCTCCTGTAACAGTTTCAACTTCAATTAGACGATGGTTCTTTCAAGATGCAATTCTCCAATTGCTGTGGTATTGCGGATGCTGGAAGTGTACCGTGCCGCACGTTGGTGGCTGTATGTACGGTGTTTGATTGACACACTGATTTCAAGGCCACCGGTCAAGTACAGGGTCCAGACATCCTGCACCGCATTCACGACCGTTTCTTAATGAGGGGAGGGGGCGAACGAATATCTAGATTACATTTTTTTTTACAGACAAACTATCAGTGACAGCCCAAAATAAAATAGCAGGAACCAAGGTAACTTAAAAGGCTTTCAAATAAAGAAACAATGTTTTTTGTGATATGATTTGGTTTGCTCAATAGTATGCACAACTGTATAAAAGTAATTCAAATGTGCTTTCCGTGCGTATGGACAATTTTTAGCAAATCTATAATCATAACACCAAAATGATTCGTACTTTACATGAATGCCTTACATTATACCTATGCCCTGGCTATTCTGTTGGGGGCTGTCACTATAAGCTTGCCGTAAAAGAATAGTTGGCACAGATATACAAACGCCAAGGGGTTCCCCCAATCTTAACACGACATTCACAATGCATAGGAACTAAGCGGGAAATGGTCACTTTCCATAGAGTCCGTTACAATACAAACACTTTCATGCTCTTCTCCAGTCTCGTGTTCTATCTACATGAGATGTGTTGTCATTAATCACGACCATTTTTTCTAACGAAATTATGTAATTTTTAACGATCTGTTTCTACATGTGTCTATGTGTCTTGGAGCGTCGGAGATCTTGCATAAGCGTGTGATCCTGTTTCCAAGTGGGTGTATATTTATATTAATGGACCTGTTTTGAGGCGGTCTTTACTCTCTTTCATAATGTTGTTGGATATTAAAATCGCGATATTAATGTAACCATTTCTAACGTAATTCATCGGTACAGCACGTAAGCCTCTGCTGCGGGCGACGAGAGAATCATTTACGCAAATTGTTCGTCGCTCTGGAATTAGGCTCACTGGCGAGTGGTGACTGTAGCAACGCTAATATGCTTTTTGATTTTAGGGACTTCTGACACCAATATGTTATTTTTACATTACACACACTGGAAAAGCTATTCTCATAACACTGTCAATTCCTGTCAAAAGAGCTATAATTATTAAACATACTAACCATCGTGCAGAACATTACTGCGAAACTCAATTTTAAATTATAAAAGTGTGTGCAAAATGCAATTACGTTTAATTTCAATTTAAGTAGAAACACATCAAGACAATATCATAGAAAGTTAGCCGTAGATCGTGAGGCAAAGTTTTACTTAATTAAGCAAATATTAACTTTGAAACGATTTACAGGCTTCAAGTTTGGTGGTAGACTTTTCACTCAAATGTTGATCAAACCCCTGACAAAATGTCGTGACAAATGGCACGCAGTTGATTCCCTCGTTTTTCCGAATGCACCGAGATAGATTAGGAAAACATTTTTAAATTAAAACAACTTTTTGTGATAGGATCCCCTTAGCGTAAACATTCAAAGATATTTCCCGGCAATTTAATCCTGCGCGTCGTACGCGAACATGATCGCTACAATTCCAAATAAATGGTGTACTGTAACTACATTATTCGGTTGTACATTGTTTCTTACGTTTTTTTCATATATTAACATAAATGCACCGAAAACGAATGAAACTACACATTCCAAGTTCTAACAAAAAATACTTACTTTGACAACACTTGAAAGGTGCGTTACGCCAACCAGTAATGCATGGCACTTGGAACTGTCTAGCTGCACGCACACTAATTTATAAACTAGTTATTGAAAATACAGCTTGACATTTCTTCTCACAAATATAAAGAAAAAACACACACTGATGCGTCAATCACACAATTTTGAACACTCTGAAGCCATCAAAATAAATCCACAAAAATGCACGTGGCCACAATCACTTTATAAAAAAAAGCCGGCATTTTAGCAGAAAACCAATACAGTTATAACAGATGAAAATAACACACTAGCGAAGCGTTAACTCGTCCGTTACATGATGTCGATATCAACTGCCGGCCAACACGTCCGTCGTGGTCAAACACTCGACGGAATTAAACTAACGTTCGATTTTTTAACGAAATATCTAGAACAACTTTTACTCGCAGTCGGCTGCGATGGTCGCTGTAAGGCAGGCGATGGAGGTAAGGTGAGGTACTTTTCGCAGCTGTGCTCGCCCGCCGGTGCGACTGTGTAGTGTACTATCTCGCAGTTGGCAATCACCCTGCCTCCGTCGTACTTAGTGCAGTGCTTACTCTCAGGGCTATCTGAGGCCTGCACTGCTCAATTTCACTGCCAATCATATAATGAACAGTTTCTACTCGTACTCGCCTCGGGCGGGCGTGACTGTGTACTGGTTTAAGGGCAAGGTGGATACATACCTATTGTCAGGCACACAAAACCAGAATGACCTTGGGTCTTTTAACCACTACGATATTGGTATCACCCACCCTATTAACTGCAAGATACGTGAGTATACATGTTTGATTAAGAAGTCGAGAGATGTAAACGCTGGAAGACAGAAATCTAAAATTAGAAATCAGTTTTGTATTCAGGTATTTTTCCAAGGGTGGTAACTATACCCGTAGACACCCATGATTACCACTCCGTTGGGAAGTGCAACCGTTCTGGATATTTGCGCTGCAGGTCCTTGCTTTGACACGAGGGCTGCTGGACACTTTTAAAAGTGCTATAGACTCGGAATGCCTTGCTTACCCAGACCAGAAACACTTCCAGCTGTCCCATCCCTCGCCCCCGCCCCCCCCCCCCTCACCCGCCCCTCAACATTAGGAAAATCTCTGAAATCAACAATGCCTGGAGCGGGCCCAAAAGGGGGGCGTTTTACGTCCCATCTCCGAGCCTGCGGAACCTTCGGCGCAGTTGGCAATCGTGTCTGATGAAGATCGAATGTGCAAGTGCATCTCATTGTAGAATTTTGTCTAGCCAATGCTCAGGCCACTCGAATATGGTCGAGTCGACAGTAAGCAATCATGACAAACTGATTGTTTTTATAAAGGGTTTTTTTATATTAAGATATGTACTCCGAGAGTTTTTTGGTAACATTTGACAATGTGCCCGTGGTCGTACCTGTGCGAATTTGTTCAGGTAGAATACCCAACTGTTGTGCGGTTGCTATACTTTCTTGCACTTCATACCAACCAAGCTACAAGTAAAGTTATAATTTCAAAATATGTATCGTATAGAGTTGGTATTGTTATGTGGTGCTCTCATTTACGTAGAACGATCTTACAAAACGAAACACCACTTAAGATTTATTAGGTAGGTACATTGTACAAACATAATTTTTTATGTATCTCGCTTTAATAATTCGGGAAATAATTTCACGAAAAATGTGTTTCGCGACGTTACCAAGGATTAATAAGATTGTACAATGCATGGCCAAACAGATTCAACGGAATCGTATGGGCATAAAATAAAGTGGTTGAAGCCTCTACTTGAAATAAATCCTGACAAATTTTGTTCGTTACATTCGTCTGTCAGATTTGTGAAGCGAAATGATTTGCTAAAAATGGCACGTACCCAGCCGTCAGCTTGCGCGCGGCCGCCCCCCTAAACGAAGGCACATTTGCCCCATGAGCTGAATACCAAAACCGAGGAGAAATAATATTTAACTACAGCTCGTAACTAGGCATCGTGAACACTGAACTAGATTTATTTATACGGGGCTGTAATCTGTATACAGCTGTAAGTACGGCCACTGACTTCTAAATGCAGTTGATCGACAGAAGAGTTGTCATTTTCATGTCATCATGTTTCTGTCTTAGCGTGACGTTTTCATCAAGTTCCTATTGTGATCATTTTTTCTTAGCTAACGTTTCGCGGAAAACCATCACAGTATCTTCTGGTCGAAACAGATCCACACAGATCCACAGATCCTTTACACTCAAGAGCACAAGGAGCCATTGAAACCTCGGAGAAGAGAAACTAATTATGCATTGTTTGGTAATCCCTTCATAAGCGTCTTTCACTTGAGTTTAATTATTCTATGACTGGATGAAATCTTACGTAAGTTTTAGATTAATCTAGTCAGTTAAGTGCATAGCTGAAAATCCCCTGTTGTGATTAGAAGCATAGCTAAGTTCGATATCGTTTTATAATTTGTTGCCATCTATGAGCTGAGATTGAATCCATGTTAACTCCTGTGTGAATCCGGGTGCAATGAATTGATTACGGCAGTCACAGGAGCACCCTTCCAACCCCCAACCAATCTACACATTTTCCGTCATTATCAAGTAATACATTTTCTCAAATATCAAAATACTCTTTTGAGGGAAATACAAATGTAAGCTATTGGCGTAGTAGCTTGAGCGGAAACTCCCCCCCCCCCCTCCCCCTTCCCAGTTTTCGAACAGGATAATGGATACATTTTTCTCTTTTTTTAACTGTTCTAACTTTAATAAATTACTGGTGTTCCCTTTGGTTCTTGCTTTAAATGTAACTTTTTGCAGATCAATTCAAATATATGGCCAGTAGTACAAGAGCTAACGTTATTCCAGTATACGGCTGACACTTTTCGAAATTGCTTAAGTTTTTTGACAATAAAACGATCATTCCCTATATATTTCCAGCACACACTCGAACCCCCCATTTGACCCAACAGCTTTCTTACTTTTCAAGTTTCTAGTCCCCAATTTTGTTGGGATTCAGCATGTCCTTAAACTAAATCCTAAAGCCAAGACAAGCCTTGGCTTCAAAAGAAAATGTATCGCGACACGTTTCCCTCGCAGCTTTGAGCAAAACAAGGCTACATTAACTCTGTGGAAAATGTCCTAATTCACTAGACTCACTAGTGGTTGGGTGTACGCAAGTATGCACAAGCGCAACATATTTCTAGTTTCCTTCGGAACAACTTGAGAAAAGAAAATAAGAAATGAATGATTTGGCAAGGCGGCAGAGCCCACCTAGTGCATCGCACAGGCACTGGGATACCTTTGTTCCCGTCTGGAGATGGTATCTTATTTTTATATTGTGAGTGTAGGTATAGTAGACCGAGGAGGTTGGTTATAGTGTCCGTTTGCAAGGGGATAACGGCTCGCCTGGGGAAGCTAAGGGATGGAAGGACTTTTGCATGCGGGAATAGAAAGAACTGGGAACGAGGAACGGGGAACGGGGAACGGGGAACAGGGATAGAGCCGTCTCAACTCTTAAGTTACAGAACGTTACCGTAACAAAAGTCAAACAGCAGCAACTTTTGCGGCTTTCCACGCACATCGTGAAAATATTTTTGAATAATATGTAGGCTAACCATGCGTGGCTGCCATATTTGATAATCACGAAAGGCGATCGAAAAAGAGCAGGGATGGCAATCAGGAACAAGGAACCAGGAACCAGGAACAAGGAACCAGGAACCAGGAACCAGGAACAAGGAACAAGGAACCAGGAACCAGGAACCAGTAAACAGTAACCAGGAACCGGGAGCAAGGAACCAGGAGTGCTTCAGGCGCACCCGTGCCTGCCACGCATAGTTTCTCCATTTGAGAAAATAAAGGAGACATGGTATACGTGCAAACCTAACTCTTTACTACAGTTTTCATTATTCATAAGTCAACACGCATGTGGATGTGAAGTCTGTTTCAAGTGATAAATAATTATTATACTAGTACCTACGCATGAAAAAAGGTCGTTCCAATCTACAACTCTCTTTATTTTAGCGGCTTGCTGTTCTATAATTTAATTAGACAAACATACCAACGACCGGTGTGGTAAATTATAAATACTTGATATGAGCGGCATTATCACTTGCCCACTCGTCGGAGAGTTTTTCTCTCGCTTTGCTCAGCCTCATTTTGAAAAGCGAAAACAACCCCGTTTACTTGTCCAATTGTCAATTACTTTAGCTCGTCACTCCACATAAGTTAATTAAACGAATTTGCTATATTATGCATGCGGGCCAAAGGATGCAGTCCCGCAAAGCAGAGCCGCGTTGGCGCGTTGGTGTTCGCTGTGCTGCTTGGTGAGTGTCTCTATGCAATGGCCTGTGCACTTTCCTGGGCTCGCTGAACGTTGGTGCATAGCAGGCCAGAGCACTGCTCGCTGTGCGGCTTGGTGAGTGTCTCTATGCAATGGCCTGTGCACTTTCCTGGGCTCGCTGAACGTTGGTGCATAGCAGGCCAGAGCACTGCTCGCTGTGCGGCTTGGTGAGTGTCTCTATGCAATGGCCTGTGCACTTTCCTGGGCTCGCTGAACGTTGGTGCATAGCAGGCCAGAGCACTGCTCGCTGTGCGGCTTGGTGAGTGTCTCTATGCAATGGCCTGTGCACTTTCCTGGGCTCGCTGAACGCTGGTGCATAGCAGGCCAAAGCACTGCTCGCTGTGCGGCTTGTTGAGTGTCTCTATGCAATGGCCTGTGCACTTTCCTGGGCTCGCTGAACGTTGGTGCATAGCAGGCCAGAGCACTGCTCGCTGTGCGGCTTGGTGAGTGTCTCTATGCAATGGCCTGTGCACTTTCCTGGGCTCGCTGAACGCTGGTGCATAGCAGGCCAGAGCACTGCTCGCTGTGCGGCTTGGTGAGTGTCTCTATGCAATGGCCTGTGCACTTTCCTGGGCTCGCTGAACGCTGGTGCATAGCAGGCCAAAGCACTACTCGCTGTACGGCTTGTTGAGTGTCTCTATGCAATGGCCTGTGCACTTTCCTGGGCTCGCTGAACGTTGGTGCATAGCAGGCCAGAGCACTGCTCGCTGTGCGGCTTGGTGAGTGTCTCTATGCAATGGCCTGTGCACTTTCCTGGGCTCGCTGAACGCTGGTGCATAGAAGGACAGAGCACTGCTCGCTGTGCGGCTTGGTGAGTGTCTCTATGCAATGGCCTGTGCACTTTCCTGGGCTCGCTGAACGTTGGTGCATAGCAGGCCAGAGCACTGCTCGCTGTGCGGCTTGGTGAGTGTCTCTATGCAATGGCCTGTGCACTTTCCTGGGCTCGCTGAACGTTGGTGCATAGCAGGCCAGAGCACTACTCGCTGTGCGGCTTGGTGAGTGTCTCTATGCAATGGCCTGTGCACTTTCCTGGGCTCGCTGAACGCTGGTGCAGAGCAGGCCAAAGCACTGCTCGCTGTGCGGCGTGGTGAGTGTCTCTATGTAATGGCCTGTGCACTTTCCTGGGCTCGCTGAACGTTGGTGCATAGCAGGCCAGAGCACTACTCGCTGTGCGGCTTGGTGAGTGTCTCTATGCAATGGCCTGTGCACTTTCCTGGGCTCGCTGAACGCTGGTGCAGAGCAGGCCAAAGCACTGCTCGCTGTGCGGCGTGGTGAGTGTCTCTATGCAATGGCCTGTGCACTTTCCTGGGCTCGCTGAACGTTGGTGCATAGCAGGCCAGAGCACTGCTCGCTGTGCGGCTTGGTGAGTGTCTCTATGCAATGGCCTGTGCACTTTCCTGGGCTCGCTGAACGTTGGTGCATAGCAGGCCAGAGCACTGCTCGCTGTGCGGCTTGGTGAGTGTCTCTATGCAATGGCCTGTGCACTTTCCTGGGCTCGCTGAACGCTGGTGCATAGCAGGCCAGAGCACTGCTCGCTGTGCGGCTTGGTGAGTGTCTCTATGCAATGGCCTGTGCACTTTCCTGGGCTCGCTGAACGCTGGTGCATAGCAGGCCAAAGCACTGCTCGCTGTGCGGCTTGTTGAGTGTCTCTATGCAATGGCCTGTGCACTTTCCTGGGCTCGCTGAACGCTGGTGCAGAGCAGGCCAAAGCACTGCTTACTGTGCGGCTTGGTGAGTGTCTCTATGCAATGGCCTGTGCACTTTCCTGGGCTCGCTGAACGCTGGTGCATAGCAGGCCAGAGCACTGCTCGCTGTGCGGCTTGGTGAGTGTCTCTATGCAATGGCCTGTGCACTTTCCTGGGCTCGCTGAACGTTGGTGCATAGCAGGCCAGAGCACTGCTCGCTGTGCGGCTTGGTGAGTGTCTCTATGCAATGGCCTGTGAACTTTCCTGTTCTCGCTGAACGCTGGTGCAGAGCAGGCCAAAGCACTGCTCGCTGTGCGGCGTGGTGAGTGTCTCTATGCAATGGCCTGTGCACTTTCCTGGGCTCGCTGAACGTTGGTGCATAGCAGGCCAGAGCACTACTCGCTGTGCGGCTTGGTGAGTGTCTCTATGCAATGGCCTGTGCACTTTCCTGGGCTCGCTGAACGCTGGTGCAGAGCAGGCCAAAGCACTGCTCGCTGTGCGGCGTGGTGAGTGTCTCTATGCAATGGCCTGTGCACTTTCCTGGGCTCGCTGAACGTTGGTGCATAGCAGGCCAGAGCACTGCTCGCTGTGCGGCTTGGTGAGTGTCTCTATGCAATGGCCTGTGCACTTTCCTGGGCTCGCTGAACGTTGGTGCATAGCAGGCCAGAGCACTACTCGCTGTGCGGCTTGGTGAGTGTCTCTATGCAATGGCCTGTGCACTTTCCTGGGCTCGCTGAACGCTGGTGCAGAGCAGGCCAAAGCACTGCTCGCTGTGCGGCGTGGTGAGTGTCTCTATGCAATGGCCTGTGCACTTTCCTGGGCTCGCTGAACGCTGGTGCAGAGGCGTCCTCGCCGCGATCGATGCCCTTACACATCGCGTACATACACCTCCAAAAATCCCTTCACACCCACGTGCTAACAGTATGATTGCGTCAGAGGAACAGATGACACAGTGCTCGTTCTCGCGTTGTGGGCCCAATGGGTACCTTCCAACGACGTGGGTACTGGGTAGTGGGTACCACTCACTGTCAGTGCCGTCTTACGGTCGTCGCCGCCCTTGTCCGTGCCGAAATGTCTTTCAATACTGACATATCGCTGTCGTGTAGCATGGTCTCGCGGTATCATTGCTGACTGCTGTCATTGCTGACTGTGCTGTCATTGCTGACACAGCTACCACGCCATTGCTGACTGTGTTGTCATTGCTGACACCGCTACCACGCCATTGCTGACTTCGAACTTAGAAGAGTATGTCGGTAAATGCGACTTGTACTTAAACGTATTTTTTCTATACTGAGAAAAACGATTTTCTTGAGAAATAGGAGTTTTCAAGTTTAAGTCTTTGCCTTGAAGGCAGCAGAATGCTCTTTGGAAGCAATTTTTAGAAATGTTTTTGTCGTTGACGATTTTAATATGAGTTTGATTAGAATGTTCAGAACGACATGGTAAAATAATTGGCTTAGAATGAATGTAGCAGTGAGCTCTTTCCTTATACCCAGACGAGTTATTGCAAATTGCGCGACCTCAAAACGTACGCAAAGGGAAGGGGAGACCCTTAATTTGGCAAAAAAACAGAGAATAAAAAATAAAGCTGCAGAAGCGCATGGAGTAAAGGAAGAAGTCTGCAAAATGTATTGTCGTCGTCTTAAAACTCGCAATGAACAAAGGAAGTGTGCGATAACCACGACAGGAATTCACAAGATAGCTACAAGAAGTTGTCGCAACAGTGATCTAGCAACCACGGAAGGGAACGACGGAGCCGTGAAGGGGCGAAAAGTCGCTTTTTTGCCAAAACTTCTAGAGTTTTTCTTTTTATAATGTTAAGGAAGAAGTATTGACTCGTCTGCAGTGTACGTGCGCGCTCGGAAATTACTTTTGATGAAATGTTGCGGAATGAATTGTCACTTAGTATACGGACACTTTTCAAACTATAGGAATTAACTTCTATACGCCGGCATCTGTTTCAATAACATTCCACATAAAATCTTTAGTAGTTGGCGTCACTCTTTGCTCTCCTCTCCGACCCGGGCGCCGGGAGCCAAGAGCCGGGAGCTCGGAGCAGGGCGTCGGGGAAACTAGTGTTGTATTGTTTGGCATAACCATGTTTCTCGCCGGAGTTTTTAAGTGTTGGGACCATAAGGTCCCGAGGGAGGCGCAGGAAACTTGTGCCCCACGGCCACTGATCGTAAAAGATCCCCCGAACTGTGACCTGCGTGTTTTTATTAGGGGTTGGGGTAAACTAAGAACAGGACGGACGGTGAGATAGCTTGCTCGGGGAAGTGGTAATGTAAACTTGAATCGTACGACACAGACACTAGGCATAAATTAAACATATCTACCTTACCTACCTCCTCCCATGCGTGGGGGGTTTGAGAAGGTGAACCTACGTGAGCCAAACGTCTTGAAATATAGAAAATGCACGGTTTGCGATCCTTTTCACATTTAACGAGTTGTAGTTGAGGAGACTTTAAATCATTTGAGCAATCTCTGTCATTTTCTTTCATTTTTCCCACTGGTCAGACTCTTTCATTGCAACACTCTATATGACTAGAAAACAGGTCTGGCCGGCAGAAAAGTTCAATGCATGTACAGGGCACGATATTAGTGATATAAGGGTCGTTTCAGTGGGCTAGAAAGGAACAAATCTGTCCGAATGTACACGGGTCTCGTGCTGAGATAAAGTGTCAACGTTCGCTCACTGGGGCTGTCGGCCGGACTCTACGCGGGTGATCTTGCGTGACGGCGTCGGTTATCGCCCGACGTCCCCCGAGCCGCGGCCCGTGCCCAGCCCTTGGCGCCCAGCGAGCCACGGCTGCCCCGGGGGAGAGACATTCCCAAATCACACACAATATCGACAAATGCATTTTACAAAACATGATATCTGCTCGCTGCCGTCGCGCTGCCATCGACGCCGGCGACGGCAGCGACGCGCGGGGACTCGAAATGGACCTATTCCAAATGCTTCCCGGACGGACACAGATCGTTAATGAGAGCAATTAAGTGTCTACCGTCTCGTGACTTTTGCCTCCCAGCCTTGTCTTTATAGCTGAGAAAAAGATAATCGTTCGTATCAACTAGATTCACATCTAAAGCTGACTATACCATTATTTCCCTATAATTAATTTTAACGAAGTACCAATCGAAAGGTCGAAAGGAAACTTAATTGAATTTATATTTTCATGTCAATTATTTTCGCAGTGCAAACATTAACAGGTTAATAATCGATAATTATTGTGCTAGTAATTGAATGCTTCGCACATTTCAAATGCAATTATAAACTTGTGCTCGGTACATTTGCGATAACACTGCATGCCTGAATCGATCTTTGAACTCGACAATTCCTCTGGTGTACACACAACGAGGTGATGGGCAAGTAATATCTTCTCAATAACAATCAAATATTAGGTGCTTAACCATTTTTTTCGTTGCATTATTCTTCATACAATAGTTCTTCAGTTTAGTTAACGAGAGTTGGGTTTCGTTTCGAGCTTCTTTTTGGCAAAAGATGGCAGATAATTCATGTCAGTAGACGCGATTAATCATAGCAGGCAAAAGTCCCTTTATACTGCGCCGCCGCCGGACATGATTAATGTACCACCCTTCTCGCTCTATCTCCATGGTTTAACAGAACGCGAACACTGTTATCCTATTCCTACTCACCTATATAGCTTCATAAGCTGTAATGCATCACGAGACGAAACTCCGTAACGCAAGTTCATGAAATTTATTAATAATATATTTAATATATTATCAAGATGCATGAAATCATTAGTAATTAGATTCCACCTGCAATGATTATTAGGGGTAAAAATTCCTTTTCCTTGCACATGCCGTGTGATATATCGTCGCACAGCGTGGAGGTGCCAGGTCCAAGTATGGTGGAGGCGCCGCGTTAATTCCAGATTGCTCTGAGGGCTGCGTTTAGGGGCAAGCATCAGGTCATTTTTTTCACCAGTGCGTGTGCATTTCGACGCATAGCATATTGGATGATGTTTGTGTACCATCATGGTTCTTTTTTTAAGCAGCGTATTGTAGCTTAAGAGTCAGCGCCGTAGGATCATATTAAGTAAATAATGAAATAAATAAACCATAACACAAATAAAAAGTAAATACAAAAAGCGCTTGTGGTTCCAGGAAAATACGCTCGAGTATTTGAATGAAATCTGTTGACGAATGAATGTCAAATAACCCGCCGAGTGGTTAAATAGGAGTGCACCCCTAGTTTACTACTGACTGTCTATTATATCAACCTCTGCTACAAATGTCTAGCTGCGTGTTTATTTTTAATTTTCTTGAAAACTCCAACATGAATTACATAAACACCATTGTTGGATCGTCAACCAAAACATATAACGAAAATCATAAGCAAACATCATTTAAAAAATGTAATGCAAAATATTGAGCACTGATCTTTGTTTTTACTTTAAATACATTTATTTTTATTATTACTATTATTATTTGTATTCATTGTTTCGTAAAATGTTCTCGCTATAATCTGTTACAGGGATTGTTTATGAAAAATGTTGTGATAAGTACCAGTTAAGAGGCCAGACTACCTCGCTCCCAGCTGCTCGCAGCTGCGAGATAGCGAGAATGCAGAGTCTCACGAGTATGCGGTTTTTTACTAAACCGGAAGAGATAAACTTTTGAAGTAAGCGAGGGAGTTGTAGATAAAGAATCAATCTGTGTCTGTTTTGGAGCCTTTTTCTCAATTTTAATCTCCTTTATCTCTTTATCAATTCACGAAAAGGCGCAAAAAAGATAAAAATATAACACTTTTAAAAGCGGTTTCGTGCCTTTTAGACCCAAAAAATGGAAAAACGGGTCCGTTACCGACACAGATTGATTCTTTATCTACAACTCCCTCGCTTACTTCAATAGTTTTTCTCTTACAGTTTAGTAAAAATGCGCTTACTCGTGAGCTTCTGCATTCGAGCTATCTCGCAGCTGCAAACAGCTGGGATCGAGGTAGTCTGGTCTCTTAAAGGACGAATACTTGGAATAGCACAAACGTAAGTAGGCTCCCGTCTATATCCACGTGCCTTGCAAATAACCTACTTCGTGGCTAACTAGCAAATCACCCACAAGAGTAGACTACTCTCTGTACGTGCATTGCAAATAAAATGCTGCATGGCTAACTAGCAAAGCTCCCACAGTAGTAGACTACTCTCTGTACGTGCATTGCAAATAACATGCTGCATGGCTAACCAGCAAAGCACCCACAGTAGTAGACTACTCTCTATACATGCATTGCAAATAACATGCTGCGTGGCTAACTAGCAAAGCTCCCACAGTAGTAGACTACTCTCTGTACGTGCATTGCAAATAACATGCTGCGTGGCTAACTAGCAAAGCACCCACAGTAGTAGACTACTCTCTATACATGCATTGCAAATAACATGCTGCGTGGCTAACTAGCAAAGCTCCCACAGTAGTAGACTACTCTCTGTACGTGCATTGCAAATAACATGCTGCGTGGCTAACTAGCAAAGCTCCCACAGTAGTAGACTACTCTCTATACATGCATTGCAAATAACATGCTGCGTGGCTAACTAGCAAAGCACCCACAGTAGTAGACTACTCTCTGTACGTGCATTGCAAATAACATGCTGCGTGGCTAACTAGCAAAGCACCCACAGTAGTAGACTACTCTCTGTACGTGCATTGCAAATAACATGCTGCGTGGCTAACTAGCAAAGCACCCACAGTAGTAGACTACTCTCTGTACGTGCATTGCAAATAACATGCTGCGTGGCTAACTAGCAAAGCACCCACAGTAGTAGACTACTCTCTGTACATGCATTGCAAATAACATGCTGCGTGGCTAACTAGCAAAGCACCCACAGTTGTAGACTACTCTCTGTACGTGCATTGCAAATAACATGCTGCGTGGCTAACTAGCAAAGCACCCACAGTTGTAGACTACTCTCTATACGTGCATTGCAAATAACATGCTGCGTGGCTAACTAGCAAAGCACCCACAGTAGTAGACTACTCTCTATACATGCATTGCAAATAACATGCTGCGTGGCCATCTAGCAAAGCACCCACAGTAGTAGACTACTCTCTATACGTGCATTGCAAATAACATGCTGCGTGGCTAACTAGCAAAGCACCCACAGTAGTAGACTACTCTCTGTACGTGCATTGCAAATAACATGCTGCGTGGCTAACTAGCAAAGCACCCACAGTAGTAGACTACTCTCTGTACGTGCATTGCAAATAACATGCTGCGTGGCTAACTAGCAAAGCACCCACAGTAGTAGACTACTCTCTGTACGTGCATTGCAAATAACATGCTGCGTGGGTTACTAGCAAAGCACCCACAGTAGTAGACTACTCTCTATACATGCATTGCAAATAACATGCTGCGTGGCTAACTAGCAAAGCACCCGCAGTAGAAGACTACTCTCTATACGTGCATTGCAAATAACATGCTGCGTGGCTAACTAGCAAAGCACCCACAGTAGTAGACTACTCTCTATACGTGCATTGCAAATAACATGCTGCGTGGCTAACTAGCAAAGCACCCACAGTAGTAGACTACTCTCTATACGTGCATTGCAAATAACATGCTGCGTGGCTAACTAGCAAAACACCCACAGTAGTAGACTACTCTCTGTACATGCATTGCAAATAACATGCTGCGTGGCTAACTAGCAAAGCACCCACAGTAGTAGACTACTCTCTATACGTGCATTGCAAATAACATGCTGCGTGGCTAACTAGCAAAGCACCCACAGTAGTAGACTACTCTCTATACATGCATTGCAAATAACATGCTGCGTGGCTAACTAGCAAAGCACCCACAGTAGTAGACTACTCTCTATACGTGCATTGCAAATAACATGCTGCGTGGCTAACTAGCAAAGCACCCACAGTAGTAGACTACTCTCTGTACGTGCATTGCAAATAACATGCTGCGTGGCTAACTAGCAAAGCACCCACAGTAGTAGACTACTCTCTGTACGTGCATTGCAAATAACATGCTGCGTGGCTAACTAGCAAAGCACCCACAGTAGTAGACTACTCTCTGTACGTGCATTGCAAATAACATGCTGCGTGGGTTACTAGCAAAGCACCCACAGTAGTAGACTACTCTCTATACATGCATTGCAAATAACATGCTGCGTGGCTAACTAGCAAAGCACCCACAGTAGTAGACTACTCTCTGTACGTGCATTGCAAATAACATGCTGCGTGGCTAACTAGCAAAGCACCCACAGTAGTAGACTACTCTCTATACATGCATTGCAAATAACATGCTGCGTGGCCATCTAGCAAAGCACCCACAGTAGTAGACTACTCTCTATACGTGCATTGCAAATAACATGCTGCGTGGCTAACTAGCAAAGCACCCACAGTAGTAGACTACTCTCTGTACGTGCATTGCAAATAACATGCTGCGTGGCTAACTAGCAAAGCACCCACAGTAGTAGACTACTCTCTGTACGTGCATTGCAAATAACATGCTGCGTGGCTAACTAGCAAAGCACCCACAGTAGTAGACTACTCTCTGTACGTGCATTGCAAATAACATGCTGCGTGGCTAACTAGCAAAACACCCACAGTAGTAGACTACTCTCTGTACGTGCATTGCAAATAACATTCTGCGTGGCTAACTAGCAAAGCACCCACAGTAGTAGACTACTCTCTATACGTGCATTGCAAATAACATGCTGCGTGGCTAACTAGCAAAACACCCACAGTAGTAGACTACTCTCTGTACGTGCATTGCAAATAACATTCTGCGTGGCTAACTAGCAAAGCACCCACAGTAGTAGACTACTCTCTATACGTGCATTGCAAATAACATGCTGCGTGGCTAACTAGCAAAACACCCACAGTAGTAGACTACTCTCTGTACGTGCATTGCAAATAACATTCTGCGTGGCTAACTAGCAAAGCACCCACAGTAGTAGACTACTCTCTATACGTGCATTGCAAATAACATGCTGCGTGGCTAACTAGCAAAACACCCACAGTAGTAGACTACTCTCTGTACGTGCATTGCAAATAACATGCTGCGTGGCTAACTAGCAAAGCTCCCACAGTAGTAGACTACTCTCTGTACGTGCATTGCAAATAACATGCTGCGTGGCTAACTAGCAAAGCACCCACAGTAGTAGACATACTGTCTGTCTATCTCCACCTGGGTGGCGACGTGTTGGTTGAAGTTAGAAGGTAAATCAAATGTCGTAAATTTAAGTTCGACATTGGCTATGGAAAAAGACAGAAAATAGAACAAACTTCGGTTCTCCGAGCGGGGATTGTTTGTTTTTCACTTTTTTCTGCTTTTCTTGCTAGATTTTCTCATCCCTTTAGGGTCACCCTCCGCTCCCATAGGCTCGCCCGGGGCCAACTTTCCTATCCCAATCCCAGTTTCTGGTCACGTAAATATATTGATGTGCAGCCCCGTACGGTTGGTTCAACGGTCGACTGTTCTTTATCAGGGGTAATTGTTGTTGAGTGATCGTACGAACGGCACACAATTCCATTTCTTATAAATCGAAAATATTGTTGTTTAGGTTTATTGAGGAAATAGATTTTGGAAATAATGTTGTGCGAAAATGAAGTGCGCTAGTCGTGAAGCTCGAATAACTAAACCCTATTGATGAATTCTAAACAGCTTGTGCGCCACATGTGAGGTCATTTGAATTGAACCATTTGTTGTATATTATAGAGCATATACTTCAGTTGTGTATTTTAATGGCTAAAGATACAAAGATTAATTATAATCTTAACCAAACGACATTCTAAGAACATCCCTATTCATGTCGGCGAAAGTTTTGACTTGATTACTGCCTTTGTTCTCGAGGGTTGCATAAGCTGCACATTGTTCGAGAGCGGATCACACGTACATGGCGAGTGATTAGAGCACGCTCGTAGCGGTGTGCATTGACGGCGGTAAGCCATGCCTCAAGTGACGCTCCGATCAACGGTGCCCGCTGCCAGTACCGGTGCCAGTGCCGGTACCCGTACCGGTGTCAGTGCTTCGAGCCGGTGCCCGATGTCGGTGCCCGGTGCAGGGGTGTACTTGCGACGGTCTCAATGCACTGGGCACGTATTCCGAATAACGTCCACATGCCGATACTTCTCCGCACTGGCAAGGCGAGCTACTACTGAATATCGCCGATAGAGCAGACTGTGCACATTTACACAGTCGACGATTTATTGTGTGAACGCACTCCTAACCCTTCGCATCCCCCTCCCCCTCCCCCTCCCTCACACACACCCCCACACACACCGGAAGTGTGTATCAAGCGGTACACGAGCCGCGAACAAAAAAAAGTCACGGGCGACTAAAAATATTTACAAAAAACAGGGTGCAATGCCGGGTAGGTATAATTATTTATAAATAACGCGCGGATTTACAACACAAAATTAATACTTTGCGTCCATTTTTAAGCTACTTATGCCACATCGTTTCACACTGCTAAATGTTACATAATGCAAACCAGTTAGCAGAAAACTTGCTACCCGAGAACATTATTATATTTTCAATAGGACAAAGGTGTAGACCGAACTTGCAAAGTAATGTTACAACGCTATTTATTTCTCCATCTATTTTCTAAAAGGATTTCCTTAAGCCGAAAAACTCGGCGCACAACGTAAATAACTATTAATTTTCT
Source organism: Nemoura dubitans (assembly GCA_921293005.1). Lineage (NCBI taxonomy): Eukaryota > Metazoa > Arthropoda > Insecta > Plecoptera > Nemouridae > Nemoura > Nemoura dubitans. Next base: position 13,524,861 of record OV121073.1, on the reverse strand, counting down.
CTTTAAATCCTGCCCTTCCTCTTGTGGAACCCTTTTCAGTTTTCGGCTCGGATGTCGTATCAGGGAATCGGGGGTATATCGGGGACCGGGTCGCCGGGGCGCCGGGACGCCGGGGTGCCGGGGTGCACGGCAAGCATGCGCGCTGCCTGGTTGCTCGCGGCGCCGCGTGTAGAGCTAGTGTGGGCCAGATTTCTACACTCAGTTGTTTCAAGTATCTCGCGGAGCCCTCACGCAAGCGTGGAAACGAATTAGTTCAAACACCAGCAGAAAAAAGCGAATACAACTCAACTTGACTCACAAGTAACCGACGAAACAATAATTTTTAAATTTACGAACTGATATTTCGTGACACTTAGAATGTTTACATTTAAGAAACAGAACCAACTACTTAATTCAATTACGATGTGTTGATGTTTCATTCACCCAATTTACCTTGCGTGTCAAATACTTTTTGTGATGTTGTGCTATAATATGCAACTGCATTATTGTGTTATTGATGGTCATTGTTATCTAACATAATTCCGAGACTGCGGTGATTGCGAATCATAGTGTAGATTTATCGCAGTAATAATAAGGTCAACCGTTGCCGTATCGTACTTTTCGTGCTCCTAGTGCTTCTCTCACCTATTGGTCCAGGCAACTGCAGCCAGCTAAAGCCATGCTTGTCTCATCTGACTGTCGCTTCAACAAGGTATACCCTCTTATATTATTAATATCGCATCTGCTTGATGAACGAATGCTTTCAATTCTGCCTTCGTTTTATTTGAACGTGCGTGTATTTTTAGAATATTTTCGCCGACGAGAATATAAGGATCCTGGCTCGAATTCTGTCAGTTATATTTTTCTGCTGTCGGGTTGTTGTGCTTAATCATTGATTTATTTTTCCTCATTTTACTTCTGCAGAAAACTAATTGCCCTTAATTGCTCTTCGCACGAGGGATGTTGTTAATTTTATCTGTATTTAGAAACCTTTGAAACTAAATTCACTTTGAACAAACTCACCCGACGTCAAAACATGCCTGCTCTAGAAAAAGAGTGTTGATTGAGCGGCGACTGCACGGCGTGCTCAAATGTTGAACTATATGCAAATAATATGTTGGCGAGGGCAAGTTTGGGAATCACTTTGGGCTTCCGTAACTCATTGAAAACCGATCATGCTTCCCGGTATAACTTACTCCATAATAATAGGCACATTCTTGATGCGCACATTTTTAGTCCATCTATATCTCGGATTGCTCAAGGCAAATTATATGTAGCTAAATGTGGTTGGACGCTCTCAAAGATTAAACGCAGCTGCCAAACTGTTCCATTCAGTTCAAACCTCAAAAGCAAAGCAAAAGCATAAGAAACTAAATGTTTATTTACTACAGAAATTAGCGCGGCAGTGCAGTAAAAAGTCGAGCATTTTCAAATGTCAACCGTTGAGCGTGCTTTGGAAATTCGGTTTTTCGCAGGCATGACGAAAGTAACGTGACCGACGACCCTTAAGCGTATCGAAAGTTCCGAAAAGACAGGACAGTGCTTCCCTTTCCTCGTGCACCAAGAAGCTGCTTTAGTTTGGATAAAACCTATTTGAGACCAAACTTGGCTTTCGAATTTCGACTCTTATAGACAGTACTATTTGCATCACGAACAACGAATCAATTTATCATCGTCTCCACACGCTGCAACCTCAAGTGTTCTGTGCCTCGCAGTACGTTTGTAATTCATTTCTCACATCGTATAGGTATAATAAGTTGATTGCAAGAAAACCGATTGTTCAAGGTTCAGGTGCTGCTTAATTAGGTGATGGATGTAAGAGGAGCCAAGCCTACGATCTGCCAAACCGTCTACCAACACCACGCGGGAGTTTTCTGATTAAAACGCAAATTCTATCATCTTAATGCAAAACGTTTGCAGCACAGCAGAAAGAACACCTGACTCCCAAGGCATAATGTTTCCTGGATGGAATAAATTAATACAAACGTTAAAGCCGCACACCAAGCTTTATCAAAAAGCCTAGCCATTAATTTAAAAACCACTAGGTTTTTAGAGTACCCACACCTCAAAAATCTAAGGAGTCATAGAATTACCCTATAAAGAAAACCCCCACATGGGTATACCAAGCTGGTATCGCGTTTCATTACGCCTATTCGTTTATATAACTGATCTAGATTTCGCTCTATCCGCCTCCCTTCATTTCCCGAGCAACCCTTTAGCTATCCGTTATGGCAGGGCAGCCGTCAGTGTGAATCCATCACGCACGGCGCAGCGCCACACAGAAAGCCCCATGGCTGAAGTTCCAGCCGCATGACCTAGTAGTGAGAATACCCCTGCCCCGACCCCGGCCCGGCCCGGCTTGAGGCGGCGAGGGTGTGATTTCTCTCATTAAAACCAGTCACGAAGCTGTGATGGGTGAGCCGAAACATTGCGTATATACTACACTTGTGGCCGCTATGCCGACGCCGACGCCGACGCCGACGCCGACGCCGACGCCGACGCCACCGTGGACGCCGCGCCGTCGTCGAGCCTGGCGAACATCTTCGTGTTCGTGTGCCATTTTGAGAAGGCATAGTCCGTGTAGTAGTCGAGCTCTCGTGGCTATCTCTTCTGGGGCGAGTTTATTTCCAACCCTCTTTTATCCACATTTCTTGACCACCGAACTTAAAAAGGCAAAAATGTTTCCACATGAAACCATATTCTCCGTATCTTCACTGACCAAAATGGGGCCGGATCTTTTATGCTTCATCTTGGGCGCTCGTTTATTTTCGCGGTTTCGCTCCATCCCCAGCACGAAAGGAAACGACGCATCAAGTTTTTTTTTTATTTGGGTCTCGGATGGGGTGCTTTTCTATAGGTACACGTGCTTATTGAACATTGCACAACCTAATATACAATAATGATGTACTCTAGAATTATTGGTCGCACACAATCTTCACTTTCCGCATACAACAATTATTTTCGTGCAAGGGTGTATATATAGGTACCTACTGTAATATAAAGGAAAATAAATTTGTTGTAAAAACAACACGTTTTAAACGTAATTATGAAAAAGAATGTGTTGGATGGTTCCCTCTCTCTGGTCGTTTGTTACGTAAATACTAGGGGGACATATAAATTAATTGTTGACCAAACTTTTCTTGTATCACTTTAATGCTGTTTATGGAGCTAAAAGTTGTGTTACACATATGGCTTAAAATTAAAAAAAGCGAACTTTGTCAGGGTACAGAACTCATGACTCTTGACCTATTAAGGGCTGTATTATAATTTATGACAAATGTTAGCAACATGATCTGTGCCTACATTATTTATTAATGCATTAACCAAAATTATTTTGTAAAACATTTTGTTTTAGAAATCAGGATAAGCTTATTAAATTTTGCCGAATATCCGCTAGCATCTAGCTTGAAATGAAGTTGTCAATGCGTCTATAAAATTAAATCATTGCCTTCATGCCATCTCAACAGAAACGGGAAAAGTTTCTTTTGAGGGACTTGAGGTTTGCTTCAAGAACGACGGAGATAGGAGGGAACTGTGAATGGAAATGAAAAAGAACGGGAAATTGTAGCAATCTTTCCCATTTTCCGGTTTCAATCTTTAGCGAGTATGATGTAGATGCTGGCGTTGAGGTATGGCCACCGACCGCCGTATCCATCGTGACTGTTACTTCTGGACGTTGGGTCCGGCTCAAGGATCTTAGATCCTGAATCCTGGATCCTGGAAGCGACAGCCAATGGACCATGTGACCATGTGCGGTGGTCGTTAAGCAGAGGCTGCTTTATACTTTACGATTCTGTTTGTTGACCTGTTTTAATCCTGTCAAACGAAGGAAGGCCTTGCAGAAATCATGTTCATTTCGCCTGGACCATGGGGGTTGTCTTCAGTATAGATAGTTTGTTCACAATCCGCATTAACGTCAATAATCTGTATCTATTTGCTCAAAGCATGGCATTTCTGTTATGTTATGGCATAGTCAACTAAAATACTATTACCAGTCTTCTCCAAATCGCATTTTTTATGCATTTTACAACTAGAGTCGATGGATTTCTCGAGAAAAACAAATTTGTTTACACACGAATTACAGATTTTCAGTTGAACCCTTTATTTTCTTCTTAACATGAATTTTCTGTACATGGATAAGGCATTTTGTGCAATATTGCTCCTGTTAATTTTCTTTGGCAAGGTATCTGAAGTATTATTATAACGTAAAGAGTAATGCAATTTTGGTATAGCTATGAATGATAATGAATTGATACGTTAGCCTAGACAAGTTTGTTCAACAGCACGATGGTTCAAACCTAGAAGTGGTGAGTTATAAGACAGCAAGATATATCTAATTTCGTGATATTATTTGGTAACTAATTTACATTTTATGGATGTTCACAATAATGCAATGCTCTTAATTTGTTTGGAAATAATAGTCGAATTTGAAAGTGGCATGTTATTTTAAAAACAAAGTGAATAGTGCCAGAGCGGTCAAAGTTGAAACTGCAATACCGGGTATTTGAATTCCTCAGACTCAATGCTAATGCTGTCAATTGGCTATATGGTTGTGGCTGGCTACCTGTTAAAATTTTAAAATTTATTTACATTTTTTGTACTGAAATTCCTGCATACAGCTACAATTTTCTACTAACATACTGGCGGATGCGATTGACGGCATTTTTAATTATAATGCGCCATTTTCCACGATTTGTGAGCGACACCATTCAGCTAGGAATGCCCAGATATTCATTACGCTATTCTACATTCGTTCCAGTGAATTATTAACAAAGGTGGTTATTTCGCTTTTGCCGTGAATTGTTGACAATTCATCACGCGGCCAGTAAATATAGCGTATATGGGTGCGGGTGCCACACGAATGATCCCGTCATAATTTCCATAGACCATGTGTAACATTACCGTACCACCACCAACCACCACCAACCACCACATAGAAACCACACAAATGACGTAGCACAGCTTTCAAGTGCATTTGCATCAAATGGGTTTGGTTACTTATAGTCATAGAGTTCCAACAATAGTGGAAAACGGGTTTACGTATAGAACTAATTGCTCGGCAGATCGAATTTCGGAACATTATGTTGATATTGACATACATCATTAAAAAGAGCAGAGACCGATCGCTTTTTGATATCAAACTGTTTGCGAATAATATACTTTCAGCAACGGTGTAAGCGAAACCAAGAAATTATTACTAGGCGCACGTTGGTAGTTGATTGGAAACTACGTATCCATTTAGCAGAGAAATTCGACCACTTGCGTAAGGAAAACGCATGCCGGCATACGTTTCACGTTCCTGGCAGATGTAGAGGTGCACAGAAGTCACGATCACAGTGTAGTCGACGACGTTGGTACCTATGTCGGCTCATTTTGCGCACCCCTTCGCTACACAGTTTAGATGGCTGACTCTAACCCAATGTTAACCATTATTGTATTATTAACTCTTTGGCCTAGCCACGTTACATAGGCTACGTGTTTTATTGTGTTGTATTTTATGTAGTAAGTTATGTGAGTGGGGGGCTACCCTATGGTATTGCTAACAAAGCATTTCCACACAACCAACCTAAATTATTAATTAAAGTTCGCCACAAATGTTCCACGAAGTTTACTGCAACGGTGTGTGCCTATAAAGTGCACCGCTGAGAGAATGAGCATTCAATTAATAATATTTTAGAGAATATAATATTACTATACATTATTACTTGATTTCACAATTTAGAATAACATATTCTTCGAATCAGGAGTAAAAAATGGTACTGAAATCGTAAAGTTAATACTGACCAAACATGTTTAACCTTACACTCCGCTAAACATAGAGGGTTAGGTTACCATTCAATTTATTTGATTTCATTCGGCTGGAAAAAAAACACTAAATTTTAATGGTACATTTGGGTGCCAGTAAAACAAAATGAGATTTGAGGACGAAAACCAAAATAAACTTTGTGTAGGTACACTCGGCACAGAGCACACCAGCACCGTGCACAACGGCTCCGGGGGACGCGATGCGATTCATGAAATTGCAAGAACAATTGCAATGAGCTATTGCAAGAGCTACTTTAACTATTGCGAGCTAGTTTCCCTGGCACGTATTTTATTTGCAGATGATCGCTGCTAATAATGGAATCCAGATTTCTTCCATCTCATACCCAAAAGTTTCTAAATTGAAAATCAAATATCATCACACTATTTTTAAAGATTGTACAGGTCCTGCGCTCTTGTATTCGTTGTTTCCCTCTCTCGATGTTGCGAATGCAATAATTCGCACCTATACTAGTTATAACGAGGGTATATGGTCTGTATGGCCTTTATTGCCTCTAGATACTTGAAATACATTGAAGAGTTGTGCGTTGGTTTTGTGATGTACTTCACGAGAGGCCCTCTTCGTCAGGATTTACTGTACGCTCCTGCTCCTCAGTATACCGCAAGCATTTTACTCATCGCCCCTCCCCCCCCCCCTTCCCTTACAGACACCGTCCTCCTCCGGCTGCTTTATGTTGTTTTAGCCTCTGCGCACTCGTGTACGATAAACCATGTCCGGGACGAATTCTGCCAAATGCACATAGCATACATATTTACTGGTATTTATAGTCTAAATATACCTACTCATTTAACCCATTTCTGAACTTGCAAACTCTTGCACAAGAACAATAAAATTAAATAAAGTGGAATGCATCGATTAACGATTTAGCGGAAAACGAGGGAGGAGGGGGGCATTTTCTCGACGCTGAATGAAGTGGATTTTCCGGCACGGCACCTCCACCGGGTGCCGCTGAGCACACAGTCAGCAGTGCACAGAGGTGTCGGCGCCGACGGCGACAGCGACAGCGACAGCGACAGCGACAGCGACAGCGACAGCGACAGCGACAGCGACAGCGACAGCGACAGCGACAGCGACAGCGACAGCGACAGCGACAGCGACAGCGACAGCGATAGCGACAGCGACAGCGACAGCGACAGCGACAGCGACAGCGAGAGCGACAGCGAGAGCGACAGCGAGAGCGACAGCGAGAGCGACAGCGAGAGCGACAGCGAGAGCGACAGCGAGAGCGACAGCGAGAGCGACAGCGAGAGCGACAGCGAGAGCGACAGCGAGAGCGACAGCGACAGCGACAGCGACAGCGACAGCGACAGCGACAGCGACAGCGACAGCGACAGCGACAGCGACAGCGACAGCGACAGCGACAGCGACAGCGACAGCGACAGCGACAGCGACAGCGACAGCGACAGCGACAGCGACAGCGACAGCGACAGCGACAGCGACAGCGACAGCGACAGCGACAGCGACAGCGACAGCGACAGCGACAGCGACAGCGACAGCGACAGCGACAGCGACAGCGACAGCGACAGCGACAGCGACAGCGACAGCGACAGCGACGGACACGTGAAATCATTTCCAATCGCGTGGTCAAGCTGATAGCTCTCATTCTAGCTGTTGAAATACCAATGTTGAATCCCGTGCTCATTCGCTACTGCAGAGCTACCGAGCTACAGCAGCACTCATGGTTTCACTTGGAGCGATTGTTTCAATTCGAAGCGTTTCTCTTGTTGGCATTTATTGTAAAATTGAGTGTGCCAGCCTTGATATTCCAACCTGATCGGTGCATTATCGGTGCATTAGTCCGTGTGATTGGAAGGCTGCCGAGTGAAATGTCACATTTACGTTTTGCTGCATAATACTGCGTGCACATTTCAACCTGCGCGGTTCGTTTTATTCTGTAAAGTGAACATTTTGATTGAAACGCGTTGTTGGTGCCGTATTTCCTAGGAGAAAATTCCTCCCAGAAGCTTTATTATTCTGATAAAAATAAGAGTCACACATGGGTATTGTTTATTTTTTTTATCAGCGTGGAACGTTGATGGCTGTTGGCTAATTAAAGTAGAATCGAAAATCTACTGGGAAAATTGTGTAAAAAATCCAAATGTAAAATGTACATTTGCGAACAAAGTACGGCAACAAAATTACTCTATAAATACAACTCTGGAGCAGATAATCGAACAGTCAAAAAGAGACAAGCAAATCCATGTGATAAGAACCGAAAAGAAAGTAAAAAGGAGTGTTAGTGGCTGCGGCGGCGTCGTGTAGCTGTACCTGTATTCGCTCGCTGGCAGTCATTTGTTATGATATCCGTTGGCGCAGCCAGTCGCGACCATTCCGTGACGTGACCCGCCGGGTGATGGACGACCGCTGCGGTGGAGCGGGCGATGCTGTAGGCAGATAGGAGCGGGATGAGACGCCTCCGCCGCCGCCGCCTCCGCCGCCGCCGCCGCCGCCGCCGCCGCCGCCGCCGCCCAGCGACAGTCGAAACCCGTCAAATCGACGCTTTACGCTCTACGCCCGTCGAACATGTAAATAGATATCAAATGACGCTACCGTCCACCGCCGCCACCAGTTCGCAAAAAGAAAATAGCACACTCTGAAATTAATGACTGTGTCAAATAATGAGGCCATTAGCAATTCGATGATTGAATAATGTCAAGTAAAGTCCGCTCAATCACCCTTTGTGTGGTTGTCCATTCTTTGTTAATCGGCGGACGGGTTCTACTTTGTTGTTACGGAAAACAGGAAGCGTTTTAATAAATTGTTGTGGAAAAAGTTGACGCAAGAAACTCCTTCCAGCTCATCAGTAATTAATTAGCATTTTCCTGAGCACTGAGCGGTACAGAGCAGAGACCGAAGATTTTCACTTTGTGCCTTGAAAGGACAGGACTAGACAAAGTGGTCACCCGCTCAACGCTCAGACGCTGAATGATGTACAATCGTTTCTCTTGAGACTCTGTAGTCTGTATACAGATTACAGAGTCTCGTTCAGTAAGCACATATCAAATTCTCTGTTCTCTGTCCGCAAGACGAGCCAGACAATATAATATCTACCTGTACCTCTGCTATCGTATAACTGAAAACACAGTACTGGAGTATAATAACCGTGGGTGAGTAAGCTGCAACTTTGAGGGCTCACCAACCTACGTTCGGTATAAATGAAGGAAATTTACATATTATATATGTTGCATAAACCCATGCATTGGAGATCAAAGCTTGTAATGCCCACAGAGTTATGTAATATTCAATCGATACGCGTTAGTACGGTCACATGGAGACGATGGTACATGGTGTGGATGCTGTGAGATGTTGCTGCTGGAGGCTGAGCCTCTGCCCGTGCATCCAGCATCCAGCATCCAGCATCAAGCATCCGTAAATAATGTAGGCCCGCGGTCGGCTCGTGTGGCAAGTCATGGACCAGCGTCAACAAAATATGGACGCATAGGACGCATTGAACATTGAACATTGAACATTGAGCATTGAACATCGATACTCGGCCAAAACTAGCAAACTTTTAGTGGTGAACTTTGAAAGGTAACAAAAAGTTCGAGGGTGGATATTTTCGATATTTTGTTGTGGAGTGATGCGAAATCGAACTCGTTGCTTTTTGTCAGCGAATTTGTCAGCGAATTTCTGCTGATCGATTTTCACAAATACTTTTGCATTTAAAAATTATAATTTTAAAAATTACTCATTTGTTTTTTCTTGCTTGATTGTTTGTAGATCGCATCTAAATGCTAAAAACTGAAAACACTTTAGTTTGCTTTTAAGGTAAAATTTTGATTCCGTTTTATTTGTGGAATTAGTAATGGTTTGCCTAAATACGTAGACGTAAAATACGTAATCCGAATGAAAATAGCCGAACACTTTTAGAGAATATTATTGGGTGGTCTGCATGTCCCTTATCAATCGTGGGCCATGCACGTATGCTAGTGTTTTTTGAGAGAGTGGACCTACTCGTCTGCCAGCTGGTTTCCATCCTGAAGCTAAAGCTGCGACTGAAGAAAGCTGGAACATAAAAGTCTTGAAAGAACAATGTCACTCATCAGGAGAAATAACCCACACTTTCAGCTATGCCCACACGCAGCTCTAACCGGTGCGTTCCGCTACGAATCCAAGCGTGGCATAATTTTATTTCTGGCTTGAAAGAGAAATGAGCGCACCTAATGGTTATGCCATGGCTCAAACGAAAGCAAATTACTTTTTCGACAAAATACTCTTTTATGATCTGAACGTGATTTTCCGTACTTTTCATTTAACGATGCTATACAATTCGGCTCTATGTCTCGAATATACTTTGAGTAAGTAGGTTTCCATGTATACCTAACTTATTTAGTATTGGAGGTTCGATTTTTGTAGATACACGTGCATGGGATCAGATGTCGAGGCCAAGCTTGGAGCAACCCTAGGGTAAATATATTCTTGTTAGTTTTTCATTTATGTGGCCGAGGTTCTGTTTGATTGTATGGAAGCAACTGCGATCTCTCGTCAAGCCAAAAGAGACATGTTGTAATTTTGTACCATCCTTTCCCCTCGTAGAATCAGCTGCTTGCTGTGTTTATCCAGGGAAGTAGAACATGCTCTCTGCGGTATAGGAAACCTTCACTAAACACTTTAAGCAGAAGTTATGGGTTAGGGGAGTAGAATTGCCTACACATAGTGACCAATAATTGCAGGCAACTGGCAATTTCGACCCGCGAAGGAACTCAGCACTAGCAAAGAGGGTACAGGTGAAGAAAATAGTCCTGACTCCTGACCTCATTGGCTCGATCGTAAAATAACTTTACAATCGCCTTCATGGAAATTATTGATAACGTTACGGGTAACGTTTCATGTGAAATGTATGTACATACTACGTAGTTATTTCAACGGCTTGCAACAATAACCTGAGCCCACCAGTGGGGACCGACAATGCAAAGGTTACAATCATAAGTTGTTTTCGTGTAGAAACTGCGTCGGGTCAGTTGAGGCAAAACATAGTGTACACATTTACACATAATGATTCGAGAAGTTGATTGATTGGATATCGGAAGTGTGGGTATTTGTTTAGTTTGCCTAAAAAAACTGGCATAAACGCACCATATCAGGGTGCGGCAACGCACACCACCCTCATTCCTACACACTTTCTCGCCGAGTGCATCCGCCTAGTGTCCATCAGCAATGGGTCCTGTATGCGTGTCTAACTCAATCTTTTTTCATTCATTTCAGTTTTCGCCATGATCGACGCTACTTGTTGGAAGATCGGCGGGCAAATCTGTACTCCTCTCCTACTCAAGGTAAAACAACGCAATTGTTTCGTATTTTACGTCTTCTTGAAAGCGACGTTATAGTCTGTTTTTGTAAACTTAAATCACGTTTATTTTCAAATTTTCTGTAATAAAATCGTACTTTGCAACATAAATAGAGAAAGGATTCACACGCAAGCTCAGGCTGTGTATTGTTTGCACGATGGTGCTAGTAGCCTGGAGTAGGCAGGTAGATATAGCACAGGTATAGCGGCTAGTACATTTCTCTTCTCGCGTAATTCCGGCCTCGGACAAATGACAATCGCGCTTTGCAGTGAGATACAGTGAGACGCTCCCGCCGTGGCCATAGCCACGGTGGCACCGGAAATTGCAGGAGATAACAAACTAGAGTCGGAGTCCCGCGTGGGCACGCGGAAGCTCGAGGAAAAGAAATTCTCGAGGTATGTGTCGGTGAAAATGTAGAAAGTTTACAAGGGAAAAGGTCTCAGATCAAGACGGGAAATGAGTTTACATTAAAGAATATATATACGTTAAAAAATCGAAATTAATCACGAGGAAAGTCTACGCGGAAAACTAACGGGCGCTTAGTTTTCGCAGGTCAATGAAGAGTATAATATGCGGCGGATAATGGAACTACTTCCACATATCTGCTTATCAAATTCCAAAGGTTAGCAGATAATTAGATTATAGGTTTTCCCGCACAAAAGCCCGTTCTATACCTGTGAGGGTGGCTCGGCAGTGGAGTCCTACCTCTGATCGGGATGCACAGCTTTTGGGAGAGGCTATGACAAAGGCCAGCGGTGCGGCCAACCAACCACACAGTGGGATCACGTCGGCTGCTGCAGTTACACAATTTCCCATAGGTGCATTATGTAACAATTTGCACTGTGCAATGCCAGTTCCAGCTGCGCGCACGAATGTCACAATTAGCAACAAAAGATCAATTATGTGCCACATTTTCAATCATTTTGCACACAATCGAACAACGGTACCATAACTAAATTCTGTTGATAATAACTATACATGGCTGGAAAAACATTTTCGCGAATTAATGTATAATAATATGTGCAACGCAACCCAAACTTTGAACATAGAACGAAAGGAACATGAGCTGCCTAACAGGATCCATATCATTATTTCCTCGCTAGAGTAACACTGGCTCGTCGATCGTGATTTATGTTCACTTCCAGGAGGATCTGGACATGCCGTCATGTCATCATGGCAGTGTCACATGATGGCGCATGATGGCGCATGATGGCGCATGATGGCATGACGGCATGACGGCACGGTGGCACATGATGACACCAATGATTTGTGAAGTATCGCGCACATGCGTTGTCAGTGCGAATCGCGATTGCGATACAAAGGCCACTATCTCTGAATGGCTCACCATTCATGGCTTTGTCAAAGATAAACATAATAAAACATGCTAGGCATACTAGAAGGATAATCTTGCCCTCATCATAGAGCGGCCATTCCTCCTTTTGTGCAGACTGCCACACACACGTATACCCACACTCTCACACCTTAAAGTACCACACACACACACACTCACACACATTCACACATCGTGCCTAATTAGTTTTCGTCGGCTATCGTCCGCAGCTATGCCACGGAAAACTGAAAAGCCAGGCGTCGTCGGCGTCGGCGTCGCCGTCGCCGTCGCCGCCGCTCCTTTCACAAACACCCATTTCCAGCGTCTGCACAAACCCTCACCCAGCCCAGTTCCCACTTTCGGGTTTCGCCCGTTCATCCAGCCAAAGTGCCAGCCGGGCATGTTGCTGGGTGGGTGGTGGGGGGGGGGGGGGATGGCTCCTCTGTCCGCATGTTATGCCAACTCTTTCCGCCAATTTCGCCCTTTATGTCAAAGATAAGGACAGTTCGTCTTTCATGCTGCACGCCTTAGTTTTCTCTTTCGACACAGTTTGATAAGTTTATGACAAGATTGTAAAATATTTAAAGGAAGCTATCAATTCGAGTCTTTCTAGGATGCTATAAAGTGGGATTGGTTTTGCAGATCATATTTCAATTAGGCACTAGTACCATCCCCCACCCTCCCCAAATATTTTAACTCCAAAAAAGACAATTTACATAATTAGTATGAGTATTCAAATCTTTGATTAATCCATTGGAAAAGTTTGGAAACAGTAATGAGAATTCATGGATTAAATGAATCACAATTTGAAAAAAATCAATGTCACATTTATATTCAAAGATCTCCGGATGCTGATGAAATTCTCTCTAATGTTCGACTTCGTTTTTCATTCTCGGGTATAATGAATGATTTTGATCCGGCTTAATCGCGCCTCTCGAGTCAATTATTGGAAATTAGCAATAGCCTGTTGAAAATGTTTTTGGTGAATAGCAAAAAGGTGACGTATTACAGATGCATCGTAGTGTTTTAAATACCTGTCATAGAGGGATGAAGGAAAATTCTCTTTTGGATTCTGATTACTGATTAGGTTAATAATCACCCATTACGCCATGATATTGGGGTAAGCATTACCCCAAAAAAATTATGATGCCTCCTTCTACCACCGTGACATTTTATTTCCTCAATACCTTTAAATGTAATGTAACTAATACGACCAAACCATGGTTTTTCGAAAAATGTCGCGTAATTTTGTTTGTCTCTTCGTTATATATTGCATCGTAAACTAGCTGGTATGGAGCTAGCTAACTCGTTTCATCTTATTAGACGATAATATCGTTTACGAGCCTCTCTCATCGGATTCACTGCTTATAGTCACCTCTGCTCCTCTCGTTGCCAATTGTTTATGGCTCTCTTTGTTACTCTTGAGGGAAATTCAATAGCCTGGTCTCACTCACTAGGCTCGCAGCTCCCTATAAAACATTGGGTCTGGCTGGCTCGCAGCCTGAAGCACCCTGCTAGGCCGCACTGCAGCAAAGCTCCACTCTCCAGGATGCAAGGCACCGCCAGCCCCACCAGCCCCACCAGCCAGCAACGCAGCCTGAGCTTTCACCCTACACTCGTCTTGAAACTACGGTGGAGCCCGCCGGTCTACCCAAGTCAGCTACGAACCAATCGACTCCAATCGGCTAGTACCTAATGGAACTGGAACATTTTGTAATCGTTCCCAAAGATAACACAATGCAACCTTGGAGTCTAAACAGTATCAAAGGCAACAACACGACACTGTCAATCTGGGGCAAGATGGTTTTCAATTCACAATCAATTACTAGCCACCGGTTTCTGAAAATCATTGCGCGTTGAGAAACCGCAAAGATACCGAAACCTTGTATGCATATTTGCATACAACAGCTCCAGTTGTAAGGCTGTGCAATGGCAAACTCACATGAATTCTAGTGTGGTCTGGATTTGTGTTCTGAACTCCGACGGACTCGCCGAACTAAGGAGATCGTATGGGACAGCGGGTGACCAGAGGTGAACGAACAGACACAGACTAATGCAAATTCAATCCTGCGGGGAAATGCTTCTGTCAGATCTTAACAAGACAGTGCTATTACAGCTCTGTCTTATTTCTTAAGTTCGTTTGCGATTTGATTGAGCGAAGAGAAGAGGCCACTTAAAATGCAGGGCGATGCAACAAGCAACGTGCCGCGCATAAAATGCACCGTGCGACGATGCAGCGGTGCACGGTGCAATGCCATCTGCAACTGCGGCAATGTTTGGAGACCGGGACTACGGACTACGGAGTACGGACGTTACGGACGCTACTCGGGAATATTGGATTATAGTACATTATTTGCGATGCAATGTGAAGTATTTATGCAGGGAATAAGTTCTAGGCATACCTATAGTTGTATACCTTAGCGTAATTAATATTCAGAGGTCGTCGCCTTTATCTTAGAATGCTGGGTTACTGCATGAAGATTTATTCCAGTCAAATGAGATGCTCATTGGACGGGACAGAACTAAGGAGCAGTTTGGGTTTATTGCATTGGATTTTGGGATGAAAGCCAAATTTTGTACATATATTATGCTTTATGACAAGACCAGAGAAGGTGGTGATTATATTCAAATGAATTGTGTGATGGGAGGCAGGCTCTCAGTGTGACCTCGTACTTACGCTGAAACCAGAGTCACGTTTCTACGAGTTTAAATATTTTAGGCGTTTTGGGTCCTTTATATATACTAATACATTTATAGTGGAAAATGTACAAACTGCTGGGAAATGATATGGTGCTTTTTATTGATTTAAAAAATTATTTGTGGAAAGTGAAATTAATCTTCCTCTCCCTACCAGCCGATAATGGTTTAGACGAAGCCAAATTCACCCCCCCCCTGCCCCACTATCGTAACTTTGTTAAATCGTATATCGAACCGTGGATGATTCGAAAATTGAATAACGGTTATCATAAGACTAAATCAATACAAGTTTTCAAGTGGATTTCCACTCTCTCGTAGTTTGGCTCCCCGAGGAGTAGCACGCGTTCACAGATATTCTTTTATCAATATTGACCCCTGAGTTGGTCCTATACCCACCCACCCACCGACCTACCTACATACACACACCACCCGCCTATACCCCCTCCCTCCCCCCCCCCCTCTCTCCACCCAGCGCTTTCATCCACAAGAGGACGAAAACACTCATTCCCTTTTGGCTTTCCCACATCCAACACCAACACAGAACTACCAGCAAATCTGCGTTTTAAAAATTAAATGCGGGACTGTAGTGTTCGTTTGTTCGTTTGTTCATTTGTTTGTCAGCCAATATTCCCTTTGTTTTACTGTAGCCAAATATCGCCATTCATTCATTCATTGCTCCATTGGAACTAAGTTGCTATAGTTCAAAGACGGGCGCTTATTTTCAGCCTGAATTTAAATGCACGTTAATAGCACGAAAGCACTATTTATATCATAATTGTGTACTTATTAATAGATTGTTTCTTCTGTTCACACAAACAGCGTGCATGATAGAGTTTATTAATTGTTATTTATATATATATTTATAGGCATCGATTTTGTACTTGACAATGTGTCCCAAGCATCGCTGAAAAAATGTCCATGCTATTGAATTTAGAATAATAACTGCTTGGTGAACGGTTCAAGCTGGCATCACGCCTACGCTATACGCTATACGCTTGACGTTACGCGCTTCAGCCGGCACTCTCAAAGTATTGAACTGATGCATATAGATGATATGCTGGTGCATTGCATGAGGCGAGTTGGGGTCTCGAGTTTCTTATAATAGGATGATTAAGGTGTTGCAAGTTTCCTCGGCATGTGTCTTGTAGAGAGCGGCAACGGCAACGGCAAAGGCAAAGGCAAAGGCAAAGGCAACGGCAACGGCAACGGCAACGGCAGGCAGGCAGGCAAGCAAGCAGCTCAGGGAAGACATTATGACCTTAATATCCCTCTATAAAATGACTCGCCTCACCTCCATTAGTCAGTCACGCCATTTGCTCGCGTCCTGCTGAGTGCTGACTTATCACAATGCAAAACGAATCTGTCTCAGTCTTTCATTACTCGTAATTCATAATAAATGTGTCAAGACAAACGTTTGTATTTGCGTACGTTCTGCAATATACCTTAGATATTTGATAAAAATAAGCAGAGAATTTTCTTTTTGATATCCGGCGATTAGATTTTCAGTCAGCAAGCGTTGCAGCAAGTAGTTTCTGAACGTCGAAGTACAATTTCAACTGTTCTAGATTCAAAGCATTCAAATATGCGATGCATAAATGAAACACATCCTATTTCTAAATTGACCTATATAAAATAAAGATAAACTCCGTTTTCGAGAAATCACCGTCACATCTAGCATGATATTGTATAATTTTCTCGGTACATTAATTAAATTTCTCCAGGTAACAGTAAGCCGAACCCCAGTTTCTGCAACTACCAGATACCATATCCACAACAGGCTGCTGGTTGATCAAACTCGAATTATAATAATTAATTGCGTTAGTTATCTACCTGAGTATCAGCTAATATTTCCGTACTTCCGTACACACCCCGGCGTTGCATCCCCTTCGCTTGATTGAATCGCGCCCTGACTTGCATCCGCCTGCATGCCCTCGGCTACATTTCACTGCACTTTGTCTGCGCTTTGCCTGCGCTTTGACTGCGCTTGGGCTGCGCTTTGCCTGCGCTTGGGCTGCGCTTGGGCTGCGCTTGGGCTGCGCTTTGGCTGCGCTTTGGCTGCGCGCTGCACCGCCGAGTTTGCACTTCGGAGGCTGCGGGGCGAAAGGGCGAAAAAGGTGCACGAGGTGAAAGGAGAGAAAGCAGAGCAAGGAGTGAGCAGAGCTACTGAGGGGCGAGGAGCGGCCCATTCCAAGGTGCCGGCCGCCTGGCGCTCCGTTGACCCTCAGTGAGCTACGCTGAGCTGACCTTGTTTGCCCTCTCCATCGATCGGTTCCCAGCTCGCTCTCTCAATGCATCGCAATTGGTCAACTATCTCTCTGCAACCCCCTCCCCCCCCCTCCCAAAGACAAGTTAATCCAAGCTTATACGGGCATGACCAGTTTAAAATGTCCTATTAGGTATTATCCTACCTATATAGCAACACAATTCCTGCTAAATGCTTGGATTACTCTGAAAATATAAAAAGTATATCTCCTCTCACTTAGGCGCACGCATTATGGGAAATAGTTTACACACCTGTAATGGCCACAAAGTTTATTGGGTCTAGTATCCAGTGGCACGCGATCGCTGTTTGTGTCGTACAAATGCATACGACTCGGCGGCGGTGGCTTTGGGAGCTGTAGGCCAACGATACTGCTTAGGTAGCTACGTGATGAAGAAATGTTGCCCATGCAGTCGGGACAAATGGAAAAACGATACATTATTGTATCGAATCTTTTGGCGGCAATCTATGTTCTCAGCCTATAAATTAACAATCACTTAAATGTTGGGCATTACGTGCTCAGGGTTCTGTGTTGTATTTTATGGAAATCACATGCACAAGCGGGTCAAATGTTGCGTGCTTTTTAAAATCAGTATAATTTACATATTCTTTATTGAAGGTTTCGGGACGGAAGTATTGATGACAAACGTTATGGCACTTTGATAATTTTCAATCAAAAACTATGGAAAACACGAAGATGTTGGTAATAAAAGTAGGGTATATACCAACGCAATAAATGCTACTTTCCGTATTTGCTATTTGCTCGTAGAAATTTGGGCATTTCGTATCCACGGGGAAAGCGCCACGCTTTTGTCAGTGTGCGTTAATGCTTTATATGGATTTGACGGAAGCATGCAAAGCTTTTCATAACTGAGGAGCTGAGATATATATCCACGGGGTATCTCTTATTACATGCCCTGGTTTTAATTTCTGCCGCCCGTTTACTATGCAATAAATCAGATCCTTCGTAGTTTGTAGGAGCCAGCCAGTTTTTGTGCGAGCAGGCAAGAAGCAGTTATGTGCGGCTTGGATTTTAGGGGCACCATTATCTAGGTTTTTTGCTCTCTGACAGTTTCCATTGTGATAGAAAAATGCCGAGAAAAGGCGCGGAAAACAATTTTCACATCTTCAGTATCAAACTTTATAACACATCGGCTATAATGTAAATAATACACACACACACCTACCTGCAAATTTATTTGCGTTTTCATTAAATTGATCATGCAAATATTAAAGAATATTGACTGCGTTCCCATTATAACCAACAGCTAGAACACATGTCACAAATTAACAGAAAGAGAGGAAGAAGGAGAGGGAGAGGGAGAGAGAGAGAGAAAAACACAAAAAATATTATTCTCATGCCAGTTTGAGATGGTGGTTATAATTGGCTCTACATACGAAATAGTCTCTTCTCATAACATTGCCACTTTGATGAGGCGCGTAGCTCTCGCTAAGGCAAACTCTTGTGAGCTTTCGAATGCAGGGAGTATTTCATTCGAAAAATTGCGAATCGTGCTCTTAAGAATGTCATGTATTTCTTAAACAACAAATGGAGTGAAGTGACTGAGCCCGGAGGCCGGGCATAGCTTGAAAGGCGTTTTAATAATTCATCTTATGCACTGTGATGAACAGAGTAATGAAGATCGACAGAGAACCATAGAACCTAACCCAGTCTAGCCTGACATGGCTTGCTAGTTGCTTTGCTTGTAAACATGATTAAACCCATGTGCAAACTACAGCACTATATTCGACTACCAAGTCAACCAAGTCAACCAAGTCAACCAAGTAGGACGGGACGAAGTGTATAGCGATGAAGATGCCGATGCGAGCTTCCACTAATAAAATAAAGTTGCCTTAGTTTCCGTTGTTTTTAGTCCCATGGTGGAAAATGTGCGACGTCAACACTGGAAATAGCACAAATTATGAACCCTCTACCATAGTTCACGGTTGTTTTAGTAAACAGTTTCAACTTCCACGCAGGCCTTTTTATGCCTAGATTTCGAGCCACGTTCCTACTGCGGCATGTGTTGTCTTCTCTCCAGTGTCTATGATTTAAGCCAGCGAGTGCTTTAAGTTGTCTGCCATTTGTCATCATTTGGCTATGTTGCTCTCGACTGACATACAATTTCGAAAAAGATTAACTAAAAAAACTTTTCGAACTAAATCACTAACAGGCGTGTGCCACAACAGACCTTTCAAATTTAACTACTGCCAAGAAGAAACTTTTTGGTCCTCGATTCCCGACAGACACAAACAAATTCGAAACAGTGATCTCGAAATTATCAATTTGATAAAATATTGATTCGTATTTAATTGCCAGCTCCTTTCATTGCTCTTGACTACATTTCGATTGATACCAAGCCATCCGGAAGACTTCAGCAAGGGTTGAGTTCGTGAAAGAAAATGGAACGATGGCAACATCTATCATCTCCTTATATTAAAACTGTAGCAAGCGGCCAGGATGACGCTTTACGGGTTTCCACTTTCCAGTCGAGCAGATGACTTGAGAAGTCGAGATTCAGAACGCGTTGGCGTGTGGAGGAGGCAGAGGAGCAAAGGAGGCGGTGGAGGCGGTGGAGGCGGTGGAGGCGGTGGAGGCGGTGGAGGCAACGGAGACTAGGCGCGTCCATACCATTGCATAGACCGAACAAGACAACTCATCCCTGCTAAAAGAAATATCCTCCCATGTGCAACATCTAAAGTCTACTTGGAATTATCTTTTCATCCTTCTATAACTTTGTCCTTTGATGTTCTTTCTGCCAATTGTTCCTTCTCACGTGTTAGTTCAATTTCAACGGTGCCTTCTAATCAAAATACGACTTTCTTTCTGCGTTTCATTTAGTAAGTAACGGGAAACACTATATGTTATGTAGTTGCAAATTGTATAACGTTTTTTTGTAAGCACTCGTTTATTGGATGACGCCATGCGAAATATCACCATGTTCCTGCTTTAAAATATGTCATATCGAAAATTCAACTATGTGTGTATGCAGTTTTTACTGTGTTTATACGAGTTCCTGCAACCTTTTCATTTCAATCGGACTGGTGTACAGTCATATCCGACTGGGTGCTGTCAAGTCAGATCTCAATGTACCAGACCAGTCACGCGTTTCACTGGGGTCCAGCATCCAGCATCCCGTATTCAACTAGAAACCCAGTGTCACGTCTTGCAGCAACTTCGTTTGTACTCGTTCCTAATTATTCACACTCCCTATCTCACTCCGAGAGGGTTGACATCTTTCATAAACATTAGCTCTGAAAGGGTTGTCAAAAAAGAAAAGTAATAGCGATTTCTTTCCCGTACTAATCCTGACGGATGACATATACAAGTGTCGCGACTAATTTTAGGATATATTTAGAAACCACTTGAGTATTTTTGTCATTTATCAATCGTTCTTTTAAATCGTAGTGCTAGCAAAGCCGTAGCTCTAGTTTTGGCCAGGGTCCCAAAAGCGTTAAAAATTTCATCGCTGCATGCATATGGAAAGTCTAGCAACCCGCTAAGTTCTTCTGTGACAAATTCCCATGCATAATGTTGCTAAGAATAAGAAAGCTACGCATATTTTATTTATACAACCTCCAATCGATATTTTGCTATCGAGATGCCACGCTTTTCTATATTAACCGTTTAATTTTTCACTGACGCAAATTCCATTTTCATGTTTAAATCATTTGAAAGTTTTCACTTTTTTCATCTGACAGCGCTTGATTAAAACCGGGAACGAAAACATTGTTTTAGCGAGCGTTGTTCGCTAGTTTGTAAAGGCCACTGCATTCTTCGCCGAGGAATTTGTTTATATTTTAGATGCGTTGTTTTCTTTTCAACAGTTTCCGTGCCTTAGCGGTAAGTTTTTTTGCTTAAACTTTTAAAACTCTTACCCTGTCGAAAAGTTAAATTTAATTTGAATATACAAGTAGAATCTAAACACTATCAGTCTAGATAAAGATACATGGAGCTCTTATAAGAAAAGTTTTGGTCCGTTTATATTGCACCCAATTGTCCGAGCCGAGTAACAAAACTCCACTCGCAAAATACGCCAGAAAATACATTTAAATTGAATGTTTCAATAAAGGAAAAGTCAGGGAGCAATATGCCTGTACAAAATCAGCTTGGGTACGCTTCTCTGTTAGGTGATCTTCATATTATATTCAAACACGGTGGTTGCTTGGAGTGTATTGCGCTAGATCGTAGCACGAACGCTGGCTCTCAGACTGGAATGGGGGTGACACAGACAAGTATGTATTTTTTGCTCTATTCCAAAAAAATATATATCCCCACTAAGGAGATTTTTTTGGTATTTCTTTGTTCATTTGTTTATTTGTTTATTTACGTATTTATTTGTTTGTTTATTTATCTATTTATCTATTTATTTATCTATTTATTGATCGATCGGGACCTATGTTCATAAAACTGATTGAGAAAAGGTGGAGTAGGTTGACAAGAAACACAGCCTCTCTGCTCTTTCGAAATTAGGTATGTAATTCGTTGAAAGCGATTGTTATTCATGTAAAAGCAAACGGTTCGCTGAGTTTTTAGGTCGAAAGGAAAGTGATGAGTGCCATGAGGAGGAGAGGGGGGGAGGGGCAGGAGGGGCCATGCGGAACCCTTCCGCCCAAGAGAACCCTCTTTGTACCTAAAAAGCCCGTAAAAATAATGACTCGATTTCTTACTACAATATTCACGTTTGCCTAACGCACAACGTAAACTTCTCATTCTTTATACAATCTCTGTTAGGATGTTTTTTTGCCAACGTAAAAAGTGGCTTCTTAACCAGGACAACACTGCAAAAAAGTATCAGAAGTTGAGTCACACGCATCATGGCATGATCTCGAAACAAATGCCCCTGAACGCAGCCCGCAGAACAAACGCAGTCACGAAACACAGTACACGATTAGTAATCCGAGGAACGAATGCCCCTGAACGCAGTCCGCATAACACACGCAGTCACGAAACACAGTACACGATTAGTAATCCGAGGAACGAATGCCCCTGAACGCAGCCCGCAGAACAAACGCAACCACGAAACGCATTACATGATGAGTAAGTCCCAAAAACAAGTGCCCCTGAACGCAGCCCGCAGAACACACGCAGTCACGAAACACAGTACACGATTAGTAATCCAAGGAACGAATGCCCCTAAACGCAACCCGCAGAACAAACGCAACCACGCAACGCATTACATGATGAATGAGTCCCAAAAACAAGGGCCCCTGAACGCAGCCCGCAGAACACACGCAGTCACGAAACACAGTACACGATTAGTAATCCAAGGAACGAATGCCCCTAAACGCAACCCGCAGAACAAACGCAACCACGAAACGCATAACATTATGAATGAGTCTCAAAAACAAGGGCCCCTGAACGCAGCCCGCAGAACAAACGCAGTCACGAAACGCATTACATGATGAGTGAGTCCCAAAAACAAGGGCCCCTGAACGCAGCCCGCAGAACACACGCAGTCACGAAACACAGTACACGATTAGTAATCCGAGGAACGAATGCCCCTGAACGCAGCCCGCAGAACACACGCAGTCACGAAACACAGTACACGATTAGTAATCCAAGGAACGAATGCCCCTAAACGCAACCCGCAGAACAAACGCAACCACGCAACGCATTACATGATGAATGAGTCCCAAAAACAAGTGCCCCTGAACGCAGTCCGCAGAACACACGCATTCACGAAACACAGTACACGATTAGTAATCCAAGGAACGAATGCCCCTAAACGCAACCCGCAGAACAAACGCAACCACGCAACGCATTACATGATGAATGAGTCCCAAAAACAAGTGCCCCTGAACGCAGCCCGCAGAACAAACGCAACCACGAAACACATTACATGATGAATGAGTCCCAAAAACAAGTGCCCCTGAACGCAGCCCGCAGAACAAACGCAACCACGAAACGCATTACATGATGAGTAAGTCCCAAAAACAAGTGCCCCTGAACGCAGCCCGCAGAACAAACGCAACCACGAAACGCATTACATGATGAATGAGTCCCAAAAACAAGTGGCCCTGAACGCAGCCCGCAAAACAAACGCAACCACGAAACGCATTACATGATGAATGAGTCCCAAAAACAAGTGCCCCTGAACGCAGGAACGCAGTCCGCAGAATGAACTCAACCACGAAACGCATTACATGATGAATGAGTCCCAAAAACAAGTGCCCCTGAACGCAGCCCGCAGAACAAACGCAACCACGAAACGCATTACATGATGAATGAGTCCCAAAAACAAGTGCCCCTGAACGCAGGAACGCAGTCCGCAGAATGAACTCAACCACGAAACGCATTACATGATGAATGAGTCCCAAAAACAAGTGCCCCTGAACGCAGCCCGCAGAACAAACGCAACCACGAAACGCATTACATGATGAATGAGTCCCAAAAACAAGTGCCCCTGAACGCAGGAACGCAGTCCGCAGAATGAACTCAACCACGAAACGCATTACATGATGAATGAGTCCCAAAAACAAGTGCACCTGAACGCAGGAACGCAGTCCGCAGAATGAACTCAACCACGAAACGCATTACATGATGAATGAGTCCCAAAAACAAGTGCACCTGAACGCAGGAACGCAGTCCGCAGAATGAACTCAACCACAACACAATTTTTGTGCGATATTAGCATCGCCACCAAGATATGCGGTTTCTCGCAGATGACCACGCAGTCCACTAACATAACAAAATGCAGTTATTTATTTTTTTTTATGTTTTTCATCGCATGAACAGTAACACTAAGTTTACAGCTAGTAAACATTGTGTTCGCCCACTCTTTGGGCTCGGAATGTTGGGCGCACAGCAAAGCAAATAAAAAATGGCCGACCAACGACAGTTGCTTTACTGTAACATTAAGTGAATGATTTCCAAGTAACAAATTGTTTTTCGATCAGAAAATAGTATTGCTTAGTGTTTATACTTTTAACGCTTTACTTCCTGTCTATACACCACTCAAACAAAACTGAAAAAACGAAATCATGACGTTCAACAGAACCCCATTTTTCAATTGTGAGCGCCAAACCTTGCGCGCCGCAGCAAAATGTTCAACATGTTCAACGATCGCTCACAAGTTGCGTCTCAATCTGTCACGTGACAAAGTCGCGGGCTGTAATTGGCTGATCGAAAGCTAGACTTGTGAGCTAGCGCTAAATGAGGCAACGGTCACTATCCTATTGTTAATTTCGTTATTTAAACTTGAGCTATTTTTTTTGTGTGGGAAATTCAAGAACAATTCCACGAAACAATTAGTAAGATGTTCCAGTGAATGTCCTGGCCAGATTGCCTTTCTAAAGAATGGTCTTTGTCAAGTTTGTGGCAGTCACAAAAGACAAACAGCTGCCTCTTTTTAAAATTACATTAGCCTGTCCAGATGACGTATTATGGTACCCCTGGATGCAGCCCGCACTACAAAGTCAACCACAATACTCAAATGTTGGTATTACTACGGATTAAGATTACCACCAGATTACAGGTAAAAACAAATCAACGGCTTCAAGAGAAGACATGTTGAAAGCTAGTGGGTATATCCTGGACCATTATAAAGTTATGTTCTATATGTATGTTATAAATTATAATAACGTTATTTTAAGTACAGACGACACTCCAACGTGTATTAAGTTACACAAAAACTCAGCCGCAGAGAAAAAATCGAATTATAAAAAAATAAAGGTAAATGAACGTATTTATAATACCCAATCGAACCTTACATAGTAAAAAAAAAAATTAATAAAACCTTATAAGCATATTAATCCATGGAAAAACAATTCGCTATACAATTGATAAGTAACTAGCACCTTAGCTGTCCACCACACGGCGAATGATATCCAATGATGCTCCTAAATGCAGGCTGCAGAGCAAATCTCGGCTCCTCCACCTTTTGTGATTATTCTTCTTGATGATGGAAGACATCATTACTAATCCCATATCTCGCGAAAGATAATGATAATGATGATGATGCGATTGAGTGATAATGAATAAGATGATACACTTCTCCTCGCCTAAAAGGAAGAAGGGGACGTCCAGTTCCGGTACGCGACCTCCTCTTTTCGAACACTTTTGGGTCAACTAGCTAAACATCCTTTCCGATTAGTACGGTTCACAATAAATAAAAGGATTTCTCCACTAATCGATGCTGTATATAGGTTTAAAGGCAAAGTGAGAGAAGTTTTTGTGCTAAATTTCATCCCTTAATTCTGTCTCTCCCGAACAGAACTGAGCACGAATATGATGGTTACCCATTAAAATATGTTAGATATTGCCTCTGAACGCCACCCGCAGAGCAAACTCGGCTCCTCCATATTTGAATTCAAATGTATTGTTCATTGAGATAGAAAATTTTATTGATAGTAATATTATTGCTATCGTTCAATAATATTCCCTTGACTTATGTGAATACACCAAAATAATGCCAGCACTTCTCCTAAACGCAGCCAGCAGGGCAAACTCGGCTCCTCCATATTTCTAGCGGTAAGTACTTTATGCATACAGGTAACGATATATAATTTTTCATGAAATAGCATTCATATTGACAAGTACATTAAGTATAACGAATAACCTCTCAAGACTACTTCCAGCTCTGCGTTCTTTTGGACGCAGCCAGCAGAGCAGACTGAGCTATTTTTTTTGTACACAACTTCTAAATGTGAAATACATTCAGTAAATCTCAAAACACGCTCTGATTATTAGATCTGCTCATAGGGTGAATCATTGACCCTTCGCTGTCGAGCTCCTTTCTTTATGCTTTAGTAACTGAGCAAATTGACGCCACTTTAATGATTGAATTGCATTTGATGAAAGCGGCTTAAATTGCATTATAAGTAGAAAAAAGGATACAACATGAAAATAACGATAGTTTTTAGAGTTTTACCGTCAACGTTAGTTTTCTGAACGAGATTCTAGCTGGAAAAGTCAACATTTTCACCATACCGGGATGTGCGCACATAATCTGATTTCTGTACTGGCTTGATGCACACTGTTTTAATTACATTTCACCTAACTCCATTATTCTGCACGAAGGTTTTTCGAAACACTTTGACACCTTTTCTGCAGAGGTTCGAGTGAAAATTTAAATTCTTGTTTTAACGCTATAGAATCACGACCTGCCATGCCGTCGTCATTCCAATATGGCTGCCTGCTACATGCGTCATGCAATTCCATGGTTCCTCGGTTCTTCTCTCTGAGTTTTAATCTCATGAAAGACAACTATATCCAATCGTATATTCAGGTTGGGTATTACTAGTATATACTTCGTAGTTAGTTCTAAAATGTGTACTAGTGTGTCTTGCTCTCAAAGTTGCTAAAGTTTGGCCATTTTCAGAGATATTTGTCAATATGCAACAATTTTTTTATTTATTTACTTTACTCTAACGTCGAGATTCTTGGAGATAAAATAAATATCTCGTTGCAACGTTTTTCGTAAACTTCGGCAGAGCATTCTTTCAGGAAAGATTTTGATTAAACTGTCCCTCAGTAAATAACGATACAGCGGGGCCTTTTTGCATCAGTAGCTTCTAGAATAAAAACATAAATCGCAGCTCGAAGTTGCAACTAGTGTTGGTAGATGAGTATTTAGTTTTAGCTTAACAGCCGCTAGAATGCGCTCGTTGTGAACTTATTCGGAGCGCTATTTATTTCAAATATATTCTCTGCTCTTTTTTGATGATGAAATTAATCATATTTCGTAAGTCTTGATTAAAATCAACTCAAAAAAGTCAACTAAAATGACTAGAGAAAGTAATTCGTAAAAGGAACTAGTGAGAAAAATATAAAAGTAACTTAACTGATTGTAAGTGACAGTTATATTCGGTATCCATTTGTGTTGCTTCCTTCCTATTATCGTGTCATATATTTTATCTCTCGATGTCAGCTGAGAAAAGTCTGTTCCAAATGCTATCTTCTGTGGAAACGTCAGATTCTGAGATCTGATGTCGTTCCGCTTTTAGCACTTCGGCCGATGCAATTTGAACTGAAGTTTGAGGGACTGGCTACGCATGTGTCGTTCAAAACGCATAATCTTTAAAAAATATATATAATTCTGTTACAAATACACCTTATGATTGGTTTCAATAGTTTTTAACGCCATAGAGGAAAATTCGTATATTTATTTATTTGCCACGTTCAAAATTTTTATGTATTATATTAAATTAACTGTTATGTTATGCATGTAGGTATATTCTGATTAAACAAAAAGCAAACGAATGATTTAAAATTTGGGAACATGGTCAAAGAAAACACACTGGAATTTTAAGGGAAGTAAACGAAATTGAATATCAATTAAGGATGAAGCAATGCTACTATACGTAGTTTGTAATAACACCATGTAAACGACTAAAGCTTCTCGTTTTACTTTCCAGCATTAATTTTTAATTTATCCTACACCTACCCGAGGTTGTCCAAGGCTTTCCAATGCATAATCAGTCTAACCTTCCATCATGAACCATTATGGTTGTGTATCTAGACGAGCCATTTACGGAGTATTCAACGCCGAGAGCAAATATTTTGGTTTTCAAACCCAGGCGCAAGCGATCTTCAAAGGTATTTACTTTGGATGTACAACAAGCAAACACTGCGTATGTTTGGTATGGTAATATCAAGAGAATACGATCCTGAACCGGCGACCCAATCTTATGAATATTCAGCACCCCGAGGATCGGGACTGGAGAAGATTTAACGACAATAAGACGAGGTGATATCCTAAATATAGACCACGTTGAATGAGACTTCCCTAAAACCGTTTTGCCTTCCAGATATAAAATGATATGAGTAGTATTATATTATCTTTTTTCATGAGTTTTCTTTATTTTGAATGCTATTTGTTTGCGATTCTTCGGGGACTAGACAGCCGCAAGCACTAGAACTTCCCATGGTAAGCGCATATCAAATCCCGCTAAAATGTTTAATGCAATTTTATTTACCAGATAGATATTGCCGAAGAAATATGATTGGGGGCGAGCACCTTTATTTGCAATTCTTATTTGGTTGCAGCCCTTTCGGTGAGTGAGCATAGAAATTACATTATAGGAGGCGGTTGGCAGTATTAGAATAGACGGTGAAAAGAGGCAAGATGCTAAGAGAAAACAAGGATCCGGGAAGGGTAGGTATAGAGCCAAGTTATTGGAAAGGGGCCGGGCACAAAACCAATTTTGTAAATATGACTTGCTATCTTATCCAAGCTTTCATTATGTTCGCAGAACGTCAACAGGGAAGTTTTTTTATGCAGGCAAGATATTTTGTTTTACATTTTTAAAGAAACTCTTCCTGTAAAAGAATGAAATATTTTTAATCTAGCATTTTACTTTTATTACACTGCGAAGGCAGGAGAGCAGGTATCATTCGCAAGGCTTGCTCTTAACGAAGCGAGTGTACTGCGAAACGGGTAGGTAATTTATGTAGATTGGGTATATCTGGTACTGAATAGCATATTAATGGTCCATCTCTAAAAAACTTTGTTTTGAATATATATTTTAGACAACTGAACGTATTTTTCTTTAATGTGTCGAACCCTCGAACAAGACGTTATAAAATAATGCCGATAAATTATCAAAACTTTACTATTTTCTTTGCAGCCATCTTTTTTTAGTTAAACAAGTTTTTGATGATGTGATTTGTTGTCGTATGCGGCAGAGTGTTGGGTGTGTGGGTGGCGTAAGGGTGGTGGGAGGGGAGGGGAGGGGGAGCAATGGCGCGGGGCGCTAAGGGCTTCTTTGTGTCGGGGCTGGGGTGTCGGGGCTCAACTAAATTGTGTGTGACTGTTTGACAGTATAAAGATGAGCTTTTTAGGGGAAGAAAGGTCACAAGTTTGGGAACAACATTAATTCTGCGATAGTTTATATAGACAGGGCCGTCACCCTGCTGTTGTTATTAATGCAACCTCCCTGGAGCCACGTTCGTCTCCGAGCGTCTATGTGGAATCCAAGAGCGCATAGCCACAAGGTGGGATTTGCGTGAATTCAAACAATTGCACCTTAAGTTTTTCAAAAAAGTTTCTTTTCTTCACATTTTCTCCAAAATTTCGTTATGCGTAAACACATTGGAAAAAATTTGCAAACTGAACTTAATTTTCAAATTGTTCAATTTCCCCAACCATTACTGGATGTATAATGGGTAAATGGGTTTTATGTGCTTTAATATCATTCTTCAAACCCTTGCACACTATTTAGCATGCATTTGGCTTCCATGTCATTTCAGGCTTATCTCAGAATGTAATTATTTCGTACTTTTCCACAATATTTTCCCTAAATTAGATCCCCTAGGAGTTGATTAAGCATGTTATAGTAGATACAATACACTGTCCCGTGTCTCCCTAGGAAGTAATACGTTTGATTTCACTGCTTATTTGTTCTGCCCCCCCCCCCCCCCCCCCCCCCACACATAAATATACACAAACAAAAACCCTCCCGAGTGCTACCGTGTACGAGTTCTTTTCGGTCTCCTTGTATTCATTAAAATGATAATAGCGATCAGTCCATTGTTTCTTTATTTATTGCAGTACGAAATGTGTATGTACTATAACCGAATACGCGATATCCCCTATAGTTAACATTTTCTGTTCCGCACACGAGCTCTTTCGGTTAAATATCATGTGAACGTATACTAGACCAGAAATACACTATAAAAACATATTCGCCAATACATGGATTTATCGGAAATGAGTTGATAATAATCACCAACGAATTATACCTTTAATTGAGCTTATGTATTCTTGATGGTGGTATTGTTGTACTGGTAGGAGAGGGCTCTCTGCTAGGTTTTCCAATTACTATTTATGTCTTTGAAGACAGAGCATTCTATTTGAATGACAAAATTGACAGGTGTTTCGCCGTTACCGCGCATAGGCTCTGTTGCTCTGGAACAGAAACGCATGAGCCATGTTTCAAGAGAGCGATGCGTATCTATTCAATTTCATCTAGATTGAGCCTAGATGGCATATGTGCATTCCCCAGGGGCAGGGGACCTGCAAGGGCCATGCAAGGGCTTCCTTGAACGGGATTGATCGACTGTTATTTAGCATAACATATTATATAATACCCACGAAAAGCTTGCGTGTTATCCAGCCTCTAGTATCAACTTTTCAGCGCTGAATTTCCAAACAGTGAGCTATCGATCAACGTTTATGACGGCTAGGTCTAAAACTGTTTTGTGATAGGTAAGCTTGAGGGTGATTATTGCGTTATAGGTATACTAACTTGGAATTTGTGTCGAAAAGGCTGTGTGCGCTCTGCTCAGGAATCTGTACGAACAATATGTTGCTTAATTGATTGAAAGCATTATTGCTGACAGAGATTTAAGCAAAGCAAACTGTTTCATTCCAGTGTGAAATCATGATCTATGGGCAGCTGAGTGCACATTGTTTACTGAGGCTGTTTTAAATGGTGCAGAGTAGCGTATTAGCGTACTTGTATTTTACCTATATCTATATAGGTGATCTATTCTCGTAGGGACGAGATTTTTTTTTATCGAATCAGATCTAGGTCTACAGCCGGAATTCTCCCTTTTTTCATTTTTGTTAACCCTTCGCAATACAATTTCTTGTAGCATCTGCACGACATTTGCATTAGAAAGTGTCTGTATGATAAACTGTCACGTTTTTACATGAGCTCAGGAACACTTTATTATATTCTCATCACTTTGCTGAGCCTTTCTCGAGTTTTATATAAACAGAAAATCTCTCATTTTTATCTTCCCAAACAAATATATTAAAAACATTTCTGAAAATAAAAAAGCTTTGCTATTTTGTAAAGTGACGTTAAGTCGAATTAGTTGGTTGGTTTTTGAAACACAGTTGCCCTTCGTACGCCTATTTTCTCATCTGCCTTTCTTTTTTTGGGGAAGATAAATGGGAGCTTTTATGTATAATGAAAATGTTGGACCGTGGAAGCCAGGCGCGGTAAGGGCACTGAGCTTTAAGCTATCTTAATGGTAAGATGAAAAATTTCAAGTTAAAATAAAATTGAAGCGAGGAGAGTTTCCTTGTTTTAATTAATTAAAAAGACTCGAAATAGGGCCCACGTACCGTTTGTTTAGTCTTATTGTGTTCCAACAATCCCCGAGGACGCAGGTAATGTTTCAATTAGCAATCTTATTCATACGTTTATCTGGTATTACTTGAATCGCTAACGTAATCCGTGTCCTAGCAGACGCAACAGCTGTGCGCTGATAATGAGATGAGTAATTCTAATTTCTCTGTAGGTAGTGAAGGCGAACTTGTTAATTGGAAAAAAACTCTCATTCCTGCACTAACATGTTTGCCCTTTTTACCATTCCATGAAGACACAACAACTAAACACCCCCCCCCCCCCATCGGCCCCTTAGCCCTCCCTACTACGATGTTCTCAAGTTTTAGCGACGTAATTTCACAGTTCGATACGTACATTTTCTTGACCAAACCACAAAAAGTGAATAATTTTTAAAATTTATTTGCCCAGTGTATTTGTATTTGTGTGTGTTTGTGTGTTGTTTAGGTGATAGAGTAAGTAAATATCTGAACGAGAAGGAAGAGATCACAATTTGGCTTTAGCGAAACATCAAGTAAATGGCCCTAGGAGTTTTTACTAAGCATTTGTTGTTTGTTTGCGCGACTGTCTAACTGTCTATTTGTTCCCCCGTTCACTTACGAACTGGAAAACTGTAGTAGGGGAGAAAATCTTCCAGAACAAAACTTCGGAAAGTTTTTCTTGGGATTTTTAACATAAAAGTTTTTGAATTAATTGTAGTATTCCATTTTGCTCGTCCTGGATTATACTTCTTCCTCGATGTAGCTTTCGAAGAAGATCGGTTGAAAAAAGCCCACCACTGCTAAGCTGCTTGCTAAAACAGTCGAGCGTTCCCTGCACTCGTTTGGATATTGGGCCGATGCGGTTTCTATTGTGTAAAACATGCAGTAATGCCCTTTTGATCTCAAGCTATTGCGTTCTAGTGTCGAATACAGCTTAATACAGGAGTTGTTATCCTTTACCCGAGCCTATAATAAGTATATGCTTCACTTTCTTCCGGTTGCTTCTCGAAGTTTGATAACCAACTTTAGTTGTTTAACTTAATTGAAAAGTTACTGGAATGTGTTTTCATTTTTATTTTCAAAAAGCCTTTGAGTAATTTTAACTTTTTGAAATCAATAATATCATCCTAGCATCAACAATAGTCTGCGCAGGAGTTTGCTTCTGCTTGATCTTCGCACAATAGGAATTCTCATTGGGAAAAGCCGTTAATAACAAGTCTGTTATATCCGCGCGCAGCTGACGGTTGCATGACCTCGATTCCTGATATTATTATTCCTCTGCACTACTCAGATCGGCGGCTGGCTCAGGGGAATGCGTCGGCTTTCACGTGCAAGTATCCTTATTTGCAACAGAAATCAGTTCATCGTAGTTGATTTTTATGTTACTGTGAAATATTACATCTTTTTTAACTTACTGTAATATTCAAAGTCCGTATTCCGTTCGTTTTCTCGTATTTCCTTAGCCCCGTTAGGATTATACTTATCTTGTGCGTGGCTTAGCCGGCATGTGAAGGCAAGGTACGATTAGAAGTTGTTTGAATGAGGGTGGGGGAGACGTGATGTGGCTATGCAAATGAATCTATGAATGCTATTGCTCGATGCTGAATATTATTTGCATGTAAGTCCCCAAGAAACTCTGTTTTTGCAAAATGAGCCAATGTTCTGTTAGTGATTTTGTAGCGTTTATTTGCGTGGTGAAGGAATGTGAGGCTGTGAGCCAGTAACCTACAAGTACTCTCCTCTAAATCTGGTTTCTGTGGGTAGCCTGACCCTCTCAATTAACTACATTCTAGTGGCATAGGAATTGGGGTGCAAAGTTGCAAATTGCAGGCCATGATTGCGATATTTTGATTCTCCCTCTGAATCTATCCAGTCACGCAGCCAACATCCAATTTCCTTTCAAAGCGTTTCCTAATTTTAATAAATTTGGTTTTCTGCCTTAGAGTTTAAGTTGCCAATTCAACGCAAAATCTTGCTCAGCAAGTAGGGACGAACTTAAATGTGAAAGCTGTGTACTTATTTGAGTTTGTTCTTTTCGTGTTCTGTGGAAAAGTGACATAATTTCTAATAGAGATTCTGCTTGGAGGGCACAAGCCAGAATGTAAGTCATGGTGTTGGCAGTTTTCTCTTTCTGAGGATTGAGGATCAGCGAAGCAAATATATTGCTCAGGTGCAGAATACCCTTGAGGAGTACAGGCTGCAAATGCTGCGAGAAAAGGGAGAAATAACAATACATCTTGAAAATATTCTCATCTCCAACCAGAAAACGTGATATTTGTTTTGTATTATTTTTTAATATTCATATTTTATTTAATAGTATACTTTTTCTAGAGTTTGGTGCAAACAGATAGTACGCCAACGAGTTAGTTTCCTAAAAAGCAGAGAGTTTTTAATGACCATCTTGCCAGAGCTAAAACGAACATATCCCTCAGCTTTGTTGCTCCTTTCACTCTCCTAATTCGTCTCTGGTCAACCCAGAATATTATAAAACCGGTGTTCTGTGTTTTTGAGGCATTACAGGGTTGTTGAAGCATTTAATAACATCGCATTAACTCGTATGATTTTTGAGTTATTCCTCGAACCACTTGACTAAGTCTTGTGTTGTTTGTTTGCGAACCAAGAGACGTGCGGGCCCTAGTCTGGTAGAGGGGGGGGGGGTCGTGAGTGGTGGTTAAGGGTGAGACCGGGAGTTGGGGGCTGCATTGATCCACCCTTAGACTCTTAAGGGATGCTGAGGGCTAAGGGTTAGATGGAGCTAGGCTAGAGATTTCGCTAATGGTTCAGCAATTACTTGCCGAGTATGAGAGAAGAATGTAGCCTTTCTTCGTCTCTCTCTCTCTCTCTCTCTCTCTCTCTCTCTCTCTCTCTCTCTCTCTCCTCGCCCCTCGCCCCCACACTGTCCGTATAAATTAAGAATATCTAGAGTCTTCTCCCTGTTTCTAATCACATTCATTTTTATATTTAAAGATTCTCTAACAGAATTCTCCGTTTACATCTACTTATTCGACGGGTAACACAATAACATTGAAATTCTTTGAATTGCATCATTTAAAGGGCAAAATAATTTTATTACCAGCTCTTGTAAATTTCTTTTGTCTCATTATGCAAACATGACAAACAATGCATGTAATTGCAAGCGCACATGTGAATCCTTTGTACTTCACACTCAACATGATTAAGTATAATAAATATATCGATCGATGGTCGAAAACTCCTTGCCATTCACCAGTGCCTTGTTAATGATGATTATCCTATGAGGAGAAAAGTGGATAGAAACTATTGATCAGCATTAAACCACTCGAAACAAAAGCACATCTGTATGTTCCTATATACGTACGCTCCCTGTTGGATCATGAAGGGAGCACAGTCTCGTGTCTGCAAGGGTCACAGTCTCGTGCTTGCAAGGAGCACCAAAATTTGATATTTTCAAAAATGTTTAAGGTGCAAACTTTCAAAAATTACCTAAATGAGCTAATTAATGCGATTTTTGAAAGTTTGCACACTGCACGTTTTTGAAAATATCAAATTTTGTTGATTACCCATGACTAGATACACTCTTCCTTCATTTAGTGGTATCTTAACATTAAAGTTTGGAAGACATTTAGGGGTTCATTTCTTTATTCGCTTGGACCTCTGCATTCAACGTTTAAGTGGGGGTGGGGGGTTAAAGGATTAACCATGAGGAGGCCTCTTAATAGGTTGATGGTGCACTGATGATTGCTTGCTGTTTGCTACAGCTTCTATACGCCTCGGTGATCTGGCTGTTTGGGCCTGCATGCTCGCATCCCTGAGAGCTTGAGCTGAGGCTTTCTCTAAAGGATTATAGATTAGATCAGAGAATATAATCTTATCGTAATACAAAAGTCTATGCTTAAAATTCCGAAGGTGAATTTTAAATTATAAGTTATGCACCGGAGCGATGGCCTCGCCGTAGGTACGTGTTGCGATTTCCCAATAAAATATTCCCTTTTTTGTATTCATACATCAGCAGAAAAATTTAAAATTCAAAATAGATCTAGCGAAATTCTAATATCGATTTTGACTTAAGTATAGAAAAATTATTCTAATTTCGAGAAAAAAAACTATGGCCTAACTAATTCCTTTGTTTTATACCATAGATAGACAATATATACAAGTTTCTGACGTACCTATTCCATGCAGTGTGTGAGCTTGCATCTTAAAAAAGAACATTAGCACGAAGCCATTTTAAGCCAGTGTTGTGCATATTTAACATGTAGGTACATTTTATCTTCACTGAGTGCATTCAAGCGAAATTCGGCCTAAATGCCCAAACCTCGCCTCTCTAGTCTTACAGTTAGAGAAAAAGCTATTTCTTTCGCAGTACAGAAGAAGAATGCCATACAGAGTTAAGACACCAAAATAAAAGATCGGATTATAGTAAAGGAGTATATACGGCACGGGGGTAGTTGACGTTATATAGAAGGGTAAAATAGGATTAAGGAAATTGCCGATTAAATTAATTAACTGTTAAGGAAAGCACAAGGAACTAGGATTGTCTTTAGGAAAACTTTCTCGAAAAGAACCATTGACATTACTTTCTTCAAGAACTCGCTTTTGTGAAATGCGATTTACGAGGATACGGTGCCCGCAGCAATGTTTTCTCCTTAAGACACTGGGAATATAAAAACTGTATAAAATAACACAAGTACGATGTAAGAGTTTGTTGGTGATTTTGAGTCAGTACGAATTAATTTATATTCTTATCCCAAATTGCAAATGTTGGCGGTCCACTGTTATTTTGTTATCTGATGTCCACACTAAAAGAAGAGTATCATCTATCAGCAGTTTAATACGAAGGTATCTATCTCTCTCGCAGATTTTTAAGTTTTTCCCAGAAGCTTGCTCCTGGAATTTTCAACCGCAGCGCCGCAATTTGCGCGTAAGAGAACAAATGGCCGTCGATATACGAATTACCCGAAATGAGATGCGAATGGTGTCTTGAGTACAAGCTTGAAAATTGGACCACAGAATTATTATGCATGTGCAGGTTGAACAATGAATTACGTTGCACATAAATCACAAGATGTTCGCCTCTATTTCTTTCCAAACAGTTAACAATGTCATTTGGTGCGAGAAATGTTACATACGTTCATATACCAAAAATATCGTAGGAAATATACAAATGTTTCATTTTTACTTATTAAATTCGGAGACTAACGACTATATGCTCTTTTTGCTTTCAGATGCAGTGGGACGGTCTAGGGGCAGCTGAGGTAATTATGTTAAAGCAGACTCAGGTCCGGTTTTACCAAAATGTTCAACTCCTGGTTGAGATCCCAACTATAGGAGTTACAACTGAATTAGCTGCACCTGATTGGCTGAATTCAGTTGTAACTCCTAGTTTAGATCCCAACTATAGGAGTTACAACTGAATTAGCGGCACCTGATTGGCTGAATTCAGTTGTAACTCCTGGTTGGGATCTCAACTCGGAGTTGAAATTCTTGGTAAAACCTGGCATCAATGCATCAACGAACGAAGTCAAACATGAATGTGCAGTGAGTTTGGTAATGGATGGCTTACCTGGCCACATACAAGTAATATGATATGATTCTTGTAAAAAGATTGCCGATAATGATTTCACTTTGGCGGTAAAATGGGCTTGATCCGGCTCTGGTTTTGTAAGCCAGTGATTCCCTAATCCCTATCGGTACACCATGCTCTGTGAGGAACACTGCCATGCCACGGTTTCAACGTCTTCTTCGTTATAGTGCTAATCAAATTATTTTCATATTTTGTTTTATTTCGTTGTCACTTTCTTTTTGTATTAATAACGAACAATGGCTCTGCCACTAGAAATATACACAGAAATGAGAGATTAAGAATTTTTTTGGAAAATGAACATAACAGTCATTAAAATAAATTGGAATTATTTATTTCTTAAACTTTTTAAAATTTGGTGTGCAAGAATTTCACTTCTCGTAAGGATTTTATAAATATTACAGAATAAGTTTTTAAGAAATCGACAAAAAAGTGTTTGACCATATTTCTCTCTATTTCCGTTTATAGTAATTGCATAAAAATACTATGCGCCAGAACGAATTACACGGAGTCGGACATTTAGCGCTAAGCGAAGTGCATAACTCCGTTCTTGAATCATCTATGCTTGTATGTCTCTTTGAAGTTTTCCAAAAAGAAAATAACTATATAGGTACATATTGCGCATGATTCCACATGTTTACTATAATAAAAATACAACACTTGTGCTATTTGTAGTTCTGACGGGTTAAGATATCTGCTGAATTTCAAACCAAGTCCAGCAAAAAGCAAGAAGCTAGTTTAGCCAACACACCAACACACGATACACTCACAGCAGCTTGTGTAACGGACGAATGACGGTACACCTAGTCGGGAGCATGGGTCCATGCAAATCACTAATTATTATTATGCAGTATAATATCCGAGCCAGCAGATGAGGACTGTGTGTATATTACTTCTTATATGTTAGCAGTATATCTTACGCTTAACTTTACGCTCGTGTTCGGAAGCAATTAAAATGTTTGGAATCCCAAGTTCTCTGCAATTTCCGGCGAAGCAATATAAGAAGGAAGAACATCTTATTGCCAGTATAGTCTGTATTAACCTTCCTCCGTATGCTCTGCTTCTATAGCTGCATGGTAAATTAAAGCCTTTTTCTCTCGATAGCAAAAGCAATTCAAGTATCGAAAATATGGAAAATTTGAAAAATAATTTAAGAAAATTACATAATATTACATGCGCTTTAAATTACTGTAACGTAAGTACCTAAACTTCAACGTTTCTGGCGAAGTTTTTGCCTGTTCCTATCGTGACGGCCAAGTTAAGTTTAAAATTACGTCCATTCTTTTCGAATAAGTTAAATGGAAAATGTTGAGATCTGTGAGCTATCTTAGCCGGGCGCTTTGTTTTGCCGTTTTCTTCCCTTAATGCAAGCCGGTCCTTTGTTGCCCGCCCGCCCGCCCGCCCCCCCAGCCATGTGACAATGCCGCCCGGAGGCCCGACTAGCGACGCGAGTACACGGGCGGTAGATAAGAAAATTTGTATCTCTCTTTCTTAATTCCAAAACAATAGACCAATTTTCTTTTGTTAAGTCAAGGCTATGGTAATTTCATTGCAAGAGAAACCATTTATGCCACCACGTTAGCGCGTATAATATTAGATCAAAAAATCAACAAAACCTTGCATTTAAGTATAAGCAGTTGGGAACTAAAGCCTGAAGAAAATTGTTGCCTCGGAAAACAAAAGAAATCTCGGATATTTGTTAGCGCAGGCACCTCTGTCTTCAAATGAGAGTCTATGGCGCAGATACGGCAGTACAGGACGCCGATGAAGCATGCATATCTGCGCAAGGGAGAGGCGTAAACTGCGTTATAGATGCGGGGTGCTACCGTGGTAGCTGCCATTAGGAGCTTTTTAAAAATCGTATGCAGAGTGCAAAAGAACGTTGTTTTCATCACCAAAGAGCATAGTTTCTCATCACATGCATGAGCACTCTCCCACTATGTTTGATGTGTGTGTGTGTGTGTGTTTGTGTGTGTTGTCACAAACTCGCCCTAAAAGAATAAAAAAACGTCGTACGCCATAGAAGGTTAAAGGGTCTAGAAAGGGGGAAAAATTCCCGCCAGGTCACACAAAATCCAGACGGCGTTATAGCAATCCCTGGTAGAATAGAGGAGCAATAATAGAAGGGCTGGCTTGCTGCGTCTGGTTGGTATCTGCCGTGGCTCCTCCCGCCGTGTTCAAGCTTCGACTTGCTCGCTTCTCAGTTCGCCCCGAAGACACACGCCTTTATTTCGCACTTTGAAAAGATTGCATTCGGCTGGTTCGGCAAACAACGGGCAACCGCTTAAAAAATAGATTGCGCATGGTTAAACCCAGGGAAAGTTTACAACAACAACAGCCCCGTGGGGTCCTGCAACTGCGAGTATGTAGACAAAAGTGCTTTTACTGCCCTCACCTCACCTTCATTCCGACAGTCGTACTCTACCTTCACGCAAGAGCGAAGACCACCTTCCGTGATATGTCCAAGGAATGAATCGCTGCTTGACCAACGCCCAGCAATCCCTAAGTGGGTGGTGAGTGCATCTTCTCACTCTAGGGGGACAGGGTAGGAACGTCTTGTCTCGTCGCCTCCTCTCGCAGTCTCCTCATCTCATCTCTTCGAAGTCTCGAAGGTGATGTCAATCAGGAAACAACGCTTATTGGTGCTTTTCTGCTAAATATATAAGTTATAGATCATCTTCATAGAACTACTGCTAGTGCTAAGCGTAAAGCATCATTTAGAGTAGAAGGTAATTGTGATCTGTAAACCCGTTGATTGAGGTAAAGGCTACAGTGACTTTAGTACCTACTCTTGGGAAAGTGTTGAATTGTCTGGCTGATATAGACCAAGGAGTAAGTAAAGAGTGAAGAGTGAAGAGTGAAGAGTGAAGAGTAAGAGCGAGAAGAGTGGTAAGTACTCGGTTAGATTCAGGACGCGACACCCCGACGGCCGCCAGTCGAGTCCATGGTTCAAGATCCTCTTCATGCCCTCAAAGCTGTTTTCTTTGGAAATATCGGCACACCCTTCGCGAGACCAAATCGCATGTTGCGTTCGTCAAGTTACTTGTGGTGATATCATTTATTTTTATTAATAATCTATATTTTAAATTGAATCGAGGGTGCGCTCTTACTCGCGGCGTGCCCTGGGCAAATTATGTCATATACTTCAATGACATCTCATCTCATTTAAGACCCCATGAGCTGGAATTCGGAATATAAGAGTTTTCATCAGTCCCATGTGAAAGGATGATTTTTCACATCAGCATTATTTTCTGGAGGAAAGGTCATTAAATTTCAACTCTTTGTTCGCTGTACTCGGACTCGTAAAAAAGTGTTTGAGCCGGAGCAGCATGGGCAGGGGATGGGTAGGGGCGAGTGCGCTGGGAGGGCATGACCGACGAGAATACAGACGATTCTTCGCTTCATTTTTGACTAGGAATTTTGAAACGTGCGTAGTCTGTCGACGAGATCAAACGAACCTGCCTCCTGGCGACATGCTTCATTATTAAAACGGTTCAGTGAAAAAAACTCATTTGTCCATTTTTGAAATGAGAATTCGTCCTCATCGGATCACTAAATCACTAATGCGCGATTAGATGTAAAATCAGCGACTAACAGGAAATGTTTCCCAGTGCACTTAAGTAAGTTAGAAATCGAGCAATCGCGACAAAAAGATCCGAATGCGACTGGAAAATATTTATGAACGTCATTTAATTGGTGCACCGATTTCGTGTAATATGCCGACTCGCATGGAAGGCAACATTTTGTGTGATCGTCTATTAAATGTACTTAAAATGTTCGCGCACCCCATATCCTCTTATTGCCCACATAATATTTTGCCTCATTTCGCTAAAGGTTTTAAGTGCAGCAGTAGAACAAGAATAAACTTAATCCGTTGATGTGAACGCAGTTACTTTCAGAGAGGTACAGTAGAATAAACGATACTGTCGCTCTTTTCTTTCAAGTCTGGAGCAGCCGCACGACTCATCCAATTATATTAAAGACCAGTTTAACAATAAACTTAAATATCCTTGATTACGCAAATGGCGCGGAATACAAATAGCGAAGTTAATGGTAAAATATAATATGGAACTATATTTTCACCGGTCTCGTTCGCGCTGCTACATGACGCAATATAGACGACTTTGCAGAAGGAGATAAAAAACAACCAAGTTCTTATTGACTTCTAAACGAATGATACCACGTTGTTAAAAACGAATTGGGGACGATGTGATGCTGGGTGGTACTGGGAGGGTGTCAGAATAATGCAACAATTGATGCAAC
Organism: Nemoura dubitans; assembly: GCA_921293005.1. NCBI lineage: Eukaryota > Metazoa > Arthropoda > Insecta > Plecoptera > Nemouridae > Nemoura > Nemoura dubitans. The sequence continues at coordinate 13,483,660 of OV121073.1, read as the reverse complement.
TAGATTCCAACAGTCTAGACTGGATACGTTTTACCACCATACCACGCAATGCATCATTACTCTATGTAGTCCTTGCACTCTAAATGTTCAGTTTCGTCATTGCGGTCCCAATTTGTTGCAACTTTGTTACTGCAAATGACCGTTAGAGTTAGCGTGGCGCCTAATCGACTAGTACATCACAGAATAGTCCGCGGCTGGCCGCGGGAGAGAACGGATTCGACGGTGGCTGTGGAGAGCGTAGAGCGGAGGGCAGTGCTGCGCTATTTGCTTTTCCAGCGACGCTTATCGACTACCTAGTGGGTCGCCCCATTGTTTTTGTATGCTGCCTGTGACTGAGACTGTGCCCATAGTCTGGGGCTAGCGATCTGGCTAACGGGCTGGCTCGTACTGGTGCAGACATCTAGGTGGCAAAAGCGCCAACTAGTAATTCGATACAGAGTAAGCAGCGCTGTGAGGACGCCTGGCGAAGAGGTGGGGAACTACACGATATTTTGGCGACGGACTGCCTGTCTGTCTAATGAACTGACTATGCTGATGATTAGGGAGCTTTCCCAAATATTTTTACTCACATACTTTTACAAAATAAATATATATTACAAAATAAAAAAAGTAATATCAATTTCAATAGATTCTTGTTTCTATAGTGTGAGTGATTTTTTAAATTACTAAAATACCTGTCTCCGTCGTTGTTTTAACACTTGTTTTTATTAACTTTGATCTTTATTTTTAATGTTGTTTTTCACTCTCAGCAAACTGTGCTACCGAAATTATTGTACCTTTATGCTATTGCTGCTATACCTACTTGGCAGAGTTTAATATCTGACTACTTAACTATTTAAAAAAAAAGAACTCCGCCCTGTTAAAAAAAAAAAAAAAAAAACTTAATAGTAAAAAGAGTTTCATATAATATTACAATATCCCAACGAATTTAGTTCGATTGGCATTTTAAGAACTACGAAAAGTAAAATAAAACTCTTCTGCAAATAACTCACATTACATTCTTCCTCGGGGATGTGTGTGCAGAACAACTTGAAAGTTGTACACATATCTGCAGATTCGATTGATTTGTAGAGTGCCACGTGACTTGCAGACGCCACGTGAGCCACGTGAGCCACGTGATCCACGTGCGAGCCACCCCAACAGAACCGTCAGTTTATATCTCAAGAAATCATCAGTTTTCCTGTCGATAACAAGCGGCGGTTATTATGCTGCATTTGATGTGCCCCCCCCCCCCCCCATCCTCCCACCCATACTGTGCACATTTACATAGTTATTTGTCAAAAATTGTTGTGCATATGCCGTACGCTTTGCCTCTTGATCTAGTCAAGCGTTGCAGAATTCCCATAAAAATGTAAATGCAGGGACCCTTTGTCACTTTTAAATATTTATTGTTAGTTAATCACCTTTTGTTTAATAATTAAATGATAATTACTTTTATTGATCGAAGCTTGAGAAAAGAACACGTGGCGATTGTACGTCCTCCTGATGAATAAGGTAATATACCTATTAACTATAATAAGGGAGACCTACAACATGAGACTGACCAATGGAAAACTACAATTCCAGAGTTAACAACTATTATGTGTGCTAGTACGCGCAATGCTATATTCTTGTGGAAATTTTGTGTGCCCACACAAAAGATTGACTGTGGAAGTGTAGTCGTTGAATGTTCAGGAACTGCTAGCTTGCACCACGGCAGTTTCCAAACTTGCTTTGCGCGCCGCGACAGGAAAGGTGCTTCTGCTCATTGAGTCATTTGCAAAGTGGGTGGGGGGGGGGGGGGGAATAATTTGGCATTAATACTCGGTGAGAGTATTGCTTTGGCATACTCCGCATGCACTGCCTGGCAATGATAGCGCGTGTGCTGTACAATGTTGTGCGAAATGAGCGGTAGAGTGCAGATGCTGTACGTCGGCAGACATGGAAATCTTTGAACATAACATCCATAAATTAGGAATTTGAGCATACACAATATGCATAATATATAACGTATGCGTAAGAATGGTGGTTATGAGAATAAGAGTACTTAATGGAGCAGGGGTGGAACTACGATTCACGGGCCAGCCCGCAGATTTGTCCAAAATGACCCCCCCCCCCCTGCTCCGACCACCCGAAAACGTGGTTGTTTGGGCGCCCAATAACATTTTTCACTTCTTATTCATTTTTTGAAGAAGCAAACTTTCTCATTGGGTTTCTATTTCAAACTGGTGACCCTTGGCAGGAAATGTACTATTTTACTTTTCATAACTCTGGGCCATATCAACAAGTTTCGGTCATGTTGACTCAGTTGAGTGCAACTTCGTACTCAAGTAATCTACGATTTTTTTCTTCAGTTTTGTTGTTGTATTTTCTGTTATGTTATACCCACACTTGTTCAGAGGGGCCCGCAGGAACCCAATTTGACGGGGGCGGGACGCCCCCTTACGGGCCCCTGTAGTGTATTTACAATGTGAAATAAGTAAACACATAACAGAGACTGGCAAGAGTTCGCCCGTTTTTGGGTTTATAGATGTTCCGAACATGAGATAAGGGCGTGAGACAGCCGACGGGCCCCCAGCGGACGCAGACAGCCTAGGCCCGCCCGCTTCCGCGGGACCTGCGGGCGCTTAGTTCCGCCCCTGAATGGAGCTTGCTTCGAAGAATTTGCATCTACGTTTACTTGCATTAATCTGTTACTGAAGGGATATTTATGCAAAAACATCTGGAACCAACTATAGGGGGTCTTAGAGCTTTGCATTGAATCTTGATACCAATCCAATTAATTTAAAATTCAATAGTGTGATTACATTTCATGTTTACTGTCCAAAATTGCCTCCACTATAAATACTTAATTGATTGTAATATTGTAATGAAATATAAATAAGCTTTCATCTTCTCTTTCGGTGCCAAGTGAGCGTCGCCTAACCAAAAAGCAAGCGGACCCGTTTGATGTACCTTTGCGGAACAACGTCACGTCGTCCCGGGAGTACCTGTTACTGACTACGTCCTCTAATTACGATAACATAATTATTTCACCGTTGTTTTGTTCGCTGAAAGACTTGTTATCAAAGCGCCAAGCCGTATAAGTCGCAATATTACAACACTTTTGAGCTTTATAGCTCGATACCAACGTGCTCTATTGCTCGTGGTCTACGCAGTTTGCTTATACCTATCTCTATTCTCCATATGCTTTATGATCTATGTCATACTCCGTGCTCTACGCTCTATGCTTCATGCTCTATGCTCCATGCTCTAAATGCTCGGTCCTCGTCTTAATCTAGTTGGAGTGGACGTGGAAACATTTTCTTTTCCAGACTAATGTTTTGGCATTTGTGTTCTAGTTGAAGCATCGTTCCATTGTGTTCAATTGTGCCTTGACTAACTGGCGTATTCTTATCCGGCAAAGCTACAATGGGAAGAGGAAGGGGTCTGTTTCTGTGTGCGCAGTACTACTTACGAGTCGTTACCCAGTGCTATAGAAATCTTGGCCTCTCCCTACTTATCACCACAGTCTTCAGGTGCCGCATGGATGTTTCAACTAGTCGCTAGAAAATTGTGTATGCAAAATGAGCATTCAATATTAAAGAAATTAAGTTTAGGGCTGCTAATTTTTCATCTCTATATGAATAATTCAGTTTTAAATGTTTCCAAATTCGCTACGGAAATTTAAATTTCATTCCACAACCTTAATTTTATTTTAGCGCACATTCGCTATGTTATTTTTCCTGACGCTTCCTGAATTATTGCAGACTGTTTAGCGTCGATGTTGAGAATCCTTCAACGCTCTAAACATTGCTGCTAGTACATTTTTGCCTCTTTCGGAATCTTCTTCCACATTTGTAGATCATTTTGCATTTTCTTTTCGGAACGAGAGATGAATATTAACTTGAAATTTATTTAGAAAATATCACACATTCGTTTTCCGCTTTTCTGCTTAAATATATACTGAGAGAAACTTACATTTCTTTGCTGTGCTGTAAAGTTTGTCTGTGACTTTGAAAGAAATTTCATGATTTCAATTCATGGTGAAGAGCTGGTCAATATACTCCTCATCCAGTGCTCACTTAACGCGTAGTTGTAAAACAAAACTACAAGTAACAAAAACCGTGTCCCTAAAACAGTTAAATGAGCCACGTCCTTTTTATATCCAACAAAGTTTCAAACATCATTATCACATTATTAAATTTCCGATGCCGTGGCACTGGGCACAAGCCATGGCCTGGCCTCCCCGTACGGTACTCGCACAGCTGATGGGAATAATGTGCTGCAAGGTGTCAGCTCCGACCAGCAGTAATTGTGTTAACCAATTATCAAGTAGTTAACCAAGCCGCGCTGTAATGCATTTACATGACAGTCTCGGAATTGGTGCTGGCCGCCTCTTGCCTGAATGCGACACTACTGCCTTCATGTCCACAACGGCTAGCATGGCTACATCTCGCCTATACAGCGTATATCTCGATTCTAGCTCACGTACCCTCCGATTGCACCCACAGCGGGTAGGATGTCTTGTTCCCTGTCAGCCGGCCCTTCTCCCTGGCCTCTAATGAGGGGGGTGCTGACCAAATGTGACCCCACCCTGGCGCAAGACACGGTTTCCCTTCTCCGAGGGGAGAAAGTCTTACCATACCCTCTTCGCTACAGATAATGTGGCAGTTCTGATTTGGTTGCGAGTTGCGACTAATTCATTAGTAGAAATCCTGAAATCCCCATGTCTATATTTGTTCATAATTTCATTAGATTTCATCTGTTGGTGTTGTGTGTACCACGCTGTTCAGTGCGTAATGGAAAATGATTTGGAGATAGAAGTTTTTATCTGGAAATTTTTGGTCGTTTTTGATTTTTGAAAAGAGTACACACTCTCGAGGCAGGCTGGGATGTGGCCATTTTGAGTTCGTGATTCTCTTGGGGATACGAAACATCGGAAGCGATGTTAAACCTACTCTGCCGCGGTTTCCGTTCGCTCCGTTACCGAGGAGCTTAGAGAAAGAGGATGGAATATTTTTGTTTAAAAATACATTTTTAATGGATAAAAAACAATATCATATTCATGAAAATAACAGCTTCTACGTCTTCTTTTAGAGTGAAAGTGAAAACCTGTAATACGGCGGGTATAAAACAGGTACACAGCGAAAGGAAAATACCTTCACAAATCACAACACTATTTTACCATTAGAAGAAAGGTAGTTTTAAGGAAAATGCTGTGTTACAATATTTTTCTAATTCGAACAATATTTGGTGTCCTGCTTTCTACACGAAGACTTTGTATCGAAACTCTGATTGCTACAAGAAAAATGATGTAACCATTGATACCCGTTTCTTGTGATTTTGGCCACCTCCCTTTTTCATTTTATCCCTTATATTAAAAACAGAAAAAAAAATTTATATTCAATTTCTGCGCAGTAAGATAACCATCTATATTTTTAGTTGCATTTTGTTTCGTTACCCTTCTTTGCTAGCGAATTTGCACAAGGTTTATTTGTTTCACGTGGAAGTATGTGTAAAGTGGAATGAAACCTGCGAGAGCCGGATTTTTAAAAACCCGGCACCTCCACCTTTCACCCCCGGCGAGATACGGTTCCTCCACGTCATACTCTATATTCATTATTTTGTTTACTGCGCTGTTTTTGTCATATGTTTACAAAATTCCTCTAATAAGTATTTAGGGAACTCGTCCGTGAATTCTCCGATAAAAGGTAATACATATTTTGACGAAGTTAAGCGCAGAATAATTGCTATGTAGCGCGTCATATTCTATCATCTATTATATTTCTCTTTATTAACTCAATTTAAATTTAAAAATAAAAATTCGTAAACATATATGTCGTATTTAATCCCGCTGAAGTGAACAAAGTTTGCTGTGATATAAAGGCAGGTACCCACTGCACATGAAATGAAATTGGTTTTCATCAAAGGCATCGCGATTTAAAATAGAATATGGAGTTAACAGCGATTAAAGAACAGTATCAAAGCTTTCACTTGATATTCGCAAGTCTTCAAATAATTGGATTCCGCCGTATTGAAATCTACCATCGGAAATTTGATCACATTTTTTTATATGCTTCATCGAAATATTTCCACTGTAACTTTGTGACTGCGAGTGTGGAAGTGGTGAGCAGGGAGCGCAGAGCAGAGGGTGGAGAGCGGGGGAGGGGAGCGGAAGGTGGGGTGTGGGGGTATCTCTGAGCAGGATAGCAGGGTACTGCCTGCCACCTTGCTGTCTGTGGGGGCGGGTGGGTGTTAGGGTGCTGTTGGGCGGCGGGGGCGGGGGGAGGGGGAGGGGGAGGAGTGAGATGACGACTCAACTCGAGTTGCGGAAGCTGCGTCGACAGGTATAGATGATAGCTGGTGAAATCATCATCTAATACGTTGATTGAGTTTCATTCTTAAATTGGATGCTGCGTTCATCTGATCGCTATCAAATGTAGCATTGTATCAAAATATATTCGCGGGCAGCATATTTACAGTTGTTCTGTTTTGTTAGATGTTACACCAATATATTTTTACCTTGTATTTTACCTTGTATTGTTACGCTCACTTATTGTAATAACAACCAATTGGCGGGAAAAATCAAATATCCTAGGGAAATTTTTCCGAAGAGAATTGAAACGCTCTGTTCATGTTCTCTTTCAACTTTCCAAATAACTTTTCTTCAACTTAATGCCATAAACTCTCATCAATTTGTTTATATGTAATATTCACCTAACGAAGTACATTAGAACTATATGCCGGATGTCGAACGTCCGAAAGTAAATCAAATCTTGCATTTAATTCTCTGTTGCAATGAATCTTAATATCCTGTAGCAATGTCACATCATGGTACTGCCACACATAACTCGCTTCGTTATTTTTAAATCATTCAATATCTTAACGTAGTTAATTATTTCCACAAATACTTTGAAGGGGCTTGTTTTGCTCCCAGCAGTTTCCTAACGAACACAATCCATCAATTCTTCTTAGAACATGTTGGAGAGGAATCAACAAATGATATTCTCTGATAAAGACATGCAACACGCCTTTAATTAGAGGGCAACAGGGGATGGCTGATAGGCCCGTTGTGTGGGGGGGGGGGGGGTAAGAGAGAAAGACAGGGAAAAAGGGGGTGAAATTTAGGGGGTGCATTCGTGTGCATTTGATTGACGACAATTATTTCCGATCGTCTATTTTCTATACAATTACAGAAACTCCAACGTGCGATTTGCAATAAAATTTAGTCGAGACACTTTGCGAGGACGTAGCACTAGCAGTCAGTCCTCGTGTTGCTGAGAACAAATGCGTGCTAGGTTATGTGCAATTATTATTTCCGATAGGAATCTTGACTTTGGAAATAAAAATCTCGACTTTGATTGGGACCGAATACCTCCACTTAGTTATGGCACACATTAAATTTTCCTGAAGGAAATGTCTGCTGAAGACGAATTGTGTGTCTTCAAATAAGTGTATGAAGAGAGGCTCGAGGAGGAAAATTGGTCCCCATTATCTTAGAAGTGAAGAGATTTCTTATTGAATAAATAATATCAAGACATCTCCATGCCAATCTCGCTCTTTAAATAATGAACATCTCGGAATCGTGTGATATTTTTCAACCAGGGTTGCTTTCTTTGAAGAAGAAATACATTTGTTCTTTCCCATGCCTTAGGTATACCTTAGACTGTGTACCTGGGCGTAATACTGTATAGTGTTTAGCACAGATCTCAATACTAAATCGGGAGTAACAGCAGTACGATTTAAAGTTCCGTGTATCGATATCCGTTGTAATTTTTATTTGGTTGCCTTTTATAACAAACGCAACCTCTCTCTCTCTCACCCCGCAAATAGTTAGCAAGACAAGCTAATATGTAGAGTTTTTTTGTGCTCTTGATATCGCAAATACCTGTACGAACCACGGGGACTGCTGAACTGTGTTGGTATAAACTATAAAGTGGATTTGTTTATTGGCTGGGAATGGAAGCGAGCCTTGTTTTCACACTCCTTTGAGCGTATTGTATTATACTCGCGGATTATTGTATTATTGACATAAAGGAGTGGTGGATGAAAGCGTTACCGGCGTATCTTTTTACTATAGCTGACATGTTTTAATGAAACAGTGAAAACAGTGTGCCGAGGCCAGACCCGGCACTAGTGAGTGCTAGCCCTCCTGCAGCCAACCTAATGGGCTTCTAGTACGACAGGGCTGGCCAGGAGCCTGCCCTGGATTAATGCGGGAGGTGGTCAAAGCCGTAATGTGTTGGATAACACAAATGGCACGTTCTGGTGGTAACAATCATTAATACCTCGGCATATTGCTACGGAACTGAGAAAAATGACAAAATACACCAAGTGAGAAATGTCAATAATTTATAATCGAATTGATATTGTATGTTGTAACATTTTGGTAATTGTTTTATTTGTGCATTGGTTCGCTAACGTAGCTTGAATGTGACGCAAGATATTACAACTTCTCCAGCGGCAACATTAGTAAACTTGTTAATGTTAGAGAAGTTATACATCTTGAATTTGCAATTGGCAAACTCAATTTTATGTTGAACTTCGTTATGGGAACCTTGTTAGGAGGAACTGAACTTCGATTTTATAACAAATATTTCCTTATTTATTTTCTATGTCTAGAAAGTTAAGTCAGTCTAATTATTATTGATGAGCGTAGCTAGCGAAGAGAACGGATTTAAATAAATACACTAAAACATGCCTTGTTATGAGGGATGTGTGTGTGGGTGTGTGTGTGTGTGTGTGTGTGTGTGTGTATGTGTTTTTGTCCGCGCTCCATTCACACCAAACGCCCTGCTTTTTGCTAAATTGACTTCATAGTTTTGGAACAATTCAAACTTTCCGCAAATTTTCATAATTTTCGCAAATTTGTTCACGCTGTACACAGTGAAAAGTTATGATTTTTTCGACATATAATGATTTATGTGAATCATTCTGAAAAAAAAACATTTATAACGTTTTTTTGCCTGTGCCGCGACTTGGCATTTTTCAATTTTTTCAATTTTAATGATGCGATTTTCACCTCAATTCAATAAAAATCGTTGGATTCGCCTTTTATTGTAGAAATATTATTTTACTCCTGGCCTCACCCCATAGAATGAACTACTACTTTATAATGTGGTACACTTTTAATAATTGTACTTGGGTGTTCTTAAATGTCAGGGATAATTTACCTCCAAAAGCTTTCCAAATTATTACCTGTTCTTCGAATGTCAATTCATTTACCCTCATCTTGGCATACTTTGTGGGTCGGCAGACATTTAATAATAATTATTACTATTATATATTGAAGGAAAGTAAGTTGGTTGGTACACCTAAAAAGCTCAGGCCAAGAAACGTGGTCAAAATTATTTCCTGTTCTTCCAATGTATCAATCCATTTACCTTTACCTTGGCATACTTAGCGGGTAGGCAGACATATAATAATTATTACTATTATATTATGAAGGAAAGTTAGTTGGTTGGTACACCTAAAAAGCTCAGGTCAAGAAACGTGGTATTGTATCTTCATCTTGGGTTATGAATTATGATAGATACTTGGCAAAGAAGTTGGGCTGAAAGGTAAGTGATGAGCAAAGCACATAAGCATACTCTATTTATCTTTGTCTGCAGCCAATTTAGACAAACGAATGCATACATAGTATCACGTAGCCGGGTGGTTGATCCCAAAGCCAAAGCCAAAGCCAAAGCTAAAGCCAAAGGAACTAATTCTGTGAAGTAGAACAAAGTGGGAACTCTCTGAGAAGAGAAGAAGTCCCTGAGGGCTCATTTGGTTGTTGATGACATCCGCAGATGGCGCCCCTATTTGAGTCACTCATATATAACGTTGATACGTTCCAGCTATCTCTGTGGCCTGTGCTCGGCGCTATACGAACATGCCGTCTATGGGAGACGCTTATATTTAACCAAGTACCGACTATCTGTACTTGCTACTTGACGGCACGTAATTGCAAGCCCCGAGTGCTATTTTCTTTCACAATTTTGTTAAAAATTTAGAACCATCGGTGGAAATTCTAGATGCACAGTGAAACACGGCGTCAAGTGAAGAATAGGTATGGATACGTTTCGGTAGCTCAAGATTTCAAATGAAAATATGCGCTGTTTTTAAAAATGATTTAAACCCCATTTTTAAAACACGAAAGCGTCTGGGGCTTTAACATTTCATTGGAAATACGAGTCGCTGTGATAAATCTTGGCAACATTTTCTGCATTAATAGCTGGGCTTTGCAACTGATTTGTCTGGATGCTGCGGCCGCAATCCTGCCGTTCCGTGGAGTCGGTCGTAGCCCCAGGGAGAGAACTCTTGATCAATTCCGCCATTCGTCATTTCTATTTACAATGGGATGATGCTCTACTAGTGCTAGTGTTTCCGCAAAATAAGTTGCTTAGCAACACACCCTTGTATGCGGCCATGAGTTGTATTTACGACTGCGTTAACGTTGCGACGAGAAAATTGCGAGGAAAATCATTAAAAGTACAATCATCCTTCGTTTCATAGCCGCGTAAGTAGGCAGCAACTTTTAACGCATCAGTGCTCCTGAAAAGTCAACATTAGTTCCTGTAGGATTGTCTTAAAATTCAGCGGTTTTAAGACAAAAACAAAATAATATCCAGGGAAAGGCTTTTGTCAAAACATCGACAAAATATACTAAATTATAAAATGTTTTTCATGTATTTAAAATAACAACTGATATTCGTAGGTAGGTTTACACAAAATAGCTAAAGTTGTAAACACAGTTTGCGTCGCTACCTTGTTCGCTATGGTGCCGGAGAATCTAGTTAATCATATATTGACAGTAAAGTGTATGAATGTTTCATGAATGTTTCTTTTAGATTGTAGGGATGAATAATAATTATGAATATGAGCTGTGGAGTATAGGTAGGCCTTGGCACGGTAGAATTTGCCTTTAAATTAGCATATAAATTGGCAACTGATGAAGGTTTTAGCTCAATCTATGCTCCATTGTGATGTGTGTAGGACGAATGCCTGGTTGCTTCCTAGCAAAAGGGGTCTGTCGGCACTGGGAGTGTGGTGTGGAGGAGGTGGGTAGGGGGAGAGGGGATATTTTGGACAAAGAGATCAGATGAGGTTGGTATAAGCTTCCCTTTTCGTTCATTTTCACCCTCTCAACACTTTCCGACCAATTTTTAAGCCATATTAAGTATTATTTATAAATTTTGTTTAAAGTGAAATCATAGGATAAAATCATTTTACCATTGATAATACTTTCTAGGCTTTATTCGTAACTCCATACACAATACCTACTCCAGAAGAATTAGTATATCATAATGATTAGCATGTTTAAATCTAACATGTATTAACTAGAAATGGAGTTAATTTTCACCTTGTTACGATGGAGCCGCGGCCTAAGTAGACTAGCAACCTTTAATTAGCGTATGTATAAGACAAAGAGAAGTAATTTCTTCCTATAGCCCCATGATAAAATAATGTCATCAGAAAGTCTGGCAATATTTGCTGCTAGTGACGGTTTGGCCTGGCATTCAGGCCCAAGTTTGGGCAGCCTCCCACAGGGGTCGACTGTTATTAGTGTATTCCGCCGTGGGGACGTGTGGGAGCAAGGATGCTGTTGCCGGAGGGGGAGGGAAATGGGGGGGGGGGCAGCCAGGCGAGGGTAGAGATGCAGAAAATTGGACGTAGAATAAGAGGGTAGAAATTTTGTGAAGAAGTGACCCTTATTTCGCCTGTTGCTTGGCTGTTGCTCTCCTGGCTTCCTTCGAATAAAATTGCAATATTATGTAGAAAATGATGAGTTCTTCTCTATATCGACTGGGTAAGAATGGAGGAGAGGAGCACATGGCCACTGACCGTGAACAGGAGCGTTCACATTTTCTTCATTCCTCATTTGTATAACGACGTCAAGTCACCTGTTACGATTTTAGTTCCTGTGATTTTGAGCAACAAAAAACATGCTTTTTGTAACAGATACAGATATTTATAAGAAATTCACGATGGTTCTGTTTTTATTACATATTCGCTCTCAATTTTCTCTCAAAATACGTTTAGTGAATCGAACTTTTGTCTTCCGGCTCCAGCTCTCACTATTTTAATTTTGGCGTGAACCTGTGGAAAAATCGTAAAATTAAATAATAACAAAATCCTGCTACGTGTTTCTCTGTTGAGTAAAAATATAGTATGGATTTAGATTCCTGATGATGTGCGCAATGACGTACACTATTTGGTTAATTCAACCCCGCGGGCGTTGTGATGCAAGTAATCGAATATTGAACGAAGCATTCGTCAAATTTGGGTGAAATAGGCGGGCTCAACCAGAGAACTAGAAGACGAGATTTATCCGGCTTCACCCCCAAATATTTTCACCCCGCACGACGCCAAAGGGCCGAGGGTTCGGTAATGATTTCAGGACTCATGTTCATGGAAATTAGCGAATTTGGTAGACGAATCTGATAACCGCAAACGCCTTGTTAGCAATAACTGATCACTCATAGGGTTCATGAACTCTACTTTATGCATTTGCATATCAAACTCAACCTCCCGGTTGAAACCATTGTTTTTATTCCGTGATTTAGGTCAAATTCAAACCTGACAGGTTGATAGGCAACTTTATTATGTTCCCTGCATCCGATTTTAATGATAAAATTTATTTGTTTAAAAACGATTAATTGTCGCAAGTAGTATGAATGATATTTGATTATTTGAAAGTGTTCCAAAAGCCCATAATTCGGAAATATGCTTTTACTTTGTGGCGATTAAAATAAAAGTGCAACATTGTTTAAATTCACATCAAATCAATATTCGTACCTACTATAAATGTAATATGAAAATATTTTATTCATCTATGTCATGTGTACATCCGTGCGTAAGAATAATCCTTTCACCAAACCACACCGACTAATCTTATAAATTATCTGAAAACGAAATCAGGTGTTTTGTCCCCTATAATTCCACAATTAAATTCAATAAAATCCATACCATTAGCACTTACCCGTGAACTAATTTCGAATACACCAAGAACGTCGGTTCCTATACCTGTCAATAAATTTCAATATGTATACATCAATAGTATCAACATATATTCAAGCGAATTTATTATTAACATCGAATGAACATTTAGGACTATATAGGTATATATTAAGGGATTTTCGCATACATGATTCGTTTCTGTATTCTGCGATTGATGCCACGAAATGAGTTTGACTTTGATCATAAGCCCCGCAGGCCAAATTCAACACCCTGTTTACAATTCATTCTACCTTTCTGGATTTCCACGAGTAAGCCAGCAACCGATTTCTCATTTGAACAATGGAAAATCCACTATAGTCGGGTCCAGTCAGGGAAAACGAATTTCAATCGGCTTTCCCCTTCAATATTTCCATCTAGGACGCGGCAAAAATGCCGAGGGTTCGGTGATGATTCGAGGACGGACATGTGAATGGAAATTAGCAGATACGTTGAAGAATGACCTGATGCTCAAATGCCTTGTAGCGGTAAGGTAACTGATAACTCGTCTCTTGTAACTCGTCTATTGTTGAACCCAATTGTATGAGCCTGATTTCTACTCTGCTCTCTGCAGATGGGAATCGGGCAAATCAGACCTACCTTGGTCCCCGTTGGACTACAGTCAGTTTGTTGAAATATTCTCGGCGCATTGGAAGCATGGATGGAGGGAATCAGGCTCTAAATCATAATTGGCTTAATTAACACGAGAGTGTTATTGGCAAGTCTATCTACTTGTACTGGAAACTCAGTCATGCACGAAAATTTACTGCAGTTGAGCAAAATGTTGTGCATGTAATTAGCTTGAAGTACATTAACGTATTATATCAAATAAATAATCCATGGGGTTGGTATTGATTGAGCGCGTGCCTTCACCAGACTTGACTAGAGAACATTTCGTGTCTTTGATATTTGCTGGGCAACGCAAGCCATCTGTGTTGACCGTAGCCAACGAGTACGTTCGAATATTACTCTGGTAGAAATAGAAGCAATAAATTATTAAATTTTGTTTTCATTTGCTTCATTTTATAGGCAAGCATCGAGTAGATATAGATTTCGGTACATAGTATATATATATATATATATATATATATATATATATATATATATATATATATATATATATATATATATATATATATATATTTATTTATATATATATTTATTTATATATATATATATACCAGTGCATGTAAAATCATGAAAGGAAATCATGTTTAAATTACGCACAATATTAATACAAATAATAATATGTTTTATGAAACCATATAATATCATACATTTGCATAATTTATGCAATAAATAATATTTCAAATGAATTCCATTTACCTACAAGCAAGTGAATAAAAATTTTCCCTGCTGGCCAACAACATTTGACATTTTGGAGCCGAATCCAATGTACAGGCGTGTACACATATTGTGCGACCACCCGTTGTTACATTTCGCCACAACAGTCGTTGTTAATCTATTCTGTGCGTAGTTGGTAGCGTGTAATTTTCAACGTGACTGTCCTAATGATGTGCTCTCTTTCTGTGTTTGCAGAGTGGCCCGGCTGGATGTTGACATCCCTGAGCGGAGAGACCGACACTTCTGACACTTCTGTGTTCGGATACACACATACTTTTCCTGCCAGCCTCCCACTCGTCAAGTCTCGGAAAACTGGTTATTTCTTCGCAAATAATCGGAAGTAACGAACAATAACGCCAATCTGACGGGAAGGACACAACGATACAAAGCCTACTACTAGCCGTTTATCAACGTTCAATTGTAGGTAGCGATAAATCCAGTTTTCCAATCAAATTATTTTTTTGTAAAGATGTTAAACCATGTCAATTTGATTTCTATTTTCGTATTTCTTCGCGAAAGGAACACAATTGAGACGTTACCTAAGTCTTTATGAAAATTAACCGCTTATAAATTGACGCATGAGCAAGACATTGTTTCGTTACTATGGATACGCTCGGGCGGCGGGGTACGGCGTCGAGTCGAACTAGCAACTACCAAAATCCAGTCGGTAATTTAAACGGCGTCGGCGTCGGCATCGGCGTCGGCGTCGGCGCCGGCGGTGGCAGCAGTCATCTTTCGTCTGCCAATACGAATGGAAGTGGCGCCGGAACCGGAACAAGCTCAACAGGTCAAAGACTACGTAGACAAAGAAGCTATGAATGGCGCGAGAGACAGTATTCCACATCTGAAGATGAGAATGCCGCGGCAATAATCGTGCAGGCGAATCCTAGAACTAGTAACAATAGTTTGGCGGGTGGTGAGAGGAACTCCTCTTCAAAGCAATCGCGCACTAGTCCGACGCCTGCGGTGTACGCTGCTGGTATTGCTTCCCTGCTCGCTGGATATTCCAGTAAGTATATTGCTTCAGATGAACAATTGCGATCGGAAGTCTACACTTGATATAACTATACTTGTTTTAATACTTCTTATGTAGAGCTGGTAACTGATAACTGAAACTAGGTAAATACTTCGATCAGTTAGCTTAGTTTGTAGACTTACTTCAACTTTCTGGACAACGATGGCTGCAAAAACATTTGCCAAGTATGAACGTGACTCGATTGTCGGGTGGAGGTGTCGGGTTGTCTTTCGCCTCCGCAAATGATGTGAAGAAACACAGGCTCACGCGAATTCTTAAACTTTATATTGTTGATGTATTATTTAAATTTGTATATGGATTCTTTTAATTTCGGTCTTGATTCTTCAAAATCTCCCCTAATAAACTGCAAGGGATGGCTTTAAAAGGTGTTCCCTAAAAGTGTCTGTTTCGTTGACAATTAGGACGGATTGATTATGCTAGACGTTAGACAGTGAGTGCCAAAGGAGCAATTCACGTCTAGTCCCGACGGCACGGCTCTTCTGACTTAAGCTCCAAGAACACTTGGTTACCACCATCATCAGAACCAGCCACCCGGCCCCCACACTCCTCGGCGTGACCTGAATTACAAGCAAATCAGCTGAATATCAAAGATTACATATAGTGAGACACTTTAATGGTTGATCGTATTGTTGCAAAGTCTGCATAAACTCAGTGAACTCACCGCTTTACAAACTCTTCAAATGCGAAGGCTCGAGGGTTCATTGGACATATCTCAGCTTCGTTGTTTCACAGGCAGCAAACGTAGCGAGTGGCGATATGAATAAATAACTTATCAATTATACGATTTTGCCCTTTGAATAATGCTTGTAATTTTGGTTAGTGAAGTTTTGACTGTAAGTAGGTGTTCAATAATCAATGATATGGTTGTGTCTGTGTCTGTGTCTTTGATGATACGCGTACATGGCCCCAGCCTCGACGTGTGTTTTCAACTTTTAATGCAGACTTTACTACCACTTGTTGCGTATAAAAAATATACTCTTCCCTCTATATATGCTTCCTTGACCCTTCGTGCTCAAAGCCAAATTGCTAGGTACTACATGCACAGCTATCTAATTATGTAAATATCAGTTTATTAGAAATAACAGTATACTTTTTACATTGGATTTAAAATTAAATTATAAAATCATTTTAGTATACTCGTGCATTTTCCTCTTCTACTTTTTGTTTTCATATTAGTCTACCTATCATGGAAAAACCCAGTATTCCATCATGTATGAGTTACGGGGCCCACAAAGAAAATGTCAACTCGCGTCGTGTGTCTCTTCAGGATCAACCCCCGTACATATTATGCTACTGGTTTGAAGCCCGAACCTCATGAACATTATCATATTGCAGCCTAGATGTAATAGGCAGTTAGCGTCGCTGCCTCTGCCGGTGCCGGTGCCTGTGTCTGTGCCGGTGCCGGTGCCGGTGCCGGTGCCGGTGCCGGTGCCGGTGCCGGCGTGAGGCTATAACCACGCTATGGGTGGTGTCCGGTATCTCCATTCTCAATTTGTCTGTCCTCTAATTGGCAGTATTTCTAGCTCTACTCTATTATTTACGTCCCTGTCTTTTTCTTGCGACGGGAAAGGGCTCGCCTTACAAAACTACCATACCCTTAAAAGAAATTCCTGTTTTTTATCACAAATGGTTATGGCACAACTTCTGTCTGTACTGTCCGACTGCAGTGATGCATCTCTGTGGTCTAGTATTTGTTTTTCTTTTTTCTCGTTTTCAGTGCGATAAAAATGAATTGAAATCGCATATCAACTGATCTTCAGCTATGAGCTAGAGCTGCAGCTAGACGAGCAATACATATAACAAAACACAAGCAAAAAATGTGTTTTCTGTTCTGCTATTGACAGGTTATTATACACGCACGCCCATGTGTAGCTAGAACTAACTTACATGTTTCATAACGTGCTAGAGAAACTAATGTATATTTTTGTCTCAAGACGTCGGATACTAAACGCCTATTTGAAGATTGTTGAGTACGTGTCGACGGAGATCGTGTTCGGTGCTGTGACGCTGCGAAATGAAACCAGCTGGATATTTGAGCGAGTGCGTTGCTGTGATATCAGCGCCTCACGCACATCGTGCCGATTGCCGGTCATCACAGAAAGACACACGCATGAACAGCACCTGTAGCCGGCGTGATAATATACATAATTTTATTGGCAAGCTTATATACTCGAATCACTTTTTATTTCCATCAATAAAATGCAGCTCTCTCATATTCTTGATTATCTTACTGAGCATCGATTTCACGCTTTTTCCATAAAGACAAGTAAGCGGAAAACTCCATGCAGTAAATAGATTGATCTCGACGGGATCTTCTTTCAACGAAGGCATTGTGGATTTCAATCCAAATTTTTCAATATGTAATGAACCTTCGTTCTACGGAATTATTAATAACAGACATTTCTCGCTGCAGAGGCCACGCAGAGGGTGACTAGCGAAGGTGGTAGGGTGCCACAGTTATTGTATACCCGAGAATTTCCCGGCGATATGAAAAAGAAGTCTGTGAAATGTTTCCAGTGCTGGATATTGAAGTGATGGAGGATGAAGCTGGCAAATTGTTTTGGTGTACGATTACGTCGGCTCCCAATGAAATTGCTTGTGTGATCCAACTTTATATCGAGTGACGGCAGATGAGTGAAAATGGGAAACCCGATGAGGCCAGTCAGCAGTATTCTATGGACCAGTCGGAAAAAAACAATAAATCATTTTCCGGATGAAAAGAAACGGAAACGCAGTTAATTGGTTTATATTTTATTTTGAGTAAACATTTGACGACCGAGTAGAGCTGTTCTTTACGTTCGTAAAATTTAAGAACTTGCTTCCGGTTCAGGAGTCGAAATGAGATAGGAACAATTGAAGATTTTGGAGTATCCGTGCCGACAACATAAGACTGTGGTTGAGGTGAGGCTCTTGCTAACACCAACATGTCTCATTCGGCTTCACACCAGCGTCTTGTCAATATATTCTTGCCCAGATCCATGTGCTCGCCTCAACCTTAACTTACGGGTCGCCATCCATCTTATGAGCATGCCGCGAACCCTCCATTCTCCATTTAAAAAAATTGCTGCTGCATTCTCGAATAGCCTTTAGGCTAAGAAAACTACCCTGCCAAAAACACCTTAAATCATTTCTAAATGTTATTCTTCCACCCTCACTTACTCTTCAACTCTACTGTATTTTTACTTCCATTTTCTTGACTTTCTGTGGAAAAAATAGCCTTGTGTAAATTTTTTCCCAGCCAGCTAGCTCACCTGTGCTAAGGGAGACTGCTTATATTGGGCCCGCAGTTTATAATTGAAAGTAAATAAATAATGGTAAAGCCTCCCCGGAGTTGAGGAACTATGACATGCAACGCGGCAGCCAGCAAGGCGCTTCCGTTGACGACGTCGGTGGCTCGGTCGGCGCGGCGACCGCATTGCCAGCTGTACGAAATTCAATTCAAATATCTACAGACACAATGTGGTTGGCTGGATTTCTGATATTTCTAACAGCCTTTCTGTTTGCATTATTGCTCATCGATTACTTTCAATTTCCTTCAAATTCGTGTCGATCCCAGCATATCAACATTAATTCTTTTTCATTACACAATTCCATTTACAAGGAGTCTGTATTTTATCCACTCTTCTCGTTACATTTTATATCTAATTTCACACCCTTTTTCTCTGCGCCTTTCTCAAAATGGAATTCAACTCCAGGGGTGGGGAAAATTCCAGTATTATGTCTGAAAACTTTGGTGTTTGAGCACATATATAGCGATAGGCTCTAGCTATTGGGTAAGTAATGTGACATGTACGTGTGTTGAAAAACTTGTTGAAAATTTTCACCAAGAATTGCTGTTTGTCTGAACGTCCCCTCGTTATGGGTGGAAAATGGGACACGTTTTTGTTATTCCGTGCATGCTTATCGTTGTTTTGTTTTAACTATCTGTTTTGTCACCATGGCAATGATCACTTTACAAACCGCAAGATATGATGCTAGAAGTTAGTCACATGTACTAGATATTCGGAATTAATCGCAGTGCAATTGCTTCGCCAATATGACGGAACAAATTAGTTAGTAATCGAACTTGTTTTGTCAAGAGTAAGTCGTTAATATTAATATTCTATTATATGACTTAAGGCACTTGCAATTTGAATAGAGTTTTAAGATTAAAGTAACACAGATTTTTCAGAATTTGAAAGTTTTCGAATGAGAAGTAGATATATACATATAGAAAAACTTGCCGAGTTTGGTACTTGGTAATCAAGTTCTGGTGAAAATAAATGTTAGAGAGGGTAGATGGGGGAGGGGTCACAGGAGGCCATTGGAGCAATGTGATACTGAAGACATGTGTAGCGTCCTGCCAGTTTTTCTGCGCGCAGCCTGTCGGTCCAGCTTATCAGTAATAATTGAGTTGGTGGACTTTCCTCTAGAGTGCTCTGAGCTGCATGCCAGGTACTGCACTTTTATACATTTTTCTGCTCGTTTATGCACTTTTCCAGCGGTTTCACGAAGAATTGGAAAGTAACATCAGAATGCACTTAGCATCAACTTTTGCATCAAACCCAAGCTATATAACTGTGTATTATAAATTCCATTCAAAACATGCAAACAATTAGTTTAAGGAGCTAAATGTTACATTAACTAGGATGAACAACATTAGCCTCAAACGTAACCTGAACAAACAACCTTTGCCCTGGATGAGAATTTTGCTTCAGCGTTTTAACGTTCGCTGTGTGCTATGTTTATTCTAGCGTTCTTCGTAAATGTATTTGCAATTTGTTCCCTTTTCAACTCAGCCCCAGGACAAAATGAAACTATACAGTCATAAAATTAAATGTATAAATGCATCGCAAATTATTATTGTAGTTTTGTCATAAAAACCCGGACCATTGTTTCGGGGGAAAACCCCAGCAGTTTCTTTACCAACAAAACATAAAGTGTGATTATCTTTTATTGTCATTATTTCCGCCGTTTGGGGCTCCCACCCCTGACTGGCCATTTGCTGATTTCAGCCAATTTCAGATATATTTATTACTTTGTATGCTCTTTGTCCATGACCAGCCACATTTCAACCCCCCTCGCTACGCTGAGCTGGCCTCGAATATTGTCTCGTAACTGAAACAAAATTCAAAAATTACTCTTTTCCCAGCCTTACTATAACTTCTTTTATTGATTATAAGATTTTGTATTTATTTTGTATTTGTGTCTGTGATATTCAATATCGCATGGAAATGAAAGAAAACGCGAAAATACATTTCGTTTCCCTGTTCACATGTATAAGAATTAAGAACCCTATACTAAGATAATAAGTGAAAAATATAAACGCCACAATTTATCTTATCGTCGAAGTTTTATTGGAATATACGGAGTTAGGCATCAAACAATAAAATAACCTTTTTGGCGCGTCCGGCATTAATGGCTGGAGCAATGATGCAAGATGAGTGCATCAGCCGGCTAACTTCCACGGACCATAATAAATAACACCCCCATGCGGAGACGTTTAACACCCCAATAAACCCTCCAGCACATAGAATCCCCTTCTAATATTTGCCATTCTCCCAAATCGAAGAAGCCTGCTCTTAGTATATGGATTGGTAAACTTTATCATTGATAATGGGATTGCTTATACCCAACATCGACATATTAAGAACCCAATCATCATCAGCTTACATTCTCGACCAAAAATATCACTCGAGGCAGACGTGTATAAAGTTTCTAACCCACCTCGAATCTTCTGTTGCAGGTACTGAGAGGTCGTCGATATCAGCTCTAAACTCGTACCGCGCCGGTGCCGGAGCCGGTACCGGTACCGGGTCAGACACCGAAGACGCGAACACCACCGACAACCCAACCACACCCTTTCCCACTCCTCCACCTACGTGCGCGTCTCCAACGATGTACCAGCACCCTCTGTCCAACCCCTTGCACAGTCCCAGCCTTGGGCATCGGCAGTCCAGTCCGTACCCCCTCGAGAGCACCAACATCTCCAGCAACTCTACGCCAGTCAATTCCTCCACAAGGTATCCTTCCTCTAGGCATCACTTTTCGAGCAAAAAGTCTTCGCTTTCTCGCAGCGATGCCAGTAAAAATGATAAATCGTCGAAAAGAGATTTTTCGAATTCGGGTACGCTCGGGTCACGCGGCCGCGTTTCGGTGGGCAGCCGGCGGATGGGAAGTTCTGGTCCAGGGATGACATCTTCCGAATCCACAAGCTCGGCGACCTCTAATGGCAGCGAGAACAACCTCGACCTGGCTTACCCCGACGCGGAGCTTTGCAAGGAAAATCGCCGCCTGCACTTGGATAACGGTGAGTGACGAGTTGGAATGGAACCATGTTTTGGCCCCGCCCCATATCACTGTGGATGTTAATGTGGGAAAGTTTAGGGTCATTCCTCGAGAGCCCCTTGTTGAATGTATCTCTATCGGAGTGGTAGCAAACGTATATGCTAGTATTAATTCAATCATCTTTCGCAATTGCCAGAACGATGGATTGACATATTCATTGTTCTCCCTTTTGACTATATACATATATACATGTAGTTTAGTGTCTCGGATGTGTGTGGTCATTTGTCAGAATTAATATACCGATATGATGCATATTCTATGGCATGTCAGGTAAGGAGTGAGTGTAGCCATGGGCTTACTTGCGGCTCTAGCTAGGAAGTATGGTGCAGTCTAAACATTACATTGTTCTTGATTGAAATGATAGTCGGCGAGTCGACGCTATCAATCTTCTCAGTCATCTATCTTGCTTGATGTTGGAACTGGAACTGGAGACGCTACGACCCACTCTCACCCTCCCCTCCCCCCCCTATATTCCACCATCCCACCGTCCCACCGTCCCACCATCCCCTGCTACGCGGCAGAACAATCTAATTGATTGATTAGGCCCGTGGATTGAATTACAATTAACGGCCGATCACAAGACAAAGCTGAAACTGTTTAGTGCTATACCTACAACTGCAGAGGAAACTAAAGTTTGATCGCAGAAAATCTCGTTTGCCTTTCAATGGATATTGTCTTGAAAGAGTAGCTATATCATAGTTGATTGGAGTGTTCCCGAACGCTTCTCATTCTACATTGCTTATTTAATAAGTGGAAACTTTGTGGAAAATAAATTAAAGTAATCAATCATTCTGTGATAAATAATTATTACTCTGGCACTTCTATTTTAAGTTTTAAACGTGAATTTATCATTGAACGTTTACCGTGGGTGACAATTGAAAATGGGGAAGAAAATTACATAAGTGTCTGTAAACTTGTCTATGCATCCAGATACGTAGGTATGTGCTACGTAGGCATGCCTACGTCAATCACGCTGTATCATTAATATCGATATCCAATTAATCGAGCACGTGCGTCATTGCGTAGTAACAAAACAAAGTTTTGATGAGATGTCTTGCGTACAGTTGAGTAGGTTCGCCGCGATCGTTGCGGGGGGCTTCGAAGCTGGGGGCATGCGTCGAGCTCCAGAGAGAAGTACGGTACCTAACTGTATGGTAGCGTATTATAGCTGTGCGGCCGGGTGCCGACTGCCTTACCGCTGACACGAGGAGAACATGTACAATCTTTCAACTTTCAGTCCGACCCGACTAGTTTCCTGTTCCACGCGACAAACCTACTTTTGTAACAGACCACGTGCTCGCTGAGTTCCTCGCGAATTTGGGTATAATGTTTAAAACCATGCAGGTATTTTAATGTGTCATGCGTCAGAGATGATTTTGAAGTTTACTGTAAAAAGGATTTGCATCATCAATGAGAGACATTGTTGGGTAATAACGAGCTGCGAAAGGACGTACGAATACGATACGTCAAAGGAGATGTGATTCAATATATATATATATATAATCAAAACTATTCACAGATACTTATTGGATTTTATCGTATTTTTTCTAAACAGATGAAGATTTGAATTTTATAGAAGTAACTCAATATATAATTACAAAGCAGATACAGATATGGATGTAAAATATGTACCAATACAAATCATTCAAGAGACAAACTTGAAATGAATACTGCAGGGTGCGATTGTGCAACTTTTGTGGTTTTAAAATCATTCGTTTGCAATTTCACTGCCTATGGTTTAACACGGGCAGTGATTGGCAATCGAGTGATTTCGAGCCAACGGAAGGGAAAAAAGTTACACATTCGCGGAAGGCGACAATTTTTATGTAAAAAGTGATAGAGAAAGATTAGATAGTGAACAAATAAGTTAAATTTATTGTATATATTATGTATATAATGTACGTAAGAAGAAAGAGGGGGGGGGGGGGGGAATCTGCCACCTGTACAAATGTACGTTTGCAGTGAATTAAATAAATAAATAAATAAATCGCACCCCTGGAATGGTGGTGGTGCCAAGTTTGAAATCAGCAGCCATGCTTGTATACGTGTTGATCCTGGAAAATTGGCTCCAGCCACACTTACTGAAGAGTGACGAGTTGACTCGATGCTGCTTCAAAGTGTTGCCAGACTGATATTAACGTAGTTACTCTGTTTACTATCACTGATAATCTGATGTATACTCCCTTAATTACGTAATCTATAAATCATCGTCCTAAAACTTGGAAGAGTATGTTGTATGTGCTTAGCCTGATAACGCAATTATCGCGTCGGATGAAGGCCCCGCGCAACTGCAAAACCAATTTGCAACCACCAGATGAATCGCGAATGTTTCGAACATTGTAAGCTGGCAACGCTCGCTAACATTGTTCATGTTCATGCTAAAAGCGAGTCCCCAAATTGATGCTTTTTGATGGGTTTCGATGCCTTCAGGATAACATGCTCGACGGTAGCATTACGAAGAGAACACCTCTTCTATGTTCCCAGTTTCCCCTTTTCCACACTCCTGTATCACAACTTAGGGCACCAAAAAGCATTTTTAACTTTTTTTGACGCTGACAGGTCTCTCGTGGCCCAATTTCTGGGTTGGTAAGTAAGAAAAATGCCCCTCTTCGACTTCGAATAAGCCCAAAACCTTGCAACCTCAGTTCCTTTTTGTCTCGTAGTTTAGGTAGACATACAACTACTTCATGCTTGTTCAGGTTTACTTAATAGGTATTGCCGCTTATTTCTTAGGAGATATGACTATTACTAGAGTAGGTATATATATACATATCATTTCATGCTTTCAATGTGTATTAGGTTCTCGCTGAGTCTACTTAGGCCTTCTCTGCCAATTCTTGTTCCGTTTTGAACGAACTTCCCTTCGTCACGAATCTATTGTGCTCCTTGATAATTTGCTAATGAGGGTACATGCTTTTTAGAACTTAGTTTATTCGCAATATTATAACCAATTAAAATTGAAACAAAAATAGTGATGCATACTAATCCCTGATTAACTAATTACCTTGCTAATTAATTGTTATGCCGCCACAAACTGTATCATGCTTCAATAAACACTCGAAATGTCAACCATACCATCAGTACATACTTATATTCATAAAGTACGCCGACTGATGAATTTCACTAAAATCGAACACGGTTTTAATGAGGTTATATTAATTTTAATTGCATTACCACGAGAGTGAGGTTTGTATTTCGTCAGCTTGAACGTTTATTGGAATCCAGCTACGCTCTAAAAATGCTTTTAAATATAAACCACCTTTTCACTCTGCTTTCAGTAGGTATTTTGCAACAGCCAATGTGAAACAATGTGTACAATAATTTAACAGACTTACTGATGAACGCTTACAGTTTTCCTTCCCTCTCTTCTTAATAGAGCTTTACTCAATTGGCAAATAATAGCAATAAGTAAACATACATTGAACGCTAATCTAGTAGCCGCTTATGTGCCAGTCCATCGAGTTTGGGTGGATCTCTACGTCCTTGCATCTCTGCATCTCTACGTCCTTGCATCCCAATCATAGTCTAGCAGAAAATGCACACTATTTTCTCCTCGAGAAACCCATCTTTTCCAGAGCAATTGCCTCACAAAACCGTAAACTATAAACTGACGGACAGTTGATATAATTCTATCAATTAAAGACTCCCCATCGGCATCATTCCCTCCATTGGAACCATTCTTACAAGAAGGAACTAATTACAAACATAATACAAAAGAACGAACGTTGCCAGTCAAGCGATCCTTAATTCACAAAATGCGATCACTTGATCCACGTATATAGTAACGTGCATTGCTAATGAAATCAAATTGTTAAATTGTGTTGTCTTGATCGACAGACCTTGCCGACGAGTCGCCCCCAGAGCCGGCGCCCCCAGAGGTGCCCCCGCGGGGGCCGTCGCTCCACCACCCCTTGGCCACGGTCAGAGGCAGCGGCTCGAGTCGCGGGGGCTCCGCCAACTACACCGTCAATCCGGGAGGGCAAGGGGACCAGGACGAGTCCGACTACCATCCGACCACGAATCCCAATAGCTGTGTCTTTCTCTCGCAAGGTAATGCTGGAAATCACATTTATTACACCTTGCATGGGATATATTTTTAGTTACGAGCTTTATTAAATTTTCGAATAATGCTATAAATTGTCCGCGTGCGGATATGACGTCATTGTTGGGAGAGGTTTAATCGGAAGGTGTTATTTATTTATGGCTGTGCAATTATTATTGCATTGCAATAGCGATGTGTTATGGTTATTGATGCAAGGGCCTTAAGGTTATAAGTTTATAAACGAACAATGGGATTCAACGAAGAAAACATTAGATTTACAAGTGGATTTGAAGATTGACGGAGGTGCTACTGAACGCCATTCCTATCTGACTGACCACTCAATAATGCATATTGTCGTATATCTAAGCCAAAGTACTCTAACTTACTTTGTAAAGACATGACAGGAACTACATTTGTTTGGTATAGACTTCAAAAAGGTACGCAGTTAGTCAAAACCAATCGGGAGGATATTTTAAAATATTTTCCGGGAGGGGCGGGGGGGGGGGGGGAATGCACAAGCCATTTGCAAATGTTTGGGAAAATATATCTATACGATATGATTCTATAGAAACAAATTACTTAAACTCTAATTCGAGACCGTCAAAGACTAAAACTCTTTGTTTTCGATCTCCAACTATAATCGATAAAAGTTGAGCTTTTTTCCTCACTAAGTGGCCAACCAAAATGTGCCCATTCTCTCCCAAAATTTTTGGCGGTGCCTATGGCAATTTTCGGTACCATGGAATTACGTGGGAAATCGGTTCCAACTCTCAGCTCCCACGCGTCACAGAAATCTCATGCAAACACAGACCTTCGGTACTAATGGTGGGCAAAGAAACAAAACTAAGCATGCGTCCGAAATAATTTTAAAAATCAAGACATGATTTCAAGAACATGTTTTAAAAAGTCCTTTCAAATTCCATAACTTTTGTTCTGTCGTCTAACACTGTCGATGAAAATAAAATCAAACTGAATTGGTTCGTAGCATCATGCCTTCTTATTCTCATCTCCAATTCAGTAATCTTTATTTGATAGGTAATTACTCTCTCTTGGTATAGTAATAGAATGTAATACATTGCATCCCGTTGCATTTACTTATTTTTTGGTTCAACGGCAAGTAAAGCTGTAAAGTGGAAACGCTTTCTTTTGTAATCATTCCGCAAGAAAACAGCTCCGAGTTTCCAGCGAAACTCGCCAATAAATGGGTGCTAAAAATGCTACAAGTGTTTCTAGCCCGATTGAAAAAATCAGATTCGCACCCAATGAAAATGCGTGGGTTAACGCGATTCGGAAAACCGTTTGCAAAAATGCTGACCCACGGAAAATGATTATTTTTACGCAGAGAACAGGACATTGAATCTCTCTCGGTGCTGGTATTCTTGGACGGGGCCGTTCGCTGGCTGTGCCTCGAAGTCGAAGAGGTTTAACGAAGGTCATTTAACAGACTGACCGTCTCAATAACTAGTGATAGACTAATAGAGATCGCTGCAGAGGGCGACTGCTACGTGATTGTAGAGGCAGGAAGACAATGTAATAAAGGGAATAACGTACGGCGGGCATGCAGCTGTAATGAGCACTATACTTGCGATACACAATATACAGACAGCGCGCCTGTAACAATGCACTCGCATGTACGCACCCTTAGTCATTAAATTGTTGCTAGAATACTGCGACTGCTGAATGTTGGATAAGTAACTTCATTGTGTCTGAAAAACAATACTATACATAGTTAAAAAGTTTATCTCAAAATCACGCAAAAGTTTATCATTCTGCTTTCCCAAGTTTCTTTAGACGGGTTTTTTAATATCTCAAGGCAGGTAATTGAATTTTCCTGTGGAAATGACATTACTGTTAAAACTTGGAGTGATGGCTTGTTACTGGCAGTTACGTTTGTTCGTCTGTTGAATGCTGCACTGTTTTCACGTGAACAGCGCCCGTATAATGTGAGTAGTTTTAATTAAACTCGCGTTATTTGTATTATTCTTCGTTGTCTTCGCGCATGCTTCTCATTATATTTACTTAAGAAAATACGTGCCTCTCGTGAAATCGTCTGCATCAAGTGTTGCCATCGCGGTTAGTGTGCAGGATGGATGCCATTCGGATAAATTCACATTTTAACAAAATGAAATAGAATTGAAATGGGTACAAATATCGGAGAGACACTTGGGAAATGCTGCCTTTTCAAAATGTAATGCCTATATGTGAAAGCAAGACCAATCGATAAAACTTAATAATATGGCCCATTTGTCGTCATACATGCGGAGATGTCGTACTTTATCTGCACTGCGACATAGACTTCATCAACTTCCATATCAAAGCAATAATCATGATATATAAGATCTAAAATACTATATAAAGGCCCCTGCAAGCAATGCTGGCAAGGAAGGAAGCTAGAGGAAGGGGAAAATCCTGAAAGACTTTCGTGCCCCTCCTCCAAGCCATTGAGAAACTGAGACTTAAATTAGTTGGATGGTTATTTGGCCAGCAGTAACAATCAACCCGTGGCGACTGGCCATGCACGTATAGACCGTGATATCTACTCTTAACCCGTGCATTTCCCATCTACAGTTGGAGCCAGTTTACAAGTAATTGGGTATGTGATGCGAAAACCGAACTCGTACACCACTTTTACCCGGCGCAATTGTCTGGAAGACGATCCGAGTTTGTCGTGTGAAAATAATCCGTGGATTATGTACAAGTGATTAGCTGATTGCGTTTTTGTCTCCAAGCTCGCGTTGTTCGTGTAAACTAATAATTCTGAAACTTGGAGTGCAGTTTGCATTGCAATGCGTGGTGCCCACCAAAAGAATTGCTTGCCAGTATATGTTTAAATGCGCTCGCTTGAGCGTGACACGGCATTTGCTTCTGAGCAGTGGCACGACTTTTTGGATTTTGTCAAAGAATTGAAAAATAGTTTGTCGGTATTTTCGAAAGACTGACGTTCGGTTTTCGAGCCGGCCCCACTCGCACCAGTCATGGCTCTGGTGCTGTGGCGCTCAGTTGCCTTTTCGTGTCGATCCTGATGCTGGAAAATCATCGGCGTGTGGAGACCAAGAAAAATGCGTGAAAAACACGTCGCTGATACTGTTTTGAATTTCAATCAGGGACGTGCGTATATGCGGTGAATTATTTCTGAACGCACGTTCGAATCGGTGTTTATTCATAATATTCAGAAGTAACAGGATTTTGCCTTATTCGAATCGAACTTACATCGTATTTTATACACACAGTCTTGTCCATACTTAATTATGCCGAGGTGGTAACTGCGTCCACTCCTGGCCAAAAAACTGAATGAATATCCGTGTATGGATGGATTGGGTTCCGTTAATGGACAAGAATGGGAGATAATTGTATTCAATTACATTTTGAGTGCCATCTGGAGTCTGGGACGCAATGAAGGTGGCTGCAAGTCCTCCATTACGCTGCCAGTGAGCGCCCCGAGGATGCAGGGTGTGTTTATGAAATACCAATCAGCAACATAAGCGAAGAAACTTTCCGTAGTGTGCAGGGTAGGTAAAAGACGGAAGACGTCAGTTACTTCCATTACGTCTTAACTCTGTGTCAGGGCAATGTGGGAAGAGAAAGATTCGGGGCGGAGACGGGAGAAGTTTCAGCCTCGAGGAAGCTATGAGAAGGTAAAGTGAAGAAATCCCATCAAAAGTCGTTGGTTTCTTTTCGTGGGGTCTGTAAGCTAAGGTTGAGGAAACCTTTCAAGCTCATCACTGCATTATTAATGAAGTTTCAGGCCGAACCCAAGTTGGCCCTCTTTCTCCCACCTCAGTAGCGTACGACCATTGCCGTTCATCCATCTCTCTTACTTCCTCCCTTACACTAAAACAACTCTTATAGAAGTCGAATATAGGTATTGATGCATAATTAACTAAAATGAATCTCTTTCTTACGCGCAGCAACTATTTTGTATATTCGAAACTTTTCGTTAGATGATTTTGCACCTAAGCAACAGTGCCTGTTCCCTTTCTTCAATTGCACCATTCGCCTTGAAAACTGTTTCTGGTTGGTGGTTGGCATGTTTTCTATGTAGGTATATACGACCATCAGATTCTACCTTTCCAGGAATATATTAAGTCATTAGTTTTCCCTGCGTAATTTTATTTTAATTCTTGCAAATAACTAAAGCCGAGTTTTCAACAAGTTCCATATTTCAAAGAAAAGAATAAACTAACCCAAACAAAGTTAAATGAAAATATCAACCCACCCAACAATAAAATTTCCCAAAAGTACAAACTGCAGATCAGGCGCATTTTTAACGGTAAAACTTCGAACTTTAATTAAATTCTTAAGCATAACAAGAGGTTATTAAAAAAAGTTTTGAAGCCTGCTGTTGTCTTCATGAGATGCGTTGCTCTTCTACACGTGTGCAGAAAATACCGTATGATTCAAACCGCTATAATGTTTTCATTGATTTCCCATTTCCAACAAGTTGGCTTGGCTGACGTCAGGTGATTTGGCGCGCCACCGTCTTTGGTTTGCCTAGTTTCCCGAGCAGGCCAGTAGCGCCGCCCGCGAGCGAGCGGCGAACCTGGTTGCAATGGCGGCTGGGGACGCGCTCGTGGCGCGCTGGCTGAATGCAGCATGGGCCATGGGCCATGGCATTCTGATATTGACCGCATTGCGTGCTCGTCGCTTCGAGACTGAACGAGACGCGACGCCACGCCACGAGACGAGACTCTTTCTTTTGTCCAATTGACGAAATAGTTATATTATCTCCTCATTTTCAACCATAAACTCGTTCAGGATGAAAATAAAGGAGCATGCGAAGCAGGAAAATTCGATATAACTGCCCCTATTCCATTATCCGACGATTGAATACTTCACATGCTTCAAATGCTTCAAATGCTTCAAATGTTCTCGTGATCAGCACGTTATTTAAGTTACTTGTGCTCAAGATTTTTCAATCTCATTGGGGAAAAGCAAGACATTTAAAAATAAAGCCCAAAAATATATAATGTTTAAGGTGGGTATGCGGAAACAGTTTTTTTTTTACCCTATACACCGAGTTGTTTCAATATATACGTACTACGTACACACATAGCTATAGATATATCTATATTGTAATAGTTGAAATTTTCATTCCAACTTTTCTTTTATTTGACTTACTGCGGGCATACACATCGGATTATGGCCTGGCCTGGGTTGTATATCCTACCCGTATGATTGCATTTCATGAATATTCAACTACACGCTCCACCCTTTAACCACTCGCTAAAATGTTCCAAGTTTAAATACCATAGAAGCCTAACTACTCGTTTAAACATATACTATTAAACACCTCAGCGAAAAATTTGCTTACTCTAGCAATTTCATTCCGAACACGAGTCCATGGATGCAACACATTTTATCTTAAATTAAATTTGACCACTTCACTCCTTTGTTCCCTTTATATGTTCAATTAACCGTTATTTCTTTCATTTACTATACCTAAACGAACGATCAGCGTTTAGAGCTTCCAGCTAACGAAGCTATAGAACTAAAATGACCACAGCGCATCCAGTCAGAATATGGCGCGATGAACCAATTTCACCGTAGAAATCCAATTTTATTAGAACGATATATAGTACACCAATAAATAAAATATTGCCTATGGAGGGGTGCAAATTGATTTGAATAAGCGCACTGTCGACGTAAAAACATTAATTTCGATCCCAGTTTTAAGCTGCATATTGTCCATACTAGATCTGAGCGAACGAATGTTGTTTATTGGAAATATCATTTGTGCGTCACCCTGGTGTAAGCTCCTCTCTCCAAATTACAATTGATAAAGCGAAAAGCGAAATGCATCACACATTAGTATTACTACTTTTAGGGTCGCGATTGCAGAGGGAGCCGGGCGAACGGACTACGAAATTGACGTCGACTTAAATATACAGCAAACACATGGCACAGAAGGGTCATAACAAAGGTTCATAATAACTACGATGTTTCTCATCAAATAACAGTATTTCATGTGCCTATAATTCGATTGTAAATTACTTTCCTCCCACATAGAGTGTGTTATTTAACTCTTTTTGATTGTCGGAGTGTGTGCCTTGCTGAACAGTGTGAAGAAACTAGAAAGTGCAGGCGAGAAAGTAGCAGAAGTAGGGTGATCATTTAGTGCCTCATATTTACCTAAATTGTCTCCAGCCGAGGGTATTGTATTGCATTAGTATTAATAGTTAATACTAACATGTATTACATTACTATTGTATTACTATTGTATGTTACGATAAAATCTGGCTCGGGAAACAGGGTACGTGAAACGGGAAACTTGCCGAACAGGCTGTCGCGTCTGCTGCACGGCGTGCAATCCGAGTGCAATCTGCCTCAAGAAAACAGGATAATGAAAGTTTCGCGACATAAGTAACTAATTAGTGTGTACCAGCAGTTTTGTTTGCCTCCCCGTAACGTATACAAGATATTTCCGTATTATTTCCTCCGGGTTTCATTAGATGCTGTGTTATAGTGGTGATGCTCGCAGTGCAGCTTCGCTGTGATACCTTACTCAGTCAGCTGTAAGAGGATTATAAGGGTATTAAAATAAGAAACACAGCCAGCACAGCCAGCACAGCCAGAAGAGCCAGGGGTTGCATTGCAGTTTAGAAGGAAATAAAATAGGGGTTGTATTATTAAAGTGTAATTTGTGAGGAAAAGGAAGTGGGATAAAGAGTTCATTCAAACCGGAAGTTGGTAATGTGTTTTGCTTCACCGCCTCTCTGTTCTACAAGTTCTACAACTGAATCTGGAAAAAAGATAGAAATATGAAAACACAATCGACAACAACATATATATATATATATATATATATATATATATATATATATATATATATATATATATATATATATATATATATATATATATATATATATATATATATATATATATATATATATATATATATATATATATATATATATATATATATATATATATATATATATATATGTGTGTGTAACAGTGTGTGTAGCTATTAGCGAGCTCTGCGCTTCTACTCTATTTTCCACATTTTCTTTCGCCGTCCAACGTTCTTACGCCCTTCCAAATGAGCTGGCTGATGTGCAGATGCGAGGTCTTGAACCTATCCCTTCACTTGAATGTCTCTCATCCGTCCTGGTAGGTATAACACCGTTGCAGCTCCCTCTTCCGCAGCGGAAATGTAGTAGGATATTGCTACAACCATTTACCCCCAACTTCATAAATATTGAGCACCAGATCTTGTCTTCGCCTACGTCGGCATTACAGCTTCTTCAAATCGTTGATATGAAATTTGCCGAACATGATGACAATGCTCAATTACTGATTATATGCATACACGTGATTTTTGTCTAGTAATAATTGAGATCCTTCAATGATACGTGTTTTCTTTTCCCCGAATCCCTGAATGGTGCTCACGGGGGCGGGCTTTGCGCTCGAATTTTGAAATGTTAAGAATGTGGTTTCGCAAAGTAAATTGAACGAACCGCAGAAGAAGTACAGTTAACTGTGAAAGTCCTGTCTGTTAGTTGTTTTCTTTCAGACCTGCGTATGGGGTTCGTTCTCGGGCGCGACTTGGCGAGTCTTACACAGTCTCACAGTAATATGTTGACAAGATAGAATGCAATTTCTTCCGTTGTTGTTATTTCGGCGTTCCCTAGGCCCCCCCCTTGCTGTCAGTTTTATACATAAAAGTGTGCTTATTACTAGAGAAACACTGTGCGATGCCAATGTGAATGGAAACATTTTCCTTTCCTTTCCGTTCCTTTCCTTCCTTTCCTTTCCTTTCCTTTCCTTTCCTTTCCTTTCCTTTCAGTTCAATTTGTTACGTTTGGCAACTGGCATTTTTATTCTCCCATGTGTGGATCGATCTCATGTTCGAGCCGGTCATTGTTTTTCAATATTGTTTTTCAATATAGTCGAATACATTGCGAACATTAGTCACCGATTGGCGTTTCCCTTCCTCCTCGGCTTTAATCGCTTATAATGGCAGCTTGCTGGGAAATTAATGGAAAATGTTGCCAGCTATTTTAAAGATACATTCGTTAAAAATTCACATTTTAAATAATAAACCTGTCATAATGCATTGTTCGTCAACACTTTTAATGGCAGGATTAGTAATTCATTTTTGTAATTCTCGTTTTCATTGCGTGCAGAGAGCTTGTAAAATGATATAACCCTATACTACTAAAACTGAACACTAAGCGCACTTGAACCAACCGCGGACGCACTCTTTCAAGCTTGCTGCCGGCTCGCCGACTGGCATCATCATTATTTACCTATGTATTTGGGCTTTATTGACAAGTGCTGTGCATGTGACTGTGACTGTGTGCCCAAAACGCCCCCATTTGCCAGCACGCTCTCGGATTCGACGCGTATAATAATAAATAACTTCGCTCTAAGCACTGCCGTCGCATTCGCAATTCAAGCTCATGAATCGGGTGTGGTAGATCAGGAAGACGGTTTGGCAAAAAAGAAATATGACAGAAGGAAAATGTGCTTTGTGTTTATTCCTGGCGATAATGTTTGCAAGCACATTACTTAAAAAGCGGCAACAGCTATTATGTGCGCAGTGGAAATATGAATTTGTATGATGAATGTGGACGTGGTTGAGAATGAATACGTTTTAAGGAAACTCCATAACTTTCAATGTAATATAGCTCAACATATTAGAAAAGTGTTATTGCATTTATATTCAGCCATGTTTGCTACTTTTGACGAAAGTGTGGAACACTCGTATCATGAAACAGCAGCACTGGAAGAATATTAGAGCCTATAGGATAGTATTTACAAATTGTGCGGTTGAAAAGTAGCGGCACAGCGTGCATAACAAGGCCCTTGTGCAGCTGCATTGACAACAGGGGACATTTTGAACTCGCCCTTAGGCCCATGCATTGACACCGGGAAATGATGGAGTGTACATCCGTGATGGATTTTCCATCAGTTATTCCACGCACTCTTGTTATAGGTAGGATTGGGTAAACCAATTGATGCCTCATCTGTTGCTCATCTGTCTCACGTTTAATTAGCATCAAAGTTTAGCCTAATCCCAAGCACTGACTGTACAGATCTCTCTCCCCCCCCCCCCCCCCCCCCCAACTCCGGGCAAGATTCCGATGATTTGGGGGGCGCCGTTCTTTTGAGAAGCCGTCAATTTGTATCCACCCGTCATTATGTGCCTGCGAATGCCGAATAAAACTTTGGCAAAACGTGACAAGCGCACATAAAAATCATGGATGTTTCGGAAAAATTACTTTTTCCAACAGCTATTTATCTATTCTATTTACTGCATTAGCCAGTGCCGGCTCCCTGCAGACCGAATGAATACTCTTTCATTTGTTCATTCCACTGCACAGTAGCGCCATGTTTTTCAAGCAGGTATGAAACCGAGGCGCTAGGCACGAGGCACGAGGCACGAGGTAGCGAATGAACGCGCTCTGAGCACGCTGTGTACGAGCCAGCTTGCTTTCCCTGAATTAGTCGACACTTCCTGTCACACGTATAAAAAGGCATTATGCAGCATGTAGAATATCCAAATGACTGTTACCTTCTGAATACTAACCGAGAAAAAACAGGAGAAGGGAAGAATATTCTCTAAGAAAATCGAAAAAAACTTATTTTCCGTTTTTCTTCCTCCCTGATGTGTTTTCATCCTGTGCACGGAGGGGCTTGCTCGGTTCCCTACCTTAGGACACTCAACATTCTTGTCGGGAAAAGAAAGTTTTCCCTATGGAGGCTAGCTCCCAACTTTCCTAACTTCTTATATAAATTGTTATCGAATGCACGGATTTGTTGGAGAATACGGTATAGTAAAGGTACACTACACAATCCCTAGCTCCTGGCTTTCTCTGAAATCTAAACAAACTAAGTCACTTTTGAAGCCTTTCTTCAGTCCTCCTCTACGGGAAGCAACGATAAAAAATATATTGGCGCACGGGCCATTTTTCGTGATTCAATCAGGGAGTCCCACCTTTATTTTTCCTTAACGCGTATGCCACCGATTTCGTCCACTATGAAAGAACACTCTTTTCTTTTAATCTTCATCGAATTGTTCCTTCTTTACTTTCTTTTCGTTTTTATAATGGATAACTAGATTAAAGTTCCACCATTCTGCTCTAGTTTTTATTAAATTACATCGCAGCTTCCAGGTCAATTTGTCAAATCGTAGTGACACAAAGACAGAGACAGAAGCAGACACCAACGACGCCATAAAGGTATAGTATAGGATACAATTGGATACATAGCGCGTTTCATTGGCAAAGTAGATTTGTGCAACTCACACACTTGCTCTAATACAGGTGAGCGTCCATCCTAGCAAGCCTAGGAGGGAGAGGGACGGATAGAAAAGAGAAATCCAACTGAGTAAGCGGGGTAGAGGAAGTGAAAGGAAAATCGATGGTAGCATGAAATGCCGTATAGGGACGCTATCTATCCCCCGCGTCCCGCACCCTCGTCCGCGCCCTCGCCCGCACCCTCTCCCGCGCCCGCGTCCCTGCTCCCTATTACCGAGCCGAGTCCCGAGTCCCGAGTCCCGACATCATGGAACGTGTGCCCTCTGGGAGGTAAAGCGGGCTGCATGTCTGCCCAAGCC
The DNA here is from genome assembly GCA_921293005.1 of Nemoura dubitans. Classification (NCBI taxonomy): domain Eukaryota; kingdom Metazoa; phylum Arthropoda; class Insecta; order Plecoptera; family Nemouridae; genus Nemoura; species Nemoura dubitans. The sequence continues at coordinate 13,447,408 of OV121073.1, read as the reverse complement.
TGCCCATGCCTGCCCATGCCTGCCCATGCTACCCCGACCCGATCGCGAAGCGCCGCGACGCTCCGCACCGCACCGGCAGACTCTAAACAAACAGGAATAAAATTAAAACACCTTACTCGTGTAACTTGTCCTTTCATTTCGGCCCCCTTAATATGAAACCTTTGATCTTTGAGCCTTGTGCATATTATTATTTTATAAACATCTCATTAACACAGCTTAACATGCTTTTAGTTTTATTACTGTGTTAGGATCACAGAAAGAAATATTTATAATAAGGATACTTGGCTTTGTAAGAGGGAGCTGCTGAAATACAGTGGGATCCCATTACTGTACATATGTTGTTGCGACGCATACCTATGACACCGACTTCACCACTTCTTGCGCTTCAGAGGCGTTTTAATACCAAGTGCAATTTGCATTCATTAAGCAGGTCGAGCACATTCGAAAGCATAGGCTCTTTCGATTCATGTGAATGGGAGTTTTGCAGTGGCTGGTGCCGGTGGTATTAGGTACACACCTTTCAAGCCGCCGAGGAAAAGGCCAGGGGAAAGTAAGAGCCCGAATTAAACACACTTCCATACAAAAACCCCTTCGGGTTAATTTAGTGTAAAGAAAACGTGTCATCTCGGATGATTGGCGGACTTACTTATTTCTTATTTTCTCTTGCTTCAGTTGGCTCTTAGCGAGTTAGGTGCTAAAGTTTTTTAAAGAGAGTGAAAAGCGTCAAAAATAACATTTAAATTGTAGGTATAGTTAATACTGTAACTCCTTATCACTAAAATCTTTATTGAATTTGAGAAATGCTAAATCTGCCTAACGGTGTAGCTGCGTAGGTATTTCAAGCCCGTTTCAACGGTGTCCAAGTATTGGGCTTGATTGTACGGACATGAACTCTGGTGGCATCAAGTTCATGCCTCGATATTTAAAAAACTCTTCGTGGTGTCCGACTATTCGACGAACCATCATTAGCTGGCTTAAGATCGATAAGAAGAAGATGGTCGTATTCCTAATTTACATTAAATACAGAGTAACTAGGCCGTTAACCTAAATTTATTCACTGAGCAAGAAGCCTGCTGCGTGAGAAAACGTAATTCTCCTTTTATATTCTATTTCTCCGAGGCTTCTTTGCTACATTTTTTGCCTTACAGCTTTCTTGTGTTTACTACTGTACAATTTTGACATACCCAGCGAATTTTTAGCATGTTCTCTTCTGTAAGTGATCCAAAGGTACAGGATTGCTATCCTGTCTGCATGGACAAGAATAGACCTCCCAGATCCCACGCATTGTTATACATTCTATGCATAACGAATAAAGCGTGGCCATTCCAGTATACTGGAATGGCCACGGCTGTCTGTAAACAGGTCTCTCGTGACCTATATACGAACGAATCCACTATCGTTTTTATACATTTACTCTTTTACTACAAGGAATTGCTTTTGTTCTGTAGGTGAGTGCGAATTGTCATCTAAATATCCATTTGTTATTCAATAATTTGCTCTCAAAGAAAAATGGTACTATATTGTGCAGAATGCATTTGGTGGAGGTGCCATGTTTTTAAGCAGTTTTTAAGGTGTCATGACTAAGAAGCAGGGAAGCAGAGTTTTTAAGCGTAATGGAGGTGCCGTGATTCTGAAGCATTGGATTTAACATGGATATTGAAGCAGAGCGAAGATGATATGTATATTTAGCATAGTGGAGGTGCCACAATTCTGAAGCATTTGATGTAACATGGATTTTGAAACAGAGCGGAGATGACATGTTTTTAAGCAGCGGATGTGCCATGATACTGAACCATTGGAAATGCGGTGGTCTTTAACGCATATTGAAAATTATGTTTCAAAGTAAAGTGGAGGTGCCATGATTCTGAAGCATTGGAAATGCGGTGGTCTTTAACGCATATTGAAGAATATGTTTCAAAGTAAAGTGGAGGTGCCATGATTCTGAAGCATTGGAAATGCGGTGGTCTTTAACGCATATTGAAGAATATGTTTCAAAGTAAAGTGGAGGTGCCATGATTCTGAAGCATTGGAAATGCGGTGGTCTTTAACGCATATTGAAGAATATGTTTCAATGTAAAGTGGAGGTGCCATGATTCTGAACCATTGGAAATGCGGTGGTCTTTAACGCATATTGAAGAATATGTTTCAATGTAAAGTGGAGGTGCCATGATTCTGAACCATTGGAAATGCGGTGGTCTTTAACGCATATTGAAGAATATGTTTCAATGTAAAGTGGAGGTGCCATGATTCTGAACCATTGGAAATGCGGTGGTCTTTAACGCATATTGAAAATTATGATTAAATGTAATGTGGAGGTGCCATGATTCTGAACCATTGGAAATGCGGTGGTCTTTAACGCATATTGAAAATTATGATTCAATGTAAAGTGGAGGTGCCATGATTCTGAACCATTGGAAATGCGGTGGTCTTTAACGCATATTGAAAATTATGATTAAATGTAATGTGGAGGTGCCATGATTCTGAACCATTGGAAATGCGGTGGTCTTTAACGCATATTGAAAATTATGATTCAATGTAAAGTGGAGGTGCCATGATTCTGAACCATTGGAAATGCGGTGGTCTTTAACGCATATTGAAAATTATGATTCAATGTAAAGTGGAGGTGCCATGATTCTGAACCATTGGAAATGCGGTGGTCTTTAACGCATATTGAAGATTATGTTTCAAAGTAAAGTGGAGGTGCCATGATTCTGAAGCATTGGAGGAACCGAGATTGTGAAGCTGAGTGGAGGAGCCGAATGCTGTTAAGCATAGCGGAGGCGCCGTGCTATGAAGCAGATTAGAGGCGGCGGATTTCACTTTGCATGAGTCCCGTCGATTCCGTTTTTTCATCGTTCTCCACATGAACGTGGTTGTTTCATGTTATTAAACTACGCTTTATAAACATTGGCATCTCTTTGAAGCCTCTTTGAGCCTTGTCACCGTAAGGTTCACATCAAAACATTCTCAAGTCTAAACCCCTAAAAAATACACTTGCCCTGTTCAAATATTAATAGGTCATGTGTAGCTACGTAGCTATCCGCTCTTCGTCTGAAAGGAGTGAGTGGTTATATGTTCAGCTTGATCTCTCACAGTGACAATTTCTTGTCAAAGGGCACAAAATAAAAGCGAGTTTTCAGATATCATATTCCATTTATTTATATTCATGATATTAATTCTACACCACGTCAGGGTTCATTACACGTCCGTCAGCGTTTTTATTTTAACGTTAACCTTTTCAAAAAGTATCAAATATGGAACTGAACGAGCCTCTCTCAATGTATTACTTTCTGGCACTGCACATTCTTCCTCTAGGCGTTTGCACTCTCCACGTACTTTGCCGGCCATCCGCTGATGTTCATTGTCGCGACTAACGGACTGGTATCGGTGGGTCGGAGCCGTCCAGGTGTAACGACAATTTTGGATGTCAACAAATATGGATCCCAGACAGTCAGCTATGGCCATGACGTCTCTACGGGTATTCAGAAAGGAATAGCAGTGGATTATAATAAGCTTATAAAATAGGTTAGAGAACCAAGAGTTTAAACCAAGATGGAGCTGATGACTGAGGCTCAGGCTGAGACACTGTACTTCATATTCATACAGCCTAATACCATGCCACTACGTCATAGACAGCCAGATTTGTCGTCTTCCATATTTGTTGCTACACCGGCAAAGATAATGCACGCGACGCAACGCAACGCAACGCAACGCAACGCAACGCAACGCAACGCAACGCGGCGCGACGCAACGCAACGCGACGCAACGCGACGCAACGCAACGCAACGCAACGCGACGCGACGCGACGCAACGCGACGCAACGCAACGCAACGCAACGCAACGCAACGCGACGCGACGCGACGCGACGCGACGCGACGCAACGCAACGCAACGCAACGCGACGCGACGCGACGCAACGCGACGCAACGCAACGCGACGCAACGCGACGCAACGCGACGCGACGCAACGCGACGCAACGCAACGCAACGCAACGCAACGCAACGCAACGCAACGCAACGCAACGCAACGCGACGCGACGCAACGCGACGCAACGCAACGCAACGCGAGGCGACGCAACGCAACGCAACGCAACGCGACGCGACGCGACGCGACGCAACGCAACGCAACGCAACGCAACGCAACGCAACGCAACGCGACGCAACTCGAATCGCAGCCCACCCATCCACAGAGCCCTTCACGTGAGAGCCACTGGCATAAAGCGAAGGTGCAATAAAAACATATTGCGGTTCGCGTGCAAGAATATGCCTTGAGTGTAGATATGAATAATTACAATTATGACTTTTTTATTATTATTTGGGAAGATTTGGTGTTAACTAACCCCATTCACGCACGCTAGTGAATGGGGAAATAGTACCGATTGGTAACTGGGACAGTTGCAGCAATGCACAATGTTTTTATATACCTCTGTATTACACATAAGTTCGATCCGTTGGATACGTACCGAAAGCAAGGAATTTGTGTACTACGTGGAGAATGCCCTTGAGTATACAATTCAACCCTTTTTCTGTCAAACGCGCTTCCTACACATCTTATAAATTTGGAAGAGTTTTTTTCCCTTAGATAAGCCACCGACAGAGCGTTTTCATTTTCTGACGCGTATTACGACGTCGTAACGACCGTCGACGGCGTCGCCACCGACGCCGTCGACGCTGGTGCCAGCACGAGGAAACATGGCACGCTGGTTTTCTTCGCCATACGTTTTATCGATGTAATCATCGACAAATTCCAATCTGTCGCCATTATATAACAGGATATTTTTTAAGTGGCAATTTCTTTAACTTCGTACGATACCATAGTACCACACACACACACAGTCATAGAGCCCTAACCATGCGTATGATTTATTTCCATGCTCAAAGCTAATTTTTCCTTGCAATTTCATACGCGGGTGGCGGGGGACGGGCGGATGGCGGAGGGGGGGGTGGAGGGGGATGTTTTGATTCGGGTAGATTCGGCTCCCGTGTTACGCTATAGGCTTATGGATTGGTTATACGGCGTAGTCTAACGATCCGAGCGCCAGCCGAGCGTAGTCGCCTCATTCGGGCGCATGGGACTGCCCTGCGAACAAGTACAGGCAGCACACCACTGAGTTCCACTCGCAGACAGTCGCCATTCACTCCACTTCGCACGCTCGACGCTCGACGCTCGACGCTCGAAGCTTGACAATAGGTCGACTCGACACTCTGCTCGACTAGCGCGAATTACCACGAAATATCAATTAAACTTCGCATTCGCAGCGCACATTTTCAATATGTGTCGGTAATTACTAACGCTCTCGTATACCGAAAATTATACGCGCTTCGCACCATTTCGTTTCCCAACGTACTGGTTTTCCGTGCTACTAAAATTTGTAGTTGAGACGTAAAGTCAGGATTATTAGAGTTTGTTGGGTTATGTCCCTTTTAAGTGCATATTGCGTAAAATTTGTGTGCTACGGGTCATGAAAGCATTTTTTAAATATGAAAGTGACTATAACTTGTTAGACCTGATGACAGCAAGCATGGCGTCAAGATGAAATAAAAAAACTTTTACTACGTTTAAGTTCACTTCGATGAATTGAATCGTAAATTAAGGATCAGACGTCCACATCGTAATCATGAACAGAATGGGTGAGTTCCTTAAATGGACGAATATTTTAATAAAATATTTCACTGCAGGGAAAACATTGTTTTCACACCCACATGAATGTTTCCTACCGTTCACACCGTTCGTTCCTACCGTTCGTTTTGTAGCAAAATTTTAAGCTAGTGCACGGCTATTTCCACACTAATAAAATATAAAGAACGGATATTATTTCAAACGTATCTGTTTATCGTTGTCAATGACGTCTTCGATGCACGTGACCGTTATATGAAAACTGTGCGCCATTACAGCCGTCGTTTTGTGACACCGATTTCAACAGATTTTGTTTTACTGGAATGCGTTTAATGCTGATATAAACCCAGTAATTTAAATCGCACACTTTAGCGATTTAGTTGGAAACTGTATGAAAATCCAATTAGTTTGTGTATTTTGCCTCTGGTCATACGTAGTTCATATCGCTTTGGCAGCACGAGAAACAATGCATTCGTTTGAAATCGGAATTCCACGATAAATAGAGATACACACTAAAATCGACTTGGCTTCAAAAGATCTCTTTAACAACGGAAGTAGAGTGGGGCAAAGGAATCGAATGTATCTTATGAAAACTCTGGGCTCCAGCCTAGACTTGCTCTGTTACGCGATCCAATTTCTGCTATCCACTAGATTCATCTAGCCTGCGGAAGTTTGAGAAATGAAGGGCAATTCATTTTTCAAGACCTGAAAGCTTGGTGAAGGTATATGCACGTGTTGGTGCCATCCTGAACGACGATCCAAGCAAATGTCTGTCTTTAGCTGAATTATTAACCACTGAGGTTGATTTATTTCATCTTGGTAGTAGTTCGCATTTAGGTACTCCCTTAGGAATAGAACTCTTGTGGGGATAAAACAGTACCTAGGAGCGCAAAGTGCGACTTTATCGTGTTATAGCACTAAAAGGAATCACCCAATAAAAATCAACACAATAAGAGCACAGATTCCCAGAACAAATAAGTTGGAAAATGAGAGGAGAAAGGAAAATGCGAGTAACAAACAAGGGAGAGGGAGAGGGAGAGGGAGCGGGGTGCTGGCTTGGATGTCAGCTCGACGTAAATCCTCATTGGATGAGCCCAAGCAGAATAAAGTGTAGCTCTTTAAACAACTTTTATGACTCTGGAAATCAAAGTCAGTGTAAACTTTTTTTCAATTATTTTATTTACATAATCAATTCTCACATTTATACTCTCTTCTGTGGTGCAAATTTTCCGTTCTACCGACTTTGAAGCCGATGCTCAAAATGCAGCCATTTACTGAGTAAACGCCTCTCCAATTATGCGCCTGCTGAAGTGACTTGCCCTTAGTTTTTCCCAACACTTAAGTCTTCAAGTCTCTTGTATTCAGTTCCGTAATTGTCTTATCAAGTAAACATCTTAGTGTGGAATAATGTAGTTAAACTAGGCACTTTGCAGGCTCCTCTCGACGCCGCCTCGCCTTACTCCGCGAGTAAGTAGTAAGTAGTAAGTAGTAAGTAGTAAGTGAAGCAATTGCGATGGACATTCCGAACGAAGAAATTTGTTGCTTCGACTTGATGCTTAGGTGTGCCTAGTATCAGCTTAGCTTAGTGACTTGTCTTCACCGGCTCAATCCATTTAAACGCACCTTCCTATCAAATATAGGCGACAGTAAACTGCGGATAGAGGGGTGTTTAGGCCAAAACGCGGGCTAGGATCATGTCACGCTGTAATGGAAGATATATGAGTAAGTAAAGGCGGAGGGATCTGTGTATATTGGGTTAGTTTGGAGAATTCGATTAAAAGTTCATTAATTTTCAATTAAGTCTGAAGAGAATGCTGGCGCCCCGAGTCGCGACGGAACATTGTTTTCAAAGTGGAAAGAAAATATTACCTTATCTGTCCAATTAAAGAGTTTTACCAAACACTTTCAAGCTATGACAAAGAATAATGAATTGTCTTTAGGAACAAGATGGATCTGTAGACTTACGTTATGAGAACAAATCCATACATTTTCAACACTTCAACGTTTGTTTCCGAAATTTTGCCGAGTTTTCAATAAACCCATGCAAAAGTTTGTTTTGTCCTATATGCAAGACTTTCACTTTGTTTTCGTAATCGATTTTAATAAAAACAGAAAGAAATTACATTTCAGTTGGTATATACCATTTGTTTAATCGTTCGCACGAACGTTCCTTCATTACGAATGCAGTTCGTACATAGGTAAAATTGGAACATATTTCGCAGCATGGCTAACGGTTTAAAATCACTTTTCTTTTTGCCATCCCTGGCAACTTCCATTACAGTATCGATATGCAATTTGCCTCTCTGAGGTTTGTCAGAAACAAGGTATTTGTAATCGAGTTGGACAAGGTTGGTTTTGCAAGAGCACCGGGCCGCCATGGGTGGTGTGTATATTGGCGTAGGGATGGAGGGGGGGGGGGGGGGGGATGAAGGAGGGGGCGTGGATAGGATGAGGTGGGTGCCTGAGGGATGCGCGGTTGGAACAGCACAGCAGCATCAGCAATGTAGGCTGGTCGGCCAAATTGCATGCCATCCTCGACTGCAACACCCATGCCAGACTAATGAGCCCCACAGAACACGCGCATTGTACGCAGTATTAAAATGTAGTCAGTTATGTTCTTTCTCCTTTTTCTCGTACTCACAATATCCATGTGAATTCGTGCGACTGTTGCGCATTAGATATCTCTACATTCATGGAATATCAAGGGCCGTAATCCTGCTCTAATGAAAATAGGTGGAAAACTTGGTGGGCTGCTGAATTCAGCAATTTTAGTGTCATGGCTTTGGTCATGACCCAAACATCTTATTCTGATCGGAAACTGATAACGAGATGTCGCTTGGAGGGCGTTTGGAGCCATCTCGTGGCTCTTGCTCGGGGACGAGCCGTGCTAGAACGCCGAGCGACGACGTTTGGGGTTGGGGAGGGGGGGGGGGGGGGGGTTGATCACACAATTTAGCCAATAGATTGCCTGCAACGTTGATTTTACCATCTTGTGAAAAAGATAAGCTTATCTCCTTGGTGCCTTAATTTAAGGGTATGTAAAGACTAAAGGAGGAAGAACGGAAGAGAGGAAGGAAGGAAGGAAGGAAGGAAGGAAGGAAGGACGGACGGAAATAAATAGAGATACTACAACAAGATTCGTAGTGCACGAATAATGACTATCCTGGACGGTATTCCAGTCTCTCGCACTCTTCCGCTGCGGAAAGAGTTCACTTTGATATTTTATATGCCGCCTTTAGTTTGTAGAGAAAAGTCATAGAGAATTTGCATCTTTTTTCCAGAGTATCTCATGTCCGGGAGCCCGCGCACTTATCCTGCAAAGCCGCCGAAATCTCCAGCTGGAGTTTCGGGATCAGCGAAGGACTTCCTTCAGCCAGAACTGATTGCCAGCTCGAAGACCAACACCCTGTCCAGCCAGCACACCCACAGGTGAGTCGAAGACGCGAATCTCTCGGCATGGCATGCGTCGACTAGCATCTCCCCTATCCCCTGGGAACAAAGGGAGTCTGGATCCTTTCTTCTACAGAAGTAATTATAAAATAAATATAAATCGGATTTCGTCTCTCAGAGATCGAAAAAAGATCAAGAGATTGGCTTCTTCTCCTAGATTCTCTTAGATTTTGGAAATGAATGGAGTGACCATTGCACCCAATTTCCCTAGAGCTTGTACCCCAATGTCGACTTCAATAATCGGAGAAGGTATGTTTCGATTCAATATTCATGTTATCAATTTTTTATATATTCCCGATCCCGTGGAAGATTGAGCTGTAACGATGCTCCCTCTCCTGCGAAAGATATCCAAGCACTGATTTTTATTTGTCTTGTCAATTTTATTGGATGGCATGTGTTCGTGTGTGGCTCGATGTTTGTTGAAAGGCCTCAACCATAAACCCATGGCTCAAGGCTGATAAAATTGAAGGGTGTGAAATTAAGACGTTGGCGCAAGAGGGAAGAAAATGGGGACACATGTCAGTCAGTTTATCACCATCATTGGCGAGGGTGAGCTTCAACAAAGTGTCGAGTTTATCTCTCCTCCAAACTCAACTTTGGATTTTCTAAAGAAAAATCGATCTCATTTTTTACTTGAATGATATCAACAAACTAGAACGATTTTCGGTAGGTAGTGCCTACCTTACAAAAACGTTAAAATGAGCCTTTTTTCTTCCGATTTAAAGTACCTTTATAGAGAAGGGAGATTGGTTGAGTTCTCATTCGAGGTTCATACTTGGTAAAATACAGCACGCAGAATTAATGTGGTGTATAATGCTCCACTGAAATTCAGTATGTTTATTTTTGAGTTTTCATGTTAAGTAGCCAACGCTGCCTGCGCCACAGATAAATAATTGTTTTGAAATCCATCCCGAATGAGCTCGAGCGTTGCAAAAACAATGATATCGCAACAGTATTCAAAAAATGGAATAATATAATGAAAGAGTGATATTACCTGCTGCCGGTTGCCGTAAACTCTGAACAGAGCTTACAGAGAAGGGAAATATTTTCAGACAGCATTATCAGAAATGACACTTTTTGTTTCCAGATACCAGACAGCTTATGTATATTATTATAAAGTTCGAACATGTAGTAACTGACATATTCCACAAACTAAAAAGTATCGTAAACTGGGACGAGGCGCTGAACTCGCTCAGAGAAGAACGAATCCGTACGAACGGTCGTTCCTTGTCCAGCCCCGGCTACGCATTGTCCGGCGCACGGGCGTACGGTCGCACGGGCGTACGGGCGTACGGCGGCCGTACGCCGCCACGCCGGGCAAACGTCCGTGTAGCTGACAGTTGCATGTGAAGTGTCCGCGCGCAGCAAAGGGTGGCTGGGGCTTCGGCTTGTGTTTCTAGGTGTGAAATTACACAGGGGGCTGGGTGGTGGTACAGTTCTGTGCCATGCAGAGGGGTGTCATTGTAATGTCCTTTAGAGTTGGGACTTTATAGAGAGGGTGGTATGGGGGTTTGTTGGGGGGTGGGCGGTGGGCGGCGGGCACACATAGGGAAGTTAATTAATGTAGCAAAGCTAGCCGATCTCGAAATAAAGGGAACCGGCGAACTACAATGCGCCATAATAATATAACGCCAGTCGGTGAATGTTGCTTGATACGTAGGATCGGCTTTGTTGATCAAATTGACAATCGATAACGGGAAATGTTTATAGTGGAAGGAATTTAGCTGGAATGCGATCATTTTCGCGGTTTATAGCTCTATATGATTCTATTCACTTCATTTATTATGCAGTTAGTGATGCTGGTGCCATTTTATCGACGAAGCCTCATTCACGTTTGGTCCTACATCAGTGTAATGCATTGATCAAACTAAATAAGATATACTTTTCAATTAAAATCTAAACTTTGTAATAAAGTGAGTCACCCTTTCCTAATTACCAAAGTTTCTGTTGAAAATACATTGCAAGTATCTGATTCATCTAAAACTGTTGAGCAAGCAATCTGCACATTCAAGTTATCACTGCAATTTCCATGAGATCGATCAATACTATGATGATTATAATCTCCACTATTCGAACAATAACGCGTTGCTTTTTGCCGGTGCTTCAATCGGGTAGCCTATCATCGGTAGCCAAACGAAAACCACAGCACGGGTCAATAAATAATAGCAGCTCGCCCAAGGTTTAACTGACCAAACATCCATTTCCTTCCTGTAAAATAGCTACACAATCTGCACATTGCCACTAAATACTCACATTTGAAATACTTACCAGCCTATGGACGTTAGACCAGCGAGCGCAAACATCAAGGGAACCGGTTCGGGTGGGGGTGGGGAGGGGTGGGTGGGGTGGGGGCAAACAGCATCATCATCGCACTGATCTGTAAGAGTGGGTATTTCCACGCTATCAAACTGCTCAACGTGATATTGGACGCTTTTCAATGTTTTAATGGCGTTGCTTTATTAAGCAATGCCTCTTTATCTCATGGCAATGTTATGTAAAACGTTCATTTGGTCAAATTTCTCGTCCGGTTTTTATGGCTAGTGGAGGTGCCAAGTTCGACACGCTTTATGGTTGCTCTGCGGGCTGCGTTCAGGGGCAATGACAACCTGCAGTCGTAATGGGTTTAGTTTATACCTAATTTACACCCCCGAGAATTTGTTCACTATCAGCAAATTAAGTTGAGGTTTTTACAGAAACTTTTGTCAATTTAACAGTTGGTGGGTAATTATGTTTTGTTGCATTTACTTCAGTGGAGCGGAGTGGACTGGTTTGCAGTTTTTTGCCCCCACAACCAATGCGTGATCGTCTACTAATGGAATTTTCCTAGAAATACTTATTCTTGGAAATTAAACCCTTGGATACACTTCGGTCCAAAGTACATCGAACCTGCGCCCGAACAGCCGTCGAAACTAACAGCACTAGCAATTTCTCGCGCAATTGATATCTTCTTCATGTCACTCACATCACACACCAGGATTAAGAAAATGCTAGCAAAAGTTTTTAATGCCAAAATCCAGGCTCCAACATAAACACGAGTTATGCCATTTTTCATCTAGAAATTGTCTGTGACATCCACATTACATCGAAACCTTGGCAGTTTCCTTCTGACGTGTAACGGGCTTACAGATTACCAAACTTGACAATGTTTTTAGAAATTTTAGTCGACGTGAAGGGGATTATTCGAGGCTCTAACCTGACGCTGCTCACCAAAGAACGTTGCCATGGTTTCAAGCCTGGTCCACCCAGCCTCCCTTCCCCCCCCCCCACCCCCCCCCCCCCCACCCCCCGCCGCCACCCGCCCCACCCACGCCCCTCCACATCCTAATCTCCGCTACTATTAGTTAATGAAAACTTGCCGAAACTACCTTGAAACTAAGTAGCATTGAAGTGTGTGCATGGAAATGATGGAGCAGCCCAGCAGGTGAGTCGGTGCGCCGCCACTGTTAATCAGGTGCGGAGGGAAGTGTGGCGGCGGGGGGGGGGGGGGGTACTTGCTAATTGCGCCAACAAGGGACTTTACTGCGCTGCCAATGTTAACAACAAAAACAACAACAACAACAACAACACAGTACACAATATTTGTAGTGTTGTCAATGGGCGCCGTGGAGTAGGCCTACGCGTGTCTGCGACCGAAATGTCACTGCAGACGTTCGTTCACAAGCGATTGTCAAATCAATGAATACTCGTGCGTGCTGTTTTCTCATCGTGGATTTGCCTTCGTAAGAGTCTAAGCCCATTTACAGCTGGTGAAAATCTTGCTCACATCTGGCCATCTGACACTTTTTTAAATGCACCCGGGCAAAAAATCAGTACGGTGCGCTTTTCTTTCACGCTATGAAAAATAATTCGAAGATGAAATACTAAAAAATTCCATTTTTCAGTACTGCAAAACTGTAATTTGGATATTCCGCACCTTTGGAAAATTATTTGTAGTTATGGTGGTAATATTTAAATAAGAGCGGAAATAAGTATGAGTACGTATATGTAGAAATATACACAAAATAATGAATAAAGGAAGGAAATGTTAGTTATGAAGGAAAGAAAGAAAGGGCTAGGGAACGAACGAACGAACGAACAAGACAATTTTATAACAAAATTTTTAAAAGTTGACGTAATGGATGTTTGCAAAGTGATTCGAAGCATTTACTCATCATCTTACCGAGTACCAACCTCTTACCTTCGTGCATCGCTCTTCGTTGCTCCTAAGCCTCCATTTCCCCAAACGACTAGACTCTTAATCACTTAAATTGGGATTCACATGCTTAAATCTATGATTAAAACTAATGGATTGAAATGAAGCAAGGTCTTCTGTCCATTATCGAGCTGGAATCCTAGGGAATGGGGACTTTCCCTAAACTGTAAGGTTACTGACATGGTTTTGTGCAGCCTCCCGGTGCTTAATGGACCTGAATATTAGATTATACTACATTAGATTTAATGGTTCCATTAGACATGAGTTAATAGGGTTACATATTTGTTGCATGGGTGTCATGGCTGGAGAGTTGCAGTCACTAATATGGCTTCCGGTCTCTGTACCGCAAGATGTAATTATCTAGGACAGCTGTTCAATCTGATTTGATGTTGGTGGTTTTGTCTGTGATTCCACGGGCGGCCATTTCGTATGCTAATAGTGTCTCCGCTCTTCATCACATTGCAAGGATGAACTTGCACCGAGTCGAGTATAAATATGAACGTCTTGTCGGGACCGATCCGCTTCTTCGCAGACAGACAAGACAAGTAGCGTGCCACATGGCACATGCATCTCTGCATACGAATTCTGACCTCCGTTATTTAATATTGGCAGCATCGCTTTTAATCCCAACATTCGATACGAGTCGCGGGAAAAATGTCTGGCCCTGTAACGTTATGTTGGCGGCTAACGGACAAATGCAATCTGAAGATTATGCAAACCTGCTTCTTGATGTGCTTGCAAATTCACTTCACTCATGGTGCACCCAGTTTGTGGAAATTTAATCGAATGTATAATCCTCGATATTATTTGGAACAATATTAACCATTTCCATCACAATACTGTTTTTCTCGAATGTTTACTTTGCATGGTGATTGGTGAATGTCCAACCATAAAAACGCCGCTTATCAAAACAAGCGCGCTGTTTTAAGGTAAATAATAAATATGTGTTGGCTGCTCCGTGTAATTACGCCAGCAATTCGTCACAATCAGTCAGTTTAAAGCCCAGCGCACTGCTCTCGCCAGGATAATTTAGCTGGCCGGCCGGCCATTCCCCGATCTGCTCTGCCTACTGTGGCCAGAGGCACTGCCAACGCGGTCATTCTCGTTCGCCTCACGGACACCTACTGTAACACAGCCAACGCGTTCGCCTCACAGACACCTACTGTAACACAGCCAACGCGTTCGCTACACCTGCTGTAACACAGCCAATGTGTTCGCTACACCTGCTGTAACACAGCCAATGTGTTCGCTACACCTACTGTAACACAGCCAACGCGTTCGCTACACCTACTGTAACACAGCCAATGTGTTCGCTACACCTGCTGTAACACAGCCAATGTGTTCGCTACACCTACTGTAACAAAGCCAACGTGTTCGTTACACCTACTGTAACACAGCCAACGCGTTCGCTACACCTGCTGTAACACAGCCAACGCGTTTGCTACAGCTACTGTAACACACCCAACGCGTTCGCTACACCTGCTGTAACACACCCAACGCGTTCGCTACACCTGCTGTAACACAGCCAACGTGTTCGCTACTCCTACTGTAACACAGCCAACGCGTTCGCTACACCTACTGTAACACACCCAACGCGTTCGCTACACCTACTGTAACACAGCCAACGTGTTCGCTACGCCTACTGTAACACAGCCAACGTGTTCGCTACAGCTACTGTAACACACCCAACGCGTTCGCTACACCTGCTGTAACACAGCCAACGCGTTCGCTACACCTACTGTAACACACCCAACGTGTCCTCTATACCTACTGTAACACCGCCAACGTGTTCGCTACACCTACTGTAACACACCCAACGCGTTCGCTACACCTGCTGTAACACAGCCAACGTGTTCGGTACACCTACTGTAACACACCCAGCGCGTTCGCTACACCTGCTGTAACACAGCCAACGTGCTCGCTACACCTACTGTAACACACCCAACGTGTTCGCTACACCTACTGTAACACACCCAACGTGTTCGCTACACCTACTGTAACACACCCAACGCGTTCGCTACACCTACTGTAACACACCCAACGTGTTCGCTACACCTACTGTTACACTCCTCACCAACCAAGAAGGTGGAAAGCCATAAGCAAAACTATCTCAGCAGCTTTTTTTCCAGTGCAGCATTTATTTCAGTTCCCAGATGAGTTATGAAGATCGTGGAAAATTGTTAGCTCTGCCATTGCTACCTTGCCTGGAATGCTTGGATTCCTATGAATGCGACGAATGGGAGCGAATCCTGCCGAATCCGCTCGGCGGAGATACGAGAGACAGATGGATTCACGCCTTGACGTTTCTTCTGTTTTAGATATAGAAAGAAAAGCGTCGCACGCTTTTCCTTACGTTTCTATGGCAACTTATCAGCTGGTATTCTCGTTGTGGAACAGCTGATCGATGTGATCAAAGCATGCGCAGTCCAATTAATCGATGTCCTAGGCATCAGGCCGTCTTGCCACCTTTGCGAACGTCCCATCAAAAATATACGGCACATTATTGCAATCATTATTCATACTGCAACGGGCATGGCCGGATATGGGCAATAAAAGCTCACTTTTACAGTGTGCTTGATAGGTCGTCTATTCTATTTGCCATCTCAAAATCGATCAAAGACGCGAATGGGCTCTCACCCCTGCTCGCTTTGAAGTTCTTCTTCCAGTAAAGCATTGTCAATGGAGGCTTAAAGGAAATAAGAGAAATTATTCTTTTTTCAACCTCACAGTGTAAAATTTCTCGTTCTTAAAGGCGGCGTTCCTATTTTAGATCGATTCTCCGAACAAGTAACAAAGATGAGTTTCTTTTGCATACCACCCGTATCCAGAGCTTATGGAGCCAGGCTTCATCAAACATGGCTGTATGTACAGGTTTGTCAGGTTTCACCAAGCCCACAGTGAGCCTGGCTCAGGTTTGTCAGGTTTTGTCATACATTACTGTAACCCGGTAGGTTCACGTTTCTTCGGTTCCGTCATTAGTGCAGACTACTTAAACCTATCACGGTTCAGGTTTAATAGATATCAGGTTTGTTGCGGTCCATGTTTTTAAAAGAATGACTGTATTTGATGACATGAAAGAAGCCTCTCTATGTTAAATAGGCAGCTTAATAAAGCAACCCCTTTATCAAGGGGGCGAGCCTAGCGAAGGGAAGAGAAGGGAAAGGAAGGGAAGGGAAGGGAAGGGCAAGTGGGTCCGTGCCGTGTGCCGTGTGCCGTGTGCCGTGCCTTGCTTGGTGCCGTGCGCTCGGGCAGGAGAATAGCCCTTTGGGCAGGATCAGTCGCGGGGGAGAGGGCCGTCTGGATGGCGAGTGGGGGGGGGGGGCTCGGTGGTGGGGTGGAGTGTGGGCTACGGAGGGAGTTTGCTATGGCAACAGGTCGGAGGTTTTGCAGCAGCACTATAGCGTTAAGAAGGAGAGTGTCGTCGTCGCCGACGTCAACGTCCTTTAATCTACGTCGTACGTTGATGAGTACGTTTAAGTAATAAGTACTATCAATGAGAAGACTATATGCTAAGCCATCATTGGGTGAATGCTTCTAGCCTCCTACCATATATATTTGCAAATTTTATTATTATATATTGCTAACCGATAACACTTCACATTTATGTCAGTGGATATACTACAAGCAGTGCATTTTTTCTTCCATCGAATCGCTCTACGCCGTAAAAAAAAAAGGCAGTAGAAAAATTCTTCACACAAATTTGCTTTCTGTCCGGAACGGTGACAATTATTTTTGCCATTATACCGTGGAAAGTACAAGCCGCTGCGCTCATTTCTCCGGACGCCCTGCGGGGCTGGGCGAGAGAGTGGGAAAGCTAATAAGGAGTGATACAGCTATTAGCTCGACCACCAAGCAATCGTGAATGCGTCCGTGAAGTCGTGAAGCTAGTCGCGAAGCTAGTCGTTGACGTGAAGCTGGCGCTTGAAGCCCGAAGCTTGGCGCAGTGAAAGCAACGTGCCGCCGTCGCCATCGCCATCGCCGTCGGCGTCGGCGTCGGCAGTCAGGGACTCAGGGTCTACCTTCAACCTCCCGACCCGACCCTGCGACTTCCTTGTGCGTGAATGGAATATGGGAGACGATTGGCTAGATTGCTGTCATGGCGACTATTGTCTGAGTTTCCAAGCACCGGCTCGGTAAATCTAGAAATGAAGCTCAGATTTCCACTCCAAAGTACAAACCCTGGAAGGATAAGAGATAGGTACTATATTATTTTATCTTGTTATAATGTGAAGGTTTTCACATTTTGAAGTGTTGAAAGGTGATGTTCAAAGATTTCAGAAATCCTAATTAAGCTGCAATTGGAAAGTGGTTTACGCTAGTGGCAGAAGCTAATTGAGATCAATAAGTCTTGATAATTTTAAGTAGATTAACTGTTTGGAGCAGTCACTGCTGATTTTCCATCGCGCAATAGGAACTTCTATTTGCGTTTTCCACGAAAACAAATTATATCACGCGAAAAAGTCTATAATTTGATATAAAAGATGGCAGTTATAAGTTATATATAAAATGGCAAAATTAGAGCGGAAATGTATTTTGATAACGAAATAACCAAGAAATGCGTCGCCAAGCAGAGCGTGAGAAACCACCTAAAATTATTTATAAATTAATAAGTCAAAATACTCCAAGTAGGAAATAAGAGAAAGCTCTGAAAAGGGAAATTTCATGATTTTCTGCTCTTGACAAAGTATATATATTATACACAATCTGTATATATATATACTATATTTTTAACACGCTTGACGCTGGTGGCACAAAGCGTTCAGATTTCCACCAAATGCGGGGAAATATATCTGAAAACTTCGCTTTCCTCGCTTTCCTCGCTTTCCTCGCTTTCCTCGCCTCGGTTATGGCAGGATGTTTTTTGAGTAGCTCGTAGTCGGGCAGGGCTGGCGGTGGGCTTTTGTGCACTTCCCATCTGCATGCGACAGCCACTCATCTTGCCGCCGATTATAATCTGCTAAATGATAAGGGGACAGACACGTCAGCCGGCTAAAATCTAACTTGAGAACAATCATACAAATCCAAAGCAGCCGTCGAATCCAAACTCTCTAAACAGTCTTTGCATTGCGATTATCATTTTAGATGCATAGTGCCGACAAGCGACAACCGACGAGCCCTCCCCGTCCCCGTTCCTTCGCTAAGTATATACCCTTGGCCTGCACGGTGCAGGAATTGGTATATACTCCTATCGAGTGTACACAAGGCAAGTTTCCTTTCTGTGGAAACTAGTCGTGTATTGATTTTATTGGCCCAACATCTGCTAACTTTTAAAGACTTCCCAGCACATTATCTACGTTCCGGCCATCGGTGGCCTGCAGATGCAACGGAGATATATATATATATATATATATATATATATATATATATATATATATATATATATATATATATATATATATATGTCTCAAATAATTGGATGCCCTTTGTTGCCCATAATTGATCTCGTAAAACTGCGTTTTGAGTATGGTGGAAACTTTGCTTATTTCATTTCCCAGTCCGATAAAGGATAGACATGCACACGAGGCATAGACAAATATTGAAAACGTTCTACATTACCCCTAAAGTAGAACAGTGCACGTCACATGTGAATCAAATATAGCTGAGCACAAGCCGGTGACAGAGCACTTGCAAGCAACCCAGAAAATGTTTTGCGCATGGCAATGTTTTCTTGAGAAAAATTCGGATTATTGGCAATTCTATAGTCGACGTTTTTCGTTCCATTTGATGCGATTTTCTTTACATCTTTATGTCACTATCTGTCTGAGAGTTTTCATCAAATCTCCTTTGTTCTCGAATTCATTGCGGGTGTGAAATTCAGATATGCTGACGCATGTTCTGTCCCTCAATAATCCTCGTGCGCGCGATTCATCACAGTCGATAGAAGGGGCGGTTTTTCGCTGGGGGAGGGTTGGCTAGGTGGGTGGGTGGGGGTGGGATGGGATGGGAAGGGATGGGATGGGACGCAGTCGATCACAGAATCGAAACAAAATCTACAACACCGTGCTACGTTTAATCATCACAGACAACAATAATATGCATTGATTAATTTTAACATCGATACTCTCAATTCGGGTTAGTGATGAGCTGATCCGCTTCTCGCTGCCTTGATTATCATTGGTTAATACTAGGCTCAGTTTAATATTTATTATGAGAGTAGGCGATTTCATTTTCATGCGTTTGATTTGATTTTGACAGCTTTTGCATTCAATCCTTGTAACAGAGCCGATATTCAGTTTTAATATAAATCCATAGCCATGCACAATAATATGCCTGCACCATGCATGAACAGTCGTGCGCGAACCTGATCATACTGTTTTAAACGTGATATTTAGGAAAAAATCAGTTATATTAAAGCCAATGGATTAGGGGTGGAGGGATGTTGAAAGGAATGGAAATCATATAGCGATGTCCATACTATGTCAACAACTGATATGAATGGTATTGCAAACGCCTTTTCCGATTGAATTTGCACGCTATACAAATTCGCACGTAATAACGTGCCAGACTAAAAAGTATAACATACATTGGTACATAATCAATAGCAAAACAATCGTCTGTGCCTCTCGAAGTCCCACTTTAAAATCACTTTTGGCCCTTTCGCACTGATTCTACGAATCTGTAGTTTTGTGTTAGGTCGTTTTGTGTATAGTGTTTGGTCGGCGTACCCTCTCGTCCGCACGCACCCCGTCGGCCCTTCCCCAGCCCCTTGCCGCGGGGCAGGACCCAGGCGCATGGTGCAGCGGTGTTACGGGGTAACGGGGCAGGCCACTTACTTCCGGAAGTGCCGTGTGTCACGCGTTACTTCCGCTGCTAATGGCGTTGGGCGGGCTCCAGTGGTCGACACCGTTTGATCTGCAGCTCGACGGAGCCGAAGCCAAGACCGAGCCGCCACCGACGCACGGTCGAGCCCAGTCCGGCCGCCACCTACCTTACTACCTAGCGCTAGCCCCGCAATCAGCTAATATCTTCACAGCACACAGAATCCGCGATGCCAATTCAGCGTAGAGCCATACTAACGCGGGTTTCACGTTTAGACGGTGTTTAGTTGAGCTCCATACGTTCATGTCCCCCATGTCTCAAATTAGTTAATATCAAGAGTATTCCAAGCGTGTGCAGATTTGCAATCATAGCACGTACCACTCGAAGGCTCTAATTGAGTTGGACCAACGCATGGCGAGTGTTTCGAGACGGGATCGCAGGATGGCGGCAAATCATCGTATTTTTGTGTGCTAAAACTGTCCTTTCAAATTGACCGAGGAGCGTTTAAAAGCGCCCTTGCAAGTTTTGTACGTGGTTCCAATTGGTCGTTTTCTCTTCTTCTTGGACGAGTTATCAAAGTTCGTGGTTCAACTTGCACGCATGTTTTGTCTTCCTCCCGACGTCCCTGCTTGATGCTCCCGCGTCCCTGTAGTCCCGAGTCCCGGGCCCCGAGTCCCGAGTCCCGACAAAGTTGTATAATACACAACCACTGTTCGACGAACCGTGTAATGCTCCCTCCCGACTTCATCAAGCAATATGTCTATTATAAAATACATTGCCGTTGACTGCTTCCAAAATGTGTAATCGTTCCCCATTGCCAACCGGCCTTGCGGCGATGCTTTGTGTCTAGCTCGGCCGGGATTGCGCTGTCTGTGGCTCCGAGTTGCCCAATGCCTACGCCAGCCCACGCTAGCCCAGGGTGTCCCAAATGCCCCACATGCCCCACATGCCCCACGTTTCACAGCGTTGCCCGGTAGACGTACGACGCTCCTACCAAATAGGGGGTCCAAACTCCAGAGATAGAAGCGTACAACCCTTCAGGGGGTGTGCACTATGGTATCAACTATTTGTTGGGCTCAGACCGGCAGACCTATAAATATTTTCGGCTCACCATGGAAAATGTTCTTGTACCAGAATTTCTTGTTAGCCAAAGGCTTATCGGAGAAATCTCATATATTTTTTTGAGTTAAAGAAGAATGTCAGCAAAAGGGCAAGCACCCCTTCTTAAAAGTGAGTAGGCGCGATGGATAGGGGTGACAAAATGAGATTCGTGCTGAGGAATCAAGTAACTTAGTCATATCTCCAATGATATATCCAAATGATATATATCCAATGATATATATATATATATATATATATATATATATATATATATATATATATATATATATATATATATATATATATATATATATATATATATATATATATATATATATATATATATATATATATATATATATATATATATATATATATATATATATATATATATATATATATATATATATATATATATATATATATATATATATATATATATATATATATATATATATATATATATATATATATATATATATATATATATATATATATATATATATATATATATATATATATATATATATATATATATATATATATATATATATATATATATATATATATATATATATATATATATATATATATATATATATATATATATATATATATATATGACAATGAGTGCAATGCCGATTGTGACAAGCGCGGCCACGGTGGTGTGTGCTCCAACTTGCGATACAAATTTGACTCCTCCGCTCGAAACAATGATTGTAAAGAAGAATTTTGCCTGGTTGCTTGACGCAGTTTGCGACAGTCAGAATACGGACTTCAAGATAAAGCAAATATTTTGTGATTTTCATGACAATTTGCTGATAGTGATGCCCGGTGGCCGTTAGGTACTGCGTTCCTCCTCAAAGCCCCCCCTCTCCGTACCACCACCCCTTCAGCAAGCCATCAAGTACACCAAGTTGCGAACTAATTCGAGGGTAATTGTGTTGTGGTCGGACGTGACTATAATCCATTAGTGAACATTTCCTGACAGATGATCAAAACATACTATAATATTATGTTACACTTCTCTAGGGTCGAGCATTATAATATCATTAATATTTTACAATGAAATTCATTCTAGTAACCGACAGCGAAATTGTTGTCCCCGCCGTAAAATGTTGGCGCTGTTGCAGCAAGTATATTCATTGCCGCAACCCCAGAGCCGTACGTCTATCTCAGCTCAGACCAGCGTCGCTATTTTGCCCAAAATTCCTCCCGCAAGGGTAGTAAGGAAATATTTCAAGTTCCGAATTCCTCGTCCGTAGCGTAATGGAAAATGCACGAAAGCAAGAAGAATATACGCGATGGAAGCCTGCATTTTATGCTTGAAGGGAACGGAAAGATTTTGTCGGTGACTTTTTGCAGAAAAAGCCTACTTTTATTACGTCACTTTCTCCGATCGTGTCTCGTTATTTTAAATTTAAACTGTACGAGATATACCCAAAACGATGAGTTGCCACGTCAATACTAAGCAGAGACTTTGTTTTAATTTCATATTTTGTATATTATATAATTACCCGCGTATAAACTATATAGACGTATCCAAAAATATTGTAATAGAAAAAAATAGAGATTATGTGTGGTGATTGAATTAAATTACGATACGTGAACTGTGATCACGCAAGGTTCATATTACTGTAACTCATGGCTGCAGTACAATCGTTTTTGCCTAGTGACTATATTAGAGCATCGAATCGAATAAAGGCGGTGGTGTACATCCCCTATGTTTCATAACCGCTTTCATCTCCTACCCTAGCTATAGACTGCACTTGTACGCTACCATCCCCTAACCAAACATCCCTAGCTGGCATGCACTAGTGGAGAGCAGAGACCTTCTCCATCCCCAAACATTCCCTCTCCAGTCCAGCTCTTCCCGTTAGCGAGCGCGGTTCGGTCACAGGAACTCTGCCTGCGCCGGGACGCTCGACGCCCGACGCCCGCTGCACCGCTCCACCAACATGACACGAATAGTGCTCATTAAACATTGATAGTGGGTTCCGGGATTCCGGAGTTACTCCGGATGTTTATGGCGAAAGGGATGCAATGCAAAGTAAAATAGTTGCTGTTCAGTGTTCATGAGCAAATCCTATAGTTGGTGGTGGCTGCATCCTGCCTAGTTCCTCGTGAGTTCGCGAAATGAATCGTTAGCGGAAATAAAAGTGTCGTGAAGTGGTTAAAACATGAATAATCTTTTGGTGGCTGGATGAATTGTGGCTTTGTTAATATTGCGTTTGTGTGTACGTGAAAGGAACATATCACCTGGATTACTATGGAGCATCTACACCACCGCGGATATGGGGGAATACCACCTCCTTTACCTGAAAGGTTCGATAAAGTGTATATAGGTGCATCACCTGTCAACGGTGTGCGTCTTTGCTCATTTGTATATATACTAATACTACTACAGAAAACAAATTAGAGTGACACATGATTTAAAAATGCTATTAACCTAATTTTTAAATATATTAGAATGTTGTTGCTTTTGGAAACATTGCAACATCTAACGTAATAATAAACAATAGGTATATATTTGAAAATTTGTATATAATTATAATTCGCAATTCTTGAAGAATGTCACGTTTGAAACAGAAACCGTTTGCATTATCGCCTTTGAAATGTCTCTAAAAAAATTGAGCGCGGCGGTGGTTTGTGCATATTCAAGTAACGGTCAGCTTGGCACGATTTACGATTTACGATTGACTGGCTCACTGAGTTTCCTCTCTACATGCGTTCGTGTGTGCAATGCACACCCGCAGGATATCTTCCTGGAGCAGAAGTTATTTGAGCTATACGACATTTACTTCGCCCAGCGATCTTTATATTCGCTTTTATTTCGGGTAAATGTTGTGTAAGTAATGGAAAGCTGTATGAGTCGGACATATCATGCCATTGCCAGCACTTGTTGCACTCTTATCTACACTTGAAACTAATTACCTACGCTCCGAATGCCGAGTTTCGTCACTCACATCACTCACTAGTTGCCATATTAAATTAGAAATTTAATTTCTTCAAAACTGAGGAAAATCTCATCGAATTGAAATATCAACGCCCACTTTCAACAAAATAACGTTATGTCCCAAATTAAGTGTCCATGCGTATTTATAGTTTGCGTTTACTTCTGTTAATGCATAATCATTGTCATAGGTTGTTCACCGTTGCTGTAAAACATGATCGCAAAATATAAATCCGGTCTATTTCTTTGTTTCCAGACTGGGCGGGCAAGCGATGTCGCCAAGCAACCCCCAACTATCTGTGTCCCCAACCCTAGTGATGCCTGTTTTTCCACTTCGTCCAGCCCCTTCCCCATATTCGCCGTACTCCCCTTCGCGCTTCCACATCGATAAACGATGTCAACACAGGTGCTCGTGGAAATGCTGTTGCATTGCACTGATTCTGCTCTGCGTCGCTCTGACGGCAATGCTGGCCTACTTCGGTGGTGAGTTGATTTACCTTTGGTTACGATTTACGGCGAGCCCCGTGGTGGCATTGCATGGCTGGCGTGTACCCTCTCACAGTCGGCCATATCTTTTGCATCTGGTTCTGCTGGTGCATCGTATGCCGTGCCTAATAGCAATAATTCACAATTTTATTCATAAGGGTGATGGTAAGAAAAGAGCCACAGAAAATTGATGTTGATTGCATTTCAATTTATAGTTGTGATTACAGCGTTATCTTTGTTGCCAATCTTGAAGTAATTTTCACATTTGGATAATACAAAATTCGGATTTAATGTATTCAAATGTTTGTGTTGTATATCTAATGGGGCATGCATGCTTTTTCGTTTTGGTTATCTTTCATCACATATCGTCAACATCTTTTTATTCAATGATCACGAATGAATAAATTTACTTTCGAATAACGCACAACGTATCACGCTTCTGTTTGTTGGAGGGACCCTTGCCTGCCAGCAGTCTGCACAGCTTTTGGTGCTATCTTCAGCTGCGGGAAGTGTCACTAACAAATAGTACAGTAAATGACTGTTCGAATTGTACGAACAAAAGAGTTTTGTCAAATCGGGTCAAGATAATTATTTTGGACATACCTGGTTCTTGACAATCAATTAGGAATATAGATTACCTACTACCCGCCATGCAACTTTCCTATCTAGTTTTTATTTTTGCCACGACATACGTAATGGATATCATAGAATAAAAAATATATAAAAATATATATCCATTTACGGACTTGTAATGGACATTGTTGATTGACTAGGATCGAAAGGACGCTCTATTTACTGAAACGTTTTTGTTGTAGCTGTCAGTTCCATGAGACCAGGGCTGGATAGTACCAGCTGTATTTTGGTGGAAGATGCCAAAGCTGTCGCCCAGGACGACCCAGAGATGAAAGATGTCACATCTTCCCAAGCCCCGACCGAAGGTATGCACTGTTTATATTTTGATTATAATTCAGTGTATAGTCTCAAGTCAAGAGGAAATAAATATGGGTGCTTATAAAATGTAGGTATCACAATAATTTTGAATGTTTTTGCAGAATCGTTACCAACCAGCACAGCAGTGCTCTCAAACGGTCCTAATCAAACGAACAAGCTCGCAGGCAGTAGCACTGACCAAACGTTGCAACAACAGTCCCAACAGCTTTGGCCGGCAGTAGTCGACATTCGGGAATTCGGGCAACCTCATTCTGCACTAATCCCTCCATATCAATTTTGGAATTCTGAGTTTAAGAATAAACAGCCAGCTTTCATACGGATGAATTTCACATTGCCTTGGGGTTCCAATTTTGCGGTGTACGGTCGGAGAAACGTAGCCCCTTCGATCACTCAGTACGACTTTGTTGAATTTGTCAAAGGTGGTCGTGTTGACAACAGATTGAAGAGGTCAGTTCCTAACTTCGAGCCATTTGGCAGAGATGAACTGTTTGGCTCAGCTTCTGCTGCCGTTAGTTTTACTACTCTGACCGCCCAGAAGTGGCCAAACAATCGACTTACTAATGGTGATAGTCTTCATGTAATTCCTGCACCGCCATTTATCGTTAACCACAACCATCTTGAAAAGATACCAGACGACCATTCCGATGTTTCTGAGACAACTTCTGAGCTTCCACATTTTTCACATTCTAATGAAAATTCCGACAAAATTGGGAAGAGGTCGAAAGAATCATATTCGACGAGCATGTATCATGATCGTGATGATTTTACTTCTGACGATGAGCTTATGCCTGACGAAGAAGATGAAACTACTCTGGGTGGAACTTCAGACCCTACCGGCTCCAAGAATCCGTACGCACAAAATATGAAATCCGCCAACCAGCGGAAACGCAACATGCACAATGATGACAAAATAACTAATTCCAATAAGAGAAACATGCACAAGCGATCATCCAACAGGCCAACACATACAGTCATTGATTCAGCTCAAATGAAAATGCATCATAATTTGCATGAAAGGGCCAAAGACCACAGCGTCTCAAAACGCTCTGGCATAACAGGCTCCGGGCCAATGAAAGTGAATGTGACCCTTCTGCAATATCTCGACACTGGTCGATGGTTCCTCTCGGTTTACAATGACGACCTGCGCCCGCAAGAAGTCACCTTACTGGTTGAGGAAGCTGAAGGAGTGTCGACCGCGTGTCCGAACGACTGCAGTAGCCATGGATCATGCTACCTTGGAAAGTGCGACTGCATAGATGGATACGAGGGAATCGACTGCTCAAAAAGTGAGTCACTATCAATTTACTTCATATTTTTTAAGTATGCTGGGCTGTGCCTTAGTGGAAGTTATTGAAACTTGCGTTATTTAGCTCCAAAAATCATTTTCGTTGTTTACCATATTGAGATCTATTGTGCTTATATAATATGAGAGAGAGCTTGAATCGGTGATGTCACTCCCACTATATGGAAATTTTTTTAATTAGGCCAAAATTTAGAGACTGAACAAGTCCAAGGGTTGAAATTTTCTAAAATGGACCATAATCCATAGACGCACATTTTTATGACTAACTGCCACATATTTTATAACCCGTCGTAAAAGTGACCATATCAAGTGACTCTGCCAGTGTCTGGTTGATAATATCATGGCTATAGATTTTGCCCCAAAAAAGAAATTTCTATTGTAGACTCATTTCTACTGGTGGCTAGGTAAGGTGCAAGCCATTTGGTACCACTCACTGTGATGCTTTATTTTAAGCACAAATATGCGCATTTGGTATTTATTATAGGGCGTTATCATTGGTAAAAACTGTCCCAATGTAATCGCAAACTAAAACGCGAGCGTTATTTTCGTAGGTGTTTGCCCTGTCCTCTGCTCCAACCACGGCAAATATGGAGGTGGGTTGTGCCACTGCGAGGAAGGCTGGAAGGGTACCGAATGCGACATACCAGAGCGGGACTGCCAGGTCCCTGACTGCAGTGGGAATGGCCAGTGCTTGGCCGGTGTCTGCGCCTGCAGGCCTGGCTGGAAAGGAACCTTCTGTGACCAAGGTAAAAGCGTAGATGGCTACAAACTATATACCAAGTCACTTGCTCTCTTCGTTTTTTTATGACTGTACATACAAAAGTGACAACAATTTCCCGATGAATCGAAGGGAAGAGTCATAATGGAGTATAATTGCACATCGAAACTGAGAATGAAGTTGCACCCCTTCCAAATTAACCATCTCCAGCACCCCTGGCCAAAAAAAACGGTTCAGACCAATTTCACAGACGATTTAAGACAGATGGAATAATTGCATTCCAATATTCAAGCATGGCCTATAACTGATCAAGTATGCAGTTGGAGACTAATGACGTACACTTATTGCTTATATATAGCCCTTTCTCCGAAAATTTGCCACACATCGGGGTAGTCAAAATTGTGCTGAAAAAGAATTATTCGCCTGTGACGCATAATCTTGATGTGTTCTTACGGAAAATTGTGTCATATTCTTGCCCACTCATGAAGGAGCTAGGTTGTAATAATTATAAATGCAATGCATAAAACGAAGAAATGTAACAGTGAATGTATGAAGACGAAGCCAGAAAAATGTACTACCGAACCGGGATTATCCCGGTTCGGTAGCACATTTCTCCAGCTTCGTCTTCCTTCCATCCATCGCTTACTGGTTTAAGCATCTATCCTGATAGTTCCAGAAATAACCAAAAAATCCAATGAATGTAGGTGAATCTATTTTTTCAAAGTTTCTTTTAAATAACCATTCTTGACTAATCACTCCACCGCCCGAATGTTACAAAAAAGGCTTGAATTCAATTTTTTCTTGGGCTGCGCCCCAAACCCCCTATGTCCGTACCCCCATGTGCCCAAGATAAGCAAAGAAAAACTATCGATTACTAAACTCGTTTATGACCTATAGATCTAGAGGGGCACGAAAATAAAACTTCCTACGGGCGCGCTTCATGTCTAGGTCCGGGCCTGCCGAGCGGATTACATACCTGATGAACGCAAAATTATATTGCTGTGCCCAGCTGTTAAGAAAATGGTCGTTACTTGTGAGAAATTTGTGAAAAACGATTGAATCTCGTAATATTTTCCATGAAAATAAGAATCGTCATACCCCCCCCCCCCCCCCCCCCCCCCCCCCCCCACCGTCGACGGTGGCCCTTAAGGCCTCCTCGCCTCCTGGGCCCTTGGGTAGCCAGCCCAACACTGCTATATTGGAATGCTATCTTCAACGCTGTGTCCTTTTAACAGCTGTAAAATGTGGTATGTTTAAAAACAAATTTATATGCGTTCTTTACCATTTTGGCAACAACAAAAATAATATCTCTACCATACTTATGAAAATTTGTATACATCCATAAAATATCGTATGTGAAACGTGTCATAACTGATACGAGTGATTGGAAGCGATTTACTAAACCCGAAATCTGGAGTGGTGCTTTACATTTCGTACCCTATAAATTCTTTCATGTCATGTGGAGTAAAATGATATCACCGCTAATGATTGAATGTTCCTTTCAGTCGACTGCCCTGACGCTACATGCTCGAACCACGGTTCCTGCGTCGGCGGCAAGTGCTACTGCAAGGCAGGTTGGCAAGGAACCAACTGCAGCATCGTGGACCAGCAAGTCTACCAGTGTCTACCCGGCTGCTCAGAGCATGGCTCATATGACCTTGACTCGGGGGCATGTGTCTGCGAAAACTATTGGACCGGCCAGGACTGTTCTCAAGGCAAGTTATGAGAAATGGCTGCTTAAAAGTACATCATTTTCAAATTTCCTTGGGGAGATTATCTGGGCCAGTTTGCTCAAAGTTTTCTATCTCAAACAAGTGACTACCTACCTAGGTAGGTTTAATGCTTTAGAAACAAAGTTGACTTATGCTGGAATAACCTCTTTTTCCAATGTCTAATCAGTATTATTAATTTAAAACTGCTCTTAAAGAACCTATAAACATACTTCTACAGAATCATTAATTGTGCACTAGCTAGATGCCACTGAACTTCCACTTTACATAACAACTTTTTGAATGCAGAAATATTGGTAGTTAACTTTGGTATTTATGCTAATTTTGCTTCCAGCTCTGTGCAGCTTAGAATGTGGTGCTCACGGGCGCTGCGACAAGGGTCGATGCGAGTGCCATCCAGGCTGGACCGGTGACCGGTGCGACTTACTTCCCTGCGACCAACGCTGCTCGGAGCACGGCCAGTGCAAGAACGGAACGTGTGTGTGCTCGCAGGGATGGAACGGTCGCCATTGCACATTGTGTATGTACCTTAAATTTTGCGAGACATAAAGTTTAGGGTTTATTAACGTACGCAAAGTCTGATTTAATTGTCTTTCATAATACCTATATGCACTGTAGGTACGTCTTGGTAGGTATAGGTAAGTAGATAAATGCCTGTAGGCAGTCGGTCATCTTAATTTTCAAATGATGCATTTTCTGAAATTGCAACTCAGTATTTGGAAATAATCATCTTTAATACAATCTTACACTTGAAAGTAGAGATTCGAGGACTCATGACCATATCTTCAGTTGGTTCACCCAAATTTGCCAGTATTTCCTCTCCACTTACGCTAGGCCGACCAATGAACTCAGTTCATAGGAAAAGTAAGCTCCCTGACAAAATGCCAGGTGGAAAAACAAGTTTCCCACTATCAGACACCCATTTCCCTCAGCACTGCCTGGGTGTGGTGCCGTTGAATTTTCCACTCACGTCTGAGCGTGTTTTGCAGCGGGCTGCAAGAGCGCTTGCAACCGCCACGGGACGTGCACGCTCGAGGACGGAGACTACCGGTGCATCTGCTCAGCCGGGTGGGCGGGCCTCGACTGCTCCATTCGACTAGAGATGGAGTGCAATGATGAAATCGACAACGACGAAGGTGAGTTAGAGTTGTTGTTCACACTTGGAGAGACGAAATTTTGCTTCAAAGTCACTTTACGTCTGTTACGTGCAGATACTTTTAACTTCTTTTTTAATCATGTAACTCATTGCTCATGGGTTATTTCCCTCCAAACTTGGAATAAATGGGCCTAGAATTTTCTCTTTGCGTTATTGTATTCGAATTTGAAGTTACATTTTCTGTCCTCAGATGGGATGGTGGACTGCTCTGACAGCGAATGCTGCAGCCATCCTTCGTGCACCGACCACATCATGTGCTTGGCTTCCAACGATCCTGTGGACGTACTTCTGCGGAAACAGCCCCCATCGGTCATGGCATCCTTCTATCAGCGGGTCAAATTTCTCATAGAAGAGAATTCGGTACAGAGCTATGCTCACATGGATGAATATAGTGAAAGGTAAGCGGAAACATTGCTAACTGTAATTATTTTAGATATAAATTGAAACTCACTGATTTTTCGTTTTATTATTTGTTGGTTTTGGGTAGGCTTTTTTGGAGGTGAAAAGATTTTTTAAAGGACAAAGATGGAGCATTTTGTACATGATATAAGATAATTATTATCCTTTTCTGAAATAAATCATAATATGAGCCCAAAGGTAGGTATACCTAATATTTGGGTCAATTTGGCTTTTATAAACAGATTTTTAACAAATCTATTTCGAAAAAATGGATAAATTTGAACATTTGTTTTTACAAAACTCCAATATGACTGAGAACAGATAATCAAAGTCCTTATAAAGCATAGTTCATGTAATAGCTCATTTACAACACCTTTTTGCCACAAAACTCTAAAGTGACTGAGTGGAATGAGAATTAAAAATAGACAAACATCATTCCAGCATACATTAATATAAGTTTTATTTATTTCACAAATTAGGTACTTCATCTTTGTCCTTCTCTTGTTATTATTTCTGTTGATACCAATGTCATCAAACTTACTCCTTCCCCTAAACTAGCTTATTTGTTTATTAGCTTTCTAACAATCACCTGAAAATCTCCTCACCTTACCCCTAAAGTGTCTTATGTCTAGTGTGCAAACCCTCTACCATTTACATGTGTGTGTTCACTGTCTATTTCATCAACCTCCATTATACTACCTGTCAGTGCAGTGACAGTAAGTATGACGAGCCAAACGAAGACATCGACTCTTTGTTTTGCTTCTTACTGAACTTGAAACTCTTCACAAAATGTATTGTTCAAAACACGAAACCCCAATCAATACCACTATTGGGAACCAAGGGCACAATAATATGTCACTATAAATTATTTTGAAATTATAACGTTAAGATATCTCGGGCTTTTAGATTCCTAGTGCAGCAATACATTTTGGTTCTTTCAGTAGTTTTCATTTTGAAAATTGTTCCACCAACACTCATCACAATCTTTGCAAGAATTACGAGTCAATATAAGTAATCAGTTAAAAGTTAAAACCAATGATAATTTCTTAATCATTTTTAAATATTGTACGTTCAAAATCACAGTTTAAACTGAATTGGTGGGATATTTGATAAATGAAAATTACATTCACCTATTACATAATTTTGTAGCAACTGCTTCATATGAAATCTGTTGTCAATCTTCTAAACATTGAAGTTACACAACTTTCAGAGTTTATGGAGCATAATTTTTATTTATTCTGAAATGTGTCATTTAACTGCTCTTGCAAAATTGGGACAAACTATTAAAAAACACGGCTTTAAAAATATATATATGTGTTAAATATTTACATGAGAATTAAAATGTTGCATTTGTATGGGAGACTGGAAAAACTATTTCAGAATAAATAAGAAATCAAGAAAACATTTTATCCAAGCTTTTGCATTGTTGTTTTGTACAACACAACAAATCCTTGGATGAATGAAGTACTACACATAGAGACTTTTTATGGTAGACACAAGTCTTCATTTTGCTTCTTGCTTCTCCGAGTTTTTAAATCGGTTAAATAATCAAACTTCGTTTTCCCGCGTAAGGGTAGCTTTCGGGATTCAATCGCAAGTTTTTTTTTCGAAGTCTTCCGCAGATCATAGATCAGAAAGCTCGTAAACCTGCTACGGCCAAGCAGTAGGGGCAACGCCAAGTCCACCTACCCAACTGTGATATTATTTATTAAGTAGTCACTTGTGTCCGTCATGCTTGTTTTATTCTGTGTTACGTGTGGTGTGAACGGTGGAGAGAATGAGTGCGACAGTTTTTATTTCATTCGACGATATTTTTATCAAATTGCTATTTGTTTTACGTACCTCAAAATTGATTTCAAATAGCAGCATATAATAAAATGTACACTGACATTTTTATTTGAACTGAAGGATAGCAACTCTTCCCATAGTTTAAATTATTAAATCAGGCCTTCAATCTTTCGTCATGTTTTTCATACTCACAATTCATGTTTAGGAGACCTCGCAAATTTCTTTTTTTCTTTTGATTGACTTCTGACGTTAGATGGACTGTGACCTATATGTGACTATGAGCAATTAAATGTGAATGCGTGTGAGTGTGCCTGGGTGTGTGCGTGTGCGTGCGTGATACTGCTTACACGTATAACACGCAGTGTTTCGTCGTGTATTGTAACGTCCTCTCTTCTCGTTACTTCCCCCACACTGTAGTCAGTTCTGGAATTCGTTTACACCGCGGTAAGTGACGTCACAACCACGTATGGCTGTCTGTCCCAGTTCAATTAATTATTACTGTTATCTTATCAAGTTTTTGTTAATTTCATTCTAATTTTGAAAAATACACTCATTCATAGATACACAATAGAAACAAGCATGGAAAAACATATAGTCGTTACGTAACATGTTGTGCGTCACTGACAATTATAGTGAAAGTCTTTCACACAAATTATATGAAGTTGGCCAAGATTTTGGTCCTGTTTGGAAAATACACAAAACAATTACATTTTTTGTCGATTAAATTTAAAATTACCTAAGCGATACAACCACAATAAATAATTTTTCTGTAATGAATTTTCTGCTTGAAAGTCTGTGCACAACAATGCCAATATTCCAACGCTAATATAGACCCGTGCCGTAAAGCTCGTTCCCTTAAACAATCGCTCGATGAACACAACAAACCTGCATTATTCATGCGAGTAAATTTAGTCTTGCCTGCTAAGTAATTTCGATCAGTATCTATTCTACATAGTACCTACATACCACACATTCTTTGCCGGAAACAGATGAATCGATCAAAATTGTGAGAGATTTGGAATGATTATTTTTCATCAAAGTAAAGTTCCATTGACTATTTGCGTTCACATCAATACACACTATTAACAAGACAGTGAAAAAACATGCTACAATTTTATTGTTTATTTATTTTGTTTATTTGTTAAACATCAACTCTATGTGTTAGTGTAACGTATGCACTGTTATGTCAGTCCAAGTTTATTGTACTTGTGTGTGTTTTGTGTTTCATCTTCGTTCTTGGTTTAAACCTAAACCTTAAATGATCATACTTTTTTTTTGCAAAGTTCAATTTTGTGGTTTTGTGATATAATTGAAGTGCCGAAAAGAAGCCCATTATTTATGCTCGACTAAAGATATGCCAGGCCATAATAATTACGCTATGCAAAGTATGGTAATTCATTGTTCATTTTGAAGAAGGTAAAAGAAGATTTAATGGGTTTATTTTCTTGGTGTACTTTTATATACACATATTATTTGTATTGTAAGAAAGGTTGATGGGCCCTTGGTGCAATACAAAGGACCCAATCATCTTTGTGGAACATGTAGTACCCTATCCTGTGTCTGCGTCTATCATTGTTGCCATCTGTAACCCAATACCTACCTATGTGTTGATATGTTACCTGCCTACTACCAGTCCTGACCACCCCACCTTACCCTTTTACCTACAACCAATGCCAACCTTATGGAAATACCCTCAATATCTCGAAAAACAACCTACAGCTCCTGAAATTCAAACATATAGTGCTTAATTATTGCATTTTATTACTTCATATTCTGAATGTCTTTTTTATTATGATACTAATATATTATATTACCCGTTTTGTTTTTGTCATTTTGTTTATGACTGATAAATTGATAGTAGTCTGACAATTTTTTAATGGGCCTTGGCTGCAGGCAATGATGTGTTTACAAGGTAGAATAATGATTGTCACTGTGTTTTGAAGGTAGTATTTTTATAATTTATTGAATTGGTTCATTTCTAGAATTTCTAGAACTGTTAAACAAAGTTTTAAATCTTTATCTTCAGCCAAGGCCTTATAAAAGTATATGATTTTGCTACATGCCAAAGGATAATCTGATAATAGTAAATTTAGTTTATTTTTTGAACTATTAATGCACAGCAACACATCCAGTGCCACCTTACCAATTTACCAAGTTGCTTTTTATTACTACTACTTCACTAACTGATCACACAACATTTTGCATGACTTTGGAATGCTTCAAAACAAACATTGATCAAAGCCGCATAAATATTCCAATTTACGTAAATTTTAAAGAACTTTCCGTAAATTTTTCAAAAGCTAACACAAGGTAATCATTTGGATGTGATATCATGTGCCAACTTAAAATTTTAATTACTTAGTTTGATCAATGTTTGGATACAAATTACCCATGGTTTATTAATTACATAACTAGTGTTTTAAAATAGATTTTATCTTTAGCTCTTTTACCTATATAAAAGTGTGACTAAATGCTACATATTGGTTCTTTCAAAAACAGTAATTCAATGCTAACAAATTCATGAATATTAATTTACTAGCAAAGCCAAATTAGTAACACGATAAATCTACCATTGCATCAATCACATTTTGTACTCCAACCTATCGAAACAATAAAATTCCGTGTAACTATTGATGCAATAAACCCGCTACGAGCCCTTTTCGATCACGTCCCCAAAGATTCCGTGTCTCCGCTCCCTGTCTACAATAAACCTCGTCTAATGTTCCAGTCGGGTTTCGGTGATGAGAGGCCAGGTGGTAACTCCGCAAGGCCTCGGGATTATTGGTATTAGAGTGAGCGTCGACCGAGACTCAAGATTTGGCTTTACCTTGACCCGCCTTGGAGGATGGTAAGTGGCACTAATTGTTTCAGATGACCAGCCATTGACACATTTTTCTTAAGCTTCAGTAATTAAAAAATAAAAATTTCATATTTTTTGGTTGCTAGGACTTGGTAATCCTACATGAGTTAATGCAGTCTTGTGTACCGAGTTTCTTTTGTGAAATCCTACATTATTCTCGCTTGCTTCTAGGTTCGACGTTTTGGTAAATGGTGGTGGAGCAGTCACTTTACAATTCCAGCGCAGTCCATTCCGTCCTTTAACGAGAACAGTTTTCGTCCCCTGGAATCAGATTGTTGTCTTGCCTCCCGTAACCATGCAACTTAGTGACGAGACTGACGTTTTCATGCCGAGTGTCGGAGCGAGATCGCTAGGTATGCCATGTAGACATTTGAAAAACTTCAGTATGAAATGTTCATGTATTTTTTACTTACAATCAGATGATATTCTTTTTAATTAAAACACGTTTATACAATTCCAGGGATACCTGGGCCAGTCAGTAGTATTCCAGTTCTAGCACAGCAAATGACACCATGCATGGACCATAACCATGAACTTCTCAGCCCGATTCTGATGGCTACGTGGATGCCAGAGAAAGTCGGGGGCGTCCCTGGAAAGAGCCTCGTATTTGCTGAGACACAGGTAAATGCATTCACTGGAATAGTTCTTTCCTTTGAGAACACTTAAGATAACCAGGTACCCAGGTGCTCATTTACTTACTGGTATTTTCAGATTTTGCAGGAGAGCATTCGGATTCCTGGTTCTTCCCTCCACTTGATGTACCAAAGTTCGCAAGCCCCAGGATACTTGTCCCGAGTGCTGATGCGCTTGACCCACGCTACAATCCCCCAAACGCTGACACACGTGCACGTGCGGGTAGAAATCGAGGGATCAGTACATTCGCGAACCTTCGAAGCAGATCCTCATCTCACTCACACATTTGCTTGGAACAAACGAAATGTCTACAAACAAAAGGTACTTCACATTCATTTTACACAGAATGGTTTTTAGAAATTGGCGGATATCAACGTTGTCGTTGGCATATCATGACTTGAAATAATGGATGAGGTTTATGCACGATATACGATTTTCAGGTTTATGGAGTCGCCCAAGCCTGCATCTCAGTGGGGTATCAATACTCGAGCTGCGTGGCTCCTGTTTGGGAAACGCAAACTGCAACACTTCAAGGATTCGACGTCGACATTTCTGATGTGGGAGGGTGGGGACTTGACATTCATCATCATTACAACTTCCATGAAGGTAAATACTAAATCCTAGTGTGAATAAATCCACTCGCCTACCGTACTTGATAGGGAATGTAAACATACTAATTTTGAACTTATGTACCTACATCATGTATAATCATTTTCTTTCTTTCCTCAGGTATATTGCAAAAAGGAGACGGCTCCACTCTTCATTTCAAGCAATACCCTCGCACGGTGAAGGTTGTGATGGGCACGGGTCTCCAGAGGTCTCTGATCTGTTCCGATTGCAATGGTGCTGCCAAAGACAGCAAGCTGTTGACGCCAGTTGCTTTGACAAGTGGTCCAGACGGCAGTCTGTATGTTGGAGACTTCAATCTCGTACGCAGAGTCACTCCAGAAGGAAACGTGTTCACCGTTTTACAACTCAGGTACATTTTACACTCATGCAATATTTGTTCCTTTTTACTCATAGTTAGTTTTCAAAGCGATAGTGCTTTCAATATTACGTTTCCTTGTCTAGCGCTACACAGGTGTCTTATCAGTACTACCTGAGCGTATCGCCTGCCGATGGACACCTCTACATTTCGGATCCTGAAAAACATCAGATTTTACGCGCGCTCTCGGTGGAGCCAGTCGAAGAGCCGAGCATCAATTTTGAGTCCGTTGTGGGTTCGGGAGAGAGATGCATTCCTGGGGATGAAACACACTGTGGAGATGAAGGACCAGCCAGAGATGCTAAACTAGCTCATCCAAAGGGTAAGCAGAATTCACTGGCTGTGAAAGCTTGTTGCAGTGATTTCCACTGTGTCCCATGATAGGGAGTCAGAGAGAAGGCAGATTTTAGGTCACAGGGAGTAAAGGGGCTGACTGTAAATCTTGTGGCTAGAAAAATGAATTTTCTCCTAATTTGAGTGAGAAACACAAAAGTGACATTTCCTTTAACAAAACTTGTCTGATTTTCTTCCAGGGCTTGCCATCGCTGCTGATAAAACAATGTATATAGCTGATGGCACCAACATTAGAGCCGTCGACCCGAAAGGAATGATACACACACTAGTTGGCCACCATGGGCACCACAACCACTGGACTCCGGTTCCTTGCTACGGAGCGATCCCAGCTCAACAGGTAAACCTGAACTGATGTTGAACTGAATGACTGAAATATCTTGCTTCCGAACCAGCTAAATCGATTTTTTTATTGCAGGCTCAACTTCAGTGGCCCACGGGGCTATCTCTGAGTCCTCTCGATGGCAGCTTGCATTTCATAGACGATCGTTTAGTTTTGAAGCTAACGCACGATTTGAAGGTGAAAGTGGTTGCCGGAACTCCGTTGCACTGTCATAGCAGCACCACAAGTGACCATCAGCATCCCAAGCAAAGGACAGATGCCAGCATTAGCTCACTCAAGGAAGAAGTGAACAAGGTCAGTCATATGAATAAAAGCATCAAGTCGGCACATTGAAATGCTTGATTTTTTATTAACATCATATCTAATCATAATCATTGCCTCAATCATAATTTACTAACCTTTGACAATCTTCTAGGCTGAAGAAAACAATGAAGATGAAGAAGAAGAGGAAGAAGAAGGCTCAAAAGCTACAAACACAGTCTTGGGATCCGTTCTTGCTCTTGCATTCAGTCCTTCCGGTGACTTGTTCATTGCCGAGAGTGATTCAAGAAAATTAAATACCATTCGTGTCGTGGATTCTGCTGGAAGGATTACTGATTTTGCTGGTCGTCAAATTGAAAAT
The DNA here is from genome assembly GCA_921293005.1 of Nemoura dubitans. NCBI lineage: Eukaryota > Metazoa > Arthropoda > Insecta > Plecoptera > Nemouridae > Nemoura > Nemoura dubitans. The sequence continues at coordinate 13,409,013 of OV121073.1, read as the reverse complement.
GTGTCTCAGTAAGTGAAGTTTATGAAATGGAAATTTAATATGGCACAAGTAATTTTTATTAACTTCAAAAATATTAGCTATAGGGTGTTCACTTGCCTTGTTTAGCTAATTATCGTGAATATTTCTCCTCATTTTTTTTTGTAATTACATTTTTTAAAATATATTTCATTAAGTTGATAAGAGCGGATACACTTAAAACTGAAAGGAAAGATTAAATATTTCCTGAAAAAGACCTTAACAAGCCCCTTAACAAGTAGGATTGATGAGGTTCTCCCAAGATAAAAATATTACTAGTTCACATTACTGATAGCGCTATGGTTCAATGACAAAAGTACTTGCTGTAATTGACCTATTCCACAATAAGCTTCAATTGACACTCGCCTTTCTGTGCATCAGTTGTCTGTCAGATCTGGTCGGTGATATGCTGATACATTTTTTCCTCATCTTTCTCGTCTTCGATGCTCGTTCTTATTTCTATCATCTGCCAGTATCAACATGAAAATACTCCATTGTCAAAATTTAATTATGAAGTACTTCATGAGATAACACTTTCAAATTGAATTATTAAAACAAATAAATTCAAGACAAATCCATCAGGAGCCAGCTTGAAGGGCCATATATTATAAAGAAATAAGCCAAAAACTAACTGCTATACCCTACACTTTAAACATTGTCTTGCCATGTAATTTCATAGCCTCTTTTAGCTCTATGCAGCCTCTGTTTATGCAGTTTAATGCTTGGGAAAGGGTGAAAAAATAGCTCCAAAGATGGGGTTGTAGTTTTGGAAAATTTTGGCACACAAAAGTGGTTAATCATGGCACAGATTTCAATTTGTTTCAAAGACTTCAAGTTCTGGCTGCAGTGGTGGCCACTGACACATAAATCCGCACTAATTTGCGCCACAAGGGCCACAAGGCGTCACGGGAAGCTTGGGTTCTATTTACCGTTGTAATTTGACAATAGATTAAATTGAATTTAACATTTGTTTCAGGATGAAGAACTGCGAGTGCAATGCCAACGGAAGTCTATCTTCCTCTACATCTGCAACTTCAGGCTGCTCCTGTGGACCAAGCGGAAGCATTGATGACATTTTGAGCACAGAGAGAAGCTCGAAAGAAACAATGCTATCTTCCAACGCATTGTTCACGTCAATTTCTGCAGTAACTGTTTCCCCAGATGGCATCTTGAATGTGGCAGATCAGGGAAGCCTGCACATCCTTGCGCTGGAGCATTATCTTCCCACACATGATGAGAATGGAGAGTTTAAGTAAGCTACTTTCAATACCAACACATTAAAATTTATTCTCTGACCGTGGTCAATGGATTTTATAACGTAGTGATTTCTAATCATCAATTTTTTACCATTCTTTCAGAATCCCATATCCTCCTACCAGAGAGATCTACATATTCAATCGATACGGCCAGCACATTGCTACTAAGGACATAACGTCAGGAAAAACGCGCTATTCATTCCTGTATTCGAAAAACACCAGTTTTGGAAAGCTGTCGACCGTCGCCGATTCATCAGGCAACAAGATTCTCTTCCGGCGAGATTATAGTAACGTCGTGTCAGCCATCGAAAACACTCAGGATCATAAATCTGACTTGAAGATCTCCGGTGTTGGCTCCCTCGTCAAATTCTCCGAAAAAGGAGAATCAGAGATTGAACTGGACTACGACAGTGCGACAGGCCTGTTAACAAGCAGATCAGATTCTCGTGGGGGCGGCGTAAGTGATCATCCAATATTTTCAGTGAACTCGACGCTCATTTGCTTCCTTGAGCAAGGTTTACTGCAACATTTGTTCATTACAGGGAGGCGAGACATTCATGTACCGCTACGGAAGCAATGGGCGACTGAGTGACGTTATCCTGCCGACGGGTGAGACTGTGAACCTGGCCTCCCGCCTGTCACCCGACTACGGCTTGGCAGTCCAAGTGGAAGCACCTCTCCAGTCCGTCGTACCGATAGAAAGCCACGCAGTCACTTTGAAGATGGAAGGCCGTGGAGCCAAGCGCCTGCTGCTAAGAGAGGGTAGGTTTTTAAAATTCACTGTTCGACATTGTGGATTATGATACTCATAAAGGATTGCCATGGCTTGTTTCTTCATGCCAATACATTGTTAATCAATGTCAATTGCTTCTCGTAGGTTTCTCAACTAACGAAGCCGTGACATTCCGAAATGGGTCGTTCTCTCTGTATTCTTCGTGGGGCGGACATCTCCATTGCTCGTCAGTGGCACGGCACCCTCTGCTCGAGCTGTCTCTCCCTGTCGAAGCAGAAATGCTGCCGATGTGGAGCCGACAGGTGCTCACTCTGGGAGACGGACTTATCAACTCGGCACAGTGGACCTACAGCCTCGTTGGCGATGTCAAAGGAAACGAACAAACTCTTTTAAGGGAACTATGGGTAAAAAATTTTTTTAAATGAATTTGTCTCTTTTTACAATTGTTGTTAAATATTATAATAATAATTTTTTTTCTGTGTCGATGATCAGGTGAATCAATCTCGGGTGCTTGGGATAGAATTTGATCAAGCCAGTAGTACAGAAGTGTTTTACGACCGTGACAGACAATCGCTTTTGAAGGTCACATTCAACGTAGCTGGCCTCCCACAATCATGGACACCAAGTAATGGTGGCCCCCAAGTTAACATTACTTATGACAGGTAAGAGCATTGTCATTATTTTGTATTCCATTTCTTTTTATTAAGGCTTCTTTAATTTCTCTTAAATAATTTAGTATATTTTCCATTGCAAAAATAATAAGTTTCTCCCATCATAACATCATATCATCACAACAAAACTACTAATTTTAACTTTTTTTCTTCAGATTCAACCGAGTAGATTCGTGGAAATGGGGCATACAAACAGAACAGTACACATATGAAAACCATGGATTATTAGCGGAAATAAGTTCACCTCAAGACGGCACTACAAAATTCACGTATAGTGACTCAAACATGGTAGGAAAACACACTTTCGCTCCTTATTATGTGAAACTCTTATAAAATAAGTTCTGGAACTATCTCATAACCCCCAACTAGCAATCGGGGAGGCTTCAGGTCCTGTTGCACATGTTCCCTGCCCCGCTCTGTTAAATCTTGTGTTGTTTATTTCAGCTGTCGCACATCACACTTCCGAGCCAGCGTCGTTTCGGGCTGCAGTACGACGACGCCGGAGGTCTGCGCCACGTGACCCTGCCGTCGGGCACGCGCCACTCGTTCTCGTGCCAGCCGTCGCTGGGCTTTCTCCGCGTGAGCTACACGCCGCCCGGGTCTACGCGGGCATACCTGCAGCACTACGCTCATCGCGGCGCGCTCCTGCAGACCGTCTTCCCGGGAGATGGGGCCCGGGTCGTGTATCGGTACCACAACACTGGCCAGTTAGCCGAGGTAACACCTCCCTGTTATTTTACTATTTCACTGACCTAGATGATATCGTTGTCATGCAAAAGTCACGTCAATTGCATGTTTTTTGTTAACAAATTGTGAGCTGCATTTTGGTTTTTTCCCCAATCTTTATAAATAGTTTTATGAAGACCCACTTTGCTTTGTCGAGAGATTAGAGATGCGATTTTTTTTTCGTTGGCCCGGGCTGGCCTCGGCCCGAAAAGTCTAGATTTTTTTAAGGCTCGAACCGGCTGGACTTTTTCCCGGAAAGTTGAATCGGCCCGACAGGCCCGAAAAGTTTGTAAAAGCTTGAAACTGTTCGAAAAAGTGCTGATTGCCGTAATAGAGCTCGAAAAAGGTGGAAGAGTCGTCGAAAGGACATGTTTCAAGTTTCAAAAACTCTTAAGTCAACTCAACGCTTAATTGTTGTCCAAAAACTCTATTAAAGTAGCGAGATAATCAGCCAGATAAGATATCAATCGATTCAATGAAAAAGCGTGTATGAGGTTTGAACAGGTACCACCAATAGGATTCATGAAATGAGACAGGAGGCTTCTTTCTTTGAGAGTGAAGCACCGCTCTCCTTCTAAATACGTGAAAATGAGCTTAGGAGAGGTTCAGAGAGATTACATACGGGCACTGTGGTATATATGTTCATTAGGTCATAATCATAACACTTATTAGTTATTATCATGTGGTCAAAAGTTAATTTTGATGCCGGTTTGATTAAAAATCATAAACAAAGTTGGGATACGAAGGAAAAAGAACAGCCTCCAATGTCTACACATCCAATTCCAATGTCATAGCGGTTAACATTCCGGCATAGGGCAAGGTTACAATTGATATTTATCAAGACCTACATTTCATGGGAGAAGGGATCACGACTCAACGATAGCTCTCTCAGATTACAACAGGAACATAGTACGTATGTCATTTCTCAGAAGAGCAATTCAACAGTGGAATGCAGGAATGCCATTCCAGTAGAACACTGGCCCAATTACCGGAGAAAATATAATGAAAATAAATTGTAATAGGTGTTCCTAAGTTGTAAATTAAACAAAAATGCATAAAAATACATGCCTCTTCGAGACAAGACGAGACGAAAGCCCCGAAAACATCAGGAACTGTTAGCCCGATAATCTCCGCAACTTGTGGAAATCACCAAAAGCAAGAAAAAGCCTCAAAGCCGAGAAAGCCCAAAATAACTCGAAAGCTCGAAAGTCGGGCCCGGTCGGCCTGACTTCGAAAATCTTGACCGTGGTCCGAAAATATTTGGAAGGTTCGGCCCGAGCCCCGCCCCAAAGTCGGACCAGGCTTTGGGAATTTTTTCTTGTCTACTGGATATTTCTCTTTTCCATGATTTATAAGATGGGCAGGCAAAAATCAGTAGACAAAATGCAGTCGAGAATAGGCACTCTCATGTGATTATATATACAGAAATTATTGTGTCGTTGTCTCTTTGCTCTGGTCACTGTAGGCTAACAAAATATTTTACCAAAAATATAAAAATGGGTGCTTACAAAATCATTGCCTAGCTCAAGAATATTTCTCAAAGGTCCTAATAAACCTAGGATCATTACTAACATTCAACGTGTTTTGACAGGTTGTTCATGGCGATGGAAGGAGCCAAGTGAACTATTCACCATCTACTGGCTTTCCTTCAGAAGTCCTCCATTCCGAACGAGAGTACGAATATCGATGGGACTATCAGTACCAGGCCGGCTTGCTGACAGAGGAACGACTGGACTTTGGGGCCAAGACTGGTCTTAGTAATGCCAAGTTTACCTATGAGTATGATACAAACTTTAGGCTAGTGGCCGTGCAAGGGCGAATCGGTGGACAAAATCTTCCTGAGCATTTACTTGCATATAACAGCAAGACAGGAGCACCTGAGCAGCTTGGACAGTTCAAGGTATCTTAAACGTTTATTTTCCCTGACAAGTTAAGAGATCATCCTAGATTGTATTGACAGGTGTTCTAACAAGAAATCTCTTGTAGGTTTCAAGAAGTCAGACTAACGAAACGTCGGTTATGGATGGGACTGCAATTTTCAAACGAACCATTAACGGTCAATTCCAAGAAATGCAAGTGGCAGTAACAATTCATCGAATGGAAGTGTTCCGAATGGAATTCACTTATGACTCACGCAGGTAGGCAAAACTCTAATATGACCATCAGTACCTATAAAATGTTTAGATAACCAAATTGCAGAAAACATATTGTTGTGAAATCATATTTCCGTATGATCACAGTGTAACATGTTGAGTGAAAACTAATCGTTTTCAGCCGAGTGAGCCAAACACGAACATACACTCGTAACGTCGGTGTCACTTCGTACACAAACACTAAGAACTACACCTGGGATTCAGACGGCCAACTGTCGGGAGTGGAAGCACAAGAGCCGTGGGGCTTCAAGTATGATCCTAATGGAAATATGCTGTCGCTCACGTACAGGTACGTAACACATGGTTCGGTACCAACCTCCTTTAAAGGGGTATTGACGTGGAAATTATATTTTTTGTGTGAACTTGTATACACAAGGAAAGACTAAATCTGCAAACAAAAGTGTTGGTAGCCTGAGCACGCGGATACTGAATCGACGTGAAAATAGCACTGGAATATGCTATAACGAACGCTCATTACTTGAGCTAATTTGATGTTAATAAACGAAAGGTCGGATTGACATGTGCTTTGTTTCATTTTGAAGAAAAAAGATCGACGAATGTCACACAGAAAATCAATAACTTTCAAATCGTCCTATAAACCTTGGTCCAATGGGTTGAGAAATCACTCTATGTTATTTCTTATGGGGAAACGTTCAACAAGGGCCCTAGGCCAACGAAAATGATTTCGAGAATTCTTGCTACTCGGCCCAAAGCATTTGTCCTGCCTCTCATAATTCCTAGATAGGAAGTATTTATTGATGAAAATTTTTGGTTTTGCACTTCAACTCTCCTTTAACTTTTAGAAACTATAATGTCTAAGTACAAAAAATCAATAATAATTTTGTAATGTTTTTTAGGGGCAATACTATTCCGATGGAGTATGATGTAATGGATAGAATATTCAAGTTTGGTGACGGCCTTTATCGCTATGACAACAGAGGCTTAGTCATACAGAATGCCAGAGAGGAGAGGTTTCATTACAATGCAAAGAGCTTGCTGACGCGGGCCACAAAACGCGGGCGTTTTGATGTTCGATACTTCTACGACCATTTAGATAGACTTGCAACTAGGAAGGATAATTACGGAAATGTAACCCAATTTTTCTACACAAATCATCAACGTCCCAATGAGGTATGGATTTTTTAAAGTTTTCTCTATTGAATACTTGCTACTTTTTATCAAAGTTATTTAAGTAGTTTACAGCATAAACAATAAGTAAACACGCTTCCTTATCTCTACAGGTGAGTCAGATTTACAGCCCTCGGGATGGTAAACTGATGTCCTTAGTCTATGACGATAGAGGCCACCTAATATATGCCCAAGTGCACCGCCACAAATATTATGTGGCTACTGACCAGTGTGGCACTCCTGTCATGGTTTTCAACCAGTATGGAGAAGGAATACGAGAGATCATGAGATCGCCCTATGGTCACATCGTTTACGACTCAAACCCATATTTGTATTTGCCCGTCGATTTTTGCGGAGGTCTTTTGGATCAGGTAAGGAGCAATATGTTTCACTGCAGATGCATATTAATAATTACAAACATGATTTTTTATTTTATTTATTTTTCTCACTTATTGACTGTTATCATTCAATTCATACAGGTTACATCGTTGGTGCATATGCCAAGTGGTAAAGTGTACGATCCGTTAATTGGTCAATGGATGTCGCCAATGTGGGAAGGAGTCCTGGACCGAGTTGCCAATCCCTCCCACTTAAATCTGTACCGATTCAATGGCAATGACCCCATCAACGTCGGGCAAGCCCCACAACACCTTACAGGTAACGGGCATACTGGAACAACAAATGTTGTTTGAAGTAATATTCATGTTGGATTCTGCATAACCTATCCAAACAAATCTCTGTAACTGGAGTTGTAAGTTAATTAAAAATGTATTGTGAAGGTAGCTGGTATACTAATTCTCTGTGCTTTTGTTTACAGAACATCAAAGCTGGTTTTCATTATTAGGCTATGATCTCAACAGCTTATCGCCTCAGCTGTATCCCAAAAATCTTCCTGGGGGAGGTCTACCCCCCAACCGAGGCTTTTTAGGGCTTGGGGCACTTCAAGACCAAACCATTCCAAACCTAATGTCATCGAGATCTTCGCTGCAACTGAAATCGGCATCTCCATCGCAATTTTCAGTCACGTTAGGATTCTTCGCCCATTTGTCGGAGAGACGATTGGGTGACGTTTCAACGTTGAACTCTCCTCCTCGGTCAGCCGTCAAGCGTGACCCTTGGCCCCCGCGCGATTTCCCGGCCACAAACCCTGCGTCAGTGTTTACCCTGCGCCGGTTGGGTGCCGCTTCGGACCCTCCGTTCGGCCGCGGCATCCTCGTGTCGAGAACTCCCGAAGGCCAGGCGATAGTGAGCTCCGCGCCTTCCGCCAACGCGATTTATCGTGACGTATTTACTTCCGTGTTTAATCAGAGCTACTTTTTGCCGTTTACATTTTTGGTGCATAATGCTCAACAAGACATTTTTTATTTTGTGAAGGAAGATATCTGGCGAACTACGGAAGATAGGGGTCAGCTGAACAGACTTGGAAGTAAAGTGAACATTACTTTTAATGGTAAAGAAACCAGTGCATCTGACTCAGCAAACGGAAAAATTGCTGATTTGAAAATTCATGGCGCCTCTGCGATAATAAACATCCGATATGGTACGACCTTAGAAAAAGAAAAGCAACGTCATTTGCACCACTATAAAGGGGTGGCCATTAAGAAGGCATGGCATAGAGAGAAGGAAGCTCTAAGCAAAGGATTTGCGGGATCCATCGATTGGGCGCAAACTGAGATCGAAGAGATTCTTAAATCTGGCTCGGCTGCCGGTTATGAAGGCAAATGTGTACACGACATTCAGCGGTATCCTGAATTGGCAGAAGACCCATTCAACATAAGATTTGTAAAGAAAAGTGCAGCAGCCACTGCCACAGAATCTAATATTCGGCGTAGAAAACGTCAAATAGAAGATAAAACTGTCGATTTGGCAGGTAATTTTGGAGATCGTCTAGGCCTTAGACCATATTATAATATGTATCTAAATCATCAACAAAAAAATCTTAATACTAGGGGAACATTAGCCCTGGCAGTGACCCGAAATAATATTATAAACGTTAAAAAAAAGTGTTTTAGCAAACACTGGTGGTTACCGTGGACTCATAACAGCCCATCGTGTTGAAACTAATGTTAGGTTGGGCCAGTATAGTTACCATCTACAGATGAGAAACTTGTCAGCACAGGCAAGGCTGGGCCAGTATAGTTACCATCTACAGATGAGAAACTTGTCAGCACAGGCAAGGCTGGGCCAGTATAGTTACCATCTACAAATGAGAATCTTGTCAGCGCAGGCAAGACATGATGTTGAAGGATGGAACATGGTAGAACTGATTGGGCACATATTATGCCTGTAAATATTTCCGTTGGCATAGCGGGTGTGACTGTCAGTTTGATTGTCGAATCAAAGTGAGGAAGTTGGATTTATGATTTCGTATCATGAAAGATGTGTGACATAGGAACCGGACTTGGATACAACTTCTCCTATAAACAGTAATGAATGTGAAGCAACCATTTCTATAATCTAGATAGATTATGTTCATATTATTATACAGTGTTTAAATAAAATACCATGTTTACTTAAATATATGGGCACTCTGTTGGGACATTGATTATTTTACAGAAATAATGGATCTGTATTTTTTATACTTTTTATTCTTTGTGTAGCTTTTTTCCCTCAAGTATTTGAAGATGGTTAATCATGTGCACTCAGTCATGACTCATGAGAGATATTAACTTAATTTCTACATCCTAAAACATTATTTCATATACCTATCTAATGTGTATGCTTTTGTAAAAGACTGAAAGATGCTGTAAATGATGATGAACCCCTTACAAGTATAGTACCTACCGTTTTTAAATAATGTTTTAAAACTATTAATTGTTTCAGTAAATATGGTATGCAAATATAATATAGTCAAGCAATGGAAACTATAATTTTATGACCTGAATGCCTAAATTATGTACAGTAGTATTCTAATCTGACGATGCCAAAATAATTACCAAGCAAGTATGAACATAATTGTAGACTCCGGGAAAAGTTCAGTTTATGTTATTGATTTTATAAGCAGCAGATGTATTTTTGTGTACAAAATAATTTGTATAATATTGGTATAATATTTTACTTTAAGTGTTATTGACATTGCAATTCATATAGATGTGGACAAAATTGGTAGTAAATATGAATGTATATTTATTTATGTATACTACTAAGTGGTCACATTCTTACACTGCTTTTCGAATTTATCTATTGCTGAGCTGTAATTTGGCTTTTTATTTGATCAAGATTAAATCTTATCAGGTCTAATCAAATTCAAAATAGTATTTGTAACTCTCATCTTATATAAATAATTCATCTGGAGGTAAATGATTATGTCAACCTGCACTAATTTTTAATCATTGCCAGTACCTATACCTACTTATGTTCTTAAGGGATTTTCAAACAATGCCATTATTGTGGTTTGAAGTTACATTTCTATAAATATAAATGTTGGCATGGAATTTATTCTGGATGATATGAACATTTGTGTATAATAACCCACAAAACCGATTTTCCTAGTCTGGGATATCAGGCGATTGGCGATGTAGCTTGGGTACTGTCATAACAAAATTTATAATTATAATATTTTTTAGGATAATCTGCTTACTCGCATTCAAAAATTTTACATCGATGATTCTAACACCCCAAACAAGCATTTTTATCCCACTTAGAAAACCCATTATAATGAAATTTTTTGGATTCAGAAAGTGTATGAAATGTTTTTAATGCTTAAACTAATGCTTTTCAAATAATATGTATTATATGAATTATATGTATTTTATGTACCACATAAGTGAATTGTTTTGTGAAAGAAACCTTTGCCTGCCTGCCAAGTCACCTGATGGTGGAACCGGGCTTCCCCGGTCTGGAGTTGCCATTGCTTGCAGGGGTGCGCCAAGCTATACATCGAAGCAGAGCAGTCAGATATTTGTCACCGCCCACATGCAATTTGCACCAAAGAAAGAAGCACTTGCAAAATTTTCAGGGAAATGCTATTTCCTGTCTAGATCACTCATTTTCAGAAATTTAAAATAGAAAGTGTCATACTGGCTAACATAATACCATAGTTCCAGAGTGCTAAGGAGTGGAGTTGCCAGAAACAACTACTTGAATTTATGTATTTTGGCCTCAGCGGTGATCAGTGACTTTTTGCGCCATACCCACAACTAAATTAGAATTACGTTGCTCTCCTAATTCTGTGGGTTGGAACTGGAAGTTGATATGTGCTTCTGTGTTGGGGAATAGCTCGCTCTGATGGGAAATAGGAAAAGAGCGGCAATATAGAGAGGAATATACGTACCATTCAGAGCTTTCAAGAAAGAATTACAATTTGATAAAAGAATGGGTTCAATAAATAATGCCATCAAAAAATAAGTGCTCTCAAAATCTTTGGCCAACCAGTGGCATAGCGTGAATAAGATGCCCCCCACACCCAAAATATTTGACGGCACCCCTCGCATATTTCTGGAAAAGAGCCAAGTATATTCTTAAAATATCCTCCGTCGGGGCTGGTTCTTATTTGGCATCTCGTTACGGGATATGGAACACTACAACCCCCTGCGGCCGCTGAAGGCTGCCGCAAAAATTTGAGGGTATGACCTTGAATATATATAAAAATAAAAGTCGTCCAGTGGTGCGTTTCTGGGTGTCCGGCAACTCACGGGCCCCCAAGCGTCGAGGGTGGTCTGCCAGGCAGGCAACATTCTGGGTGCCCGGTGTTTGGCGGGCACGGGCCACGGCCGGGTGAATTGAGGAACGTTTTAAAGACCTGATAGCATACGGTGCTGGCGACTGGGGATGAGGCTTCGGCCGGTATGAATTATGGTCAAGGTGGACCGGTGCTTTAGCAAGTGAATGCAAGATAGGGCGCCGAGTGTTGAATGGCGGGCACAGCTGGCTGGCGGCTTTGTTGAGGCCGTCTTTCTGTTGTTTCCCAGCCAGAAGGCGCTGGCGCCTAGGCTTCTGGGCGCCTCTCGCCTTGCTGGATTGCTTCGAGACGTTTTAGAGCCGGACCTAAAGTGTCGGGAGCTTGGCGCTCGACGCCGACGTATTGCGCCGACAGGGAGGGCCAGGAAGGCCCTGGTGCGGTGCCCCGCGGCCCCCTGGACCAAGCGTCTTGGGGTCTGCGGGGGGGGGGGGGGGGCGGTCGGTACGCCACTGCCGCCTACCCCTTCTTAGAAACATTGTTCCTGAAAAGAATCCCATCAGCCGCTGGGGCCCAATTCTCGAGTTTAAGTCATGTCTTAGTCACTTTATTTAGGTTGTATTGTGGCGACTCCAGGACATTTTTGGAAGAAGTTGCTACTCCTAAGGCATTTGCAAAAGGTCCGAGTACACTAACGTTCATTGTCGCTGGCTGTTAGTCTACCAGGAAAGTTTTAAACGGCGTTAGTCACTTTAACTAAAAGTTGACTTCAAACTCGAGAATACGAGCCCTGCAATGCCTCCTCTGTGCCTCGGTTTCAACACAGAGGCGAACGAACGTTTCAAAGAGCGAAAATGCTTTTTTGTATCAGGGGAGTAGAAGCAGGAGAAGTCTACCTGACTCGAAAGATCAGAGATCCCGTCTCCGCCCCACGGTCCAATGCTCATTCTGACCAGCTCACTCGATCAGCTGCTCATGCTCATGGCGCTCAGCTGGGAATTGGTGGTTTCCTGATCTCGGGAAATGGGAAATACGCCGAAAACCGCGTGTGCGTTTTGGTTGGAAGACAACTCGAGTTGCCATGTGTGGAAAGCGAGAATGTTATGAGCCAACAGGTAAGTTGTTTGAAGAATATAAGAAAATCGGTGGCGGCCTTAATGATAATAATATGGTGATGAACTTGTACAGGAATCGCAGGTTAGAATTGATTATTTCTTTCTTCTATTTCCCAGCAAATCTGGGTGGTGCAGACTAGATAGTGAACCTTGCAACTGACACCTGCTGAACGATTTGAAGAGCGCAACGATGGCGTCCTAGCCTTCCGTCGTAAAGAGAACACGTGCCATCAGCGGAACATGGAGCCTGCCTTGCCATATCCGTCACATGAAGGTAAGCGCTAGCAGTATGTTTGCCTGCATTGAGCTTTTTTTACTATAATATCTCGCCAACAAATCGGCTGTGTATCTACCCTTGATTGTCAATGTCAGAGTACTAAATGCGACACTGCTCCTCGTGAGATTAGCATTCCAAACTCCGGCTGCGAGACTGTACAAACCAGGGTAGTCTGGTCTGGAATTGTTTAGGATGCCGTTTCCAAATGTTTAGCATGCTTAGCCAGTTTGCCTGATTTGATTTATCCAGATTATTTGCTTGTTTTAGTTTGATTTTTACCCAGTTTGTATATAGCCATCACAGCATTTGAATATCTGAAAAAGGCCAAAGCCGGCTTCCCCTGATTTTTGTGGCCAGACGTGACCGAAACCCAATGAGCCGTTAACATTTGGCTTATCAACATCTCTCTGTCATCAGATGGAAATCGCCTGGCAAGTGCCGCTGTGTGACCGCCGTCTTCCCTTGGCGTCATTGGTCAGCAACATAGCAACCAAGACATCTTCCACTTGCGTTCGGAAACATGACAGACTGCGGCACGATCAGCACGAGCCGGCATTAAGAAAACCTCTGCGTAGTGTTGCCCCTCATCACCACTCGTACAGAATTAACAGAGGACAGGCGAGACGAGGTTGTGTACCCTTTGACAGTGAAATTAAAATTGCCAGCAGTATTACCATATTTACCGCTAGGATTTCCTTTTTAAATTAGGGAAATATTGCTTTGAAACATACAAATTTTACTGTTTAGACAAGAGGTTGAAACAAAATGTTGCCTGCATTGCAGAAACAGGGTTTTTTATATAGAAATTATGTTCACCTCTGGCTGACCCAATAAATATTTCACTTTATAATATTTTAAATTTAATGTATCGTGAAACAGTGCAACGAAATTTAATGTTGTGGTAAATAAAAGTACTAATTTTGTTCAAAATAATTTCTTTTTTTTTCTTTTTTTTTCTTTTTTTCTTTGCTCTCTGGCCCAAATTTTTCCACAAATGTGTGGATTTGGTCCTAAAATAACCTTGATCTAAATTTTTCTTGGGACTTTGCCCCTAACCACCTGGGCACGGATCTTCAAAGCAGAGTTAACACTTAACCTCGGGGTTAAGTGATCAACAACCAATCACACATGGCACTTGCAGATATTTTTAGGGGTAATCACAAGAACAAGCTTACCTCTGTTTTTGAACTAATCTCTGCTTTGTGGGTCCAGGCCCTGAATTGGGTCACCTTTCCACAGTGATGAAATGTAAATTAAAGCTATCAACCCCTAAACACATCTATAAACCAATAATAATGGGTGCCAAAATAGTACTGCCTACAGGCCTAATCCATGTCCAAGTCCGGCCCTGGTTGCCAGCGTTCCATTCATTTATTAAATCGTTAACATTGACAGACCCAGGGGCAGTGTTCAAGTTCCAATGGAGAAATCTTTGCTATAGTTAGCTTTGCTACATCCTTTTAAAATGCACAGGCAGTGATATCTTAGGCTGTTTCCCAATGTCTTGTAGCCTGTCCTAGTTACTCTGTCAAACGATGTAGCTGGACTGATTTATTTAACTTTGTTTAAAATAGTTCTTTTTAAGTAGTTCTGAGTAAAAGGCTAAGGTCTCAAAAACTACAGGACTGGAGCTGCTTTAAGGCCATTCATTGATGGTTGTTGAGGTTAATTGAAATCAACTTTACATGGATTTCCAAGAGATATTTTGAGGTTCTGAAATATTCAATCGGTTGTCCAAAGTGTGAGGATTCCGTAGATATTTTTTTCGTTGCGATCGGATAACGGGTGTGGCCTGGAAAGTGTATACGGTAAGAGGTAAATTCTTAGCTTGAATTTACCCTTAAGTACATCTTTCAGTATACCGGCTAAACATGGTTATTTTAAATCTCTGGTAAGTAATTAACGAGTGAATCTTGCGAAATGAAAATGGTTCAATTGGTTGTCCGAAGTGTGAAGATTCCGAAAATATAGGTTTCGTCGCGATCAGACAAGAGGTGTGGCCTGGAAAGTGAATACCTTACGAGGTGAAGGAAACGGCTCGACTTCGGAGCTCATTGAACTGACTTAAGACAGTTGGGAGACAAACCAATCAAGTAAGAATTGCAACGTACCTTTCGCAGCCTGGCCAAAAACTTTTAGTGCCGTGATCACAGTTCTTAGTGTTGCGTATTAGTTTCCGAGCTGGCCACCTTGGTGTTAATGTCAGGCTGGATTTGCACCCTCTAGAGCGGGATACGCAAAGCAGAGTCTACGATTGACCCTCAGTAAAATGACAGAACAGCCAATCCACAGAAGAAATTAGTAATTATCATGCGGGCAGTAATACCATGGTAACGTTGAAGTTGATCTACTGGTGGATTTGATGTTATTACGATTGATATTCGTGCTAGGAATGGGAACTTGTGTCGTGCCTTTCTTCGTGTCCATGTACCACGGTTTTGACTTGACATTAAATTGAACTTTATTCAACAGTTCTATTATTCTTGAATATCAGTTACACATTTTCTTGTCTATGAGAATGAAAAAAAATGGTAAGCTCGTGCAGACAAACAAGATTTCCCGGTGGGGTTCGAACCCGGCTTCAAGGGCGCTGGATATGTACGTCCGAAAATTAGAAATCGATCAGGCAGCTAAAGTATACGTTAGATATTCAAGTTACATTGCATCTGAGTAGCCCATTGTTAGAAGGGTGGTCAAATATTCCTTAGGGCAAAGTATGTGAGCGAATCTTAAAAAATCGCAAAAGACACAAACCACAGTTTTTTTTTCGCTTTGAAGACCGAAAATTCAAGCAACACTGTCCCCTGTTTTCTTCTCTTAGGAAAACTGAGGGAGTTATTCACGACTTAAAGTTAGAAACTACAAAATGTTGACGTTTTTTTGTTTGCCCCACGAGAGGTGTTTAAGGTAGAATGTTACGGGCAGTCCATAGCAAAGAGACTATTATAACAACCTTCGGACCCATGGTTTCCTTCTCAAAGCAAAACTGTGCAGAGTGCGTGTTATTCACGATATTAAGTTACAAATCGATGTAGCAGTCGAAGTATTAAAACTGCACCAAATCTGAGCAGCCAAAAGTGTCCATGGTGGCCAACTAGTAACTACCCCTTATTTTAAAGTATGGGCGAATCTTCAAAAATCGCGACAAAAAAGGACGTACTTGGTTCGTGTACCAGGGGTAATTTTTAAGGACAGCTCCGTATCGTTTTGGCTTCTTTTAAGGAAATCACTGTCTTATTGGCATATATTTTGACTGTCTGGTACCCAGTCAAATATTATGCGACCCCGTTCTAAGGCCCGAACAGCTAAGACCTGGGCTAGAAGGGAGCCCAAGGTCCTGTCAAACAGGATCAATGTGCCTGCCACCAGTTTAACGTCCATGCTGTCGAGAGGTAGACTGATAATGCGAGTGAAGCTTTTGCTTATCTTCAATCTAAATTGTACCTCTCTCTTGAACAGAGCTCACCATTTTCATGGTGGTCACCCATCCAACGAACCGACTATCGGCGCAGTGTTGCTTAACTAGGCATAAACCTAGATGGGGAAGATCAAATTTCTTTCTTGCCCCACAAGAGGAGTCAATAGGGATAGATTTTCACGGGTTGTCCAATGCACACCGCTGTTTTCTTCGCAAGTTTAAAGTTTGAAATCGATCTTGCGGCCAAAGCATCTGAGTTATGCGTCAAATCTGAGCAGCGCGTCGTGATATCAGGGTGGTCAACTAACCCTTAGGCAGAAGTATGGGCAAATCTTCATCTTGAACATCTCGATCATCTTCATCTAGATCTCTCGAACAGAGTTGATCATGTTCATGGTGGTCACCCATCCAACGCACCGACTAGCCGCAGTGTTGCTTAACTAGGCATGCCTAGGGGAAAAAATCTAATTTCTCTCTTGCCCCGCGAGAGGTGCCAATAGGGGTAGAATTTAACGGGGAGTTCAATGCACACCACTGTTTTCTTCGCAAGTCAAAACTGGCGGAGATATTCAAGATTTAAAGTTTGCAATCGATCTTGCGGCCAAAGTATTTTAGTTGCATCAAATCTGAGTAGCTCATCGTGATCAGGGTGGTCAACTACTCCTTAGGTCAAAGTATGGGCGAATCTTCAAATGTCGCGAAATATCGATCAGAATCGTGTAGTAACCATCACGCTTTTGTACGATATTTTCAGGTCAAAATTCTCAACTTGTTCGTTTCACTCTGAAAGGGGTGTTGATAGGGGTAGAATTTCATGGGCAGTCCAATGCACCCTTCTGTTTCTTTCTCAAGTGAAAACTGGGGAAGTTATTTACTATTTAAATTTAACAAATATGGTATTTTGGCATACTATTTTCTCCACGTAAAAGTTGTCTATTGGGGTAGAACGTCATGGTGAGTCCCATGCACCTCTCTGTTTCTTGCTAAAATCAAAACTGAGTCAGTTATTCGCGATTTAAAGTGAAAAATAAACATAGCGGCTGAAGTATCAAAGTGAAGTCAAATCTGAGTACCCAACCCAAAGAGTTTTCCCCAAAATCACGAAAAACCCCATCACGGGTTTTATCGATTTGAAAACCGAAATTTCAAACATCTATTTTCCCTGCCAGGGTTGTAGACAGGGGTAGAATTTCATGGAGAGTCCAATGCAAATCTTTGTTTCCTTCTCCAATATTCAAACTGCAATTTTCATAAAAATCATAAAATAGCTGTTCGCGCTCAGGAAACAGAGACTCCAGCAGTTGTGATCAAGGGCGTGGACACCTTCAACGCCTCCAGCGTGGCAAGACGTGACTAAAGAACTCGTGAGGGACGGAACCTCCACCCATCCGGCACCTCCACTACACGAAGCCAATTGATATCAGTTCGGTACGAACCTCGCCTGTATGTCACCGCACTGCTCACCGTCAGCGCACTCTGTCAGCCAGGCAATGAACCTACCCTGCTCGTAGCGCACTCTATTAGTCAAGCGAAGAACTTCCTCGCTTGTAATAGGGAAGATTTTTTTGCTTTCAACTCATCTGCTCGGGTGGCTCAGAGGAAAGTGTGCATCTCGGAAGCGCTTCGGTAGCTCTCTCCGAGATGTCTGGGGTTCGATTCCCGGCACAGGCGAAGATTTTTGACAGACCCATGAGGGTCTCGTCCATCAGTGCTTGCCGTGTTGCTCACCCTAATTCCACCGAGGCCCTTCGGGGGTGCCTTGGTGGGTGGTGACGGACGCAGCCTGACTTCACCGAAACCCCATCGGGGCTTCAGTGCTATGTGGATTCCCCTCCCCAGTCACTTGAGCAAACCGAGCAGATGTTTTTGTCACATTTTATAAGACTTCACAATGACAAAAACGCAAAACAGTGCATGTATACGGTCGGATTCGTTCTCGGGACCTCCGCGTTACGAAGCCAGCTCGCTATGTACTAGGTACGGTGCGATGAATGGAGAACAGTGGGTAAATTTTCTACTTGAGTCGCTGATGAGAAATGTCACGTGATTTTACGTACCTGTATTTCGTACCTGTTTTCCCCAAATGCATCGTGGTTCCGTGGATGCAGTCGGAGTATAGGCTAGGGCTACCTGATTCGAGCCGCAGTGAGGACGTTTCCTTTTGCATTGGCAATAGTATGAGGGAATAATTATCATTTAAAGAAATAAATTTTAATACTAGGTAAAGTAAAAAACACGCTAAAGACAAATGTAAAAAATTTAATAAAATTTATATTTAATTTTAAATTTAAAAAATGTATCAGATTTGTGTGTTTTATTTCATTGTAATAAAGATGTTGGTTTATTTTACACTAACAAATTTCGTTTTATTTTATTGTACCGTAAAAATCAATTGCAAAGTGCACAACAGCACTAATAGTGTCACAAGATCAGTGTACAACGGCCATACAACGGCCTCAACAAAACCTAACAAAAACCTAACAAAAGCCTAACAAAAACAATACGATAATCATTACAATACGAATCCACTCCAAGTGGTTTCCGTAACACAGTCGAGATGAGCAAGATTCAGACGCAGGACCGAACACACAATAAAATCTTTTCTCCTTGCCAGGGATATAAAGGGGTGAATTTCATCAGGAGTCCAATGCACACAGTGGTGTGGTGCTGGAATTAAAGGTGGGTATATACCCAAATTTTTCGTCAACCGATGGGGTACGGGGGGCAGTTAAAATGAAACTGAACTCTTATTTCCACATTTTCGTCATTATACCAACACACCCATTTTCACATATCAAACATTGTTGTTTGGCGTTTACGACTATTTTCGTTGGGTTTCACTAAAACACGTCCACATATCTCGATTTTCGCCGCAAAGGTAAATGGATAAATGGGTGTGCTATGGGTGGGTGGGAAATGGGTAAAATAAAGTGAAAGTGTGAAACATAGAACAAGTATGGAAAACTTGCAAAAGTTGGGCATTTAGAAGCTAGAAATTCGCGTAGGTACCAGCGTGATATTTGGGGCCCATAGAGGCCCAAGTTAATCCGAAAAAAAGGTGGTACGTTTTTTTAAGGAATGGATTTTTAGATTCGAAAAGAACCTTTTATCTGGGAATGGTTTATTGAAGCGAGGCAGGTGACGAGTGACAAAAATCTGGGAGTACGTTTTGCTCCCGCCGTAAGGGGCCCCCTGAATTGTTTTTTTTTTGCTCTGGGGCCTCCGATTCGAAGTTACGTGCCACTGACACTGTTTACAAGATGTGGACCAATATCTGATGCTATGATAATATGATTCATATGATAATATGACCTGATAATATGTTAAATATAAACAGAAAGGTGGGCACAAGCTAAAACTGGGGGTTAAGGTGGAATAGAGTGCTCTGACCCATGAGAGAACAAACTTTCCACTGCAGCGCTAGCAGTCACTTTTGCATGCCCTGTGCCTTACATCTTTAAGATGGCGGCCCTTACTGCGGCATGTATTCTTACGGGATAGAGTGCTCTGTCCCGTGAGTGAACACACTTCCCGCTTCAATGCTAATTCAGTCACTTTTGCATTCCTTTTGCCTTTAATCTTCAAGATGGCGGCTCTTGCTGTGACAAAAACAACACCAGTGCTGCAGTGGAAAGTGGACGTATAATTATACAAGTTCTAGTTACATTATGCACATTACATTACATTGTTTTAATACATTTCAATTCTAGTTCAAGACGGTTCTAGTTCCCCCCAATTAGGCTTGAGACTCACATCCCGGCGGCACTGGAACAACCCGTTCTAATACGGTTGGCAGTGAACGAACGTCGACGTTTTCCCGAGACCGACGCAGTGAAGAATTGCCGATTCTTGGAAGTCTAGGCCAATGTGGTTGCAGCTTCAAGACAGAGTAGCCAATGGATTTGCAGCTTGAAAATGAGAACAAGGGCCTGTGAACAGAAAAATTATTTGTGCTAGAATTAAAGCTTACTTATAAATCAAGTTTATTGGGCTCAGATTTAATGGAATCAGTTCCTGGGAAATTTACATCCCTTAAGAACCAACTGGACCTCACACAGAGCATACATGGACAGTCCAAGCAGGGGCATGCAGTGAGTTTTAGCTCTGACTAGGCAGGGGGTGTTTTTCTCCCCCCCCCCCTGCACCCCACCACCATTCGACCCCTAAATAGGAAAATGTTCGGAGATGAAAATGGAGATTTTGCACAGATAAGTACAGTATATCAAATAATTACTTATGTTGTCTTATTTTAAAATAAACTCGATTCGCCTCTCCATTTGCTCATTTAGGAGCACGTTGATTAGACAGCTGCCAAAGAGCGACCGATTAACGAATCACGAAGCACCGATTGTGTTTCTGGGACTTGGAATGAGTGGCTAGTCGAGCATTGAACAGTCTGTTTAAATTGTCGTAAGACGTAACTCCGGCCTTTGCCCTAAATCGGTGATTCAGTATTGGTACTAAGCAACAGGCAGTCCCAACAAAACAACTTGTGGTTCTTGCATTCGCTTACATTGAAGTGCTAAGGGCTTTGCTGGATTTCGCGGTCTTGCGTTCGCAAACGGCAGTTTCATGGGTTGCGTTGGTCTCCCTTTCGCAATCACATGCTTATTTTCCTCGTATGGGCGCATAGAAAACTTATTATTATTAATTACAAGCTCTCTACCTCACACGAAAATGCTCCCGAATCATGTCTCCATGATTGAAATAATAAGAAAAATGAACACTACACAAACTCATGCCGTCATCAGACAAGTCACGTGGGGAGTGGGGCAGGGGGCATGAGACGTACGCAACAATTTGGTCTCGAAGCCATGATAGCTAGACTAATTTAATCACGATGATGGAATGGGGGTGCCCAAACAAGCTGTAGCAAGCCAATACCTCTCTCTAGAACTCTTCTTTCCAGCCCCTGGCGCTTGGAGCGTCAAGACCGCACATATCGAGTGGGCACCGGCGCGAGAGCCTGGGAAGGGTGCACAGCTGCTCCAGAGGAGCGTTTTAAGACACGCGAGCGCGAAAGTTTGAATAAAAGCGAATCTCTCGAAATTTTCTCACAATTCAGATTAAAAATAGTTATACTGACAGAAATAAACTCTTTCTCCTTCTCTTCCCTTCTCTCTGCCTATGCACTGCATAGGTTGCATAGCTGGCATCACACACCCCTGAGTCCAAGCATGTGTTAAATAGATTGAGATGGCCTTTTAAACAGCTATTTGCTCAGCAGGCAAATTTACAGCCCCATGGACAAAGAATTCCTAGTTTACAGTAGGAACCTACCATGTAATTGTCAGAAATCAGAAGCCAATAAAATGCAAATAGGTTAAAATTCACATGTACTTGCAGCATCCTCAATGCATCGGTAGAAAAAGGATACAGCTCTATAGATCTTTGATAGCACACACAGTCAGGCAAAACTCACCGTCAAAGCCAAGTCATTGAGTTGTCACGGATAAGACGGCTGAAAACCTCGTGCGAAGCTTCTTCCTGTGATTTGTCTTCGTGTTGGGAAGCGCGAGACGAACTGTAAACACTTCGGCCATCGGATCACATCGTTTACGGGAACTGCACTTTTCCGGTTCGAGGACTTCGTGCCGGATCCACTGATCAGCTGACTCGGGGATAGAGGAAGCGAAGGCTTCCTCGACAGGGTGACCTCCACAAAACTAGAAAATAACAAAACGTGGTGTCAAGCTTCAATAAGCTAATAAAATCCCCTACATATCCATAGATGGGGCCACGTTGACTGGGTCGTACCACAGGCCATGGGTGATGTGACAGAGAAATTGTGTCACAAATTCAAACAAGAAGTGACAAGCACATCTTGTCATTGAGGGAAAAAGGTGACAAGAGCAGTGAACTGCCAGAAAAGAATTTAAAACAAACCAACTCTCATAACATGGTTTCCTTATCAACACTCATCTACTGTCATGAACAGGAACCTACCTAGGTAGGTACTCAATGCCGGCCTACTCTCTTCTTTTCTCATCAGTTTATTATATGAATTTGATGTTTTTTTTAAATATTGACTCAACTAAAACAAGGTGCAAATCTCACAAAGTTAAACTTGTTATATTCATTACTGGCTTGCTGGACACTTTATACTTCAGACTTATCCAGTTGGTACCTAGGAAGAAGAATACGGCAGCATAACAATGTGGTATTCGGATGAGTTTATGAACAAATTGTAAAGGAATCGAGACTTCTGAATACATAATGGTCTGATTACTTAATGGTCAATCATAGAGCTCTGCTCTCTGTGAATGGGAGGACTGGGAAACATCCTAATAACTCACCATCAAATCCGACGAATTGAAACATCATCCACAGAAGATGGCGCTACTACATCCTTCAGAGCTTCTCAGAGGTCTCCTCTAATGCTTGGGTCTGAGGTTTGCTGTTAGATGAGAATAAAGTAGAAAAACACTGAATTTTGATGTGTGAATTTCTTCGAGTCTTAATGGCCAAAGCATGAACTAGTAATCTCCCGAACTTTTGAGGTGATAGCCCATCATTACATTTCTTAGACTGGGATTGTTGATGGGTATTTTAAAATGTAGTACTGATAGTTTAGTAGTTTTGGATGCATTACTTTGGATTATGTTGAACTTCTGCAGGACTATTAGAATTTAGAAAGCTTCTGGTTAAAAATCAATAGGTTCTTTTGTTCATGTTTTTGATGTCAGTTGAGCTAGTTACAAAAAGTCGGAATAACAGTAGGTACCTAAGACTTATTTAGCACTCAAAACCCAGTTTGAAATAGTCTTTTTCAACACCCCATCATGTTTCTCCCCTGCAACAAAATATCTTCTCACAGTATCTACCTTCTTGACATTTCGACATTTTCGCTCTTCTTTACATTTTGAGAGTTGGTCCAATTTTTAAAGACTTTTAAAAACCATATAAATATCCCAGCAATACCCCAGCATATAGCAGCAGTTAGCACATTTATGTTCACAAGGGCAAAGCATGGTCGTTACAGTGGAAGCTAAGTGACTTAAATCAACTCAAATAAAGGCCAAAAAACCAACCCTTTCTCGATATCACAACCACAGCAAACAGCGAAACAATGACAGTGCAAAGTTAACATTGTTAGTAGCACTAGAAGCCAGTTTCCTTATCGATGCCAGTCAGTTCACATAATTACGCTGTCAAACCCTAGAAAAGGCAGCCGTTCGGTTTCTTTTGTGCTGAAAATCTATCCAATCTTGGCCTCTCCTAGTGTTTCAATCCAACGGACTCTAAAGCACACAAAAAGCATGGTACAGTATATCTTCTGGCTAGGTCCCAGTATGCATTCAGTATAGCATCTTTTCATGAGAGTTACCTTTCATCATCGATAAAGGAAACGTATCCATAATCGAAGCTATCATGAATATTGTAGGTAAATTAAATCTAGCTGCTTCAAGGTAAACACCGGCCCATGAGATCTTCTTTCTGTCTCGAGTCCTAGAGATCTCTTTCTGGGACTACCTACACAGGAACACAGTCTATGAATTCAATGACGGGAACAAATGTCAAGACTCACCATCTAATGCAGAGGATAAGTGGACAAAGTGGTCGAATTCACACACCAAGGACGGGGGGGGCGGGGGGGGGGGGGGCATAAAGACTTTTTTTTTTTTGGAAATCAATGCATTTATCTGTTTGATTTAGCTGGCGATCTTTTTTCGTTACAGGTAGAGTTATCTGTCGAAAAATCATTATGTTTTAAGAATCTTATAACAATATAACAATTACACTTTGATATTATAGCTCAAACTCACAATTTCCATTGATTCTTCTCTTAATAAAAGCTATGTTGCATGCAACGAATTATTTTGATCGCCGACCGATTGCGAACGCACATTTTGTGACGAGTTCGCTCATGTCCGACAATCCCTATTCAAAGACCAATTATTTTCGTTTAAGTACTTTGAAGGTACTGCAGCATCCACTAAGCTATTTGCGGAGCAGCAGTTTATAGTTAAACGCGTTGAAGTCGCTGCCTAGCTATGTATGGTCTTGTCCATATCAAGCCCTTGGCAATGTCCTTGTCGCAGGATAGAATCCACCAGTGGTGTAGTCGAGGGTATACACGGGTATACGCTGTATACCTAAAAAACGTTTTGACACCGAGCGTATACCCAAAAAAATAATACAATGTATACGCTCATTAAATAATATAAGCAAAACTTTGCAATGCGTTTAAAATTGAAATGTTTGAAACTCTGTATTTATTATTGAAGGAAACTTGAAAAAAGGATTCCCTAACTGATATCCATGGTTGATCTGCCCAAATATACATAAGCATGTCTTAGCATGCAGCAATTGCTGGATTCGGACAAAATATTGTGCTTCAGAAACCTTAGAAACGGCAAAATTTTTGTCTGCGGCGCAATGGGTGTGATGAATTGGTGATGAAAAGCAGTGACCCGGGTCTAGTTTTTAACAGCAACGCGTGGTTTTCGAACCAGTCTGCCACTGATTGGTGTATAGCCTTCATCAGATTAATGTGTGAAGCCACCTGATTTATAAGATTAAGAAATTTAGTACAGGAACCTTCTTGAAGAATAAGTCAATTATTAAATATGCAGTACTGACCAACCCATTATCAAGCCCCAAATTTACCGAAAACTCGTAGATTTGCTCCAATGAAAACCTTGAACTCTACATTTTTTTTTGGCTACACCCACCAAAATTTTAAATGCAAGTCTGCCCCCCCCCCCCCCCCACGATCAAACTTTTATAGCCGGGTCACTCAGCGTATACCCAAAAAATAATTTAGGACTACACCACTGGAATCCACCTAGCCAACCACCCCTCGACACCTACCCCAAGGCCAGCCGGCCAGCCAGACACCCACCCACCCACCCACCCTTTGGAACCGGTGCCATGGCTAAAAAGTACCATTGCCAAGCCGCCACTGTGATTTCCTATCTGAAGTGATTGCAAAAGAACAAATACAAAAACAAAAGCAGAAACACGAAAAGGAATTAAAAAACAACAAATAAACATGACCAATCATCCATACTCATCCGTACATCAAACATCATGAAGGTTTTCTAATAGCATTTTCTTTAATTTTACCTGGGAAAAATTTTTTAGTTCACGAAGCTCCGGTGGAAGATTATTGAAAATTGAAGGTACATTGTATTCTAGTAATCTTTTTCCATGCTTGTTTTAATGAGGTGGAATTAAGTACGGGCATTTATTTCGTAATCTTGATTTCATTAAAAACTTTGAATTAAGAATTTTGTAATCATCATTGAAATAGAATTTTAGAAGCATTTTAAACATGAACAGTTCTCTCACTGGAAGGATTTGCGAAAATTTGTACAGGTGATTAATATTAATCGAAGTTTTTTGCTAAATTGAATAAGGGGTAATTATTTTCATTATGCTATTTTCAATGGCAGAAATTTTTGCAGTAACATAGTCCGAGGCATTTCCCCATGCTAATAAGCCGTACATAATATGCGATTCTGCTAATGCGAAAATGCGAAATATACTGCTTTTAGTAAATAGAAAGGAGTTCCTACTGATTTTAATTTGAATAGGCAAAAAGCTGCGGAATTAAGACGCTTACACACACGGTTCGCATGAGGCTGCCAGGAGAGGAATCGATCCACCACTATACCTAAATACACAAATGATTCTACCTGGCTCATTAACGTGTAGCAATTACAGTGTTGTGTACCCTGAACATCGTGTAGACAGTCGAACGAGTGATGCACAATCTTTACACATGCATTGACGTTATGATTTAGAGGAGGACAAAAGTGCATTATTTTTGTTTATTTCGGGTTACATATAAGATTATTGTCGTGTGTCCACTGTAAAACCCGTAAGAAGTCAGCCTGCAATAAAATTTCCGCACCTTTTACATCTCTATGGGAAGACACAATAACAGTATCGTCTGCACACATGGAGATTTTAAAACTTTTTGCGCGTTGAAACATGTTGTTTACGTAGATGAGATAAAGGATCGGGCCTTAATAATAATTTTAATAATAATAATAATAATAAAATTAATAAAAATGTACGTATAATGAAATGATGCTTGTGGTTTGTTCGGTGCTTACTCATTTAGGACCACGTGGATACCGTGCCCCCCCCCCCCCACCCCTCAACAGCTCAAACTGGCATTAGTTACACCCTCAAAACGTACCGACACAAAGTGTAAAGCCTGCCGAGCGAAGTGGTCTCCGGGTTAGCGCTACTGGTGTGCTGCAAGATGTGTTTCCTACGCTCACGACAAACCACGACGGTACTCCTCAGCACGGTACGCTTCCGCACGGCCCAGACGCAAGACCTACACCTAGGAGGAAAGTTGGAGAGGAAGATGCGGCCGGCGATCCCGAAAACTCGTCGTCTCTCGTCCAATCCTAGCCTGCGAACCCCCGCACACCCCCCTTCGACAGTGCCCCGCCCCATGGCGCCATGGGGTACGCAAAGCCGGGTCCATGCCCCTCTCCCATCGGCCGTCTGCACGAACCGCTAACCTGCCGCGACAGAGAATGTGACCGCGACGCCCTTCGAGTGCACGCAGACGCATAATGACGGGATCGAACCTTGTATGCAGATGTGAGGGCGGCTTCCCCTACCCGTAAGTCAGGGAGCACCGGCGATCTACGCCAGGCTTTCACCCGAGAGATAGCGGACAGAAACTGAGCCGCCCCACCCGCTAACCTAACCATGGAGAGCCAAGGCCCAGACGCTTGCTTCCACCAGAAGGTATCTCTCTCTGACCTAGCCTAAACTACCCCTATTGGTACCGATGTCCCTTTGGCACACCTTGGCCGTCGGACTACTTGTAAGTTCTTGGCGTCAGTGAAGGCCTCGAACCGTGAAATGAAATGATACCCCATTTTGAAACCCCCGCGGCTGCGACTGCGTTGGCTCGGCTGAAGTGGTTGGCTCGTAGACGGACGACGTTGTGCTGTTAGGAGTTCGCGAGTGTCAAGTGTGTGATTTTGAAGTGTGTGATTTTAAAGTGTGTGATTTTAAAGTGTGTGATTTTAAAGTGTGTGATTTTAAAGTGTGTGATTTTAAAGTGTGTGATTTTAAAGTGTGTGATTTTAAAGTGTGTGATTTTAAAGACTGTAGGCCTACGAGCGCTAACCCTTCGACCACCTGGCTAGGCGGTGACCACCGATAAGAAGCCCGGGCGAATTTTAAGACCTCGATGGTCGTCATATTCCGATTGCAGTCATGTCCGCGTTAAGCCACAGGTGGTTCCTTCGTTGAAGAGTCGCGGCGAGGCCTGCAAATAATCGTTGAAAATTAGCAACTAGCTTAAATCCACTAGTCATCAACAACGGTGTTTTATAAATTAGTATCCTTGACTTTGTATTGATTCCAGAGAAACAAATCCCTGTTCCATTACTAGTTTGAACTAGGTACTCACATTACCCTACATATTCCTACGTTAAAACATTGTGTTTCTAGCCTAGCGACTTCAGAAGAGGGCTATGGTACGTTGCAGGTTCGGAAGTCACAGAAAACCGGTATCTACAACGTTACCGCGTCTGCCCAATGCCCCGAGGCTATGACAAAAGAACCTGAGATGTTCTGTAGTAGCTTTGCCCCAGTGTTGGGTAGTGAACTTTTTAAATGAACAAAATTCACTTTTCCCCATATAAACTTTGAACGCATTCAATTGAGCGTTCAATGCTCACCGAGTCACAGCACACTCTACTTGCCAGCACTTTCAGTGAAATTTTTTTTTAAACTTGAATTTTCTTAAAGGTCACTTTTAAATTTGGCAAACTGAACTTTCCAAAGTTCACTTCCGCTACCGGTGAAATGAACAACACGGCTTTGCTCCTTCTTTAGTGACCCTCTTCCTGCTTGATGCTCGTCAAAACATCAACCGTCAAACAGCAGAAAGCTGTTTACAATGAGCACAACAGGGTGGTGGAGTTCTGACCGAGAAGGTAAGACACAAAATGACCCGGGGGCAGAATCAAACTGATCGCAATTTGTGCCAAAATATGAACCATGATTCAATCTTGAAAACCAAGGTCACCGTTAGACAAGAACCGAGATGGCCGGTCTCAGAGGACCGGCCCATCGCTCGGTGGTGGAGAGAAACGTTAGCCTGCGGCCAAGTTAACCTAGGTACCAACCTAACGAAGACTTGGAAGATTTCACGTCTCGATGAACGAAATTGAGACTTTCCACGGCGAGGGATAAACGTCACACAACCAAAAGCCAAAAGGCTTAGCTAGGTTGAATCAATTTTAACTATATGTAATTATAATACTGCATTCTGAACCTCACTTCACCATGTTATTAAAGCACACTTGATTTAAATTGCAGCATGGACAGCTGTAAACAGTATTAGTGCCAATGTAGACTCAAGAAACTGCATGGCGCTTGTCGACTTGATATTAATAGGAAGAAAGCTAAAAGCACAGATGTCTCTAAAAATTGTAAATTCTGAAATACTCCAACAAAAACTTAGAACTTTTAAAAATTCCATCACAACTGTTCCGCTTATGAGTGATTTAATAGTAGATAGTGCGAGGATCCCTTGATTTTATTTTTATCTAGGAAATGAACTCATAGGTGAGGGACGTGAGGGCATTTGCAGGTGTACCTAGGAAGGTACCAAGGGGTGTATTCCGTATTTCGAACCAGAGCGGCCAGGCCAACCGGCCGGTTGATGGATCAGACCGACCGCTAGAAATTGTGGGTCGCACTGGTTAGCGACCACACAGCAACCAATGTAGGAACAGAGCGCGGTTGACAGAGCGCGGCATACAATTGGAAGAGATTGGACAAACTACTTCCAATGAAATCAAGCACAAGTCTATTTAATTTGATAACTTATTTGTTAGAATTAAAGCATAGAGGTATTTGTAAAGTGAAGATTTATAGCTTAATTAACGTCATGTTATCTACCTAGAGAAAGATTGGCATCGTATGGAGAAAAGGAATCAACTTGAATATATCATAAACACAATGAAAGGTAGGTACCTAGGTACAGATACACCATTGGCTGCGTAAAACAGCAGAACTGGTTAACTGACAAGCAGCAGAGTCGAATGATTGGTTTCCGATAAACGATTTTGCTTAAACGCATGTCCCATACTCTTGTTTTTGTCATGGCACGGACAAAAACTGTTGCCAAGAGTGGATCCATTATTGAGGGAGTAGTAGTGAGAACAATGATTTCAGCAGTCAATGCTGTGCAACTAGTGCAAAGTGACAAAGAGTTAGCATACCTAGGTAAGAATAAGTGTGAAGCTGCACTAAAATGGAGAGGAAGTGGCCTCATTATTTATAAACTAAGAAGTAGGTAGATGACCAAAGGAATAGTGAAAGAATTGAAATGCCATGATCTTGAAAGCATACATTAACAAGCAAAGGTCAGCAAATGTCAGAAAATGAAAGCTTGAGGCAGGTTGATACATAAAATATATATATATAGAATGCTGTACACACTATTGACCAATTGGTCAGGTAGAACTTGACGTGGAATTTGAACGTTAGTACTACCTAGTTAGTACTAATAACAAATATTTGAATATTGCAAATATTAATAGGTTCTCACGAAGCATAGTTTCACCTGTGGATCCACACAATTTTGACATATGATTGTGGAATTGTTTGGTACAGGCATTCAAATTCAATGGTAAAGGTAAGTTACCAGGAGCTCAGCATGGCTGAGAAGAGACAATACAGACAGCAAATATAGGCATTTGGAGTTGCAGAGAGAGATTGAAGAAGATCGGAAGTTAACTTAGCTACCACCCATGTACCTATACCTACCTAAGTAAAAAGATCTTGGAGTAGGGCATGAGATTACACAAAATGAGTAGAGAGAACGAGGAAGAATTCATTGACTTATGAGCTACGGGCAGCAGCTGTGAAGTTTCTTTGTAGGTGTTCATGGAAAAGTCAAGGATATTGTGATACCTACAGAATTGTTCATAATATTCTGTAGGTAGGTACCTACCTACCTACCTACCTACCTACCTACCTACCTACCTACCTACCTACCTACCTAGGAACAAACCTATGACTTTGGTGCTAGTGATTACAGTTTACAACCCACCCCAATGATGGTAGCCAGCCGTAGCAGGTACTTGAGCGCCTACTACTATGCCCAAGTTAATAAACAAAAATTAGTTGCGCATGTGAACAGAACAAACGTGCAAGTTTCCATATCATTGCTTGTTGCAATATATTATTGCTCCTAACTTGTAAGTTGTGATTTTTTTTGTAACAAGATACTTTTCCTTATGGCGCGTTTTTTTTGTAGGTAGCGTCCCCAAACAACACTGACCTACCTCATGCCCAGCAACATGGCATTTAATTTAACCTCAAATTTCAACAAGTATCAAACCATTCAATGGAATCCCTACCTACACTTTGAGCACAAATAGTAACAAAAAAAAATAGCAAGCCAAGTCTAACGATAAGCTTAACGAAAGAAAATAAAAATTACGGCATTCACAACCTACAAACAGCCGAAAATTACTAGGTGTTACTCACGAGAATTGAGGATTTCTTTGATTATGTAGGTAGATTCTTACCAAAATTTCAGGGCGCGAGTAAATAGTCTGCGTACAATGGTGAAGCGTTTCGAACTTGTTGAAATGCACAACAAAAACTTGGCCAAGTCTGAAAATTGCCGACCTACCGCAACGAACGCAGTCGAAATTTAGACTGACGCTTGGAAAAGTTGACGTTCCCAGCATGTTTGCGTGACGCATCCGGCAACACACACAGGTCTGCTAACACAACATTTAAATTTCGTTCAAATTGAAATACCTCCGCGGGTGATTATTAATTATTATAACTATTATTATAAGTTAATATTTTTAATTTAACTTGAAGCTTTTTCTTATTTAATTCTGACTGATTTATAAAAATATGTTCCATGATGTCACACTGCTCAAAATAGTGATGTTGCAACAAGGATTCTTTATAATCCATCCCCTTCAATCCATCAGTGCCCAATTTAAACTATTGGCGCCCCATTTTCCGGCGCCCCCCCCCCCCCCCCCCCCACCCTTGCCCCGGAAAAGTGTCTCTTCAAGCAAAGCACCAACGGGAGAGATTGTAGCAATTGATTGTACCCCATCTAAATTGTGCGCCCGGTTCAGCATGTGGATGCCTACATAAACAGGAAAGGCAACCCGACTATCAACGTGCAGGCAGTATGTGCAATATGATTAATTAAAATTGTTTGCATTATTAACAAGATATTATCTTCACTTCTATGAAGATTTATTATGGAATGGTTTATTGTCTTGATAGATTTGCGACTACGACATGCGCATCCTTGCCATTGACGCCAGCTTTCCCGGGTGCAGAGGCGATGCACACATTTGGAGGAACAGTGCAGTCAAGACGGAGCTGTTCCGGCACTATGATGCCAACGAGAGGCACGAATATCTTCTTGGTAAGATTTTTTGGTCTATTTAACAGAAGCATGTTATTTCTAATGCGATTCTATTAGCAACTGAAAATCAAATTCTTCGTAGGAGACTCTGGCTACGCCAGCAAACCATGACTAATGCTGCCACTCCTCAACACCATTCCCGGCAGTCCGGAGGCGCACTCGGCACTATACCAACATGCACTGCAGGACTCGTTGTTGTGTAGAGCGTTGCTTTGGACTGCTGAAGGCCCGCTTTCACTGTCTGCTGCAGCACCGCACGCTGCATTACGACCATGGGCCAACGGCGCAAATCATTAATACCTGCGCCGCGCTCCACAACATTGCACTCGACCTCCGGCTCCCGAACCCGGAACCACTTCGGCCCGAAGACTTGGCACGAGAGCTGGCGCTGGATGCTGGAGACGCGTTGCCCCCAGCCAACTTGCTAGGTGACGTGTTGGTCCAGGCACGCATTGTGCAAAATGCCATGGTTGGCAGACTTTGGCGGGCGAGGAACGCGTAAAAGAATCAAATGCTGTCTCGCACCATATTGGCTCACCGATCATGACGGCGATCAAGAAAAATCCCCGACACGAGAACGTAGGATGCGGATTAAAAAGAGAGCAAAATCCCAACAAACCAACATGCTTCGAAATTTATTTTTTATTTTCCAGACTCATCGTTCGCAGTTTGTGCAGCAGAAGCAGTGACTAATTTTGCTAAATTCGATGCGATTTGTTGCAGAGCGGCAGGAGTTTGTACGGCAGCGGCAGCGTTCGAAGTTGCAGCGGCAGCCTTCAAAGTTGCAGCAGCAGCAGCGTTCGAAGTCGCAGCAGCGGCACACGCAGCCTGCGATGCCTTCATCTTCCCAAACAGCGGAAGGAAGCTGGCCAGCATTGCTGCTTGGCCCTCCGCTACTGAATGCTTCAGGTCCTCCAGGCTGGCGACGTGGCTGCTTCTTGGACGTAGGCGGTTTCCTCCACACGACTGCGCTGTGCACATGGAGTGGTGCTCGGAGATGTCCTCTTCTTTGTTGGTGTGATCTTTGACATCTACGCTACTGCGCTCATTCCTGGAGATATTAAATTTTTATGAATAGCGTCCAGTATTTTCCTATATTATACTATTTTGTGTTATGTGTGAGTAAGTTATAACAAACCAGCAGCTGGTTGGATGTCCAACAGGGGCAGGGTTCCAGTGGCGCATGTAAAAGAATACATTTATTAGTAAAAAATATATCTATTCACTATTAGGTATCAATATTTTATGTTTGAATAGATATTGACTTTGTTCAACAAGTTTACTAACCTAATGCATCTTCCTCCACCATCTCAATGACATCTTCATTAAAACACTGCTGCACGCTTCTTCGGTATTTACAACAGCCTCTGCTTCGAGGCCGAGTTCTGCCTCTGACTCTGTTTCTTCGGGCTGAGGCTCCAGCTGGCGAACTGCAGGGGGGGGGGATGCTGTGAACAATTGAAATTGTTAGGTTTGTTTGGGCTTCATTCTTAGCAAGAAACCGAATAAAATACTCATAATTTATCAAGCGTTTACTCTTCATTTCCGACCCCGAACACCGCAACTCCCTGCATGCCGAAGACCATGTCTTCCCCCATGAACTGTATCAATCGCTCCTCTTCCTCCGTTAGCCTCTTCGGGGTTGGCCTGCTCCCGCCCGCTCCACACATGTGCTCCCGGGTTTGGATAGCCTTTTTCTTTGTGTGGCCTTTCCAACTATTCCATGCCTATGACAGAGATTCACATTATGACTATGTGACAACGGATGCAATTTGCTATATGGAAAACTTATAAGCAGCACTCAACACAGACCTCCTTCCATTTTGAAGCGTACTTCGTTGTCCCGCCACCGTGCGAATTTAGCTTCACGGCCAGAGCGGCCCACGGCATTGTTTTTTTCCCTGCCTTTTAGTGCAAGAAATTTCTGTTGGGCAAAATCATTGTGCTGGACCATGTAATCCAGCAGACCTTCCTGCTGGCTTTCTACCATGTGCACACACTTTTCGTCGGTACCATTGCATGTAGTAATGATTGAAGAAATGATTTTAAATTTTGAAGAAAACAAGGGTTGAACGAAGTTAAATGAGACAGCAAGTGATGTTAAATGAAAAAAGGTGGCCTATAATAATGTCAATGTTAATATATTGATAATAATAATTTAATTTAGAAAGCACAAAAGATTTTTCCTAATTTATTATGGTATCGAGCATGTGAAAACAACATGTAATAAGTTTAGTAACCCTCAAACACAACCAAAGTTGAAATTGAGTTGAGGGAGTGATTAAAATTTTGAAAAAAATTCTCACTTTTATAATGCATGATGTAAATAAGCAAAATCATATTGTTTTAATGCTATAATATTAATAAATTTGCAATGCAAAGAAGTTTTAAATTAAATTGCGCGTTAAGTACATCGACTCTGATTTCGAATATCCAGTCTCGTTGACTCTGGTTACCCCTCCTTTGCACTGTCCATTCTCGCGTGGTTAGTGAATACCAAATTGCGCGACTTTGGAATCGGGATCTAAAGCATAGACTGCCAATCCCGGCAAAATTGGAAGAAGTTAGTGAATAGGGGTCGGGTTGGTTGGCATACTTCTCTGACTTATATTTGTCAAATCATCCCATAGAGCAGGAAAGCACCAACTGGGTTTGGAGGTAGGCGCCATCACCGCCAATATTTTGCTTCCGCTCCTGCAGCAGCCTGCATTGTTGCCTTATTTAGTTGGCGGTATTCCTGTTGGTGCTATTGTCTCGTCCCCGCGGAACTGGTGGACAGGGCCCCCAGCAGGAGGGGAGGGGGGGGTCTAAGGGCACAGCCCCTGGGAAAATTTAGAACAATCAAAGTTATTTTCAAGCAAATCTACGCGTTTTGAAAATTAGGTGGAGTCCAGTCCAGGCCTACTCTCGCCCCCCCCCCCTCCATGCACACACCTATGAGTGAAACTACGTTACGTAGATAAGCATTAATTTTTAGTCAGTAATTATAAATAACCAAAAGCATAACATTGTTTTGACACCTTCCGAGATTTGACACTAAATCCAAGATTCCCATTTCTAGTCAGGTAAGTACCCTTAGGGTTGGGTTGGCCCACTAGGCGACCGGGTATAATTGTCTGAACGCCCGTAGGTTTTGAGTATGGTTAGCCGGTTAAATATTATCCAAAAAATTTTGCTCTATAAACAAATTATTTAATGTGAAAAACACATCGATGACTAAAAAACAGTCTCTGATCCTAAGAGAAGGCCGGCTGGCGGCCGCTCTTTGTATGCCGCGGGCCAAAACTAAACTAACCGTGGATGGAAGGAATCATAATATTGTATAATAATATATCGTGTTGGCCCGACCGTCTTTTCTTCTTACGACTGAAACCGCCTCGACAATTTATATTATTCAAGAAAATGGAAACACAATGGTACTTTTTCGAGTATTTGGTAGCATAATATAGAAACAATGAACATGCAGTGAATAAATATAATAAAGGTCTGCAGCTGCAGACCTTTGGTAGGCTAAAGGCGGCTCGCAGAGGGTAAGAGTAAGACTCCATTGCATGGTCACACCTTAAGATGAATCCATCACTAAGTTCTTTAAAAATGTTTGCCCACTTAGATCCTTAGATCCTTAGATGCAGGTTTTTCATGTTTATGTTTTATGTTTTAATTTAAGGTTCATATTATAATTGCGTGCTTCTTTATTTGCCTTATAATTGCCAACTATTTACAGAAAATTTACGTACCTACTACTTGACATCTATTTTGGTGAATTTTGCCTATGCTGTTGCTACTATTTTGGGAAGGATTGGTCAGTGGAAGCCCTGGAATAATATAGCTGTATATGAGCATTAATAGCTGAAATATAAGTCCAAACAACTTATTTTCCACTATATAATCTAATTGACTTTAGTCGGAGTCTTTAAAATGTTTTTAGAGCGCAAAACAAAGAAAATATATTATCCGCTACAATGGTGTCAGCGTGTGGGATTCACTGACCTTGAAAAATAAAACATTGGTTTTCGCTAATAGTATGATATTTTATTATCCTCGTGAAGAGGTATTTCAACCAAGTGTTTATTATCGGAAATAATTACATATTAATACGGTGCCAGTGGTGGGATTTTCCAAAACAAAAGCAATCGTCTCATGCCTATGCATATCTTGCATTTTTTGTGAAAATTTTTGTCTCCTGTCAGTCTCTCGGGGGGGGGGGGGGGGGGGGAGAAGGGAGAGAGGTTATATGGCCGAATATATTTGAAATGCCCGGGCCGGGTTTCCCCCAATCCAACCCTGAACTCGTGAAGTCCTGTATTTTTTTCAACTGTAGTTGAAATGAGTATAAAGAAAGGTAAGAATTCAAAATATGATCACAACCTGAAGGTGAAAACAGCTTAAAATGTGATTTTGTGCACGATCCTAAAGCTCAGCGTCAGGCCCCACTGGCTTAAAAAAATCCATCCTGAAAAAAAGGTCATCGCATTTTTTCAAAACCCATTCCCTAAAAAAAACACTTTCACGAAATAAACGTTATTTCCTGTGTGGGGGCCCCCGTGTTCGGAACACTGCCCCGCGGTCAAATAGCTCGGGGCCCCGGCGGCGATCGCCCCTAGCTGCGCTGGCCTGTCCGACACTCAGTGAAATAGATTTATTTGTCGCGGGAAATAATTATAAAGCTAGAACACACTATCGTAAAAGAATAATTTCAATTTGTGTAAAAGAAACCCGTAATTCCATTGATGGAATGTGTTTGCATTCCAGACTCACTCGCGTGGCATGTTTGCGTCTTAATATTTGTGTTTACCATCGGAATTCAACGAGTTTCCCATATTACATTTTCGTAAGATCAAAAATGAAACTTTCATCGACTACGTTTTTCCGAGGATTTGGTCGGCAGTGCAAGTGTCTGCAGCGACCGTTGACGTCGGAGCCGGCATCGCATGAAGAGCGTCGATCGCACATTATAGGAATACCGTATCGTCCTACAGGATGGGACTTACCCCCGGCATCGGGCTCATTACCGTCGTTTGTGAGGAGGAATCGAGTTGAATATTTGATCAGGTGTGATCGCCGGAGGAGAAAACTGGACAGGTGGACGCCGCCATTCCTTCACAACCAAGCGCCCCCCCCCCCCCATACAGCATGTCGACGCCATCGTCGGCGCCGCGACGCCTCGGCCCAAAGAGCACCGCGGTTTATATGAAATAATTATTTTGAGATTTGTTAGCACGAAAGGAATTTTTTAAAACTTCATTTGTGTGGTTTTTAAAATCTAATATCATTGTGTCACGTATACATAAATCGTTCCACTATTGAAATGAAAACCAATACATTTACAAATAAAGCTACGAATGGGTGCAATCTGATAATAAACGTGCTCCTATACAAGAAGTTTTTGCAGAAATATAGCAAACAAAATTAGACACTCATATATCGTTTATTTCCTCCAAAACTATTAACTTTTGAGTGATAATTTTGCTATAGTCACAACAAATATCAATTCCCATCTGAATATCGAGATCCTGCCACCTCCACTGCAAGCGAAACTGCATGCTATCAGCTCATGCTCAGCCCCGCTCTTTTCAGCAAAATTTGACATGATCATTTTTAAACTAAAATTTTTTTTAAACCATGATTTCCGAAAGTTTGTCGAAGCTGTCCAGTCGAAAGTTCGAAAAGAAGTTTTATGGAAGACAATATAAAATTTGGTCGCCCAGCATAAACCAAAGTTCTTTCGTTTTTTGTACTGAGAATACCTATATAAGATAATTAAATAATTCTACAATCATCCCTTTCACGTATAGGTTTGATGCGTGAAATTCTCCCCAAACTTCTTATTGTTATCCACGTAAACAAGGCCCAAGAATGGCAAATTTGACAATTTTTAAAAAGGCGTGAGGTGGAAATAGGTGAAACCGTTCAGTAATGTTCTCAGTTTTTTTAAACTTCAATTTTAATTCCGCATCTTCTCATCTATAGAGTCTAAGACATCTGAATATTTTTACTTATCTCGCGACAAAATTCGAATGACGTTCGCATACGAACTGACCTAATGCTGAGTTCGGTCGAACTAAATTTTGGTCCAGCAGCGTATAAGAGGAGGAGGGAGAGGAGGAGGAGATGTGTTTATGTTTCGATCGGTGGCGTGTAGTGTGGCACATGCGCCGTGGACGATCGGCGTAGTCCTTAGTGAAGCGGCGTCGTTGACGGCGTCGCCACCGCCGCCGCCGCCGCCACCGCCGCCGCCGTCGTCGTCGGCTGCTACAGTGGGCTCCAACCAGTCCGAGAATCTCAGTCCAGTTCGACTAGCCTGACGCGCTGCACTTGTGCAGTCTGCTGACGCGGCCGCGGCCAAAACTGACACATCAGACGCGATACTCCTCATCACATTGGCACAGACATGTAATGGTAACAGTATTTTGTCATTTGCTGGCTTTGAGACAGTGGTGTGATACAAGGGTTGTGACAAGTAACGTTTACAGACATGCTTGAACTCAGACAAGCAACCTTTCGTTCCGCTGTTGGTGACAGAGGTGGCATAAACAGCTAGCATCTTCGAATCAACCGTGGACAGCAATTAGTAATTGACATTTCCTTGCGTGTTACAATGAACTGCACAGGCGGGTGAGCCGCGAGCGAGTCGCGGGAGCAATGAGTGGCTTGAAACGCCAAACGAGTTTTCAATGATATTTAAAAGTCGTGAAGTGTGTTGTTGTGCGCAGAATTGAGATGATGACTCGAACATTGCTTTTGTTCGTGATGCTGGTGATGAGTGTCACGTGTGCAGAGACGTGTCCCGACGAGTGCGTGTGCTCCTCTCCCGGGAGATGCGCAGCCAAGTGCAGCCGTCCGAGTGAAGACGGGACCCTCTCCTACGGTGCCCACGGCGCCCGCGGCGTGCACGGCACGCACGGCACGCACGGCACGCACCCTGCCCGCTTGTCGCCGAGCTTCACGCGGATTTGGACACTGATCATCAACGCAGCACGCACAGAGATCACTCACTTAACGATACACGACTGTGACGTTAGACATTTGAACGTGAGTCTAGTCGGACAAAAGCATCTGCAAACGTTGGACATGTCCCACAACTCGATCGTGGAGATCGAAGAGAGCTTCGCGAAGTCGTTACCAGCGCTCAAATCTTTCACTCTGCATGGTAATTCCATTACGACACTAGGAAATAGTTGGTTGAGATATCTAAAGGAATTGCAAATGCTAGACTTGTCTTCCAACAAAATTAGTGCGCTACTAGAATCCCCGTTTGAATCGTTTAATCTTGTTTCGCTGAATCTAAGTAGAAATAAAGTATCTTCGCTGAGTGAAATATCGCTGAAAGGACTAGAAAGCTTACAGTCACTGGATTTGTCATCAAATTTGATTGGCGTACTAGATAATTCTCTCTTCCATTCATTGTCTTCTTTGCAATGGCTGAATTTGAGCGGCAACCGTTTGGAAATGTTATCCGAAGAGTACTTCATCGGATTGGCCCATCTCCAAACGCTTGATGTGTCGGCAAACCGTATCTCCACCATCAGATCGGACTCATTCGAGTCGCTGAGTGGCTTGACCGAGCTGTTACTGTCCGACAACCCCCTGGGGTCAGTGCAGAAAGAGCTCCTCTTCCTCGTGGGCGCAAGCCGACGGCTGCAGACGGTGGACGCGTCCTCTTGCAACTTGTCCGACGTGCCCGCCACCCTCACGTGGTCGATACGCCTCCTGAAGCTCTCCAACAACAGCCTCACCTCCATCCGACGCGGCGACCTCGACAGCTACCCTCTGCTGCAGACCCTAGATTTGTCTGACAACCAGATAACAGACGTAGAAGAAGATGCCTTGGGGCGTCTGGAACTTCTTCGGTCGCTTATCTTGTCTGGTAATAAGCTAAGAGTGATCCCAAACAGTCTTCCCAGCAGTCTTCGAATCCTTCACTTGCCAAATAACAACATCGAGTTCTTGAATGTGGGGGATCTTCAAGCAACACCCAAACTGAATGAACTGATCTTGAGACAAAGCAACATCAAAGCAATCCAAGACGGGGCATTCGCTAGCGTGCTAGAGTTGGAAGTTTTGGATTTGTCTGACAACCCAATCGAGCGATTGTGCTCCAGCGTGCTTGCCGGTCCGCAGAGGCTCCGAATGCTCCGACTGTCGGACCTCCGACACATCGCCGGCGAGGAGGCGAGTGAGCTGTCGTTCCCGATAACGTCGCCCGAGAGGCTGGAGAGACTGGAGCTGAGTGCAAGTCCCGTGCTAGCCCGCCAACTCATGGCAGACACCGCAGCGCTGGCAGCATTCCGCCACCTGCACCATCTGGACCTGAAAGACACCAATCTGACACACATTCGATCAGATCTTTTCCACTTCTTCCCGAGATTGGATGTATTTCGAATATCGACGAGTCACCTGGAATGTGACGATATTCTCTGGCTGTCAAGGTGGATGAAGCAGCGCACAGAAAAGGACCCGTGGGCATTTCAAGACGTCAGGTGTGCCACTCCGATACGTCTCAAGGCAAAGCTGGTGGTGCAACTTTCCGACGAAGACTTCGACTCGGATCTTGTCTCAGCTTCTACGCGAGATGTCGACCCTCTATCCGTCTCTGACGCAAGACAACCGATACTATCTGGAAAACACCTTGAGAGAAAACCCGGAGCTTCCGGCGGAAAAGTTGCTACCACCGAGACAGTTTTAGGGAATCCGTTTACCGACGAAGATCGTCGCTCGGGAAATGGAAAATTAAACAGCGCGACCCAAAAAACTATCTATCCCGATCCGTTAATCGATAGTTCTCCTCCTACTGCAAGTTCCGATGGTGGTAGCTCGCCGGATTCAAGTCTCAGTGGAACAAGTCTAAAAAATTCCCGACAAATCAGCGTGACAGGAGCAAATTCCACCTCCAACTCCGCGTTCAGAAATAATTCAAACGCGATTAATAAAACAGGGAAGTTCGATCTGAATCCGCAGACACATAATACGAGCGGTGGAGCGACGAGTGCGCCCGCGAAATCTGAAGACCGCCAGACGACAGCAAGCGTAATCAATAATGTAATAACGCAGGGTGTTAATGATTTACGGGCTATTTTCAATGAAAAGATGAAGACAGACGAGGGCGCATCTACTGTCACCCCGGGCACCGCGCATTACAGCGAACAAGGTCCGTCGTCATCGAATGCGACGGAGACAGCTTCGTTGCCTCGTAGGGAAAACACGCCTGCAAGCCAAAACAAAGCGACAGCCACACTGCGAAACGCCAACAAGAAGACTTCCCGCAACTCAAATGCCAACATCACGTCTGCCGGTGATTTTTTCATTGCGAACAAAACGCGAGGGGAGCAAATCTTTGACAAAATGATGCGCGACAGACTGGCCAATAACAATTCGCGCGCAAGCGAGACCAACAACAATCGGGTCAAGGGCAGCGAAAATTTCAGTCGGGTCAAATCAACGAGCAGCATCCATCAAAGTTTCGAAAACAGAACGCTGACCAGTAAGATTTCCACGAGCAGCAGCGGGCCAGCGCTGAGTGCGGGGGCCCAGTCCTCCACTAAAATGACCAGCGATTATCATCTAGCAGTATCTGAATTACCAAGAGCTTCGAAAGAAGGTTACCCGTTCTCTCACTCGATACTAATGCCCCAAACGCATGAAAGCCAGAACAACACTTACAATCTACTTCATTCACAAAAAACCGACCGAAATCTCACAAAATTCGCTGTGCCAATTATTCCAGTGCCGAATCGAAACTCAAAACACAATAAAATAATCGAAAACGACGAAGACTACCTGAACACATCAGCTGTGTGGGGAACTATAAAATCCATGTCTAACATTAACTTGTCCAATAGCACAAACAAATCGGAGCTTTTGATCGGAATCGTGCATACGAAAGAAAGTGACCCAGTGCGAGCCCGACACCACATCGACAAAAGCAGCCTGCTCTTCCGTGCGCAGACGAGCAATGCCTTCGCAGTCAGTGACTTGGTGCGCCGCCACCACGTAGACAGAGAGGCCGACGGTGCTAGCTCCAAGCAGATGTTCGCGGGTTCGCATCCCGGCATGTTCGTGTTGCTTGCTTTAGGGGTGGGCAGCGTGGTGGGGCTCGTCGTGGGCTTGGTACACTGCGCGAGGAAGAGGCGTCGCTCTGCAGTCGAGTACAGCCGCCAACAAGACATAGAAGTGCGCAGCATGACCAGCCTTGGCGAGAGGGAGCGGTGGTGATTCGTCAGCCACTCAGTCAAGCATTCAAACATTCGAACACTCACTCATTCGGCGGTCGCTTGCTAATAAATAAGAGGTGACCGCATGTCCGACTTGATTCGTTGACAGCTAGCTTGTGTGTTGTTGGGTCGAGAGATACCATTGAGTAAGATCTATTGCTGGTATCGGGCTCTATTACTCATGTGCGGATAGATTTATGCATGTGCAAGCAGGGTGCCAAAACTGTTTTGAATTGAGAGCAGAGACCTAACTGATCTGTGAGAGAGGGTGAGCTGGAAGAAAAACTCTAACAGTGAAGCAGTCTGATTA
This sequence comes from Nemoura dubitans, assembly GCA_921293005.1. Taxonomy (NCBI): domain Eukaryota; kingdom Metazoa; phylum Arthropoda; class Insecta; order Plecoptera; family Nemouridae; genus Nemoura; species Nemoura dubitans. The sequence continues at coordinate 13,366,985 of OV121073.1, read as the reverse complement.
CCACACTCCATGCCAGAACTGTTTGCATTGTAAGGGACATTTTAATATTCGTGTTTTTTTATGAGTCTGGAGAAAGAGTTGGAAACTGAAAAGTTAGGTATTTATAACAATTATTTTAAGATCAATGATCCAACTGATGTACATATGTAGCTAAGAATTTAAGTGTATTATAGAAATGACATTCCGGCCAGGACATTTTCAAAGACTTTGTATTCATTCCTACGCGAGGTAATTCAATTCAGTATCAAAGTGGTAAAGTGGTGTACTTCACGGAGGGCATGTATGTAGGTGTGATTCAAGAAAATCATTATTTCCCAATATGAAAAACTGTGCGCAGATTATAAGGCTAGCATGGGTATTCATATTCCGGTAGAATGCTCATGGGATTCAGTTACACTACATTTCTCTAGAATTTTCATATGCAAATCATTTTCCTCAGATTGTGTTGTATCAAACGTTAAACAATGTTAGAGAAAAAACTGAATTCCGTAAATAATATGTGCCACAAGCCTGAAAGGATACATAATATACATTCAAATATGTGTATACCTAATAGTGTCTATATATCATTTTCCGCTGTTTCGTATTTACTATAAACTGTGCCATGTTGATTCAATTACAATTTAAATTCGATAGAGATGCTTGTAAAAATGTGACTAGATATTGGTCGACACTGTAGATGAAACCACATGTACCCCAAGGTGTTAATCAATAAACCAGCTTCCATTCACGAGCTGTTGTGATCTGAAGGAGAGGGGGGAGGGGGGGGAGAAAATATGTCAAGTCGACCAAAGCCAAGAGAAGAGAATGGTTTTAACTCTTTAAAGTATTTAATTGCCAAAAAAAAACATCGGGCTCAATTGTGACTATTTTTTAAAACAAGAAAATGAAAACTTAAAAGCACAAATAAAAGAGATGATTTCTCTGTGTCTGCTGGACACTTCACTATTAGGTAATGCATAGTATATCATTACTGTACTGACCCAACGTTGAAAAACGTGCAGTTGTAAAAATATTCAAGTAAAGATAACTTCTTCCAGCCAGAAAAATACTTGCAAGTGATTGAACTTCTTACTAATAGGTACCCATGACTGTATCATGCACATCCTCTATTCCAGAGCATCCTGAAATGACAACCTGTTTATAGCTGTGCTGTAAAAAGTGAAAATTGTGTCTTGATCAACGAGAGCGACTATCAAGGAGGTAGGTATATACAAGCCGGCTGCGTTCCTAAAGCTTACCGAACAATGGACTTGCTGTTGGTTGGGTTATTGGATTGTAGGATGGATAATAGTCTTGACGACGACGTCGGTGATTAGGCGATGACTGGAGCGGGTGGACCAGCGTGCAGCGTCCGGGCACAACGTGGCGCGGAGAAATGCAGGTTCGTAAACGCTCTCTCAGCTCTCCAGCCGCAAAAGCAAATCCATATCCCGAGAATTGCTTGGAAGTTGGCAGTTGGCGTTGCTGATATTTCATGACCCTTTCTGCCTGCATTATCTTAAAACGTTTATCGACTTTCAATGAATGATCAACAGCCGCTAGAGGCTCATTTTCAAAACGATTGGTCCAGCTGCAGGTGACGGTCTGTTAAAATCATTACAGCAAACACAAATGACATCTAATTTGACGCAAATATGTGTATCCCCATCGAAAAGCCACGTAAATTGAATGTTCCGTTTTGATTGCAAATTGACGAATGCTCAGGGTGGCATTTAATCACTTGGTCGATAGCCTAGGCAACTTTGATGTTACGAACGACGAGAAGAAGGTTGGCTTAAATTTTGTCCAACTATTTACTTATTTTTCAAGAGATATTAGGGAAGCAATTGAGAGGATTTAATAGTCAGAAACTTATCAGAGTATTGATCACAGGGTCTGCAATTTGTAATAAGTTTAATGTTTGCCTCATCATGTCTTTGATGAGCTAGTAAATTTCAAGACAGTACAGAAGCATTAGCAAGCGTTCTTCTATTAAGTCCGTGTAGAAACCTCTGAAAAACAGAATGAAGCATAGATTATAGATGCCGTCGCCCAACAAGCCATATGAAAAAATATGGAATCGATTATAATGGAAGTATGAGATGAACGGAGACGAAACCGTAGCTGAAGTTACTGAAAGCAAACACTCCAAATTGTTACACAAGGTGACAGAACACAGATGGTTAGGTCCATTCGATCGGACAAACGGTCAAGACAAATCTTCCAACTTACATTTCCAATCACTCGTGTGTAAATTCTCATCGCGACAGCAGCACGTAGTTGATCTTGATCATCTTGTTGCCTCAGAGTGGAAGGAACTAGGGGCGAAGCGTTCGTAGGAGTCAGGACATAATGTAGGACATCCACAATTGACAAGATAAATGACCAAGTCCTGCAACCTCTCGTCCTGCTACCCTCGTTCGAGGTGTCTCCGAACACTGCCGAGATTACCACTAATAACCTGTGCTCTCCCGAAATGATTATTGCTTTGCGGCCAAGAAACATCTCATGAGATTCAGTGGGTTCATGAGAATTGGAATTATACATCATTGTCCGAAACATTTTTCATAAATAAATAAATAAATAAATAAATAAATAAATATATATATATATATATATATATATATATATATATATATATATATATATATATATATATATATATATATATATATATATATATATATATATATATATATATATATATATATATATAACTTCAAGAAATTCATCCCTCTCGTGCATGACTAGAATAATTCAACAATTATTGTGATGTTCTTTTATTCTAAGCCCTTCAGTTATTTGATACTGAGTTTAAGCTCAAATTATCGATTGCGCGGCAGGTCACACTTGAATGCGACACGTAGAACTTAGAGACCCAAAAAGACGACTAGGAATATACCTCCACCTATAAACAGCGTAAAGAGCTACCAGGACGGATTCAATATCCCGCCAAAAGAATGATGCAACCAGAAAAGGAGCGGACTGGCAGTGGGAGGAGGAGGAGGAGAAGGAGGATAAGCGTCAAGCAACGAACGAGCATATGAATAAATAATATTATTTGATCGATGAAGCTTTTTATTCCTACTTTTAGAGTGTAATATTTTACGAGTAAGATTTTGAAGTGAATAAAATTCATTCTTTCCCTATTCCTCTTCCTTAGATTTCCTCAACATAGCACTACTATACGCACTTGGGATTCTAGCTTGAAAGCATGGCGTTATGACATCATAAATATGATATCCCCTAAAGAAACTTAAAAAAAGGCATATTAAGTTTCAGTTTTATTTAACACCTTGGCTTAGCCCTATTTAAACCAATAGGCTAAGCCAATAGAATTACATTTCAGAAAATAAATGTAAAGTCCTCATTTTCGTCCCCTTAGTCTGGCTTAGTACTGAAAAAGCAAACTGTTCTGGTTGCAGTTTTCCACACAATTCAGCCTCAAATAGTGAGGCTGGGTGCTGAATGAAATTTCGCTAATCGACATTTCCAAAAGAAAGAGCCATGTCGCTAGACTCTGAACGTTCTGTGGGAAAACACCAGCCTGATCCGAAATCGATGAAACTGTGTTCGAGCTTTCAAACATGACAATAACAAATTACGTGGCGTCCAGAATGTTGCCTGTTTTGTGATAACTTCACGAAAAGTTTGCATGGAGATCAAGGATGAATTTTAAATAACATATTATCCTCATTATTTTATGATATAATACTATATCATATTTCTAAGCAGCCTGCATGGAAGCTGATCAGCAAATTAAAACATAAGACCAAAATACCATTTTCCAGTACAGGGCGTGCGGACAAACTGTAACGAGATAAAATGATGATTGCATTAAAGCTATTGTCTAGTATCATAAAAGGAAAACTAATTAAATCTGAGTTTTTTATTTTTATTTCTCTATTAAGGTATATGAATTATACATGTGTTAATGTCAGCCCATTGTCGCAAACTGGTGACCGAAGTCTAATTAGAGAAAATACCGGTTTTCTAACAACCATACCAACACATAAAGTAAGAAAATACACTCTAAAACTGCACCATGCAAACATGAAATCGATATTTAAAAACGGAATATTGGGAAATGGCAACAGGAGTCCACAAAATATTTATCAAGCAAAAGAATACGATACGGAAACTTGGCTCAATAAGGAATTGATGCTCATTTAGGCTCGCATTTAAAGAATTAAAAATACTTACTCTACCATCTCTACATATTATATTTTGGAGGTGTGTTTGTAAGCGACAACTTAAACCATTTTGAACAGAACCAAAATGTCCATAACAAAAACACGAGAAATAAAGGAATAAGAAGAAAAGTATTCCAGAAATTGGTAGGAAAAATGCAATTTAATGCAATTTAATTGCCAACCCTCCAACATTAAGATTTTAAAAAGCAGAGAAAGCTTTCAAAGGGGAGAATACGATTTTTTAATTTGGTATTGCTTTTACGATATAGACGAATTTACAATTATGAATGATTGCGACTGTAAGTACTGTACGAATGAATTGGAATGGATGAAAATATGTGATTTTTAAACATTTCCACTTTCCAAAGCTTGCCGTTTTCACAAATATCTGTGATATCATCCTGGCATGTGGCATGATGATACAATTGAAAATGAACAAATTACACTTTACCTACAACACACACCACCCATATCACTGCCCAAACCAAAATTATTTTGTTCTCAATCATTTGCTAACAGTAGATTATTCACTATGTGCTCCGCTGGGCTACAATAGTCGCTTTTTGCGAATCCGCAATATCCTTCGTGTTTATTCCCTTTCTGCTTTATATGTCTACGTAAGGGTCCTCTATCTATGTATCTATCATTATTCCAACATTTAGCAGCATCAATGCAATTGTGCTCCTGAATTGCAAACTTCCTAATCTTTAGTCTTCCCTGCTCACTAGCAAAAATGTTGCTCGTGGATGCATTGAGTTGGACGGGAGGATAATTTGACGAGATCTCCAGTGAACGTCATTTAAAACGTGACCGTTTATGTGAAGAACCCTTATAACACCCCATTCGATTCCTCATTAACGTAATGACTGGTAAAATCCCGATATTAAAATCAGAACTAATTTTTTCGATAGAGAACCAAGTGATTCAGCCAAACCGAACAAGATGCCATCCGTCAGATTGCAATAAATTCAGATCCTTATTGTTAGACTGTGCAGCCTCCCTTCAATATCGCCGAACTAGGAATCCTCTGCACTCTTCACTCCCTCATTACGCAGCGGAATTATCGCAAATCACTAAAATATCTCTTCTTCGTACATAATGTCTGTTTCTAGATTTCAATAATCTAAATGTAATTGAAAATGAAATAAATCATTCGCTACGACCCTTTTGCGTTGTAGTGTTGAGACTAAATGCTGTTCCAATTACCGCGTTGGATTTTCTAGGCTTCAAAAGTGTTGTTTGTTAATATCGAAGTTCTTCTTTGAGAAAAGTTGGGAACCAATTTGTAAAATTAACGCTGGATTTATTAATTAATCAAGAAAATAGAACAGCGGGGAGTGAAAAGGGGTGGAGGGAGGAAGGGGGGAAGGGGGGAGGGCACTGTCTTCACCCCGCGCTCCAGCATTCTAAAGAAAGACAGCCTGTACTAATTCAAGGAAAAGCAATCAGATCGGATTCTGTTCAATTTTCTCTAGTTTCCATTGCAGAGCAAGTCTCCGCTCATTCATGGATGTGACCCGCCACAATGACTAGATGCAGTGGTACCAAAATGCACATCCAGCAGCCGTTGGGGGGCTCCTGTTGACACTGCGTGTGTTCATGTGTGTGCCATGAAGGGTCCATGAACCTGTAATCATTATCTCGTCGCTCGACAATTCGGCCGTGAATTTGGTTTCTCGAGACAGTGAGCTAGAACGCGTTGAGATTAGAATGCGCACTGAAAACAGAACATTGTTTTCGTTTTTCATTTTTCTTTTTAACTTCGATTTAGAACATAACCAATAGGAAACCGCATTTTGAAAGAGAGTTTTCAGATTTTTTGGGGCACGGGTTCATTGGCGCTGTTTGTGTTTACCATGGCAGGAAACTAATGAATTTGCCCCAAATTGGAGTGAGAAACTCAAAACTGTGACTCACCCCAATATGGCACGTGATCAGCTATAGGTGACCCGCGAGATGCCGATTGGGTGACACGCGGCATTTGGGATTTTTCAAAAAATATCAAAAAATGTATCCCAGGAATGACAATCTCAGCAAAATAAACAACATTGCATATCCTGCGGCGCTGAGACTGAAATATAATAGGCTTATATAAAATTGCAGGTTCGTCATAAGCGAGTGTCTCGCGCCTAATATCTCTGCTAAAATTCGCACTAAAGTTAGTCCCTTGTGGGATCTTAAAATAATATTCACACAAAATAATGCCAAATGGTGGTACTCTAATAAATATTTGCACTACGCAGTCGACGTACAATACGAAGTCCAGAGTATGCAATCTTAAAACACATTCGCACTATAATTGGTGGCAACGTGTGGGATCTATACAAACATTCGCACAGCAATTGGTGCTCAGAGATGGGATGTTTAAAAGTCGCTTTCAAACGTCGTTTTAAAACTAATGCGTGTTCAAAGAATGCCTGAACGCATTCGAAGAATCATTTTACATCATTTTCGTACTTTTTTTGTTTATTTTACCACTGGCTTTCTCTTTATGTAATACAACAGATATAAGGTTATCCAGATATTCTACCATACCTAACTCTGGCTACTACAAAAATTGCATGCTATTAATTTCGTCGGAAATCGCTGGGGTGCGTTGGCATTCTGTTTTAACATCATCTACCAGGCCATGGCACAAGTTCAATTATAATCAAGGGATCCAATGTTCCTCAGGTAGTTACAATTATTTTGGTTACAGGTTATTTGGTTACAGGTTGGTCACTTTGGTTAACAACTAACAGTCGCTCCATCTCTTGACTGCGGGCGAAACTATTATTGCGGGCGAAGGGCTTTCGCGTATAGCTCCTTTGGTATGGGAGTGGAAAATCTGGGTAGCCTTATATTTATGGCAATACTACATGGTATTTAACGGTTATCTTCCCTCTCACTGTACAAATTATCTAAAAGAAAAAATCTAAGTTGTGGGATGGTAATTTCCAATGAATAAGAGATTAGAGATTTACGAGTTCTTCGGATTTTTTCACAGTAAACATCTCCATTCAAATAATAAAAGTGTGTCTTTTTTTCGAATTCGAAGTTCCCAATAACACCAATCGATTCCTCTTTGTAAACTGATCAGAACTCCATTTGAATCATATCTCTAGATTGAATAGGAGACGCGCAAAAGGCTGCGATTGATTCCTTAATTTTCTAAACAATCTCGGCTTGTATAATCCTTCCTGTTGTACGAGCATTTTTGTGTTAGCAGATTACGTCAGATGCGATAAGATTCGAGCTCGTAGTACTCGGTCGTCAAGTCACATTCTAGACCATGGTGTCGTATGACACCTATAGGGATGGGATTTTGCGGGTTATACACTTCGTCCAATGGATAGCCCAAACTTCTATTAGCAGATAGTTGAAAATTGGACCATGAGCCGACCTGAATATTTGACAACTCCTGGACTATTCAAAATTCTCCTGTGATGTTTCTAAAGGTGTGTTTTTTGTGGGGGGGGAATGTAGAGGATGACAAAAATAACTCCAGAAAACAACCCTAAGTTCGAAATGACATTTTGAATAGCCAGGGAAAATGAGAAGGGTTCCAGCTAGGTGGTGTAGAATTTTGATATTATTATATCCAGCCATTATCCTCATCGATAGACGAAAAATACATATCTTTAACTGCGTTGATCTGAGTCCGAGTTTGGTATTTTGGTACCTTTTTTACAAATTGTTCTCTAAAATGTTGTCATATTTGAGGTTCGATTGAAAAATAAGCAATTTTTTCCCGTAGAAATAATATTCCCGCGATAATAATAATATTTTTTCCCAATAAGAAATGCTTTCTAACGGAGTTGTCTACAACGGCCTTAAAGTGAAAAATATTTTAACAAAAACAGCATTGTATACCGCCCATTGAAAAATTTCACCACAAACCAATGACTGAATGGGTGTTTAACTGAAATGTATTATGATATAGCTTAAGATTTTTTTACATGTGATTTTTTTATATTGTCTTAAATTGTAGCTAATTTTGACGAGCTCAAATCCCGTTAACACCACGTAATTGTGAAAGCGAGCAAAATAAAGAATTCAGTTCAATTAATACCTATGCCGATTTGTATTAAATATCATAAAAGCAACGTTTCCAATCCTTCCAGATTTTATGCGAAAATTTTCAGTTTGCACCAGCTTTCTTGTTTCTGTTTTCCCTGAAACAACACCCCATAAATGAAACAAATCACGCAGGTAAGTAAAGGTACTACTTGTTGCGTTTTATGATTGCGTGATCTTTAACACCTTGCATTACGCTATTTCCTTTGCTTTCCTTGCTTCCGTCAATACCGGATGTCGTTGGTTGGGGCCGGGGTCTGACAGCATCATATAGTGTGCTAACTCAGGGCGAGGGTCTCTGGGTTTGGTCACCACCTCCGCACCGACCGACGCCAAGCGTGAGCCCCAAGCCCACAATACTGCATGCCCCCCAGGTACAGCACAATCAAAGAGGAAATGTCAATATGTCCTTGTCTTTTCAGGCACCCACACGCTGTCCGTGCATACGGTCTCGACCCAGCTAACAATTGCCGCTCATCCATGTTATTTGTCAAAATCAGAATGCTGGCACGTGCGACCATTGATGTAATCATTTTTGTTCAAATCCCATAGAGCAAGTTACGAATGCTATTGTTCTCAAACCTATACTGATCTTGATCTTATTGGGCTTTCAAACGGCAGAGGGAAACTAGCCAAGCCAGTCACATCGCGAATACAGTAGAGTATAATTAAGCCCCTCTGCATTGAATCTGCAAGTAGCGCGCTCTCCCTTAAGCTTATAGTATTTTCTTTTATAAATTAAAGAAGGACGCAGTAAAAGAATATAATGAGAATGTAGTGGCGTTTGTTGGCTTAATTCAGCAATACGTCTCTGCCATGGTGTCCCCCCTCTACCCCCTCCAGCCCGCACCCCTCACCGCAGCGCTCATGCTAACCATCCCATTCCCGCACCCAGTGATTACACCAAAGTGAATATAAATTTGGCTCATTTATTGTATATAGTACAGCTTTGCAATGAGGCTGTTGGTTAGTCAGTTTTCTGGGGTGAATATGTTGTTTTGGTGGCTGCTCTGGCGTTCGGATAAAATGTTCGATGTTGCTGGAGAAGACCGTCGTCTCAAGTTGTCTAATTAAAATAGAGGAGCACATCAACTGTGGAAATAATTGCCCGATTATTTGCATGGCAGTGCTCGCTCCGCTGTTCGCTGTGTCTTCGCCTATTTTATTACTTCGCTGATATTTTGCATCGCAAGGAAGAATTGAGTTTGATGTACCTACGAAATGGATATTAATCTACTTCAAATAGCAGACGCCTGCGAACGTGAAGAGAAGTGAAGTACGAGGATTTAAAATATTGGTTGTCTCTCAATTCTTCGTAAAGAATTCAATTAGGTGTCAATAATAAAGAATAATAGATAGTGATAAATTGATCACCACCACGTTATACCGGAAAATTATTTCGAATTGCTTTGTTTCCTCTAGATAAATATGCATCAAATATAGAGCACGTGTTGGATGAGGGCATAATCGAGAGAGATTGGTTTAGTTTTAGAATCGCAGTCCATAAAAATATAAAAATAATAGAAATTAAAACTAGTGCCAACTATAATAACACCAACGGCAAAGCGCGATGCGTGAATAATAACGGATTGGAGCAAAAAATCGCGAATGACGCCGGATTATGACACTCATGAGCGTAGGTAACGTGGAACAGCTGGAAAATACTATAGTGAATTCCAAAGTTGCTTTAATTGCATTCCTCATATGGACCAGGAGGACAAAGAATGTAGGTCATAAATAACATTTAGAATCGGGATTTTGGTGTTCACCTATTCTCGCTTCCTAGAGGCATAATTTGTGCGGCGTGTGTATAGTCGGTTTAGCGTGAGGTAGCGTGGGGTGCCTGATGCAAGATGCGTCAGTGAAGTGATGATAACATTATGAAGAGAAAGTAGAAACCGCCGGTGCAACCCTTCAATGGTTTTCAAATAACATCCCTCATAACGGACAGCTGTTGCAGCCTGGTTTTGTGCACTGACCAGCGCTGCAGATAATTAATGTACCTAATGTGTGTATGGTCAGTTTGATGTGAATTTATATACCATAAAAGTGGCATTAACAAGTTGTTTAGAGACAGTAACAAACCGGCGCCATATAAGTTACGCGGAAGTTCTAAGAGCCTCTTCACCCGTTAAATGAACTTAAACAAAAATGCAAACCTTTCTGATATTTTTTGCTGCTTTTCTTTCCTGGAAGTGGAAAACGTTGAAATTGGCATAAAATGCAGTACTGAATATAGGATTTTCTTTTCAATTGCCCGCGCTGGTATCGGCACGGTGCAAGGAAGGCAGCCCCGGGTCTAGATAGAGTGAGTGCTCAAATATCATCCCGGAAGAAGATAGCAGCGGAATGGCAGAAGAAATTGCGACGAAAAGACAGCATAGTGACGGCTATGGGTAGGTACTAGAGGAATCTAGGATGCTTCATTCATTCTGTGCCAAGGCACTGAGGCAAGATTATTTCTGAAATGCAATCCACAAAAGAAAAGATATTACATAGACTCAGCGACAAAAGTGCAAGTACCATCGCATAAATTACGTTTGTAAGGACCTAACGTATTAGCTATGTCGTTTTGAAATGCTGTCCGTTTCCTTGGAATATTTCCTCAGTCATTTTACCAATCGTCATGGTACAGAATAAACTCTACCAAAATGTCAGGCTAACATGATAGGTATAAAATGCACAAAAATATTAAGCGAAAAAAATCGAAGCAGTGTTTGCACTGCAATGCACGATCGAATGTAAATCAGAACAGAAATCAGATCACTCGTCGATTGGGGCACAAAGATGGTTTGTTATCGAATAGTTGGCAAAACAACTACAATGTGTGTAGCATAGCTTGACCGCCTCCGCAGGTAAATCTTCAAAAAAGTGACAGGCGGGAGGATATTTTTCCTATTTTCCGACTCCAGAATTGTGGGTTGACGGCGCAGGCTCGGCACCTCCACCTCTCCAAGCGGCCCCACATTTAACCATGAACCCGACCTAATGGCGCTGAAAGCCCGAACTTTCCTTGTTTACGCCGTAATAATGTTCCTGGCAGCACATTCATTTGCCGAGACAGTTATGAAAGGGATCCAATGAGTTTTGTTTCATTTTCGTTCAGAGCGAACTGGCTTTTGGGTGGCGGTTTATATACTTTCTTAAGATCTCTTGGTGGAAATAATGTTTACCCCCAAATGTTTGGTTTCACTTAGGCTTCCCTTCCTATATCATGGATGGAATGAAGTGCAAAGAACTGATTAATGCTATAAATATTATTGGCATTATGAAATAGTGGCGTAGCGGAGGCCCAAGCCGTTCCCGCAAGGCTTGGGGCCCAAACAGATTTTTTTTAAATGCAAAATAATTTCTGGAATGACTACAAGCCTCTTCTTGACTTGCTTAAAACAAAATGTTCTTGTGAAGTGCGACATCAAATTTTGCTGAAATGAGTTATACTGTTTTTCTGTACGACCACCAACTTTGCAAATGCGGGCCTTCAGTATCGAAGACTATAGAGAGTATAAGACTAGAGGTGGCACGTTCTTAATTGCTTCGAAATTTTCGTGAAACATCACTGCTCGATGCAACAGCAAAATCTCCTCTTCTTAATCTTCTTAATCTTCTTAAGCAACCCTCGGGGGGTGGTTCTTTGATGAAGGAAATATGCTTCATGTGATGACACGTGACAAATGCCATACACAAATAATGGATTATTAGAGAAAAGAGGCAATATTTTTTATTTTAAAAAACAATTTCCCCAATTAAATTTTTACTTGGTTGGGGGCGGGGGGCCACACATTTTTTGCGGGGGAGCCCGCGATTTTGCTCCACGTCACTATTATGAAGTGTTCTTTAGTGTTCCAGGGAGTGCCAGGGTGTGAATTTGTTCAAACGCACGTCTGCTCTTTGAACCTAATCTTGCATTTGGTGCATAAGATATTGCAGCTGTCCTAATTTTAACAATAATATTGTTTGGTATTGGTTTTAAAATTTATATTTAAATGGAGTTTTCCAGTTATACTAAGGTATTTGATGACCCTGTAGAGAATTTTATGGAAGTATGTATACCGTTATCGACCCTTTGCCTGTGTAATATATACAATTTAAGAAACTGGTATTGGAGTCATCAGCTGTTCTTCTGGTATATTAACCTCCCTTTCAATTTTCTTTACCAAAACATTTTTTTCATTATTTTTCATTTCTATCCTTGGCTGTGGTTCTAATTTCCGGTTGTCGAGAATGCAATCCTAAATCACAAAGTTCGCTCTCTTCGATGTGGCTTGGTGAGTGACTTGGCGCGGCACAGGAGCCTGCCAAGCGTGAACCAGCGCGCTTCAAATATATAAGACGTTCCTAATAGTAATCGTGCAAGTCCAAGCTTGTAAGCTTAACGGCGAAGTTAGGGTCCTCTAGATTCTAGTCGTCCAGAGCGAGCAGCCGCCGAAGCAACCAAGTCTCAGTGATTCTAAGGTCGAAGGCTTCAAGAATCTACCTGCATGGTTAAAGAATCCCACAAGTAAAATTACACCAATCTGTAAGGTGTTAATCAAATAAGCATAGATACAAGCATACAAGCGTAGATGAATGTTAACATTCGGTCAGTTTTGCTTCCAGCATTCGATGTGGAAGAAAGCTGTTATAAGAGCAAAACCTTATTGTTATTTTTCTGTTTACTTTGAAAGCGGAAACTATATAACCAGTTTGTTTATACTATTATGGCCACTGCCCACTATTGCCATTTTTGGTGCTAAGAGGCTATTGACTGGTGCAAGAGGTTGATCATTTCGCGCTAAAGATCATTTTCGACCCGGGCTTACACTAAAGACCCAAATTGCTCGTATAAACTCGGGCCGAGGAAGTTGGTAGGATCGTTTTATATGGTTTTATATACCTGACTCGGCCTACACAAATGGGCCTTGGTGCTTTGACAAAAGCACGGAAGAAAGTTTGTTCAATCAGTTATGCACTTATACTTTCCGTCGAAGGGTCTGGAGCTTGTGTGCGCTCGTGTGGGTGGCTACCGGGGCGTGGGAGGGGGAGGGGGAGGGGAGAAAGGGCGCCGTCCAATATATGGGAGCGCGGAGCTCACATCAACGATCGTCGAATAAACCGACCAAGCATACAGCCAGCAACCAGGACACTTCGAAAAAAATAAGTGAAAACGAAATAGCATGCATCCATTCCTGAAAAGAGCTGAAGCAATGGTATACAGGATCTAGAAAATTCTTATCTGGATTACAACGTGCACGGTGCAGACACACATCCAGACACATAGACTCTCACAGTCGGTTTTATAAAAATAAAATACAACACTATAATAAGTTCGTATGGGTATAGACCTATACGAACTTATTACAATGTTTTATTTAATTTTTAGAAATATCAATGTTTTAGAATCAGTGTGGCCTGAATAAACCAGATGCAGCCCACAATGATTTGTAACGCATTTCACAATTAAACTTCACAATTAAGTTTGCGAAAACTAAGCCACAACTCAGTTAAATATATAACACCGAGCTCAGGAAGAAATAAGACCCATACCAAAAGTACACGAACGAGCAGTATTCACGGAGATCCTATCGGAGAGAGCCGCAGCACTTGTACCCAACAAAATTAATTCGTCGAATATATTTATGTCTACTAGGAATGCGTTAACGTTGCCCTAGTTGCAGCTTCCATCCCTTATCGCAACGAGGAAACGATACATTATTCGTGGCTTGCACACATGCCCCTATACAATCGTGCACCGCAGAACAACGTTAAACATTGGGCTTCCTTCTTAGCATATGCTAAGAACAAGATAAGAATGGATAATAACAAGCAACTATACTCTGCTGTTTGCAATTTTACTCTAAATCTGGAAAAATGCACCCCTATTTCATTCCGTTATTTTTGTGGGCTGGGTAGTATGAGTGATGACAGTGCTACTGTGAGTACGCTTTGAAGAGCGCGGGTCGGCTTCTGATAGCCTTATCAGCACGGGCCAGTGGGGCCCTCCCCCCTCACACCCCGCCCCGCATCAGTTAGCGCGGGGAGGCAGACAAAAACGGGGAATGGAATTGCCGACGATTCGAACGAAATGATTTTTTTTCCAACAGCACTCATTGAAACAAGACTGCGGTGCATCATCGAGCTTGCAGTGAAAAACTCGGTATTCGTAACATTACAATATGTGTGCTCTGTTGACGATAGCGCGTTGCCCGCGATGTGGCATATAGCCAATTTTTAAATGTTTGGTTTATGCTTTGTACGTTAGTAATTTTGCGACAAAGATACGGCATATATGATATATAATAGTTCATAATGATGGAAACGCCAGGTTAAATGACTAAGTCGAGTTTGCACTTCAAATATCATATATAATGCATGCTCATATGTCGAGGGAAATTTGACTTCAACTATGTCCTTATCCTGTTTCTCGGTTTGTTCTAAGCCAATAGCTTTTAACAAACATTTCTTGGTTATGTTACTCGAATTTTGCATACTCTCTAGGGATAATATGCGATACAGCTACCTGATACAAGAGCTCGCCGCGCACATTAGCAATTATCACTGAAAAATATCGCAGTCTGTTCGCTAATATTTGCCCAAGATAAAAAATGTGAGTCGGAAGGTTGTTGTAGACAAAGTGTAGGTAGTATCGTATTCGCATGGCATTCGCGTAGCATGCCTGCGTAACGTTGCAATTATTGTTTTACATTTCGCACGCCGTAGACCACTTTACAATGGTTATACACAGAGCACACGATGAGTTTGTGGGTGCAAGAATGGAAATACACCTTCCTACTCTTATGAGTGTAACACGGTATTAGTAAGAATGGCTGCAAGTCGGCAAGTTTTATTATATTCGCATTATTCATATAATTTTTTCCCGTGTAGCAAACGGCAGGGTTGGAAATTTAAACTCAACTATTTCCATGAATAATTGATGAGTCAAAAAATGCATATTCGTATTTTTCATAGAAAAGGTGCGCTTCTGGAAAAATGAAACTGCTGTTAGGTACAATGAATGCAAACCAAGGTCTCGAGCATTAATATGCCTCCCCTCTCCCCTTTTCCTTATCCCGCGGCCGTCCATTATAGAATTGCAAATCAGAGGATGCGGCCGCCATCGTTTAGAAATGTACCCACCCACGCGAACTATAACCGCGGTAAACTGCGTAGAGAATCAGCTCAAATCCAAGTCAGTAACGCACATTATAGTAGGTATACGCAACGCTTATTTTGAAAACGTTGAGAGTGTTTAGATATCAAACATTTATAAATGTACGCAGTCAGGGGCGAACTGGCTAACAGTCCTATAATCAGTATTATAGTAATAAAGCCTCACGTCGCACGTGCGCAATTACTGGTGAACAAATACACAACAGCGTGAAAGTGAAGGCTGGGGTATAAAATGGGCATAAGATCTGTGGCATAAGTAATTACCCATAAAGAAAAGAAAGTTTAAAACCTCATAGAATTGATTTAATAACGAAGACCCGCGTCCGAACCCGACTTGTGCTTTACTTCACGACTGTCCTTTTCCTTTACTTTATGCATCTTTTGTTTGAATGGCAATATAATATAAAGTTACCAGAGCGAGCACCTTCTATAGCGTCCAAACGCTTTGTCGTTAAATGTGAATTGATGTTCTATCAATTAATCCCACATAACTTCCGAAATGTGCTGATCTTACCGTGAGGGCTCCGAAAATGCTGGGTTATCCATTAGCAAGTTAAGTAAGCACACGACACACACACACATTCTTTGCACACAAATTATTAAAAATACAAATTACCCTTGTGGGCTGTGATAATCGACGGCGGCCATTAGACAAGGGGCAGGGTATTGGGAATTATTTTGAACTTGATCTAGGATAGGTATTGGTACCTGCTACATAATTGTACGCGGAATTAATGACCTGAGCCAAAACAAAACATTGTAAATTAATCGAAAATCGTAGTCAACGAGCGGCGGCATCGGCGGCTAGGCAATAGCACAGGGTCGAACTACGCCAATAGATACTTCTAACAACAGTACCCTTTAACGCGCCTTCAAAGGGTCAACAATACTCGTCGCAAGAACATAAACAAAACAGATATTTGTATTATTATTTGAATATTATCATTTTCAATGACCGGAAAAGGCCCTGGTTGTCAAACGCTCCGCACCCTTGCCAGTCCGCCCCTTATCGAGTGCATAGTTTTACATTTTGTCTGTATGCCACTCTATGTGTAGTTTATTAGGTATGACTACTCATAAATGCAGGCCAAGTCATTAACTGCATACTCTGAACAATGCGCGCGAAATGGCTGTGGTGTAGGGTAGATATAATGCAACGCATTCGGTAGGTGCCATATCTCTAGTTAAATGGGCCGTTCACATGATACCAGCATTAGCAAATTACACGATTACTGGCACATAACAATGATAACCGCTTATTTCCATTGCTTCATCAAAACTGTAGGCTACCGAAGAGGAGTTTTAGCCTGCGAATTCCAAATATTTGATGTGGAATATTAAGCTGAAGATACCCTTGGGATAAATTAATGCAACATTATGCCAAATAAACACTCCCTATATATATCACACGAATCATGGCGAGAGAAACTTTTTTAAATTAATGCGCCTGGTCATCGTCATATCTGTAGCAAAACAGAATGATAAAGGCGACTTTCTTTCGCCAAGGAGAAACAGTGAGTGTGCACATTTGGAGGGCTGGGCACAAACACAATACCTATTTGCGCTAATAAGGCGGTGGAAACGATCTGTGGAAAATTGGGCTCATAGCTTGGTGCTTACGAGAGGCTATCGCCGAACCTTCTGGGCCACCGACCGCAGACAGGACCATGCGCAGGGGAAGGACCAGGGGCAGGGGAAGGACCAGGGGCCGGGACTGGGGTGTCCAGGGGCAGCCAGGGGTGTGAATGATTAGTGCTATTTATTGCAACAAAAACAGCGGCGCTCGTTAATGCGGAATTAAATCAGTTTGCAGCAACGAAACGTGACTAATTGAAGTCGCTGCTCTCCGGCAAGTACGCATAGCTGGTAATTGGTGATTAGAGGGGAATTGGCAAAATATATCCTATACTATATGTATTGTATTTACGTTAATTAACTGGCTATGAGTGAAATCCCTTGCATTTACTTCCTATAAATACATTTTGAATTGTAAGTATATGTGATACATACGACCACAGAAATTATCTTCCAGCAATGTGTGTCATTGTGAATACTGATTTTGGTTATTAATGTTCATAAACGCGCTTTATTGGAACAGTTCCCCGGGACAACCCCCAATCCGGCTTAGACATCTGAGAGAATTACAAAATAATTCTGCATGCACACCGAGCAGTTATATGATAGAAATTATTCGAGAGTAAACATGAAGTTTGCATGGTTACTATAAACCGTACCCACATACTTGGCGAGAGATTTACTTCGACCACCGTAAGTACCAGCACCGGCGTCGGCGTCAGTGTCAGCATCAGCATCGAGACCATGAGGGAATAAGGCAAAAATAATTTGCTGAAACTGCAAACGTATGCATCACCAGCCATGCACACTGCACAGTAACAGCAAACGCTTCTAATACAGGGCTGACAAGATTCGGGAGAAGAAACTTGAATCACAACCTGATCAGAATAACCTCAAGGCCTTCTAGTCGATGAGGAACAAGTGCATGTATATACGTCAAGGGCTGCACTAAGAACAAATAAGAGCACATCCAATTGGTTATAATTAATTGGTTGTCTTATATTTGAATGTGTTCTATCAAAAGAAGAGTCTTAACTTAACTAATAAGGGCTCGATGCAAGATACTTTGCGTCTCCAACATTGCAGTCAGTGGGATGCAAGTGCTCGTCCCCTCCCCCCACCCCCGCCCTCATTCCCTTTTCACAACCCAATTGACCACAAGCACGCATCACTTGCGAAATGGTGACTAAAACAAGACCAAAACCAAACGAGACGACGAGGTAGAATAATAGCATGCTCCACCGGCACTATAATATAACTTTACCTGACACTATCCTCGGCGACTGCTTTCGTCAAAGTTCAATGCATACAACTAATAACCAACAAAACAATATTAAACTACTTCCAGTAATTCCATTGTGCAAACATGAAAGCTTCGTCTTGTTCGAATTTCGTTTTAATAATAATGCCGGTAGTATAGCTTCATATGTCGATGTTATTAAAATTGGAAAACTCACACAGGTATATATCTGATTGCGCGTCGGGCTATTCATTGTTCATGCGGCTGGCGTTTTGATTGTTCGACATGCAAGAGAGAATAGCACCATAGCGCCGTGGCACCATCACGAGTGGTTTTCTGTGGGGTCCGGGTCAGTTATCGTAATTCAGTCGGCACGAGCTACTGTTCGGTGTTCCCCTAATGCACAATAATGCCGGTGAAACAATGCATAGCCTAGCGCACAGTTCCTATGCAAGAGGGATGTGGCGACCGGTGCTGGAAGCTGCTTCGCCCGCAAAGTATACCCTGCCGGGGATGGTTGAGTGTTATTAATCCCAATTCACAGCCTGAATGAAAGGGAGAAAGAAGGATTCACTGAACATGAACGAGACAGTAATATCTTGAAGGGGGGTTGCAGAGAGAAATAGAGATTTTGGGGGTGGTGCTAGTGAGAGATGGAGGAAGAGGAGAGGGATTATTTTACATGCCACGAATTTCAATTGGAGTCGGGCAGGACTGGAGAGACCAATTATTGTTGCCTGTTGGTTATTATTTTAGTTACGAGTATTAAAACGCAATGCCGCAATTTCATTAAAGTAAATTGAAAAAGATTAACAAGTATAAACTCACCAGCGAAGTTTCGCGCAAAATTGCAATTGAATAATATATAAGTCCCTCGAGATTATCTTTAACTTATCTGCAAGTGAACGTTAGGTTTTGCTGCAGGCAGTAACGAGCAGGCCTCCCGCACTCGGCTGGTTGCATGCACTTCTGTTCTGCAACAATCTCGACTCGTCTCATTTGCAATAGCAGATCAAAGAATCAATTAAGTATGCTTCAACTCTGCTCATAAATATTCATTGGCTTGGTTGCTTGGAGTAAAGATCGTATTCCTTTTCCATGAGGCTCGAAATGATTACCCAGGCGGTTGGTGGCTGCACGCAAGAGGGAACTAATATCGTAACTAATGTGGAGGATTATGTGGAGGTGCCGTGTATGAGTTGCCTTCAAAATGCTTTATGCTTCAGAATGCTAAATGCTTCAGAATGCTAAATGCGTAGGACGATGAAAATCCGTCCTGCCATTATCGTACCTCTGGCGTTACAACTTGTTATTAAATGTGTTGTTATATATGTGTGTGTGTGTGTGTGTGCGTACTAAAAACTATGTACTTATAAATTAGGTACTACAAATGACGACCGCGATGAAATGCCAATTTTTTCTGTAATACATTCATGGCGCTTTCCGAATGCTTGGCTAAGTAAGCTGCTTACTTTACGGAAAATGGGAAGATCGCTGCAAAGCGAAACGAATGGGAAAAACTAGAGTCAGCTGGATTTGGAGAGGAAATGGACGAAGAAAACAAATTCAGTGCCAATTAATTGAAATACCGGCATGAGCACTGCATTCACGAATTATTAAAGGAAGGCGAAAAACTGACTTCACAAACTTGACTGGAACAGAAAATTGGATCTATATATGGATAGCTTTATTGAAATACTTTGGGAAACAAACTTTGCATGCTTCCCATGATCATCTTATTTGTAAACACAAACACTCCATTAAAAATGTGTGTATGCATCTTAACAGGCTGGGCGCCCGAGTTTCACACTACAAGTCTTCATCCAAATAATGCAACTGACAGTTGGCGATCGCCGAGGCATGAAATATGAAATGCATAATGGTGCACCATGAAGGCGAAAGGTAAATCATTTCCATGTCCAAATCATACTATAGCAAGGGTTTAATTCCTCGTGATGGTCTGAATATATCATGATATTTTTACTACACCCTTATTATTCTTTATAGTAATAGATAGAATTTAAAGGTTGCTCATTTGAGGATTTTAGAATGATAGCTCGCCTGCCGTAGCTGATGCGAGAATGTGTTCAGAAAAAACGCTTAGGTTGTTTTAATAGTGGAAACGCAAAGTTTACTCTGTGAGCTGCGTAGGCAGGTCTAAGGATTGTCAGAGTATAACTACAATCTGAAGAGGGTTCGGTAAATTTGAAATGAGCCTATCTGTGTGACCTTGGCAGGCGCGTAGGAACGCTTTTCAAGTTGGGGGGGGGGGGGGGGGGAAGCTGCAAGACAGACAGTGGTGACACCCGGACTGGGGGGGGGGGGGGGGGGCTATATTTTTTAAAGCAAATCTGAGGGTTTGAGATAAAATTGCAGCCTGGGAACATGGGGGTAAGAAATATACAATTAGAATACTTAATTTAAAGATATCAAATTAACGCATTACGAAAATTACTATCACGTTTTCTGTGATGCCTGTAAATATCGCACATCGAATACAGCAGAGCGTCTTGCCGTGGCGAATTCCAGCTCTACACTAGCAATACAAAATCCTTCCTCTCCCTCTCCAGTCTGGGTGCATGTATGACTCAGACTATAACATAAACAGTGTTAGTCTGCATTTCTGCTACTGCTATAGTCATGTTCCTGGAAGTGATTTGTTTTTACGAGTCAAAAGATTTCGTTCAACATCAGCTAAGCAGAAACACTAGGTATACTCAACTCTGAGCAACAGACAAAATGAATGATTTCAACTATAAAATTTGCCCCCCAGTTGCCCCCCTATGCCTAAAAGTTGGGGGGGCATTGCCCCCCTTGCCCCCCCCCCCCTGTTCCTACGCCAGTGGACCTTGGTGTCTTTTAAATACTCGACAAATATTAATATTTTGCCAGAAGACAAAATTGAATGAAATAAGACAATATAAATTAAATAGTTTAAGTTATTAAATTACTCCACCAGTGTACCACCAATTACACAAGGATACGTCACAGATATGTTATGTTACACAAGGATCAAGTGCACAAGGAATTGTTCAAAACACAGCATTTTGACGCTAGCTGAAGTTTGAATTATGTTGGCTTTGCCCATCAGCGCACCTTGCGGCAAAGACGTCTTAAAAAACCGAACTAAATTTTAAGTGAATTCAGATCAATGCAGGATACAAAAAAGAACAATATTACAAATTACTAGTTAATTAATGTTTTCAAACTTTTAGGACGTCCTTTCTCTAAAGATTCGAAGTGCCAAGTTTGCTCTGCGGGCTGCGTTTAGGGGCCAGGTATGAAGGTTGCCTGAGAAACAATCTGCAGTGGATTCAGATCAATGGAAAACCATGGGAATCAATGGAATGGACCCAAGGGAATTTATTCGTTGACAGTGTTTCGCAGTCTTTAGACGTCTATTTGCGAATGGTGGAAGTGCCAAGTTTGCTCTGCGGGCTGCGTTTAGGGGAAAGGTATGAAGGTTGTCTGAGAAACTACTATAATGGATTCATATCAGTGGATGACCAAAGGAATCAATGTATGGAATAAAATTAATGTATTCATAAGTAATTTTTCCCAACTTTTAGATGTCAATTTTCAATTGTGACAGTTCCAAGATTGCTTTGCGGGCTGCGTTCTAGGGTCAGACATAAAGCGTGTCCGAGTGATTACCGTTATGGATAACCACACGAATCAATGGAATGGAGTCACCAGAATGTATACATTCATTATTTTTCCCAACTTTTAGACATTTTTTTAAATTGTGGGAGCGCCAAGCTTGCTCTGCGGGCTGCGTTCATCGGTTAAGTATAAAGATAGTTGAAATCATAGAAATTCAACTGGGCTTATTGGTAATTTGTTTCATATGTCAATGTACACACTTGATTTTCACATAAAATTTCCCTAGAAAGCGATAGCAAATAGCAATCCGTTTCAAATCTCTAGCACTATGAAGATACCTTGCAATCAATAAATTGTAATGCCTCCTCAATGCAACCACCTGGAATGATATCTATTTAATATCCCATATAATACCTATTTTACGATTCACGGAACTCAAATTTGACGATTCCAAATTGAATGTATGCTCTTGACAAGCAGCCGCGGGTAGACGGCAAACGCTGAAACAAAATTGCGCTCGCATTTCCCGCTTGCCGTTTTGTGGGCCCCGAACGCACGGAGTCAGAGCCCTGCGGTGGTATCTTGTTCAATAGGATTAACATAACCCTTACATTACAATATCACGTGATAAAGGTGGGAATTAAAATAATAAGACGGCAGTGCGGTACGTGCGTTTGTAAATCATTTTAGCGCGCGGCCAGCGCGAGTTTGTCAGAGCTCGTGAATTGTAACTTGTAAAGAGGCTTTAGGCTGTTCGATAGGTGTAGGTTGTAAGCATAATATAATGAAGACCTGTCAGTTTCTTGTATGGAAATTATAAACCAACAATTATTTCTATAATATACAATCGTTATCATATAGAGCAAGCCAAGTATATATTGTTTGCTTTCCTTGTGAGCAGTGTTTTGCTTCAATTCCAATTCCCCACATCATGCATTTGGGATTAGAGATGCGAAGCACGCAGGACTGTGCAACGATGTGATCCCCTGTTGTCATGGAATGAGGCCTGGAATGAGGTCCTGCCATCAGGTCTTGGCTCCAGGACGTTCCCGTCTAAAGAGCTGCACGCTCCACGAAACTCCACGTGCTCGGATTCTTTAATAAAAGTGATACCCATTACTTAAGTTATATAATATTGTCACCTCAGCATTGGAGGAGTAATTGTGTTATATTATGGCATTTCTGGATTTTCCGTGTATGTTGGACTGCCCAACTATTAACATATTAAACGCATTTTAATTATTCGTCTTATATTTCTATTAGCATACCTTCTTCGCATAGGATATTTCTGCGCGAGACTGCGTTTTCGGAAAGAGAAGTGGGGGATATCAAAAGTATTCCATCTCCCCGCCCTCACCCACACTCACATAGACACACACATACTCATACACACGCAGCAAGTAAGGGTGCAAAATGCAATTCGTGACAAGTTACAATCAGGAAGAAAAAGAAGACTTTTTATAGGCTGCTATTTCACATCGTATTCTGCCCATGTTAATTTGTAGAACTCTAGCAAAAAGATATTGGAATAAAAAATGTTATATATTTTATATCGTACTGAAAGACGCGTTAATTGTGCAGTTTCTCTGCAAATGTGCGTTTATGCTCTCCTTTAATTTGCTTTGCTTGATATTCATTATTTCTAATTAAATTTTGCTATAAATGCTAATATAGAGTCTAATAAAAATAAAAGATAATAATTTTGATACGCAGCAAAACGCTTCGCCGGTTACTTGCCTGCTAGGGGGGCTTCAGCTACCGGCAATGTATTTTAATCATTTCCCTTATTTCTCAATGCTTTTATTTCTCTCCTCCAACGTTATTCTGCGACATATAGTGCTCGTTAACTTTTGCAAAACTGTGACGAGGGACAATTCTATATGTTCCAAATAGAATGAGACACTTGAAGTAAAAAGCAAGCACAAAGCAGCGCAGTTCAATGAAAATAAACCACAAGAAATACAAATCACACGTGCTGCACTTAAAAACATAAAAAGACCAAAGCCAATGTTGTGCAGTGTAATGATTGTAAAGCAGAGGCTCAGTTTCTGAGTCTGTAGCTTAATAGCTTGCTAAAGCGCTCGCCCCAGCTTTCAGTTTGACAAAAGAATAAGCATTGTGCGCTGTGCCCTCTAGTACTCTGTTTGCTTGTCTATAGGGCACAAGTTTGAACAGTGAAGGAGCTTTTCCTTTAATCTTTTCTCGTCAAATATTGTGCGCGTCATGATGTTCATGCTCAGACTCGGGGCGAATGCGACACTTCAGCTAGGAGGAAAATGTGCATGTAACTATGTCAGCCAGAGAAATAGTAAATTGGAGAAATTTTACACGCCGAACATCCAGTTACTGTAGTATTCGGGGAAAGTTCAAAAGTGATCAGCCGCTTTTGCATTTGCCTACCCATGGACTTATTTTATCCCCGTGTCCCGTATTATCCGGCCACCCCGTATTATCGTTGTTCGTGTTGCCTGCGAGGATGCAGTGAGGAAATGTTGTGAGAGCTATTTCAATCCTCTTTGTTTGCTCCACCAAGTAAATTCCACTTTCAAGACAGGAAGGGATTTGAAAGAAAGCTTTAATAGTCATTAATGAACGAAGTTTAATGAAAAAAAGAAGGCTCATTCCAGCTAGGTAGTTGGTACCTACTCCAGTATAGATAACATCAATGTCCTGAGCGTGAATACACAGACAAAGCCACCTTAAGATTTTATGTACACCACCATTCACCAATTAATTAAAGACAACGTAGTTTTGCCACAGGTTTTGCTCTTTCTTTCTGGTATGCGTTAGCAGAAGAAAAATAGCATAGGGTTTTCCGCGACGAAAGAAACCCTTCGCCGTTTCTGCGCCAGTGTGCACACAAACTGGCACCTCTTTTTTTCTTGGATCAGAATTCAGTGGAAATGCATTCCGAAGGAAGTAATAGCTAACAAATAGGGCCTTAAACACATCGTTATCGAACCGCGTCCTATGTACTCTCTGTACCTATCGTCGATCAAAGACAGTCGACTATATCTTTAGTTTATGTAGGTATTTATCAGCAAATGGGAAAACACTCTATTTTATATTTTCTTTGCTAGCTCCATTACGGCAATTTGAAAAAAAATCTCGTCTTTAATTTCATCGAAGAAGAGAAAAATCTCAACATGATATTTTGCTGATTCAGTCAGCAGTTTGCTTCCATTTTCCCGGTACATTCATCAAACGAATGAGACGAATTGGTTTGCGGGAATCTTGCTGTGGGCAGCCATATATTTCGAGAGTTATATTTGAAAAGTCAGCATTAACGAAATACGTGCTGTACATTATGAAGCAGCTCATGATGCCGTGCAGTTTGAGGAGCTCATAACGCGAGATGCCACCACAAGGAGTCGGCACCCCTGCACCCTCCACCCTCCACCGCGCACCGTCCAGGTCCGGCACCCAGCGGACACCCGCGCCACTCGCCAAGCTGCCGTCCACATCCAGCGGCGATTACTTCAGTGGGAACAAATGCTAATAAATCCCGAAACAGAGTGCGTGTGCGTGCGCGTGTGTGTGCGTGTGCGTGTTCACGCGCGGGTGTGATTCTGGTGAATGTCTTTTCATCACATCTTCGCATTTCCTCAGGAATCATTTCGGCTTTCAGACAAGATTATTTTGTCGACGGGGATTTTCATTGAATGACATCGTTATTTCCGAAATATATATGTCGGAGCAATTTGATTTCCAGAGTCAAAATTCCGGTTGAAATTGTGCGATCTACGAAAGGTGTTTGAGTATAACTGTTTTGGGTCCATGCCGGCAGCTGGGCCGTGTGAACGGCGCCGGTGCCCGTGCCCTTGCGGGTGGGGGGAGCATAGGTACCCCGTGCTGACGGCGCCAAGCCAGGCGTGACGCCGTCCCGTGCTCTCAGCGCGTCCAGTGGCCCGCAGCGGCCCGATCTTCCACCCAATGCCCCCCCCCCATCCCCATCCCCCCTTTTCCTCGTCCCAAATGTTCATAGAGGATCCGTGAATCGCGGCGACAGCTGAATATCGCCGCATTGGCGGGCCCACTCTTGCGGCCATCGAAACCGCACGATAACCCGGAATTAATGGGATCAACGAAGCCATATTTAAAGCACGGCATCTGCTGCACTAGTCATCATACATTTTTAGGCTGAAATTCGAAATCATGTTTCGCTAAAATGTTCAATCTCTATATTAACCATAGATTGCTTTTGAATATAGCTTTTGAACTTCTTCAAGTAAGTATAGCGTGCCGTGTGGCGAACAAAAATCGTGTCATACACATGCTGTAAGAAAAAGACAAAGTTCATTCCACCCACCTAACCTGCGCCACACATTCGACCTCCGAACAATTTAACCACCCACTCAAATATCTACATAACATCTTGTTCGCAGCTTGGGCCGAAAATTCGACGTTGTGTTGGAGAAAAAGCGTCAGCTGAATTACAGTTCTGACAATCTGCGCGCCCTACATGGAATATGCTGGCGCTTTCCAGCAATTAGCGTCCTATGCTTTATTTATGCATTAAAGCGTTCCTCTTGAATGAATTGAGCTAAAAAGCAGCGCTAAAAAAGCGGCGAAGTGTAGGGGGTGGTTGGGGTGGGTAATACTGCACCAAACCAGGCATGCCAATGCAGTTCGTCTCTTTGTTGGTGACAGCATGTGACAGCATGTGACGGCATGTGACAGCATGTGACGGCATGTGAAAGCATGGGTGGCTTCAGAACAATGCATAGAGCTGGGGGAAACGAATAGACCAGGTTTCGGAAAATGAATAAGAAAACATTTTATCGGTAACAATATGCCAAGATTTAAAAAAAAATATATTTAGTGCTTCGCAGTAATGAAAAGCGAATCAGCCAGCTAAAAATGGAAAAATATAATAAGTCAACAACAAAAGGTCTAATACAATACATCACTTGCTGCGCAATTCTACCTGTTCCAACGAAACTTTTTCTCCGTGCATAAATATTTGAAAAATATCTCCACCGGAGAAACATTCTATTGAAATGCTTCCTGAGAGTCTCAACAAACGCCATTATTCTCATCTTGGAATTGACAATGCCACTGAAAAGTCGCAAATATCTCGTCAGCAGTTTTCATCTCCATTAGTCTGCATCACCCTTATCGTCTCGTTAGGGACATCGTTAGGGGTCTCTAGTTACGGTTTGCTAGAGAGAAATTGGAGATAACAGTCGTCAGATGTAACATCCCCTGCTGCATTCAGCTTCTACGGCTTATGTATAGTCTTAGTAAGTACATCTAAACTTTATGCTCGATGCTGTGACCCTGCCAATGTATAAGGAATGGATTTAGAGCAGCGAGGATGAAAGCAAACTCTCAAACACTAATCAAAATATCCTCTGTCCAGACGTGCCAGTTGATCAGCACACGAGTGTCGCCTTAAATTTATCCGCCACACAGACTACAAAGTAACGAGCCACTTGGTAACTAGCTCTGCACAGAGTTCTCCACTCCGTCGTATATTGTTATCTCCTCTCAACTTTGTCGCCTTTTGTTTCTTTGAGAAAAATATAACTGTGTGTCCGGTGTAAATTCCAAATGTTCCGCTTCCATTCAGTAATGCCAGTGCGGCAGTGCAGCTCGATGTACCGTGTAAAGCCAAGTTTACAGTACAGAGTAGTACCTAAAGTAGTACCTAAAGTCCAACGAAGAGAAGACAAACTAAGGAGCGGAATACCGGTGTTTTACATCAGGCAGTTTATCAGCGGCACGATGCCATCCCATGTAGCATTAGCATATTTATTGTAACTTGGGCATGAAGGGATATGCAATAGGTACGCATTAATGTTGCCGTCCGCGTATCCTTACACGCTGGCGCCCATAGCAACAAATTAGCAAGCTAGGAATACCGCTAATGAATGCCGCATTGAAGGGAAATCACCTCCAATGTTTCGAATTGTGTAATTACTCTGAATTGTGTGGACACTCTGGGCTGGAAATGTAACAGACTCTTGAGGAACCTGCGGGCAACAGGTAGAGGTATCGAGAAACAAGTAAGAATAGCGTGACCGAGACAGTGTGACCCCCTCGGTCCGTCTCTGCCTGTCTCCCGAGCCCCGAGTCCCGAGTTCCGAGTCCAGGGTGCCGACAACTCGGGCGTGAATGGGAACGGGAGCAGGTGACCAGGTCGGGGTGCACGAAGGTCCATGAATATTCTAGTCTGGTGGTTGCCGGCAAGGCGTCGGTGGCGTCGGCGTCGGCGACGGTTGGCGACGGTGGCGTCGGCATTCCACCAGAGGAGTTTTGCGCTATAGATATTGGTGGATGTGCAAGTAGTTTTATGCCACTTGGCACTTACAGTTCCGCGGGCACCATGAGACGGGGGGGATAGACAGAACCCTGCACACAATATGATTGGAAAATCGATCCCAACTTTTGGAACTATGATCGATGACTTTAAGTTCAGTGATTTATATTCAAAGCGGTCTTGTCGGTGCTCAATTAAGAGAGTTTTCAGCACTTTTCATGCTGGCGTTGTGATACTGCGGTGAGTGACAGAGAAAGTGTGACGCACCTTCCCACGATCACGTGAGCTAGTGCAGGATAAAAGTCCACGAGTTTTCGCTTTGGGATAAACAATATTATAGAATCAGTATATTTCTGAAATGTCAGGAGAGTTGCCTTGAATATTGACTGGAAATTATCAGGCAAACCTTGCCAGGTGATAATGGGAGTCGGGAGGGTTCGTATCACACCGATGATGCAGACCCGAATTGTTTTAACGGCTTTGACAATATTTGTATGAGACATAATTAGAAAGTTCTCGCACTAAAGCTACCCTGCGCTGGTTCAGCTATAATAATCGCAAATGAATTATACTAAATTCCCTTTCACTCGCCCCTAAAATCGTGCGTATAATTTGAAATGAGTAAATCTCGTCTCATTCGAAAAACGAAATGACTGGTGTCGGAATGGTAAGAATTTCAACACAAAGAGGGAGGAAAGCAGACCGGGAATGAAGCAGAGTGACAGCGCGAGAGAGACAGAGTGATATTATCGATCAGTGGCACCAGCAATGCTCGCGTAGTACTCAGATCAAAAATATCTCGCATTTGCAAACCAGCTATGCGTGAGGCAAATGAAATTAGTCACAAATGCGTGTGATTTTGCAGGTCACCGCATAGGTTGCGTAGACTGTGTTGTGTTCACTCAAGACTGACTCGTACCACCACATCATTATCTAAATTATACAAATTGAAATATAAAAACTTGTAGTAAAATTATATTTCTGTTCTGTCCAGGAGTTGAATCGTCCCGCGTCATAATTAAAATCACTATAACCTGTAAAACTTAACGTGTCACTTTAGTCGTTGGTAAAGTTTTATTGGCAGCAGTAATCCGGCTCCTCGTTTTAAAGCTGCTTACGAGGCGGGACGATCCGGAACCCGGCACCTCCACTCAGGCGAAAGCTTAGCCGACGGCGGTAAGCATGAAACCCGAAATTGGAAAACGATTTTGGATCGGTGTTATGCGTATTGCCATGTGAATGCGCCCGGCTGTAACCAAGGGCTGTAACCAAGGGCTGTAACCAAGGGCTGAAACCCTGGCTGAAACTAATGCGAGCGTATATATCGTCGTTCTATACCATGAACGTTCTTTTGTAGTTCCGGGAAACGCGGGATTAAACTTGGAGACCTTGCCGACTCTAATCCAAAGAAACGCTCGATCCATTTGAAAAAGCGGCTCTTCTCGATCAAACGACTTTATACAACTGCCCACTTCGTCACTGAAATTTTCATCACATATGGATATTTGGTCAATTTTGTAATTGGGTGTTTGTGTCTCAAATTGCAAAGTTACTATTCCCAGAGTTTCCGCCAAATGATTCAAGCTAATATGCCCTTTCCACCTGTAAAATGGCAGTTCTTTTCAGTAACATAACAGCAGACACATGCATGTGTCAATATGTGTGCACTGCAAAACATATAGAACTGTGAAGATGTTTCGTAACGCGACGACCGTATCGGGTACCCCTCGCCACCTCAAGGTTAGATTTGCAGGGGTGCCTGGTTGAGGGTGCTTTCGTTAGGGTGCACGGTGCACGCTCGGCCAACCTTTCGGCCAAATCGTCAGGAAACGCATGTTAAACGTCCATGCCCCTTAAGCGATTTTCACACCGCTCATCATCCGCTAGGCAAATACATTTTAATCAATTACCTGTTAAAGTTCTAATGCTAGCTTTTGAATTTACATACATAAAAAAATTGTGTTACATACATGGGCAGGAAACCAACCCACAAGGCCAGGGGCACATTTCACGCTATATGCGCAACCTCATCTATACTTAGGCAGTCGCTAATCGCCGCCTAATTTATACATAGGTCAACTTTTACAGAAATAAAGCTCATGCGACGTGCCTAGTATATTTATTATTATATGCTCAACTTATTTCAAATCAAATGATATTGTTTTATTTATTTTTTAACAATGAAACAAAGCCCCTGAATGCAAATCGTAAATAAACTTTTCTAATCAAAGCTATTTCAACCGATGACAAGGGCATTGCATGCGGGGTGGGGAGGGGGAGAGGTGTTCTGGCTGGCACTCGTGACCCCCGAGCTTGCGATTCCAAAACCCATGGCACTCCAACCCCCACATCTCCACTACCACTTACACGCATTGCCTGTCTAATTGGACGTAACGCAAGAAATCCTAGTGAAACGGGATCTACTCGATCCCGTTAGCGCCTCGCAAAATACACTTACGCTCATGGACCATGGTGATAGGTAGCTAAGGTACCACCTAGCAAGATTGAAGAATCATCAGAATACCATCTATGTGCAAATCTGAGTCGAACCATAGGTCTAACCATCCCGCGACTCCACATTTCTCATCAATGTGCTACTGCTGGAAAATCTATTGCTCAACACACAAATCGAACGCTATAATAATATCAAATAAGGAAATTGGATTTTCCACCAAGTGAAGCCAAACGAAATTGACATATATTCACCTTATCCAATATGCTTGGTCGCGCCGAGCGGCAAGCCTGCTCGACACACCATACTTACAGACCCTAGCGTCACCCTCGCACCTCCCCCCCCCCCCGCACCCTTTCACACGACCCCGTTCCTTCGCCCATCACCTCGACTCATCTTTCCGAAGTTACTGTTTTAATGAAATGGGTTTAATTCCCTCTGCTCATCAGTAATCTACTAAGCGGCAGCGTAAGCACGCCTTGCTCCAAGCGCGTCTCGGCCTGCCATGCGCTTGTATCACCCCAACATCGAAGCGGGGGGAAGGGGGGAGGCCGTAGCCCCGAAAGGGCGCCTGCAACCCCAAATCAACGGAATCGAAACGCGCCACCAACGCCGCTGAATTGTTTGATCAAGCAAGATCGAGCACACGTGTTCATTTTTATTCTATAAATGGATGTTTTTTTTTTCAAAACGAATAGATGTCCAGTACAGTAATCGTGCATCCTAGTGCGAGCAGTATAGATTACCAATTACGTGCGGGAGGTGCAGATTTAATTGCATGGCAAATGCGGCTGCTCGCACTCGTTCTACTTTGCCGAACTCGAGCACTTCATGTCATGTTCGATTGCCATGTGCAGACGTCAACTCATTCGCGTTGTAAGCCACCCGTTCGTGTTTGCTGGAGTATTCAGTACGCATCTTTAAAAATTTGCTCCGAGCAGAGCTTGAGTTACAAGTTACAAGATAAAATCAAGCAGCCAACCGAGAACAAGGTGACTTTAGCTTGAGTAGAATTATAGTGGCAGAAGAGAGCTCGCAAATAGAAATGCCATTCGAGAATTCACAACTAGATGTCTGTAGTCGTGAACACTGAGAACAGTGCCTTCTGTTCCTGTTCCTTTAATTAAAACATCGTAACATAAACTTCCCCATTGCATGAGAATAATATGTTGACAAGTTGAATGAAAGATGACGTAGATATAATTTTCAGAATTAACCGTTAAAACCACGACTTGATCACCTCTACCTTGTGCACACAGTATAATGGTTGATTTAGATGACACTCTTGTTTAGAAATCGTCGCTTTGCCCTCCCCCCCACCCCCTTCCAGAAAGGCACAGGGGCACGTTTAGGGTCTGCGGGGCCCCTAGGCGCAGTCGACTAGACTCCATTCTCTAAAAAGTCATCGCATTATTTTTCTCTTCATAAAACAAAAATCCATTCTCTAAAAATAAGGTGATCGCCTTATTTTTCTATTCAAAATTTAAAATCCATTCCCTAAGAGACGTCATCGCCTCTTTTTCGGTTTTTTTACTTCAACAAATTTTCTCATAGCAATAACAAAAACAAATCAATCTCAAAAACTTGGGGGCCCTCCGACCACCAGGGCCCCTAGGCGCGCGCCTAGAGCGCCAAAGCCTAAACGAGCCACTGTAAAGGCACACATGACGAGTTCGCGAACTTGTATACGCAAATACACAAGGTTTGGTTGCAGCGCAGCAAAATTGCGACGCACTTTTGTCGGTAATGCGCGTCGCGAAGCAGCGTTTTGTTTTGCCTATGTCCTATCCCATCGAGGCACCATTTCCACGCTTTTGTTACAAATGATTAATAGAGCGCGTGGCTTCCCGTTCCGATTCAACTAAAGACAAACTAATCACGAACTAATGAAATCCCCATGACGACACAATTCAAGGACGGCCGATGAAATTACTGGCAAAGCAATCAAGAACAGAACAGAACAGCACCCGCTCACTTTTTTTGAGTTAGTCGAACTGCATACCTGCGCGCATCAAATACCATCATCCACACCCACTGTGAATTTAATCTGCAGAAGTTTTGATTTATTGTGTGAGTTTACACCGATACACGTTTGCAGTGTGCTGAAATGCATATTTTGGAAGTCACTGCTTGCAGTAGCGTGTCGCAATACGATGGAGCATCACATTCGTACAGAACAGTATACACTATGCCCACACTGACGGGACGAGCCAATTCATTTTGATTTGTATTTTCCCCTTGACATAGCAAGCTGGCGGCCGTCTGACGTCTCTATAAAATTCGTCTGCAACGTAAAAGTAACTTACTGTTTCATGAATTCACGCTTGTGCTGCACTGTAAAGCCCGGCGCAGCGCATCGTATCAAATCGCATATATTTAATACTTATATCGCAGCAGAACAGCAGATCCCGAGAAAACAATGCATATATAGAGCAGCCATCTGGATGTGACGCAAATAATGAGAATTTTCGGAGCTTCTGAAGCTGACATGCAATTCAGCTAAGACAAGAAAAGCCGGCGCGTTTTCCTACTCTTTACATAGCATTTATATTTTATTTATTCCCTTGTTCCCTAACAGCAGGAGATTATCATTCCTTCTGGCTCGTCAAAGTTACATACTTGTATAAAATATATGTCCACTGTCAACAGCATCTTTGGCGTTATAATTGCTCGTAACATTATTATGGATATAATGATAGTACCTATACATTGCTAAGAATTTTGAACAAAAATCAGGAAGACTATACAGGATTGAAATAAGCGGCGCAAAGCTTCAAGGACTAAGAAGTTTTCAGGCGTTCTTTACCAAACTGTGTCGAATATTCAACATGCGATACTCATTAAATTCAATTGAGCAGGGAATGCAGCAACATTGATTCCGTCTACGTAATGTGCACTGTTGAATATTTCACCATAATGTAAGTATACTAGTGACAATGTCTCTGTGTCTCTGTATCCATGTAAATAAAATTGTGTACCCTTCAGTGACTTCATGACCTACCATTGTACTGTTAGTAATCTTACACAGTTCCACTCTAACACATTGCCTCTCTAATGCAAAATCCGAACTAACCCGGGTTTCCGGTTTTCAGGCTTGTATAATCAGCTTCGGGCTTGTGTGACTTTCCACGTACTTTAAAAAAATAAATATTACGTGCCGAAACTTGAGGCTCCGTCGCTAATTTGGCACTGACTAACTAAGTTACCCGTATAAGGTTAGCATCTTTAACTAGAAGCCTGCAATTCGAATCAACGCAGTTTCCACTTCCTTGCCATGACTTCTCGATGCCTGCCTGGCTCGCCTTAATTTGTGTGCCTAAGCGTAAATACGGCAAAAGTGGCGCAGCGTACATGGGAGTTGGGACCCATCCGAAATTTTAGCACTGAGGCACGTTTTGTCCAAAATGGAGTGAGGTCAAAGATTTTACTTTCAATTGCAAAGTGATTACCCCGATAAAAACGATTGACTAGACTCAGATTGGTAAAAAAATATCTAGCCTAGTAAACATGTGGTGCATAAGCCGTGAATATTTCATTGAATAATCTATTGGTTACATAATTTCTCATCCATTTCCAGAAGTCAGAGGGAGCAAGCGTCCTTGCTTCTCCCCCTTCCTCGAATGATAGCGGAGTGGACCTGCCATAGTGCCAAGGTACTGCACAATGCCTGTCTCCCCAGCGAATTGACACTGGTCGTTTATCCGATACCTATACATGGGGCCACTGAGCCAGTAAGAAATCTTGATGGACCTACTCCGAAATCTATCGCAGTTACTTCGCCGAACCCATACTGGGAGTACCGAAATTTGCTACACACTATTGGATCCACTGAATGTTTTGGTTCAAGCAAGTCCATACTGGATGCTGTCAACTCAATATTAAAAATGGCGGGATACAAATAGCATCAGACGTGTGAATTTCGCGGGGTTTGTTTTCAGTTGTTAGTTTGTTACAGGGGCGGATCCAGTCCTGACTTTGCGCTGGGGAGGGGGGCGGTTTCGGGACAATTTTTTGGCACCCCAAATTATAAAATACCACTCGGAGGGGGGGGGGGGGGGGTCGAGAAATCAAAGAAATGTCGAAGCAAATCTATGCGTTTCAGACATAAATTTTCTTTCACCACTAAAACCATCACGGCAGTTTATTAAGAGTACTGCTCACGGTTAATCCTTCCA
The DNA here is from genome assembly GCA_921293005.1 of Nemoura dubitans. Classification (NCBI taxonomy): domain Eukaryota; kingdom Metazoa; phylum Arthropoda; class Insecta; order Plecoptera; family Nemouridae; genus Nemoura; species Nemoura dubitans. The sequence continues at coordinate 13,332,298 of OV121073.1, read as the reverse complement.
CCCCCACCCCTACTTAATCGTTGAATGCAGAGGTCCAATCGAGCTCTAAATGAGCTCTAGACATCGATTGTGAAACGATATCCATTCACTCTCATTTGGAAAAAGGTTGATACCGGACACAGCGCGCACTCTTTTTCTATGCAAAGTTTTTTTTCAACGATTTTCGAGCACATTTAGACCCTCTTTTTATGCCTCAAGGGTCTGCGCCACTAATTTTTAGCGATCACCTTCTACGGAATTGTCAACAAGAATCATTCTGTTGCTTATGTTGTTAGTTGCGTCAAGAGGCGGATGCAGAGGATTATAGCCGAGCAAGATGTTCGGAGCGCGGATTAACTTTTATGACTCCACGGAAATGTTCAGTAAGTCTCGAAAGTCTTGTAGAATGTCTATTTGGTGCACGAAAACTTTGATTCAACATCGGTTTTAATCAGCTATCAAAATCGAACCATATCGTGTTAAATACAACTCAATATACAAGAAAGTAGATGTTTTTTACATTTGATGATATGTGTTTGTGCTTATCGCTATTCTCGGAACATTTTAATTGCATTCATCTCGGAGATTGTTAATTATTTATGTGTTCACACTTGCCAAGATTGTTGTGGTTGTAATCATAAGCTGCGATAAGCAGGTTTTATGCGAAGAGCACTCTTAATAATCACAAATTTCCCAAAGAAACTCGTTTAAGAGAATAGCATAAAATATTGAATCGAGAAGTGTTTTTAAAGTCATCGATTTTTGATTGATTAAAAAGAAAATTGATGCTCAAGGGGAAAATTATAATCTGTATAATTTAGTTTTTCTTTCATCAGTTCATCCAGTAGGTACTTTCGTTGCAAAGTATGCTGTACTTCAGCGTATAGTGCGCAAAGCGACCGGAGCGAAATTTGCAATTTCAATTTCAGTTTGTCCGCGCACAGCGGACCAAACGCTTTCTCCGATTTAGAAGAAATTTTCAGTAGATCTACCTTTGTTCTCGATTTAGATCTTGCCTAGAAGATTGTTCATATTTTTCAAAAAAATTGTCGACGCTGTAGATCACTGGCGTAGGAACAGGGGGGGGGGGGGCAATGCCCCCCCCCCCCAACTTTTAGGCATAAGGGGGCAACTGGGGGGCAAATTTTATAGTTGCAATCATTCATTTTGTCTGCTGCTCAGAGTTGAGTATACCTAGTGTTTCTGCTTAGCTGATGTTGAACGAAATCTTTTGACTCGTAAAAACAAATCACTTCCAGGAATATGACTATAGCAGTAGCAGAAATGCAGACTAACACTGTTTATGTTATAGTCTGAGTCATACATGCACCCAGACTGGAGAGGGAGAGGAAGGATTTTGTATTGCTAGTGTAGAGCTGGAATTCGCCACGGCAAGACGCTCTGCTGTATTCGATGTGCGATATTTACAGGCATCACAGAAAACGTGATAGTAATTTTCGTAATGCGTTAATTTGATATCTTTAAATTAAGTATTCTAAATGTATATTTCTTACCCCCATGTTCCCAGGCTGCAATTTTATCTCAAACCCTCAGATTTTCTTTAAAATATATAACCGCCCTCCCCCCCCCCCCCCCCACAGTCCGGGTTTCACCACTGTCTGTCTTGCAGCTTGCCCCCCCCCCCCCCCCCAACTTAAAAAGCGTTCCTACGCGCCTGCTGTAGATCCAAATAGTCTTTTGGAACAAATTGAGTATTTGTTTACTAAACTGGCTGCGATGTGCTGCATACTGCAATAAAGCAAATTAAGGCGAAATACTATAGTACGTCCAAGGTTGGCAAGTCCACAGAGCATTTTTTATATTTCCGCCAGCACCCTCGTTTTTGACACCCCTTTCTCTCCCATTGTGTAGAGCTAGACGAAGCTCGGCTGCATAACTCATGTTTTCTAATCGGTTGGGTGCTGGCTTATCTGCCTGATCATTAGTAGTGCTCCTCACGGTTAATCCTTTAACCCCCACCCCCACTTAAACGTTAAATGAATGCAGAGGTCCAATCGAACACGGAAATGAGCATCTAAAGGTATTCCAATCTTTAATTTTAACAATACCAGTAGATGAAGGAAGAGTTTATCCAGCCATGGAATATCATCACTAGTGATAGGATAGTAATTCAAATTCATATTCTTCAATAATGCTAGTAACCCATGCAAAATCATGGATATCCGTTTCATGACATTTGGATTTCAATAACATCATGTTGATATTGCATATTTTGCATATTTCAGCTTAGTACATATTTGGGTTGATACTGCATAAAGTTGCATATTTCAGCTTTTTTGGATGTTTTATAGCGCATATTTAAGGGAAAGTTGCATACTTTACGCGTGAATTAATCATTTAACATTTTTTTCTGAACTACCTATAAATGAAAAGTTTTCAACAATTTTTCAAATTGTTCTTTCACAACACAACACAAGTAATGCACTTCTGAGGACTTTGTCACTGTGCCAGCCACAACAAAAGAGTGCATATACCTAGGGAATTGGTATAGTAATTTCACTTCTGAGAACTCTTGGGTTTTTCCTAGAGATCTTCAAGCTAGCAAAAGTTATGAAGGGGTAGTAGGTTTTTCCTAGAGCTCATATACCTAGGTGGGGTAGGAGCCAGCCACTGAAAAAGAGTGCATTTACCTAGGTGGGGTAGGTTACCACAAATTCGATCATCTGCGATTTGACTTGCATCAAATCAAATCTTCATTTGGTCAAATCCCCTAAACATTAACCAAAATTGGAGGGAATTTGGCTGCAGTTGACAGAACCACTGCAAATTGTGAATGGCCTACAAATAAAGCTCCAAATGCACCGGGAAGAGTTGCACGAGTTGCTTGCAACAAACTGGATCTTGTGTTGGCGAAGAAGAATCCATAGTTAGCACTCCTTCAAAATGTGGCGCAAACTCATGCCGGAAAAGAAGCCGACGTTCATGGTTTGGCCCCATCGGATATTTGTAAATTTAAATATGCGCCAAATACGTCTTGATATGGAGAGATCCTTCTCTGTGTATAAAAATATACTTACTGACGAGCGACATTGACTAACATCAGAAAATATTGAAAGAATAATTGTTAGTCACTGCTATGCCAAACATGCAAGCAAGGCTACCTATAGCAAGTAATGTTAAAATGCCAAAGTAAGCATCAAAGTATTGTGCAAAGTTAGAAAAAATCAAAAAAAAAACGTTGTATACATTCTTTCACCCACATTATATCCTGCGATACTGCATTTTTGGCCATTTTTGCCGCAAATTTAAGTTCTTGATTGCGCATATTTAGCATATTTAAGCTTTTGATTTTGCATATTCTTCCTTTGATACTGCATTACTATCCTATCACTAATCATCACAATTTGATATTTTCAAAAATGTCTATGGTGCAATTTTTTTTAAATTGCCTAAATTAGCTCTAAATGAACTCTAAGCATCGATTGTGAAACGATATCCATTCGCTCTTTTTCGGAAAAAGGTTGAATCCCTTGAGAGCGCGCATTCTTTCGATAAGCAGTTTTTTTCAGCGATTTTCGAGCACATTTAGGCCCTCTTTTTACCTTTCATTACCTTTCCTTACCTTTCATTTTTACTTTTCATATACAAGGGACTGCGCCACAATTTTTAGCGATCACCTTCAACGGAATTGTTATCAAGAATCATTTTTGTTGCTTGTTGTTAGTTGAGTCGAGAAGCGGATGTCGAAGATAATAGTCGAGCCAGAAGTTCGGAGTCTGGATTAATATTTTTGCCTCCATGGGAACGTTTTTCTGTGGTCCGAATTCCTCGTAAAATAGTCAATTGTGATTTGACGCATGAAAACTTTTCGATTAAAATCAGCAATCGATATCGAATCCTGCCAGGTAAATTATCACACCAAATACATAACAGTAGCAACGTTTGGTAGTCCACAAAAACTATAGTAAGAAACCTGCAAAAGTACATTTCTTGCTTTTGTTTGTCCACCATTATTTTGCTGGTTCCGGTTACAGGCTGTTTGTTTGTCCACCATTATTTTGCTGGTTCCGGTTACAGACTGTTTGTTTGTCCACCGAAAGTGGTTACGAACTACTTTTGAGGTACATTTTTAGTTTCCACAAATCGAGCAAACCTTACGCAACAAACTAAAAAAACTATATGGTGTGCTAAATACGCGGCATATTCGGATAAAATGGCGAATGAGCGATGGCGTTTATTGGCTTGGTGTCTGGTAATGGTAGTAGTGTAGAAATTAAGTCAGGTAACGGATATTTATGCACCATAATGCAAAATGGTGAGTATTAGAACATTTTTAAAACTCTTTCTTGAAACACTTCATAGCGGGCTATGAAAGGGTTGTGTGCATGCCCGTTTTTACTGTTCTAAAAATAAATGTTTCTAAATTCAAACAGCTATTTGTTTGCCCCTCTATTATCGCCTACATCCAACGTCACGAGACAAAACCAAATCTAGTTTTTAATTTGTTACGAAGTGGTCAACCAAACATAGCTAATGTATGGTTTTCAAATTTTACTCCATTTGTTAATGCTGACATCGCGATTCATCGAACACTTTTGTTGCTTTTATCTCGGAGATGTTGATTTTTTCCAATTCCCATTTGCGAAAAGCGGATTATTTGCTAAGAGCACTCTTAAACATGTCATGGCGTATACCTCTACAAATCTAATTAGAGGCGAAATTACAATGTCATGATAGCGATTGGTATTTGTTGGGGATAAAGTTATCCTGAGGATTTCCTCTGGGTAGTCAGTTTCGCGTATTACAATGTCGGGATAGTGACTATCTTGTAGATAAGTATGCACTATCCCCAGGGTACGCTATCACCTGGTCTAACCTGGGGATAAGTGACTATTCGCTGGATATGTAAAAACAAGATGGCCATTTAGCGAGGTTAGAATCTAGTGTCAGACAGATTTGGTGCGTGTTTTTTTGAAAAATGTCTGATTTTGAGTTTGACGATTCGGACTCCGACGACGAGATGCTAATGCTTGTAGCTGCCCAAGGCAGAGCAGCAAAAAATATCAGGCCAAGGCCTAATAACTTTGAGGTATGGACCGAAGACGAATTCTTCATGAGGTTCAGGCTCACCAGGCCCACAGTTTTACAACTTTTGGTGGAAATAGAACATGACTTGGAGTCACCGACTGACAGGTATGGTTAAACTTTTATACCTTTTTGGTCCTATGGCTTTATTGCATTGGCGAACCTATTAGAAATTGAACGACACCTTATTTTTATCCACTAGGAACTCATCAGTGTCACCGATGAACCAGCTTTTGTTGACGTTGCGTTTTTACGCCACGGGCTGCATGCTGATCACCGCTGGGGACTTTGCGGGCATCCATAAGAGCACTGCAGGTGTCATCGTGAAGCGTGTCACCATGGCCATCGCTGGACTCTGCAGAACATACATCAAGTTCCCCAGCACACCAGCCGAGCTGAGAGCAGTTCAGGAAGGTTTCTACCTCAAAAGCAGCTTTCCTCGGGTGATCGGAGCCATCGACTGCACCCACGTCAAGCTACAGTCACCAGGCGGTGAAAATGCTGAAACGTTTCGCAACCGCAAGGGCTATTTTTCCCTTAATGTTCAAACAATCAGTGATCCATGGTTGCGTATCATTGACGTGGTGGCAAGGTGGCCGGGGTCCTGCCACGACAAGACCATCTTCAGCAACTCTGCTATTCAGGCCCGCCTGGAAAGAGGAGAGTTTGGAGATGGTCTGATCGTGGGAGACTCTGGATACACCTTGTCATCCTACATGATCACTCCTCTACGGAACCCTGTGCTCGCCGAGGAGGCGTTGTTTAACGAATCGCAAATTCGAACAAGGAACGTGGTAGAGCGCCAGTACGGTGTGTGGAAGCGGCGCTTTCCTGTGCTCTCCCTCGGCATCCGTCTCGCAGTGGAAACGGCTCAGGACATCATTGTCGCCTGTGCGGTCCTTCACAACAAAGCGATCGACTCGAAGGAAGCAGAGCCGCCGGTGGATCCCGAACTCCCCCCGCAGAACATCGAAGACGGGCAGATGCCACACGTTGAAGCAGCTGCAGCTCAGGGCGGGACTGGTGCCATGCAGCGATCTCTCATCGGGTATTTCAAAACACTGCTATAGGCCTTCGACCCACAGCCATAATCAAAGTGAACGAGCTCTGACTTATCTGGCAATGCCGGAAAAAGATGGGCAGTGGCACGTGGTAGAGCGCCAGTACGGTGTGTGGAAGCGGCGCTTTCCTGTGCTCTCCCTCGGCATCCGTCTCGCAGGACATCGCAGGACGGGGCAGGACATCATTGTCGCCTGTACGGTCCTACACAACAAAGCGATCGACTCGAAGGAAGCAGAGCCGCCGGTGGATCCCGAACTCCGCCCGCAGAACATCGAAGACGGGCAGATGCCACACGTTTTTGATTGGCACGTAGCAGGACCCTGTACATTTCAGTAAATTATGGAAGTATTGGTTTCATTGCCAAGTAACTTGTTATTCTTCACAGTTCCTACCTAAATATTATTTTTCCGGAATTCTCTCATTGTTGATAACACATATTATTGTACTTTTTCATTTGGCAAAATTGAAAGATCCAGCGTGGCCTACCAAACTTATGTTTCTAACATATATTACTGCCCATCTCAATGACTTAAATGTGCGTTGGCAAGGAAATAAGCTAACAGTGTTGTGTACTTTCCGATGTTGAAACCCAGACTTACAAATGTTTTCAAAATATGTGAAAATTACAAGAGACCACCGAGGAAAGCATTTGCTACGCGAGATTAGCGGATGGTGTGGATAAAGCTGAATGATGAATTCCAGGCGCGATTCAAAGACCTAGAGGCCCACAGGAAGATGTTCGAGTTCATCGTGAAGCCGGACACTGCCTGCAATTCCGAGAAGTGTGTAAAGCATAAGTTTACAGAGTACCAGCCCGATATTTCGACGTTGAGCCGCAGTATGCAAGGTCAAGGGAGCCACTGAGACGACGGTAAAAATTGACCCTACTACTTGTATTTGAGCCGGTTCGGGTTCTTCTCACGCGGGTCTCTCTGTGACGAGCGACATGTATAACATTTTGGCACTAGGGACGCATAAGGTTGCCGACCCCTTGACTATGTGGTTCTTTTATTCACGGTTTTAATGCCAGTCGAGCCGTCACCCTCGAAGAAGTAACTAGTATATGTTACGAAGCGTCAGGAAACCAGCGAACCGTTTATTTAGCATTCAAATCCCAGTTTGAAACAGCTGTTTTCAAAACTAATGCTAAAGATAGGACACAGTAAACATCAGTCTCAGAAATGTAATAACCAGACTGTTGTTTTTATTTTGCATTGTATTATATGTTGTATTGTATTAGTTGCAGGTTATTTTAATTTATGTTATCAACATAAGACATGTGACCACATATTATGTTAATCAGAACTCAAATGGATATGGAACACATGTGGTCATTAAACCAGTGAAATTTCCTCTCATACTTGTAAATGTTTATTATCTTGAGATAACAATAATTTCTTTACAATAAATGAAAGTTGAAGACTGAAATTCGTCGGTCGAAGTTCCAAGTTACTCGTTGTTTTTCTTCCCATTCTTGACATCCATACTGCGTTTTTCTTCCCATTCTTGACATCCATACTGCGTTTTTCTTCCCATTCTTGACATCCGCACTGCATTGTGAATCATCAAGAGTCGCCACATTATAGAGATAGGATGTTTGTTTTCCGTCCGATCGTGACCCTCATCGCATCCCAGATCGAATCGCAGCCCGACTGATCGTGAGTCCGGCCCGGTCCGAAGTATTTGTCCAAACGTTACATATTTCCGAAGCTGTCCGAAAGTCCGACACGGTCCGAGAGTCCGACGGCCCGCAGTACTGGTCAACATCACAGATCCGAGGCCAGACAATTGCAAAAAAATCCGTCCGGCCCGGCCCAAAAGTCGGCCGGACTCGGGCCGTACTTTCGGACAATTCGGACCTTTTTCCCCATCCTTACCAAATACCCCCGCTACCAGTGAGATGGCGAACGGATTTCGATGGAGTCGAAACGTGCAGGAGCCAAGACTTGACAGCCTGCCCTCAACATGGTCGGAGGTGTGGTGATGTCGCTGGTCTTGTCCTGATGTGTATTTCCCAAGGTACTGTCTCGGTTGGTCGACATACGCCGATGTTGACTCTGGCAGTCTGGATGGAGGTGCAAGGCATTCGCCTGGAAGACGGCGTGCCTGAAGGTGACCTGGCCCTGGGGCCACTGCCCATAATTTTCCGACATTGCCAGAGAAGCCAGAGCTCACTTGGATGGGGGGGGGGAGGGGGGACCTGGAGATGACCTGGGGCCACTGCCCATCTTTTTCCGACATTGCCAGATAAGCCAGAGCTCACTTGGATGGGGGGGGGGAGGGGGGACCTGGAGATGACCTGGGGCCACTGCCCATCTTTTTCCGACATTGCCAGATAAGCCAGAGCTCACTTGGATGGGGGGGGGGAGGGGGGACCTGGAGATGACCTGGGGCCACTGCCCATCTTTTTCCGGCATTGCCAGATAAGCCAGAGCTCACTTGGATGGGGGGGAGGGGGGACCTGGAGATGACCTGGGGCCACTGCCCATCTTTTTCCGGCATTGCCAGATAAGCCAGAGCTCACTTGGATGGGGGGGGGGGGGGAGGTGGGACCTGGAGATGACCTGGGGCCACTGCCCATCTTTTTCCGGCATTGCCAGATAAGCCAGAGCTCACTTGGATGGGGGGGAGGGGGGACCTGGAGATGACCTGGGGCCACTGCCCATCTTTTTCCGACATTGCCAGATAAGCCAGAGCTCACTTGGATGGGGGGGAGGGGGGACCTGGAGATGACCTGGGGCCACTGCCCATCTTTTTCCGGCATTGCCAGAGAAGCCAGAGCTCACTTGGATGGGGGGGATGATCCTAATTAAATCCGCTTCATTCGTCGCCATCTTGCATTCGCTTTAGTTTAAGCTCCTCTTGCTCTGCCACAACAATTTTCCTTCGCAGTTCCTGCTGCAAAATCTGCACATTGAGGGCATGCAGCTCCTCGTCCCGCCGCTCGGAGTTGGCGTTCCTTGCAACAGTTGCAGCAAGTTGCACCCTGGCGAGCTCGGTCTTCACCTCAGCCAGGGTGACGAACTTGTTCATAGTGCTGGACAGTGCCGGCGTCTTCTTCGGCCGCATCACTGGCCGCCGTCTGCTACGTAGTTTACCTAAAAATGAATACAAAATAAAATACTGCAAAACTGTCCGCTTTGCGTAAACCTTGGCAAAAACTAGCCTGTTTGTTGTGTGATTGGTGGCATATCAGGTTTGGTCAAGTCTTCTCCAGAGAATTTTACACATGTTAGTGATTGGCTTTGAGAAATAAACTTGAATTCCATCTAGGTCGAGGAATTTTGTATACAAGTTAGTATCCCAAGCTCAAGCAAGCAATTTCTAGCCAATGGAAAGTTTCTTTTGCAACTCACCACCAGGGCTTACAGCTGGCGTGGCAACTGACTCTGAATTCGGCGCTGGCTCTGTACTCAACCGTTGCTCATAACCTGGTGCCGATTCCGTATCTACTACTGGCTTCCACACCAGGGCTGCACTCTTTGGTGTGCGAAGCATAGGCACGGAGTAGTTGCCCCATTTCCGAAAGTTGGCAGAAGGTGTAACTGAGAAACAAAGAAGACTCATAAAAGGAAGCACTGAGAAGATGGCAACAATTAGTCATCTTCTCTCTATGACCATAGTATATGCCAGGGTGCATATCATAATGTACAAGTTGGTTAGGACTAAAAGTTACAACCATGTAGATATTTCATGAATTATCTCTCATGTAGGTAGGTAGTTCTATTTGAACAGCAAACATAGAAAGAATTCATTATAAATAGCAAGTGGGTTGGATTTTAATAATCAATGCTTACTTTCTGTCTCTTTCCATTCTTCGTCCATTTCTCCGGTTGCCACCATCACACCGTCCCCGAAGTCATCGATGAAAGAAACTTCTTCTGGTTCATCCTCGTCAGCAGAGCCCTCTGCAAAATTACAAGTCGCATTCTAGTCTCTGCAAATTAATACTCAAATAGGTACTACCAGCAGAAGCTTGCCACTTGGGCCAGAAAGAAATTGATCGAAAAAAGCAATGATTGAACCACTACACATTTTTGAACTTTGTACTGTCAGTGTCATGATGCTGATGAGCATCCTTCCTTATAATGCACTTGCACCCTTACATGAGAGATAGGGTCCATGTTATCATGTTGCGGGCAACAATAATATTTTTTTAAGTTTATATCACTTGAGACTCATTGTAGCCGATACTCGAGGTGGTAACTCGATGGTGGCAGCCGATAATAAATACACTCTAAATTCCGATCGAGCTATTTATCAAATCAAACCGGTAATTAGCGTCCTCCAACTAAGAGCCAGTCCAGTCTCCACGGACTTCAAGACATACCACCTCCATAAGCTGATCAGACTAAAATGTACCTACTTCTTACTCTTCTCTTGTCTTTAATTCATTTCTATTATGCCAAACAGTGCCAAAGGAGGATTGGTCACACAATAATCACAAGTTAAATGAAATTTATAATGTAAATAAAACAACTTATACAAACCTCTTTGATCTGGACGCATCGCCTCCATTCGGTCCGAGCCAAAGCGGGACTGCAGCCCGTCTGCCGATAGGGCAATCAGCCCGTGGACTCTTTCGAGTATCACATCATCGTCATCGAATGTGGTTTTGAGTGGGGGGCCTCCACCAGTGGCCCGCAGCGACTGGGTCTCTTTGGCCGCCTTCTTACGTGCCAATTTCTTCAGGCCGACATATTTTGCTCTCAACTCTTTCATGGCTCGTTTTGACAACGTTCGAGAGTTAAATTTTCGTGCAACAGTCTCCCACTCCTCATCCTGAAATGTTCGTGATTTTAGATGGACCGAACCTGCCTACCTAGTTGACAGTTGTACAAAACAGCTGGCTTTTGAGGTTACGATTCGCACAATACAATTAAGATATTAATTCTCTTACGGGTTCTTACCTTCTGTCGCCAGGTTAGAGCATCAGTATGCTTGTTTTCAAGAACGTTTTTGTGCTCTTCGACTAAGTCTATGAGGATATTTGTCTCCTCGACACTGTAATTAGACGCACGAAATCGTTTTGCCGCATTTCCTGCCATGATGATAACCACCGGTATGAAGTAGGCCCGGTGATCTTGATATTGTCAATGCGCACGCGCCAGGACTGTTGGCTGCTATCCGCGGGATAAAGTGATGGGTAACTACCCAGAGGGAGTCTAGTCATTGTAATACGCTCGAAAAAACTTATCTTCCGAATAGCCTATCTCCAGGGTAACTATCCCCAACAAATACCAATCGCTATCATGACATTGTAATTTCGCCTCTAAGCGATCAATAAATTGTGTACTTTATTGCAAGATTTTAGTCTATCGAATATAATGCAAGAGTATATAACTGAACATCGAGATGATCTTTTCAAATTACCTATCTTATTGATACATCTTACATGGAGAATCATATTGGTGAAATTAAACTATGAATGCAAACTGCAAGATATTACATTTCGTTCATCTTAGTAGCATTAATAATTATCATCAATATTGCCATGCAAAATTATACTCCTAGTGATCTGAAATCTACTTCGATTTTTAAATTTAAAATGCATGTACATATTATATTCGGCCGGGATTTATAATTTTTGGCAATGAACCTCGCACAATCAGTGCGAATTATCTTTAGTAAAATCGGTCAAATTAATTGGGAAAAAGGAACAGCCATTTTTGTTTTCGAACCTGTTTGACGGAGCTGGCAGAGCCTTAAACCCCGTTTACATGAGCATTTTGGCAAAAGTGTGCCATATCATTTTCATGCCGTCAACATAGCATGGCTACATTTCACATTATATTGGTTTATAATATCATATATCATATTTAAATTATAAATAATATATGAGTATAACATTAAATTGTGATAAACTGTATAATTTGTGGATACAACATTAATTAGAGCCATGTTATTTTGACAGCATAAAACTTTTTCGGCAGACTTGTATAAAAATGCTCCCATGAGGTACCTGACCAATGCCCCGAAGCGCTGCCAAAAGAACCTGAGACGTACTAGAGCATAGCCCATGGACACTCTGTGTTCGTTCAAGAAGGCTAGCAAATATTATACAGAACAATAACATAAATGCCGTAGTATTTTCAGCAATCTATTGTTCAAAGCTACCTACCTGATTATAAATATTCCAGCAATGTGCACTAAGTGCTAGCAGAATATCATTTTAGTTCAATTACTCCTGGTACTCAAGAACATCATGTTTACATAAACAAAACTCACCTTGAATTTTGTGTTCCTTACTTGAAAATATTGGTTTCAATGAACAATTCGACATGAATACCTAACGTTTGAGTATCTCCAGAAAGGCGGACAGGATGGCACGCTTCATGTCCAAATTAAATTAACGTGATATGTCCACGAAATCGTCTGTTAATTTTCCATTGATAATTGAATAATATTTGAAACTTTCGGCGTTGAGTTCATGTTGAAGTTTTATATCGTTACGCTACTCGAAAACAATTTGTTACAACCGCAGAGGTACTAGGTTCGTGGTCGACTGATCTGCATTGGGAAGTAATACCCTTACCCGCTGTGGTACAGTCCTAAAATTGTTTTTGGGTATACGCTGGGTGACATTAGCTATCAAAGGTTTATCAGGGGAGGCGGGGGTGGAGGGGATCATATTATTTTAGTTTGTTAATTATCAGTGCGGAAGGTTTGTTATTTATCCAAACTCCACTCTTCAGGCCATTCCGCGGCTAAAGGGCTCGAGTCGTCACCAATGCCATCACTGTCTGCCCTTCCTCTTCACGGACACCACTTCTCCTTTGGTGCCGCTTCCATCGCACTTTCCTCGTGGGGGGGGGGGGGGGGGGGGGGGGGCTGTCCCGTTTTGGTGGATGAACTTTACCCCCATAAAGTGAGCAAATCTAGCTGGTTCTTCTTCGACATTTCGACTGCTACGCCAATTGAACGTGGTTCGCTTGGAAAGTAAATACTTAAATTTTAAAATAAGTCGAATATAAGTCGACTGCTAAGGAAAGTGAACTATTGCAGCCAGGTTGCACGTGCGGTGGCATGGCAGGCGGCGAGGTCTCAGGAGGCAGCGTGGTCTCTATACAGAACTACGACCAGGATAATACGACCCTCCACTGTGCGTACTACCCACTTTTCGGAATAAACTTTGCTTTTCGAGTTTTGACATTGCACGTTTTGGCGATAGTTAGAATTGTCGTTGCAAAACACATTTCAAAGTTTTGCAAATATTAGGTATATATTGAGCACGTTTCTATATTCTTTTTTGGGTATCGCTGTGTCAGTCTTTCTGGTATACTGCGTAATGCGTATACCACTGCTAACTCGGAAGCGTTTTATAAACCCGACCCGACTGGGGTACCCGACGAAAATTATGCCAATAATAAAGTTATTTCCTTAAAAGAAGCCAAAAATTGTCCGGAGCTAACCTTCAAAAAATTACTCAGGGTATACACGAACCGAAAACGTATGGTAAGAATCCGGAAAAACATAAAATAAAGAGGATCCCTGGTTTCAAGAAAGTAACTCTTCTAAAAAGGATGAAGAAATAAGATGATTGAAGTGGTTCATTTGGGTTGGAAAAACAAAAAAATAAGTTCCCTGCGGGCTTCGGAAACGAAACCTTCGTCATGGTAAGCAAGTGAAAATTCCACTGAACCACCACACCACCACCAGTTCGCCCTGCTATTGCTAATCATAACATGTCTAACAGCAAGCTTAGTATTGTGGTACCTTAGTGGGTATACATTTATTACACGCCACCCGGAATGATATCACCTTATGCTACGATAAAACGCACATGTCATCGTTTCTGAAGCCGGCACAACACGGATTATGTAAGGGAACGAATATTGGAAATTATTTTTATAATATATTTCTGTAATAACAATTTGTGAGTTTTCTAAAATGCATGATTTATTAAATATATCATCCGGAGATCACGATTAATTGATGAGCGTTGCGAGAGGATCGAAATCTACAATTTCACAAGCCATAAGATAAAATCACGTGGTGGGTGTTGTCGAATTTTCTAAAATCATTTACCTTTCTTAGAATTTTGATTAGTTTAAACTTTAAAGACTATCAAGTCGATTTTGCTACACAACACACACACACTGCACAATAGCGACTTTGGAAGCGAAACCTTCAATTGCGCTTCCCTCGCTACGCTCAGCTTGTGCAAATCCTCCGTGGCAATACCACAATGTGGTGTGTCTCAGGTTCGGATGCACCAGCAACCCGGTATTCTACTATTATTATGGTATTGGTATGTGCCCACTGCCCAATGCTCCGAGGAGCTGCCATCAGGCATCAAAACCTGCGACTGCTGAGACGTTTTCCATGGGCCACTGCCCAATGCATGTGTGCGGCAACGACGAGCATCTGCAAGTTGCATAGCTGCAGGTCCAACCATGCAGTTTGTTTTGTTGAGGAATTTGTGTGTTGTGAAGATATGACAGGTTTACCTACGGGAAGAGTTAATTAATAAGAATGTACATTCGGAATTTCGTCAGGTATTTGCCGATGCTTAAAATGTAGATCACAAGTGGTTGGGAAATAGGAATAACATAATAAATTATAGACATTTCTGGGTTGTATAATATATGCTCGACGACCGTAGTCATACGAGGGTTTAGGTAGAATATACATATGGCGTGGTAAAAATGAACAAATGAAGCACCAAATGAACAAATGAACAAAAAACGAACAATGAACAAGGACCAAATGAAAAATAGAAAAATAGAAAAAAAACATCTGCCTCAAATCCATCCGTTCCACATACTTGCAACAATAATGCATTTTCTACGTAGCACGTGCCAGCATAAATGTATTAAAAATTTTAAAAATGAAAATCAGGTTGGAATTTTGCCACCATTTAAATTCTCTATGCTTAATAATATATTTTTTTAGATATGAAATTAAAGAACACCTTGTATTCAAATTCCAGCCTGCCCTGCACTGGGGTCCCTTCTCTCTCTCTCTCTCTCTCTCTCTCTCTCTCTCTCTCTCTCTCTCTCTCTCTCTCTCTCTCTCTCTCTCTCTCTCTCTTGATCCTCTTCCCAATTCGGGGGGACCCGGCACCCGGAGCCAGAATACCCTTCCATATTCATCCCCGCTTTTCTATGCAATCTGTGTGACTGTGAGACTGAGCTCAATAATCTAGCCATTAAATTTCATCCTAGGTCATCCTATGGAAAATGAAATCCGGTTCCTACAGGCAACAGGAAGAGCAAGTGATGAAACCATACTAAAATGTTGCTGGCCGGTGCCCCACGGAAATGAGTCAGTATCCCCGCATAAAATGCTGCTCGTTCTTTTATACTCGTTGCGCTTTGAAACTTTTGTGTTGTAATGGCTATGAGTTATATCGACGATTTTATTTACATTCTCCCAATTTACTGCATTCCGAGTGTATTCAATACTCCGATGCAAGATATTTCTGCGCATTGTTGTCCGGGGGCCATGATTAGTAACTAGATGAGAATCTTTAACAACGAATAAGCAGAGTTTGCCGTCTGAACCAGTCTATACGGCGGAGCCTGGATTTAAGATAGTTTGTTCCAATGTTCGCAAAGTTACCATAGGCATATTACTTAAATCCAGCTTAAATCTCGGCGGATATGCACTTAGTAATGTGCTTCAAGTATCCAGCAGAAGGCATAGACGCAGAACAAGTAACAACACAAACAGCAAAACGAACAATAGTACGTATATTGTATAGAGAGGGGATAACGCAGTGCTGTAGCTGCTGTCTTGTTGCCTTGTTTCTGTAGTTTGCCAAATTAGGTACATGCCATTTGAAACAAATAACATCGCCAGTTTCATTCAGTGTACTGACTGACTCGATTTCAACTTTAGCTATCAATTGAAATGGGTGTGCATTCCCTTGATTAACAACAGCGCATTTTATTGAAAAAGAACACAATGATTTCCCAAGAGTACAAAAACAGTTTGCTTAGCCTTATTTTGCTTTTGCATGTAATTATTGGGTCCTATGTGGAAAAATCACGCGCTCTTGTCACTCTTTTGTATGTAGTTGCAACCTGAAGTTTAGGAATACCTAGATAGGTACCTATACGCGATTACTTTCTTTACGGCAGTGCTTAGCAAAGATACTAACCTTCGAATGTACTTAGTATAAAGCAAATGCAAATGCACTGCATGAGAGAAACGCAGATACCAATTAGATGAATTCAACAATTAATAATCTATTATTTTGAGTTGAGTTTAATATACACTTGCTACAGACGATGCGCTCAGAACAAAGAAATTACGCTCAGAATAAAGCGCAGTTCAAATTATACTATAATCTAAGCTAGGCAGAGGTACGATAATTTAGTGGAATAGCGATGCATCCAATATCCATTGTCATTCCGGATATTTATTGCATAAAATCTAAAGTGGATGTCACTTATTTTTCTAACAACATCGTTACAGGTATATGTTGCGTGTCGTCTTTTCCATAAAAAAAAGACCAGTCTACAGAAGAGGATAAAAATGAAATAGCATGAAAACTTTTATGAGAGTTTCGTTTGCTATACTATCCTGGAACCATCAAGCCAACCGAAGTCCATAGCATGCCATGGCAAGAAACACAACACATAGTATAATTTCCCAAGAGCATACTGGAGCACCTGCCATCTAAGGTCTCCCTGCGGATGCTCTCAGTTGGGTCATTTCTCTGCCAGACGCTGACAAATTGCTGGAGAAATCGTTGGATTGTCATCCCAAAAAACAACCCTCACTTTTGGGGGAAACACGCCTACTACTCCAAAGCACATTCGTAACAGAAGTAATGGCTCTTCTTTTCTTACCGTGAAAACCTATCGGCCAAACGTGCATGTCACTGTACAATTTATAAACATTGTTTTCGAATTTTGTTCGACCTTCTAGTTCAGCCATAACAGTGCGATCCTGCTTGGCCCATTAGGATCCGGTAGGTCGTGGTAGGCAAGTATATGGAGTACAGTCCCACTGTTTAATTTTATTAAGCACGCTAAGCAATATGGTTCACAGCACAGCCGGGAAAAGCCAGCCTCCGCTTTACTACTGTGGATTTGCATGCTATTGTTATTTGTTAGTCAGAAAACGTCGCGAAGGCCATTATATTTTGGACGCATTTGTAATCGGGGACCATGCCAAATAGCATCTTGCCTCAATAGCCATCTAATCTAAGGGATCTTCAAATGTCCCAAGCTTTTTTAAAAATCGGAATCACAGCCGTAAAGCCGCGCGACAAAATAGGAACCCCGTCAAAAATGAAGGTCAAGAGTCCTTTAGAGAGGGGGTATCTTTTTTTGCATTAAACATTTTAAAAAGTCTAGCTCTTCCCCCCCCCCCCTCCTCACCATCCCGTATCACTTTTGAAAAATATCTAGGCGACTCTGCCCCCATCAAAAGGTTGCTCATCAGTTCTTCACCCTTGAATCCGTGTCTGGGACCTAAAATCTCGCCCATGCTGGAAATAGATTTGTTGACAGCTGCAAATAGTGGGCTGGATTCTTGAATAATTCCGGAATATCCCTCCAGTCAGAGATCTGTTCTCCGATTCCATTTGTCCTATAATTGTTTCGTTTTATCTTTATTTCATTTCCAGATTTGCATTTCTACTTCTATACCTACTATTATTTATTTATTTATTATTAGTATTATTTTTTTTTTCTTTCTTTTTCTTTTTTTAACTCTTTATTATTATTTTAAAATAATTCGCAAGTCACAATTCATCTTCCTCTGGCCGGTTTGGTCCCTTTAGGAGCATATTAGAAATAGTGTGACCTAGGGTTTCTGTACCTACTACCTATTCTTGTTTGGAATTAGGAAAGTGAATTCAAGGTTCAAAAAAATAATAATAACAATGCTAATTATCTTGTGAGAATATATATCATGTCAATAAAGCATTTTCATTAAATTACAGCTGCAAAATGAGAAATCTGTGTGTTTTATTTTCATTCTTTTTGCTGCCAACATCTTGGAGATGCTCATTACTTTAAAGGTATTCTTGCCCCCTGGTTTAACCATAACTTGTTATTTTATACAATAGTATCCATCATATCAATTCTATTTTTTTAAATACATTTACATAGATTATTCATACTGTAAAAATCCATTGATCAATTACAAAAAAATATTTTAACATGCTTCCTTGTTTGTACACTTCCATTCAAAAACAGTTTTATTATAACAGTTACTATCAGGTAATTGCCAAATACTACTTTATCCTCTTCAGCAACAAAATCCTTGACAGAAAAGATGACTGATACTGACTTCCGAAAAAGATTTTTAACAGCAAGCCGATAAGTTGAACTTAAAGCAATACATGCCTCAAACAGACAATATTAAAGAAGTCGGTAAACGTAATGCATAGAAATTTAATTTAGCCTATATTCCATGAATCTTGTCGGAGAGTTTTGTCTGCTAAGCGCTACATCACAACTTTTGCTTGCCCGTGGGTCTTTGGTAATATTTCAGTTTGTACATAAATAATTTATTGTATGGCTTATTTTAAATATTTACAAAGAGCAACAGGACTAATATTTTGATCAAATGATATCCAACCAATTGATTTTGCAGCAGAAGCATGGTCAAAATCAGCAGTGCTCCGTTGATTGCAACATAGTTGCATAACTTTGTTCAATAACATTACAACTTAACATTAAACTGTGCAAAACCCATGTCTAGGTACTATCAATAAATTTACAAGGTTATATATATATATATATATATATATATATATATATATATATATATATATATATATATATATATATATCTAAGATGAATCAACACAAAAAGAGTAATTCACCAATAGCTACAATCATGAGTGGTGAATACCACACATTACAACCAATCATGACAAAACAATCACGTTCACTTGTATGGATGATCCAATAAAGCCTCTTCTATAGAATTCTTAGTTAATTACAGAAATAAATCATCATGCAAAAAAATATCACCACTAAAAGACAGTAGGTTGAAAAGTGCCAATCCGATTATAATAATATTGATCGATGATTCCTCCAGTGCGTTAGTTGAACTGCAAGGAATGCCCCTAACGAGAAATATCACTAGAAAGCTTCAATACAAAGAAGTCCAAGCTAATCAATGGTAGGTACATTCTAATGAATAGTTGTGTAAAGAGAAAAATTCAGTATTATCACTGTTATGTTATGTGGAAATATTTGATACAATGCTTAAAATATATAATACACCCAGTAAGGAAATAACCATTATAGCTAGCACAAACTGATCCAGTTTAAAGGTAGAAATGAACGGAAAAAAAAAAAAAAAAAGGTAATCGGCCAATTCGTTGCAATGAATTACCTGCCTGGGTACACTACCAGAGAAATAATTTAACGTTTCATTATGTGTAGTTAACTGTCGATAGGTTTTTATGGTTTTTCTGTGCATGCATTCTAGAAATTTGGACTTAAATTCATTCAAAGTTAACTCTGGCTGTGATCTCTCTTGAAGAACAATAAAGTTATTCAATTTCCCAATCTTTCCCATGAGTCCCAAAGCATTCTTTCCAATCTACCAATCAAATTGAGGTCGTGGACGGCTTGGTTTTCTCCGATAATTAATACACCCTCCAGTCTAAAGTCACTCGACATTCAATACTGACCCAACGAAACAATACAAGACAACACAGAGAAATAAATACTTGATATTTAATTCCATATGGATTTAAATCTGCTCCAGTTACTGGACTAACATTACTTGATAACAATAAGTAATAATTCCAAAGGCGACTGTCTAGTTACTACTGGGAATGTAAAAGAAGCATTTAACACAATCAAGTCAAAATGTCAAGTCAAAAAGAAATTAAATTGACAACTTCTTGGTTAGCAATGCTTACATAGTAAATGTATTAAGTTTAACACAACAAAGACAATTTTTTCACAACAATTATTAGTGCTTTTGGTAATGAGCTACCAATGGACTTTTTAGTTGTCTGAAAAACTTAAACATCTTATGAATGTAAACAACTTTTGACAGCCAGCTTCAATCTAACAGTATTGCATTTAATACGAAATAAAGAAACATTATGACCCCATGGCATTATCGTGAACATAAAAAAATTTGATTGCTGACTACCTACATGCTAGAACTCAGAAAAATCCAAATTGCAATCACATAGCATAATATATCTTACTCCAGGTTTGTGATTGAGTGGGCTTGACAAAATAACATGTCATTTTAACAAATCTAAAAACGGAAATAGTTTGAAGTTCAAACGCAGTCAATAATGCTGATAGTTTCGTTCCAGACATGCAGCACTACGATAAACATTTTCGAATGGTCCACATCCCAGTTCCCTTGCATACTTGCATTGTGAATATAGGCTAGTTAAATGGAGTGCAATCAAAAACCGATAATAAAAAATTGTTTAAAAGACAAATTATGACTAGATTTAAAAAAACTTTCAAGACATGCACAAATCTGCTCCTTAAATGCAAGTTTTGTTGCATCTAATCCAACATCACCTCATAAAGTAGCAGTTTATTTAAACACCATCTTTATTTAAAAAAAGCCCTGATGCTGATTTGAAAGAGGTTTAGACTACCATCACCCTCGTATGCAAGGAGATCAGGGCCTTCAAAATTCAACAATGAGCTGGGAGTTGAAACAAAGTTGTAATAAAAAAATCTCAAAAACTGGCAACTGATTGGTGATTTCTGACGAATTGCACTGGCAAGAAACAACATGGAAAAATCTATGTCGATTTTACAACAATTTGTCATTGGAAGCGGCAGCAATACCTAAAATTTCATTTGGTTCGTTTCAATTCACACTTAAAATTAACATCAAATAATATTATCACCACGTTCAGATAAAACATTTACATAACACTTTTTTATGTGAAAAGTTCACCTGGTCACATAGCATAATATTATATTGAAAAATATTGTATATTTGAAAATTTTTGTTTATTTTCTGTAGTACTAGGTACTAATTATTGTTTAATTGTGGTAGTCTACCGGCCCAAACGGCTTAAGCTTGCCAACCGTTGTTGGCGCGATCACCGGTGGTTCCTCCGTGGCCGAGCGCTGGCATCAGGCGCCAGTGCGCTAGGGCGCGCCGCAAGCGCCTGGCGCTCCGTCATGCGGTCCAGTTCCAGCATCGCTTCCTGGATCGCATTCTCCAGCTGACTGTTCAGCTTGCGGCTTCTGCAAGCACCAACCGGAAAACACAATTACCGTCTCGTATGAGCCCCACTCACTTTCAGGAAAAACAAAGGAAAGAAATACCACTACTTTACTGAGGAGAAAATATCAAACACCAATCAACAATGAAGTAGTATAAAGAATGTGTTCTTAATTCTTGCATGGAATCAAAACTATTTAAGTTTAAAGCAGGAACTCTGAATGGGTGAGCGTAGGCTTGTTGGCTCGTTGAGGAATGCCGTACTGGGTAAGGGACTTTGCAAACATACTCGGCTAGCTACTCCTTGCAATGGTGCATCTTCGACAGTGGCAAGCTTTCCATCACGACGGGCACGACGAACATCACAGGTGCTACGGCTTGATGAAATGATATGAGTAACTCGACGTAAACACTGGATGAAATCACCATTCACGTTTTCGCACATTGGACGGCCATAAAAAATCCAGCAGTACAGAGAGAGGCCGACCGATTTCTTCGGCTTCTTCAGCATATTTCATCAACTTGCATTTCAACCACATCAATGTGACATGATAAAAAAACAATCGATTCAATTTAAAAAAAATCTTACTTCCTTTCAGTGCCATGTGCAACAACCTGAATAACGTCTTCTGACTGATGATTCACGAGATCAATGGTGCGAACGTGTCTGCCTATGAATGAGTGAGAATGACTGATGATTCACGAGATTAATGGTGCGAACGTGTCTGCCTATGAATGAGTGTGAATGACTGATGAAATGATTTCTGAATTCTAGATCGGTGCAACTTAGAAGTGTGCGGAGTGGCGTGACGAGCGACTCACTTCCGAAACTTCTTCCTTGCTCGATGGTGTGCTTCGAGCCCTTCGCTGAGCGTCTTCAGCGAGTGCATCGAGACCTGGGTGAGAGCTCGGTCGCCCCCGAACCATCGCACCCACACTTTGCCGTCGAGGGTGGCGGGAGCGGGCCCGGCGAGCTTCCCCGGCCAAGCAGGGAACCCGCGAGCCGCGCCCCACACGAGGTCGCCTTCAGAAAGACATCCTGCCGACCGCCCAACCATACCCCCTGGCCGACACATGGACATTTCACTTCGATGCAAGAGCACGACACTTCGCCAAACCAGTACCCACTGCCAGTCGCATGCCGATGCCAATTGCTCTGTTAACTGGTTGCCAAACGATATTTACAAGGCACAATAGCTTTTGAAGCAACTGGTTGCAAAGCATGTTAGGTAGCTGTTAAAATTTAAAACGTAAATAGAGGATTTAAAAACCGATTTATTGGAAACTTCTTGCAACTAAAATTTAGTATGAGCCTTGATTGTTATTTTAAAGTATTAAACCAAGTGATATTTATACTTCTAGGAACTGGAAGCTGGTTCATTTCCATGAAATCTTTGCACAGTAGTAAAGCGAATCCTTGTTGGCTCGTAAATGCACATTCTGCTTGGGGTTCGCCTCCACCGCATGTTAACCACCGAAGTTAGTTCGAAAACACAAAAGCGAGGCCAAACGCAACGCAACGCATGTCACACTGCACTGAAGCAACCATAAATCTTGGGTCAAGAAGCAGCTGTCGCAGGTATGTGCACATTCAGGAACAATTGGGAAAACAAAAACAACAAGACAAAAATCCACTCATCCATCGACAAAAATAAATATGTACATGCATGCAGCATTAAGAGCATCAGGACTAATGAGACGTGATTTTATTTAATATATGCATCGCTGCAGTCAAACAGGGATTTGTTCCCTCGATCTAGCACAAATTTTAGCTAATTGAACTTGCATTGCATTAGTATTCTGAGGCTTTGTAGGTACAATATCAAAATGAGGTGCTGTAGTGTGTGATGAATTTGTACAGGTTTTGCACTGGAAATGTAGGGCCAGTTATTGAATTAAAACAGGGTAGTTGTGTGTGTAAGTGAGTGTGGTATTTCATTTTACTTACCAGATTAGCACAATGATACCAAGCAAACCAAAAACATATATATTTGAAAGGGAGAAGTGAGTATAAAGCAAGCAGCATTACACAAACAAGGATTGAATACAAGATATTTAAGTCTAAGCATACAAAACAAAAAGAGTTTTTGCAAAGCAAGAAATTATACACTAGCAAGCAATATGATGTTAGCTCACAGAAAACAATGTAACAGAACAAAACAAAAAAGTGACATGAAAAAAGCAATGTAGTCAAAATGCACACCAAAGAGACAACAAAAAATATTAAGTATTTTTAAGTATCTCTAAAACCTTAACAAAGAATTTCACAACAAAAGATGACATTAAAATGTGCACCTTTTTAAAATGTTGCTTGATTCTAGGCTTATGAAGCAGACCGGCAATGAGATAAGTTCATTCAATTTAAATTTGCAAATAAGATTTTAATATTTGTATTTACTGTTGAATAACTTGACTGTAATGTAACCTGAACATCCTGAGAAGAAAACAGTATTAATCATCAAACTACATAGAGCTGTGAAAATAATCAATGTCTACAAAGAAAAGTAGAGAGAAAGCTCATAAAAAACAAGCTGAGAATCAGATACATACCTTCGTCATCGTCATCCATCCCGATGATGTCCCGCGGGTGTGTTTCCATGACGACCAGAGCATCACTGTGTTTCCGCTTCGCCCCACGGTCCATCGGTCTCAGCTTGCCTATCACCGCTGTCACTTTCTCTTTGGAATACTCCAACGCGTCTTTGGCAGCCGCTTCGCCAAACGTCGACTCGGCCACCGCCTGGTTGTCGTCTCCATTGCCCGAGCCGGCATCTCCATCATACTTCTTGCCCTGGAGTCGGTCGCATTCGGTGGACGTCTCTCGCTCGTTGCTGCTGGAAACGCAGTGAACCATGGGCAGCGATTGTTGTGAGACGTCTTCCTTGGACGCTTCCACCAGTTTTGGCCCGTCGTCGGTGCTGCCCACTGCCGTAGTGCTCGGGCTCTCCGGACAAGAGGCACCTACGGGGCTGTGGGTGGTCGTGTCTGGAGGACTTGCGTTTGTCGCCATCGGTCCCGGATCGTCGCTCGCCGACGCCTGCGCTTGGTTCGCCGCCGTCTGTGTAGACACCGAATGTTTCATCATCGGCGCTTGCTGACAGTTTGGCAAGCCGACATTCAAATGCTGGTCTTTTACCATTGTATGGTTGTTCAAGATGAAATGATTTTGGTTGTTCGGATTCAGCGGACGTGTCTGTGGTGGAGCCACGAGTTGCTGGTTGTTTGAGACCATTGCTGGTTGCTGTTGAAGTAAGGTGGGGTTTTGTTGAGCAGGACCGCTCGGAGAGTTGGAGGACGCGACTGAGCACGGCACCATCAGTGTCTGCCCTATCTGGCCACACTGGAGATATTCTTGCTGAGACTGTGACGGATTTTGCGTTCGCATTTGGTGGTTACCAGTCGTAAAAGACATCTGCTGATGGTTCGGGCTGAGATTTGCCACCAGCGGACTCAACTGTCCGCCAAAAGTGCCACTGTTCATGACAAACTGATGGCCCCCATTTGGCGAGGTGGTCAAGTACTGAGTTGTCCCATTATTATTATTCTGTTGCATAATTTTCCCAGCATTTGGCGTTCGGATGACCATGCCCGCAGGTCCTGCCGCCAAAATGCTCTGTCCTTGCCCGAAAACG
The DNA here is from genome assembly GCA_921293005.1 of Nemoura dubitans. Taxonomy (NCBI): domain Eukaryota; kingdom Metazoa; phylum Arthropoda; class Insecta; order Plecoptera; family Nemouridae; genus Nemoura; species Nemoura dubitans. The sequence goes on along the minus strand of OV121073.1, from coordinate 13,307,450 downwards.
TTCTGGCTCTGAACTGGTGTGAGTACGTTTTGTCCGTTGACATTCTGCAGCTGAAGTTGCACACCCATGTTGGAGGCGTCGGGCAGAAGAGTGGCAGTGCCGTCTGACGACATCACCATCCCACCCAATCCAGGCACGATGAATTGCTGGAATGTTGGGAAATTTTGCATCACTCCTGTAGAGCCATTGATTAAATTCACAGGCTGTAGCAGATTGAAAGTGTTGTTTTGCTGGGGGTTCTGTGAATTTGCTGTGGTTGCAATCAACTGTTGGGTGCCAAACCCTTGAGGTGCTTGCCCATTCATCACTATCTGAGCAGGCCCCCCAGCCTTGCCCGGTACGATTGTAAGAGCCTGCATTATTTGACCAGACAATCCCTGTCCTGCCATTGTAAATCCTTGTTGCTGGAAGTTTTGTTGCTGTTGTTGTTGTTGTTGTTGCTGTTGCTGTTGCTGTTGCTGTTGCTGCTGTTGCTGTTGTTGTTGCTGTTGTTGCTGTTGTTGCTGTTGTTGCTGTTGTTGCTGCTGGTGCTGCTGGTGCTGTTGTTGTTGGTGGTGGTGGTGGTGGTGGTGTTGGTGTTGGTGTTGCTGTTGTTGTTGCTGTTGTTGTTGCTGCTGCTGCTGCTGCTGCTGCAAAACCATGCCACTTGCATTTTGTTGAGATGCAATATGTAACATTGAAGCAACGGTCTGTTGTGAAACTTTCCTCTTCTTGTTCTTCTTGTGTTTTCCAGAATTCTGATGAGCTTCTGCCGAAATGAGATTCGCTTGTTGCCTTTGAATGAAACTAGCAACACTCTGGTTGTTGCGACTAGAGTCCTGATTCAACGAATTGATCAACTGGCCGAGGGTCCCTGAATTGTTCGGTAACATATTTCCAGTAGCAACGGCAAGATGCGGTATCTGCACATTCTGGCCCATCGACAATCCATCGACAGTCATCATACCCGGTTGCAGGAGAAGTGGAGCATTAACGAGCACGGCGGGCTGTCCGAGAACCTGCTGCGCCACGCCGACGGTTGGGATCACTTGACTCATCGCAGGAGTTACGCTGGTCACAACTGGGGAAACATTCATAGGCGGCATCGAGTTTGGCTGGCCATGCTTCCCCGGGGCAGGCAACGGAGCCATTAGGTTTTGACTTGCATTGATCATGTTGCCAGCATTGGTCATTATCAGCTGGCCATTGCTCGAAACCAAGATGTGTCCGGGCGGCAAGCCATTAGTCGTCGCTTGCTTCAGTAAGGCCTGGTGTTGATCCGATTGCACGTCTTGATGCTGCCGATGAGTTTGTTGCTGATGGTGCTGAGCTTGATGGTGCTGATGGTGTTGCTGTGGGGATGCCCCGTCCATCATAGAGCTCGGCACTTGTATGCTGCTGACAACGCTCTGCACCATTTCCAGCGGTGACTTGGACAAATTCATTCCCAGTGCATGGTGTTGCGCTTGAGACATGATCGTCGGCTGAGTGGTGTACAGCGACGTCGGCTGGTTTAGCCCAGAGAAATGCGTCGACGAGGAACAAGTCGGAGTGATCATGTTGCCAACAGTCACGGTCGCAGTATTTGCTCTTCCCGCCAACACTGATGTGATCGTGTTACTTGAAACGGTCCGTCCACTGGCCATCGTCGTGACGGTGCCAGTTGCTGCTGGCATACCTTTCTGTCCTTCACCTTGATGGCTGGAGTATTCCCCTGACTTGTGCGGCCTGACAGATGAGCCAGGTGATGAACTCACCACACTCATCTCGCCTCTAGGTGGTTGGTAAGAGCTCGAAGTCGTTGGATATGAATAGAGTCCAGGTGGACTTACATTGGGTACGGCAAAGGGAGACGACGAAGATGAGATGTGAACCTCCGTTCGACATGAGGGTGGCGTTGAAGAAGTTGATGTCTCCAGATGAAGAACATTCAGGTTTTCAACAGGAGAACCATTGCTGGTGCTGACAGTACCTCCTTGAATCGGGCCCCTCGAATCGGTAGCACTCCGTAATTGCCGGTGCCCGCAAGTCATGCGATCTGTGAACGTAGACGACGTCACTGGATTCTCTTCAGTCGTACCCAAACTTTCTCCATACTGCTTAAAATTCGATGGCTGAGCTTTGCTAGCACTCTGTGAATGGAATGGTGGACTGCCTCCTTGAGGTTGAGACTGAACACAGACTTGACAAGAAACTTCATTAGCACTACTGTCTGGCCCAGTTTGGTTGGTGTGTTGTGAAGTTTGACTGGCAGCCATTGTAGAAACACTTTCTTGGCTTGCGTTTGCACAGGCATTGTTCGGAATGTTGGCGTTTTGTCTTAAGAAGCTGTTGGTTTTCCCAGTTGCAGGAATCAACACATTGCTTGGCAGAGGCACGCCTACATGGGCAGGAGACGAACAAGTAGATGAAGTATTGCTGCTTGTCGACATTTGCGAGTGTTCCCTCTCTGCACTGTGGCTGTTTCGTACCGGAACAGGACTTCTGGGCATGAAGTTGGCCTGCCTTGATATCGTGCTGTTCAACAATGCCGTCTGCTGCGCCAAGTAACCACTTGGATCCTCCATGAACGAAGGTACGGGCCCAGTAGAGCTCGGCGAGGGATAGTTTGATGTCCCGTGCGGCGGTGGACGATTATGCTCAGGAGGGATTTGCCTCACGTCAACGTTCGGACAGGCAAGATTGTCTTGAATGGCGTTGCCTGCATTCGTCCGCCTGTCCGTCACATTGTACGCTCGTTGTTTGCGAGAGGAAGACTTTGGTACCCTCTTTTTTCGACTGACTTCTTCATTCCATACGGGAGGCGAAGGCGTGTGCTGTTGTAACGGAGGCACTCTGTCGAAGCCTGGATTCAGAGGCACTGAATGTAGCATCGGAGAGTTGCTGACTCTCTGATGCTGCCAAGGAGGCGCTCGTTGCTGACCAGAACTTGTAGAGTTGCTCTCGGTGATCATTGTTTGACCAGCTTGGTTTGACGCATTGGTTTGAATCGCGTTCATCGAGACCGGTACATGCGGGCGCCCATCATAATTCGTCGTGTATACTTGCTGGCTGTCCCCCGACACATTGCCACAACTCACCGGAATCAAATGCGCCCGAATGTTATGTGTATTTTGGTGCTGCTGTACTTTAATTTGATCTTGTTGCACTTGATATTGGTTTTGCTGCTGAGCATAATACTGGTGCATGCGCATCAAGTGCGTTTCTTGGTGTTGCTGTTGACTGCCTTGGTTCGATCCAGGATACACTAACTTGTGTTGTTGTTGTTGTTGCTGCAGCTGTTGTTGTTGTTGCTGTTGCTGTTGTTGTTGTTGTTGTTGTTGTTGTTGTTGATGGTGATGGTGATGATGATGATTATGATGTTGCTGCTGATGTTGCTGCTGCTGCTGCTGCTGCTGCTGCTGCTGCGACAACTGATTCTTGTTCCTGATATCTTCTAGAGTGTGTCTTTGCTGCTGAATTACACTGACGTTTTCATGAAGAACTATTCCGTTCGCACCATACATGTTGTTTCCTTGGTTCACCATCATTCCATGCTGAAGGCCAATAAGATTCTGCTGTTGCTGCGATATGTTGTTGAGCTGCATTGCGTTATGAATCGGGTAGCGTACAAACTGCGTATTCTGAGGCACTACAGGCGAGTGGGTGCCGTCGGAGAAGGATTGTGGGTATGGCCCTCGGTTGGGAAGTTGCATTGAAGTGGAAATGTTGGCTTGCTGTTGATTAGGAGTGGTGGTTGCATTAGTGCCTGGGTTCCAGCCCTGAAAAAAAGAAAATTGAGAATTACTGATTGATCTTTGCTATAGAAGTAACTAGTATACAGAAGCAGCAGTTGTGAGTGGGATATTGCAGCAGAGGGGACACAGAAACTTGCATGAGTCCAGTCTTGGACCTAACATTGATCTCGGTACCAACTTTAGAGGTCAGGAACAAATCACAGAATACTAATGTAAACGTATGCTGAGGCCATAAGGTCCACTGCAATCGAATTGATTACATTCTCAGCGAGTTAAAACGTGGCCCATTTATTTTTTTAACAACCAGAAATGAAAGTGCAAGATCCCACTCAAGCATTTCGACATTGGAGTTAAGTGTACCTAGAACGAAGTTGAAATTATGTTTGAAAAGGGTGAGTAACTTGGTGATTGCCACAAACTTCGCAAAAATGAATCCTTGGTCAGAGAATCAAAATTTGATGAAATTTGATACATGAAATGAAACTCGATTGTAATTATTTTGGTGGCATTTTTCTTATTCCACACAAAAACCAATGTACGTTTTGATTACGAAATAAACGATTGAACCAACTGAACATAGGAAATGCAATGGCATAAGGAACTAGTTGAATGCTGTTCCGTTGGTGGACTTCCTGGCCTACCAAGACCGACAGCACAACCTGGAGCCGATGTTCATTTTAAAAACTCTGAATGATACCAGTACCTGAGAATTTGGTTTGAATGTTTGAAATAATTGGTAGGTGGGAAGAAAAGCTGTAAAAATATTCATTTTTGGAGGTTGTGTGCCTGCATAGCTCAGTTTGGTAGACCACCTGACCAGCAATCAGAAGTTACTGGGTTCATATCCTGGTTAGGTTCCAAATGTTTCCAGCTTCACTTGCTTTATGTTAATATTGTTGCAAAATTCTCCCATTAAATTCAAGATGATATCGATAACATATACAAAAAGCTCTCATGATTGATGGAACAGAACCAAAGGTGTTACCTGAGGCAGCCTTAGAGCAAGCTCGTTATTTGCCATATTGCGGTCGCGTTGTGCAAGCAGCTGAGAGACCGAGGTACCGGTCAGCCCTCCTTCGCTACCCTTGCGCTTCTTCCGACTGCTCAAACCTGAAACATGAAAGTATTTCAGAATTGGTACTTCCTGTCTGGCATTTCTTTTGCCAGGACTTTAATAAAATCAATCTTTATGTTTATTAATACTGTTTTAATCCTATTGCCAAGCAAAACCTGGTCTTCAGTAGAGAGCTATATATATATTAGCAGCCCTCAAATTAACAGCCTCTAACATAATTAACCATTTGAAATAAGGCCAGCATTCAATGTCTGACCAGGCACAATGTTAGAAGCAAGGTCTATAAAAACTAATGATTCATATTTCAGTATATTAAAAATCATAAATTTGTCCCAAAGGTCAAGCATAACCACCAGCAACTGTATTTATTACAGAACATTTAATTATCTGTCCTTTAGCCTGATTGGTTCTTCAATAAGTTTTGACTATATTAACATAACACAAAAGTTTGGCATGTTCACACGGTTTGCTTACTTTAAGTTCACATTATAACATTCTTAAGTTTGTTGTAGACATACTTTACAGATATGTGCATATACCAAACATTACCGCCACTGCAAATGCTAACTGCTAAGTTAATTGTAAACCAGCCTTTAGCCTTAGAGTAATAGCATGTGTAATAATAATAATAGGCAATTAAAAGTTCACATTTTTACACAACCACAGGACTCTTCACAAGATTTATGTTGTTTTAATTTTTTTTTTCTGTGTGCATCTATAAATTTTCTAAAACCTGAGTCAGACTATGTTTTTAAATTATTGTGTAACATTAATAGAACTAAGATAACAGTCTAAGCTTCTGTTTACACAGTCATCAAATTTTTGGAGATCAGTTCAATATTTTATCACAAGAATACAGTCTAAAATAAAATATCTACACGCCTTTATACTGCATGGAAGTAACAAAACGGCATAAGGTAAATGTACCACAATAATATTAAGAACAATCAGACCACAAGTACAGTGCAGGTATTAGTATCGGGATGTGCTTTGAATAAAAGCAAGCATCACTAGTCGAGTGTATGCTTGCGTTCGGCTGGCTTGTACACTAGAAGGGGTCGTTTGGCGGTCGGTGACCTATCATCTCCATCCATGGCCCTCTCAGGTTTGAAAGTCAGCTAGGTGCAAGGTACCCATATCCGAGCAGGCCCCCTGATCCCTGCTAAACTACCAGTACTATACTTTCAATAATAACCGCGACACTATGTCAGACAAATGGACGCAATTAGCTATAGGTGTGAGTGGAATTTTAACGGCCTTTTATTCAAATATTCTGCTTCTTTTTATCTAACGATTTTTTTTGTTAATGGCCGTTGAGTAAAAGAAATATCGTCACTTGGCTATATTCAGGTATTGTCATCACGTAAGGATTCGATTCGACCGTGAGGTGTCAATTAAAAGATGATAAAATGTTTAGTGAACTAGATTTTTTTAATGCAAGCTTTTAATGGTGGAACCCGTGGCGGTGTAAGTCCACCAATAACACGTAGAGACCCGGTGAACGTAGAATTCAGGTCAATGAACTAACTGCATCACGACGCGACGAAATTTCATAGAAGTACCCATTGCTACTACCACCTGGTCGACTCGGCCAGAAATCATAGCTCGAAGCTCGAACTTCTTATCCCAGTCAAGTATGGTTAGCCTTTGGTCTCATGCACCAATCGACGAGCACGAGTACCTTTTCCGTAACTTAACGAGACCATTACCACTATCACATCAATACATGCACGACATTTGTCTTGCAGGCGATCAAATAGCTAGACTAGGATAATCAATGAATTTTCGAGTGACCTTTCTGGTAATCGTCCATTATTTTTGTTAGGTCCATTATTTTTGGTAGGTCACCCGAAAGTTAAATGTATATCTCCTAAAACCTGTAATTTATTTAGCAGCACCTATTATCATAATAATTTCACGTCATTTGGCAGAACACAAAAAACGTCACTAGTGATAGTAATGTAGCAGCCTCAGGTACTAGAAGTCGACCATGTTTCGCAAGCTTTCTGATCACTATCTTTTGCTTGATTGATTTGAGGTATTGGAATCATTGGAATACATAACAGGCATTCCCCTTTAAGCCTAATCGCTAGCAATGTGTGCCTTTTTTATTTGTCTGAAGACTCGCTTGTCAGGATTGCTTTCGTCAATCTTCTTTAATAAGCGAGATGACGAATGATTTTCTAGTTTCTATCCTCACACAACCAGTTTATTAACTGTCAAATCAAGTTACTTATAAACCTATGCATACAACGTCCCGCCCTGCAAAATCAAATGGAGTCCTGAACAGTCCGTGAGATTCGAGGTAGCTACATGCACATTACTGCGACGTAAGTGAGCTTCGACGTCAACCTTTGTCCATGCGACAAAACACAGACGGAATAACCTGATACTTGAAGAGAGAGGAGTAAGCGACGCCGACGCCGGCGCCGGGTCAGAAGCAATGAAAAGAATGTATAAAACAAACACGTGCCACATGCAACGCCGATCGCCGGCTTTGGAAATCCATTCAACACGTTCGTTTACTTGAGACCCCTTAGCCCCCCTGCCCCCTTCCACACTCGCCTACTCGACTAGACATAGGTGCAATGAGGATTCGATTTGACACGAACTCAGTTATTGAACAATTGCATCTCAAGTGACGGAAATGCATCGTATTCGCAAACCGTTCCCAGAAATATCTACCACGGGTTATTCGACAGCGGATTGTAATCAGTGCCATTCAATTGAATTATACCTTTGAGGATTAGAAATCTGAGCCACTAGTATAATGAAATCATATGCCCAAGGCCCAATTGATAAAGTGCGCTGCGAACGGAAAAATTACGTAATTTACATCTGGCCATAGATTTTGTTCTGTTGAGGGAGTGTGCACTGGAGATGATTACTTAAATTATTCTCTGATCTAGGTAGGTTCAGTATGGCTGGAGACATGACCTAGATAAGGGCGAATGAGCCGCGGCGGAACAGACTTGAAATAGAGAGGACAGTCTCAGAAGAGAGTGGACCCTAGAAACCCGTTAGCGTTACAACTTACAATGACAAATGTACTGTTCTTAAAATTTGATTAAAATGTAACGAGTCTACAAGCCTTCACACCTCACGACTCAACCATTTGTGGAATCATCGGACTATTCTTCCAAATAACGTTAGAATTGGCACTGGCGCTCACAAAATACGATAGAAAAATCTGCACTATTTTCACGGCATTCCAAATATTACGTCGGCGGTATATGTGGTACGTGGGTGAACCTACGGGCGCCGGGGTGCATGGAATTGATAGGCACCTCACGATTCTGTCCCGCTCCCGTGTGGAGGAAAAATGACAATAACAGGCGTGAAGGAGGCCCTGTCAGGTCGCACGTTAGTTCGGTCCCAGTCACAGTCCCAGTCAGTCACAGTCACAGTCAGTCACAGTCCCAGTCCCAGTCACGGTAACAGTATTTGGTCCCACCCCTGAAAAGCAAGGCAAATAAACAATATATGGCCAAATAGCTGCTCGTAGCTACTACCACTGTGTTTAAGGAATGGCAATGGATGAATTCCTTTACGGACTCTCAGTCGGAATTCAACTCTTCCACAAAGATCAATAAAACCTTATATTCTCTCTCGACTAGTTCAAGCAACTGCTATTCCATATGTCCGTCTCAACTGCTCGCCCTGATTCCCGGCAATCGTCGATCTAATATTTTCTCCGCTCTAGTATGATTCATAGCATAAAACGGCGAACACCTCCAACGGGGTACACAAAACGGGACACAAGAAGGCCGGCCGGACCACACAGTCAATCATGAAAATGCTAAAGGTGCACCATTATTACTCTAACTCACCACAAACACTACCATCACCACAACATGAAATCGGGGTTAAATTATCTCATTTAAAGCTTCAAAAAGATTGGTACCTACCATCAACTCACCTAATGGAATTGAAAGGAATGTCTGGGTTAGCCGTGACGGCAAGGAATCATGGCAAGGAATGATGATCAGGGCCACGGGAAGGCAAGGCACTCGAATCGTAATTGGACCACATTGGTTGGAAAGTCAAATTAAAGAAGTCAATTTCGGTGCTCACCTTTCTTGGTGTTGCTGCCAGTCATCAGAAGCGGATTGCATCCCGCACTCCCCGATAAAGAAGCCATGTTCAACAATTTCCTTTTGTGATTACAAAGTTTTGTGAGATCACAATTGGTGTCATTGATCAAAGCCCCAGGTCTCGCAGCCACCTAAACAAAACATCGACAACATCGTGATTATCATGATTATTGCATAGGCATTGCTTCATTTTTGTGACACCTTAGGCGAATGTGTAACCGACGTGTGTGACTTGGGCCGTGTCTGAATTGGCTGTTCCCTGCGGTCTCGCGTACTCGTTCTTGACAAATGACGTCACAAGCACTGTCCGAATCGCAAAGTCACCGAGACCAAGACCGCACAGCAGAGCGAGTACGCGAGTCTTCGACGATGCAGTCTCGCAGACTTGGTCTCGGTGACTTGCCTGTTGTCAAATGGCGGTCGGAACCGTAATTATGTCAGGTAGTAGAAGTTATCTGTACGAATATGAAACAAATGAAGTCACCAAGGCCGTGTCTGAATTGGCTGTTTCATGCGGTCTCGCGTACTCGTTCTTGACAAATGACGTCACAAGCACTGTCCGAATCGCAAAGTCACCGAGACCAAGACCGCACAGCAGAGCGAGTACGCGAGTCTTCGACGATGCAGTCTCGCAGACATGGTCTCGGTGACTTGCCTGTTGTCAAATGGCGGTCGGAACCGTAATTATGTCAGGTAGTAGAAGTTATCTGTACGAATATGAAACAAATGAAGTCACCAAGGCCGTGTCTGAATTGGCTGTTTCATGCGGTCTCGCGTACTCGTTCTTGACAAATGACGTCACAAGTACTGTCCGAATTGCAAATCCACAGCATAACAGAGCGAGTACGCGAGTCTTCGACGATGCTGTCTCGCAGACTTGGTCTCGGTGACTTTGCCTGTCATCAAATGGCGGTCGGAACCGTAATTATGTCAGGTAGCAGAAGTTATCTGTACGAATATGAAACAAATGAAGTCACCGAGACCAAGTACGCAAGACCAAGACCAAATCACGAGACCGAGACCGAATCAATTCAGACACGTCCCAAGACCAAGTAGGCAAGACCAAGACCAAATACGCGAGACCGAGACCGAATCAATTTAGAGTTCAGACACGAATTACCAACATGTGTGCAAAAGACAGTGTGTTCGAACTTAAAGGAGCCTTCGAATGCGAAATCAAACATTTTCTATCGATACACACTTCAAAGTAAGTAATTATGAGAGGCAAGAAACGAAGTCGGGCTTCTACATGCGCTAGAAAAATATTGTCGAAATTAGTGTTTCGGCCTAAGTATCTTGGAAAACGATACACCGACCCATTGGACCTGGGTGTAAGGGATGATTTGAACATTATTAATTTCCTGTTTGACGTTGAAACACATTCCCGTGCTTTTTACGAGTAGATTCAGTAGCCGCGCGCTCAGGCTCAAATCCGTATTTTCTTAAAAATTCAATAGATCGCTAGTCGCTACGAACACTTTCGTTGGCGGGGCCCATTGACCCGGGAGCATTTTTGACAAAAGTCTGTTACAGCAGTGCTAAACTGACAAAATAACATGGGTCATTGGTATTTTATTTTACACATAAATATGATTCCTTCCAATGATTGCTTATAGCTCTACAATCAATGATAACATATTATCAATGAGCTAAGATCTAATTTTTTTAAGTTTTTACCACTCACATTTTTATTAATACCAAATTGAGATGATGTCCGACTAGAAGATATGCTCATCCTTCATTACTAATAAGTTCAAATGAAAGGTTGGAACACATTTAGGGATTCAGTTCCTGGTTGGATTGCACCTCTGCATTCAACGTTTAACGTACGGGTGGGGGTTCACGAATTAATTGCTTAGGCGACTCTTCAACGAAAGCGATGCGCTCATAGTGAGTATGTTTTTTTTAAAATAAAAATAAAAACATTATTGGAGGCTCGAAAGACATGAAACTTTGTGTTCCTAGCTTGGAACGCACTTTAGGGTCGTCGCCAAATTTCGTAAGGGACAAGTTAGCAATCGGACCAATCATAATAGATTGCGTGTCCTGAAAACCACTCTGTTGAATTGAAACAGGGTTACCGTGAAATGAATGGATGTCAGCGAGACAAATGCGATAATGTCCCCTCGCAGTGATATTGAAAGGATCCATCTCTGACGGGCTATACATTTAATAATCAACATTCAACGCGCATTTAAATGACTAACACGTATGTAATCGCGTAAGTTTTGAGAGTATGGCTCCTAGTTCGGTATTTCTATGAAGGTGATGAAATCCTGTAGTAAACTCCCCGCGTGCACGCACAGATGACGCAGATTGCGTAATAAAACAAAACAAAAAAGACTGGTCTCGTTGCGGATATGAAGCAACTGAACATGGGCGGCATGGGCAGCACGGGCAGCACGGGCAGCATGGGCAGCATGGGCAGCTTGGGCAGCTTGGGCAGTTTGGGCAGTTTGGGCAGCTTGGGCGGCATGGGCAGCTTAGGCAGTTTGGGCAGCTTGGGCAGCTTGGGCAGCTTGGGCAGCTTGGGCAGCTTGGGCAGCTTGGGCAGCTTGGGCAGCATGTCTGCAGCCCCTAGCGCACTGTAGATCTGCGGCTGAGCGCGTCTGCTGCCAACTCATTTCGTACTTTGAGAAAAGTCCCAATGCGGGAAATTGCCTCAATCTTAACGGGATATCTGTTTTTTCCCTTCAAAACTTGGATATCTTCGGATTAGATTGCATGTGCAGGCTGCTGCACCCATTAATTATTAGGACAACATGTGATTGCAAAATGAATAACCAGGCCTTTCGAAGATACTGCAATTTAAAAGTATTGAGATACTTCTTTTTTAACACGACGTAAATGAATAAGGAATGTGATCGTCCACTTCGCCTTGCTTTCTTCGTTTCGATTAGCTAGCCAGAAGCTATTACCTCCTGCCAACACATTAGGCAACAGCCAGCAGTAACCGCGCAATAGAAGATTGACGTAGGATAGAATGGAAAAATTAACTCCGTACGCTTTATATTAGAGGTGGCGGCTGACTGACCAGTCTCGAGTAGTATTGATTTAATAAATGCAACCTTTCGCCAAGTGTGACTGAACACTGAGTCATTATGCAGACCGAATAATCTCCGACCCGAGCCAGAGGAGCATGTTTTGTTTTTAATGCACTGTTACACTTTTAAGAGGGAGTTTGTAAAAATAATAAAACGCACTCGAAGTCCATGAATTGTGAAAAAATAAATATCAAAATAAAACTTTGGATGTTTGTGAAAATAACGTTTCCTCGTATAGCCAGTTTGGACTTGAATAAATAAGAGCTCTTCCAAACCGCTTATACACATCCAATTCATCTAATCGATCAAGTTATAATTAAATGTACCTACAAAGGGCGAGAGCCGCTGAGTATTACGCGCCGTTCATTGATGGTACTGTTTGCGTGAAGTTCGGACTCGGATTTCATTTATTTCCAAACTCTAACAAATCATTTCTAGTTGACAAGTTATAAGATTCCGCGCGCTCGCTCGAGTAACTGCGCCCAACCATTTGAGACGAATGATCTTAAAAGAGCCCTTACACGAAGTTTCTTGTATACATGGTCATTAAATCTTAATTCATCTTCATCGTTCCAATTATCCTATCTTCGTCTTAAAAAACGCACTCTTCATTTCCACCGACACAGCAGAAGCACGTTGAAATTTCGTCTCTAGGCTAAGTAGGCGTTGCTCACCTTAGGGTCGAAGTTGAAAGCATTCTCGGCAATGAAAGGGCACTCGAGGCCGCATTTGCAAGTGCCACCGGCAAGAAGGTATTCTTTCAGACTTTCCATAGAGCCGAGCGCCGTATTGCTTGGACTGAAAACAGAGAATGAACGGTTAGTAAACACACGCCACACGACGAGCACGGTACCAAAATACGCATGCATTAAATGTTTGCACAAAAAATGGTTTTGAGGGTTTTCTGTGTATACATTCTAATCGCTGCTTGACCACCCTAGTTCAATTGAATGTGTATTTATTTATTTTTCATATCTACACGCCCTTGTTCTTCACCCTGCACGTTATATGTGGGCCAGAATATCAAAATGCGTGTCTTTGGTCGAAGGATATTTTTACAGTTCTCATCACAACCTTTTGATATCTTCATATCCAGATTCCGGGCTTTACTATTTGGGACATTGCAATTTGGGAATGCAGCCGAGTGATAGGCACCGAGTGATAGGCACCGAGTGATAGGTGCCGGTGTCGGGCACCCCAGGATGCAATGGGGTGCCCGACCCAGCAGCTCCCAGCACGCACACTGGCAGTCACTAGCCAGGATCTTGCAGGATTAGGATAATGCTCACAATGTATGCTCGACGCGGTAATCGCGTGTACCTACATGTTAACTGCTTTCAACTAATGATCAAAAACCATGTACTCCTCCATTAGGTAGCTGCTGATGAATATTTATGCTTTCGCCACTATAACACTCGCATTTTTTTAAACAGAATTATGCGTTGCCTTATCAATTATTATGGTAGTAACAACAATTCAATTTTCTTAGGGGCCAACAGAATTTATATTAGAATTGCCTGTTTGACTGCATTCATGAAATTATCAGTCACGCAAGAGATCACTTAAGATCATCACCGGCTTTTAGTGAGAATATTTTATAATGGCAGAATGTAACGAACACCTAGGCTCGGTCGGAAAATAGGTAGCTACTAGCTGGAACGCGCAGCGCCACGCAGCTAAGAAAGCAGCCAGTAGGTATTGAAACAATTACCTACTCTGGCTAGAAGACCTTGACCTGTTAGCTTGTCCAAAGATTGTAGGATAGCTACAGGTCGAATGACAACGCACCGTTTGTTTTGTAGGAGCACCAACATTCTATCGCTAACAACCTCATTTCAATCAAAATAGTTTCGCTGGCATGTTTCTCATTTTCTTAAACCGCATTTGCTACGGTCGATGCCTCCAGTGAAATTAAAACGAGACTTTCGTCTTTTGACACTTTGTGGTTCCAGTACAATTTATATTGCCTGATATCTGGGTGGTTGACCTACAATTAGAATGACCATATTATAATAATTATCTCGTTGGTAGTTTTGTTTGGTAGTTTTGTTTGGTGGGTTTGTATAGGTAGGTAGGTGTGGGCGAAATTTTGTTGCTGCCTTGGAAGCTAGAAACTCGACTGGAAGAACATTCATTTCTTCCTAGGGTGTACGAAACGTTCTATTTTTGAAGGTGCTCGCTTGGGTGCCAAGATATTTGTAAGCACTCGACGGAGAGAGCAGAGGAGGGTGCTACTATTTCTAACTAGATCGGATGGAAACAGCGCTAACTCGCCAATAAATGCTTGCACAAACAGAACGCAAGTATATTTCGACAAATATAGCAACAAGCGGCAAGAGACAACCGCAGGCGACACCTATTTCCAGTCAGTTTTATCACCGCTTTTTAACCTATTTTATCTTGATTCCTAGCGGTTTCAAACTGAAAATGCATTATCGAGGTAGGTACTTGACTACTAGGTATTACTTTCGCAATCACTAATTTTGCAGAAATTAGACGATGTCGAAAAGTGGGTCATTCCAGGCGGAAAGGAGCGCATTCCCCTCTCTTGTCCTCCCATCCCCTCACAACCCGAGAAATGAGAAACTGAGAAAGGAAGTTGTTCTCTTTCCAAAATGGAACGTAAATTAAGTCTGTACCCATTGCTCGGAAAATGTTTGCAGTGATCATCAGCGTTTCATCATCAGTGCAATCCATTCCCACTCGGTCTAAGCTGTCGGAATTAGCTTTCCACATTTTTCACGCTTTTCAAGCGGTCCAGACAAGGGGCAAATAGTAAATAGGTCACCAGATTATTGTTAGCCGAACAAAAGCAATTATCATTTGACAATTTAAGCAACCTGGATTCCCTTGTTCAGATATCGATCAAACAATAAAAATGAAATGTGTTACCAAAATAGACCGTAAATATTATTCGAAGCATGTTCAGCAGCCCAGTGAAAACCATTGTCATTTTCAATGACAGCGCCGATTCAATTGAATCTTCGAGATGCTGTTTGCGTTTTCCGGACGCAGATGACTTGAACGTTGACCGCTTCACCCAGCAACGCGAGTCATGCTTTTGACTTTTGAGTAGGACTTGGGTACCATTAACGTATCAATTCCTCGGCGAGTAAAGTATAAAATCGGGTGACCACTGCCAATAATTTGTTAGTGGGACAACTTATTTGAGCCGATCCCACCTTGCTCCTAAAAGAGACAGGGTGTGATGGAATCACGATAGGTACTTAACGAAGTCAGTGCAGAGTTAGATGTTTCAATTGATATAGGATCGGGGTAGGTGGGAGGGAGTCGGGGGGGGGGGGAGGGGGAGGTGAAATGGGTTGACCGCAAAAGGCGAGGTTACGGGACAGGGTCGGAAGGGGGTGTACGGGGAAAGATGAACATTGATCGAGGAAGCTAAAACATTCAACTCAATTTCTCACAGATTCACTACAAGGGACCCGACTCGTGGGACGACCTGTTCCTTCCGCGATCCGCGAATCACCCTAAGCCTGACCGTTTACGCGCATATCCCGCTAACACATGTGTGAGGCACTCGCAGTCGCGGTGCGAGAATGCGACGCCATAAATAATATGAATCATTCGTAGATTATGAGTCTTCAGATGTGTCGATGCAGTTTTACTTGATATTTTGGCACAATGAGACACATTTCAACAACAGCTATCATCAATCATCTCAATGGCTCTGCGTAGACTGTTCACGTTTTATTTAATGACTATTATATAGTATTTTTTTTTTAATGCTTAGGTGCCCACATAAATTTGTTGGTAGGTATCTAGATGGTGCTTAATTTGGGCCGTCTAGGAAAGTGATGAAGTCCTCCACAGTTTCTAACAATATTACGACATTTAAGTTTTGACTGCAGTAAAGTTGGGGGGGAAGGGGGGGCACTGACACCAAATAACTCCAGATTGGACCCAAGACAAACAGCAAACAAGGATAGGCTAGCAATAATTAACCTAGGACACATGAGGGGGACAGCTTTTCTTTATAAGATTCATTCACATTGTCTACGATCTGTCTCGGGGAGAGGCCACAAATGTCCAAGATTGTGGAGTGCTTTTTAGTTAAGTCTAGCATTGGAGAACCTATAGTCAGCTGTTGTCTTTAAAATCTTCATTAAAATTGACACAAGTATTGGATAGATGCCAAACATACATTTACCATGTTTGAAGTTGACGTACTACCTATGGTGAACATTGCCACTACCTATATTATATCTCAGCATATTTAGTATATTATGTTATAATATTCAATAGTACATAATAAATTATGGTAAATAGAGGGAAAATAAAAATATATCTTGCTGAGATCTATAAGGATGACAATTAGGAAATAAGTATTTAGGTAGGTAAGTACTAGGTATTATAATTTGATAATTTTAGACCAATAGTGATCTTGAAATTGAAGAAAAGCCTGATCAGAAACTGTCACACAGTTGAAGTGAATACACCGACCAATTGAAAAATTCTGCTCAGTTTCTTTCCTGAAAGAAGTCCTAAGAAAGTTTTGTGCCTCAGACCTTGACTTATCATACTCAGTTGCATTAAACATATTATTAGATAGGTACCTGTCTCAAGGGTATCACCTCTAGGTATAATAATTAAATGCATATCACCAGCACTGATGGGCAAGGTACGTATGGAAAATTGGAATCTCATGAAATTAGCCAGCCTCTAGCCATTTCCACAATCAAACCACAACAAACAGGATTTTTAAAAGTATGTGCTTCTCATTCATTTTACATTATGCTTTCCACTAACGTTCCTAATGAAAACCCTTTCTATCTATAAAAGTTGGATGAAAAGCACGAAATGGCATGCAAACTCACCTCACGTAAACGATTGCGCCATTGATGGTCAGGCGTTTCCAGCCATAAGGCACGGTGATCACTAACGGGCGGTTAGGAGGAGGTTGACCGCTAGTAGCGTTCTGAGACGGCACACGCATAGCCAAAACAATATTCCCGGCGAACGGCTGTTGCGAAACTGCTTGTCCACTCCGCACGAAATGGTTGCCTAGCATCATCATACTGTTCACACTGGTATTTTGATGAACTGAATGATTATTTGCAATTAATTGCTGGTTTGCTGAACTATTACTGGTTGGTACTAGTGAAATGGTGCCTAACTCTGGCTGACTGTCCGCTGAGCTTAGGCTACTGCAGCTGGATTCCGCAGTCTCCGAGCGTACAGAGTCGCTTCGAGGAAACACAGAAGAACCAACACCGTCTCCTCCCATTATTGATGAATAGTTTCCATCCCCATTCTGGGTGATACTTGAATGGGAAATAACAGTACCTGAATTGGGCATATTACCCACGCTCGGTTTGTGGTCTGTGTTGTAAAACGTTTGTCCACTGGCCACAGCCAACCTCGTTTGGCCCACAGTAAAACCATTACACTCGTTATTACCATAATTACTATTAACAGAATTTTGATCTATATTGTTCGGCCCACAAGTGTTTCCGACACTCACTACACTCTTGATATGCGAGTCGAAATTCGGAGCGATATTATTTGCATACGTCACATTGTTAACGTTCGAATTATGACACTGGTGATACCCGTTTGGAGCGTTGTTAGACGTGTAGAATGATGTGTGTTGTGGAAACGATGAGGTGTTGGCGATTCCATTTTCATGTTGCTCCTCTGTTTTAAGACTCTTATTTTTGTTTGGATGGACTATGGCGGCCAACGGCTGGGACGAGTCTTGGAAAACGTTTGGTTGGTTGTTTTGAGCTTGTTGATGGAATGTCGTTGCAGACACATTTTGGTTGACAGCTGTCGCATACGCTTGGGCAAAATTGTCGTTTGAAACATAGACAACTACGTTCTGTAGGTTTTGCTGTTGCTGCTGGTGATTCTGAGGCTCAGGTTTGCCGGCCATCATCCAGCAATGTTGCCGTCAGAGCAGCCACAACCATCACTGACACACGCCGCGCTTCTATTGATAACCTCTGAAATCAGAAGAGAAAATTTTCTTTTCACAAACCTTCAAATGGACAAGATACCAAGTATATTAACTTAAGTATAACATGGAAAAGGTGTACATCAGAGCAACCCACTTGCTAACCCCACCATTGATCTAAATTCTAATTGTACAACAAAAGTAGCAAAACTCTGAGTAAACAATATGCTATGGAAGCGAAAAGTAAGTCCTACACTATATTTTCAATAGATCACATTATTTTATCTGTAACCACCCAGTAATCGAAATACGGAATTCAAACATATTCAAAGCTGGCACAGTTGACAGTCCAAGAATTTTATTGACAAAATGTATGGAAGTCAGTTCAAAAATGTCTGAAAGTTGAAATAATACAATCCACTGCCACGGGCCATAAATCTAAATGTGATATTACTGGCGATAAATGACAACTCTGCAATTAGCTGCATATTGAATAAAAATTGTGACGTCTCAACCCATAAACAACATGAATCATAACCAACCTGCATTTCGTCCCCGAAACATGTAGTTCTATAAACCAATCATTTCTTCTGTACATTACAAAAAAAACGCAAGTTTTAAAAGCGGCCTTCTGGACGGGTATATTGCTCGTGCATCCACTGTTGTTTTGGTATCAATGTCATCAACACTATACTACCCGTAAACTAGTCAACACCTGCGCGAGTGCACTTATGTTTTAAAGGCTCTTGTTTTAAATTAGTTGTTAAAAGAGCCACTAGCCAATAAAATTAAGATATTAAAACATAATAAATGACGAAAGATTAAAAATTTTATTCGCATATGCGACACAGCTGCACACTTTCTTTCCCTCCACAATTATTATTTTCCCCAATTATAAAGTTGCAATTACATTACGTCTCTGTCCATCGCACCCAGAATGCTTTGCGGTATGACAGCCTTCGCGACACGTTCAGAAACTTATGATAGAAAATAATATTCATTCGCTCACTAAGAAATGAGCGGATCTATTCGGATCTTAAGCGAAGAGCTGGTAGAGCGCAGGATCGTTCAGTTTAGAGGCGGGTATCTTTGGTATCCGAATAATGCCAGAATCCTGCCTGATACCGACACCTATTATAAAACCGTTGAATTGAAATGATTTTACAGATTGTGTGAATGCTTGAACGTCCATATTTGGAACCATATAAAGTTTATAATTAGTTTTTTGGTATTGAAAACAAATAAATATGGGACCAATTAATATATTCGTGTGTGATTAAACATTTACCTAAAATGTACATGACCACATTTAACATTTAATTACAATACAGCCCTTGAGAACGCGAAATAATGTCTCATTACCATCTATTATACCTATGGCATTCATAATCAACCACGGAAGCATTCACCGTCAATTGTGTCTTGTTATGAGTTTCACCATAATAAATGGCAGAATAATCTCTTTTGCGATAGCAGATATATATATATTTTCCTGTTATTCGAAATGTTGTTCCGTTGCGAGGGATCGATATAGCCAAGTCTTGCGTCGGAGTCGGCGTCGGCGTCAGCGTCGGCGTCGTCCCCAAAAGCGTCCAACCAGCGGTATGTCAGTGCACTTGCTAGTTAGTTCTGACTGCGATAACACTTGCTCCAATCTACGAATCAGATTTATTTTTCCAATCACACCTGGCCATCGGACCGACAGTAAGGTGAGCGACCAACGTTTTTTCCCCACTTGCACGGATGTTAAATTTTGAAAAATAAAAATTATGTCTGATCTTTGTTAAATTTGACAAAAACACATGTCCTGATTCCTTGCGGAGAAATGAATGAAATTGCACTTGTATCCGTACAATCTGTCACTGAAGAAACATGCGTTCAAGCAACGAATCGCAGCTGACCAGTGGGCACTGACAATTGAAATATTAGAAATTTGACCAACTGATAAATCCAATTCCAGATGTTCTCTTTTAATATTATAGAATCAAAACAGCATGTCAGTAGGTACAAACATTTTGAATACATTCCATTCCATTAGAACAATTTATAGTGTCATGTTTTATAAGCATACTTTGGCGCTAACACGATTTGGGAACAGATTCGGGTTGAAAGCGATAGGTAGGTATATAGGTACTACGCATAAATGATAGTAATTGTTTTCCTGTCAGTCGATCAAAATATTAATAGCAAAGGATAACAAAATTTGTAGTATTAATTTAATCTCAATATTGCGATTGCATTGCGTTATGATTTCGGAAAAAATAAACCATGAGCACATACAAATAAATAAATAAATATACAATATAAATATGTAAATATATATATATATATATATATATATATATATATATATATATATATATATATATATATATATATATATATATATATATATATATATATATATATATATATATATATATATATATATATATATATATATATATATATATATTTGCTGATGGAAATTCTCGTAGCCTAAAGGTATTGGATTCATTTTAAACGGTTAATGCTACGAAGTTTATAGTTATATATTTTTTATTTATATAGCCAACGTTGGTTATATAAATAAAAAATATATAACTATAAACTTCGTAGCATTAACCGTTTAAAATGAATCCAATATATATATATATATATATATATATAGGGAAAAAAAAAATATATAGGAAAATGCATTAAAGGCACCTACATGGAAAAATATAAGAACATTAATAACAGATATGCAGAAAAATGTAAACTGTTGCGTTGTTAGCTGTTGTGTACGGACTTATCATGAAATAGTATAATAATATAGTGCGATACAATTTCGAATTTCAAGTTTGAATCTCGGTTTAACTTAAAACCGGCAGCGAAAATTAATCCGTCAAAAAAAAATTCAAACATTTCGCTCTTTGCCCACAGTTGTTCAATGACTGGTGGGAAAATTAACGATCTGTTAAAGCGTTGTACTATCAATCATGTTCCTAAACAGCAAGTAAAAGTGGGGTAATTTTGTCGAAAATTTCTTTTGTAGGTATTGAAAGTTAACACAAAAGTAGATTGCCCGGAACGTCTAGAACTGTTCTTCACTCTGAAGTGATTGATGTGCGAGGTTGATTATTGCATAGTTACCTGCGTTATTTCTTATTAAGTCAGCATTTTTTGCTCGTGTTATGTAGTAAATAATTAACTAGGAACTATGTAACCAGTAGATCAGACAAGAAGAGTTGCTGCCATTTTTTAAACGAACGCAGCGGAGTAAATAAAATAGTGTCTAGCGTATTCAAGTCACTCTCAAGTAGGCATGTCATCCGATTATGGTGACAAGTGAGTTTTCGGGATGTTATATATCGTCCGCAAAAAACGTGATCCGTGGGACTCATGAAAGAAAAATTTTCTGTTTTCGTTTTACCCAACAAGACCCGTCACACCACTGGGCCTTACTTATTTCATTACATTGAAGGTAATACTTGGGAAAAACAATTCTTACCTACTTATAGCAGGACTTTTCGTCGATTTTGTTCACTAATGCAACAAGTTAAAATGTAGGTATATTGCCCGGCGTTGACGGTAGCCCATGCAAACATTTTTAAGTTCTTGGTCTTGCTTTTGTCCTAATAACTTCAGTGAAGTCATTAAAACTTTTCATCCCTTAAGCCTTTTGGTAACTACTCGTTGCTCCTACACAATTATTTCGGGAACAAAGGGCCGTCGTTTTATAAACGTTGTTCCTATACGTATGCACCATGTCCTACACGCCGTGAACTTTGAACTTTAAAGCCAAGATGAGCTTACAGCTAACATACACTTGCACCAGTCAAAAATTTCATCCGTTTTGTTTCAATTGGATAGGGAACTTTGGCTGTAGTTAGGTATATAATTTAATTCCTAGAAACAACTATCAAACAGTTTCAATTGGATAATGTGGAAGTCAGTATTGATATAATCTCTTTGAGATATGACATAATATTACTAAACGCAAGTGACACAGAAAACCAAAGTGAAAACCAAAGCCTATTCTTGGCACATAAAGTTGTGAAATTGGGTGTGACACCCCAAATTTGTTTGATCATTGCAGGATCGAAGGAGAAACTGACACCAGTGTCTCAGTGAAGGAGCGCTGTGATGGGTAACAATCGCCAAGCCATCGGAAGGCTGTCCATTACTTTTTTAATGATCATCGGCGCCTTCGTCCATCTCGGTAACTCGGCTCCTGTTGATCACGCAACAGGTAAACAAAGCAACAAACACAATTTCACCCGAATTTACCACCGGTGCTTTGTGTGATGTGTGGCGCGTGGCGTTTTGTTTGGTGTAAATCAATGGGGGAAAACGTGGGCTATAGTCGGAATTATGTTTAACGAGTGGAGCGAAATCTTCAAATTCATTACCCCCAAAAAAGTAACTTGTGTGCGTATTTTTTTCCTTTTTTTGTCTTTGTGTTTGTACGCATGCTCTTCAGACCAAACGCTTGCTCCGATGTTGATAAAACTTTAAGTGTGTATAATATCTTTGTTCTCAACTTTGAACCCCTGCGTTTTTCAGCAAAATTGATTGGATAGTTCTTATACCAATCTAGATTCACGAAAATTGAAATTTTTCCGAAAAATTAGTCTTTCTGACGAAACTTTGCAAAGATAAGAGCATCTCTGGTGATTTTAGGTTTACATGATTTTTCGTTCTCTTTTATTCACATTTGGTTTTTATACCAAAATCGTTCAAAATCGAGTAGAATGAAGATTTCCATTATCCATTATTAAAGAAATAGTAGTTGTTTAACAAATGGTCTCCTGTTAAGAACGTTCCTCCTCCACCTTTTATCGGCTACAATAAACTACGCTAACCTTAAACGCAGCACGAATTGCGTTCGCGAAGGCGTTCGTATTTAATATGCCAAAACGTCGTGCTTTGTGTTAAATTGTTGTATGTATTGCAATGAGTAAACCCCAGCCCCACACCGCTTTCGTTTCACCAGCGTCCAGCAGAAATGAAAAAAATAAGTCCATTCAAGTCCACTTCCTATAATGTACATGATATGTTGATCGCCCGGAATTTAGGCTTTGCTCGTGGTGGTCTGCAGTCGGACAATCGAGCTACGGAAGGCTTTATTGTCATCATTAACTTTCTGCAGTTGTATTTTCATGTTTTATTTGATTCCATACAAGATTATTGTATATGATGATGTAAATGGTATCTATATTCCTATATGCATATACCCTTGCTGCTCTGAAACGAGCCATGTGGTAATTTGAGAGGACGACCACTGACCTCCCTTGGCTGCTTTATTAATCCTTTAATATTAAGTTATTAAGGACTCTGGACTAGAGTAACAAGTTATCACTCACAGCGAAGGTGGAAACTTGAAATACGAGTCAAAGTAAGCAGCCCTCCCTTTGTGGGCCTGTACAGTCAAGCGCTGTGCCGGTGTACACAGTCTAATGATCCCAGAATTTCATCAAAGTAAATTACGGCCTGAGCGCACAATAATCTAGTGGGTGACTAGTTCAGTGATTGGTCAAGTTCAGGAGAACCACGTTGTGTGGAAAATAGATCCTGGGTGAGGTAGTGGATTTCATTGCAACTAGAAAATGTCCGAAAAAAATTATGTGAACACGAATTCTGGCAAAATTCTAACCCATCGATAATATTTCCTTGTCTGATTTTATTTGTGTTTAAAATGTTTTTCTTTTGATGTAGAGCCCAGTGGCAAGGACGGGGATCGGCCCTCAGTACCGGTACGTTATGAACTTGTCAGAAAAAAAACACATATTAAACTGAACCCAAAACACGAAAACGAATCTAATCTCATGGATATTCAACAGAGCTTCGACGAGGAACAGCAACTGAAAGACCTCAAACAATCATTGGGTAAAATCTTCAGTCTTATTTTTTATCATCATTTGCATTCATTTCATCCAGACTGAAATATGGTTCGTCCGCAGATTTGCATATTTCAGCAATATTCTTCCACCCACTCCCGTTCTGTCCCTACCCCAACCCCTGTCCTGTTCCACTTTCCAGCGTCATTGCCAAATCACCATTGATTACATTTTCCGCCACATTCATGCCTAGCGACTTATCTATCCCACGTTGGAAAGCACTAAAATGAAAAGCGCTCTCATTCAGCTGTGAGCTCATGATGAAATTTTCAGTTATTTAGCCGACTCACTAAAATTGGTTTCGAACTTACATTTAATTTAAATTTTTAGGGAAAACTTTTTCAATACTTCAGTCCCAAGTCGGCGTTCGCTACACAGATGAAAACAGAAAACAAGGAACTCATGTAGAGAGGAAAGTAGAAGGTAAGCAAGGTATATAAAAATATAATAATGTGAAAATTAGGATCCATGTTAATATAAGCGTGATAAAGATAATGCAACCTTGTTTAGATATCACATGATATCAGTGAGATATGGAGTTGGAGAAAAACACGTTCATATTTCCCATGAAGTACCTACGGGTTATGATGTTGGAGTATCCAATCAATTTCTGATCGACTTCATAATTACTAGCGACAGACTGATAAATCGAATTTTCATCAACTAGGTATACTTAAATAGCAGACGAAGTTAATGAGCGCTTCATACACGTGTGTCACTTGACATGCAATACAAATTAAATCACCACCCTAGATTGCGAAAATACTACTAAATAAAATTATCAACAAGCATCTTCGAGAATACTGCGGAAATCTTTCAATATACCTGCTTCCTCTCTCCATCATCTTGCGAGAGGGGGAGGGGGGATGTACAAAACTAATCTCAATCGTTCAAGATGACGAAATGAGAGAGCGCGCGTAGCCAGGGGCTGTCGGCACTCGACTGTCACTGTAGAGAATGTCCCAACGCGGAACATTTTTGGAACGGAAAATTATTAGAGACTGAAAAAGTATCCCCCAAATGGAGCATTCGAAAAGTCGAACCCACGAGCTTGCGTTAGAGGCGCCAGTGTAAATTTACGTTACGGGAGTGATCAAATTTGACAAGAGAAACGCACGGTTTTCTCACCGTTATTTCAGCGCTGTCATATTTGGGAGAGGCAATTTTAGTTTTCCTCAGGATACCAGCAACCTTAAATACGACCCCACGATCGCGAGCAACCCTTAGCTGCGGAAAATAAATATGGCTTATTCGCCTGCTGTGGGGCCTCTTGAGCATGAACCCCAGCTCTTTCTCAAGAAGCAACTATAATATAAAAGCTACCTACAGCAAGCAACTATAATATTATGTACTCCAGAATGGCGTATGCCCATTACGGCTAACGAGAGATGCACCGATGTCGCCCAGATTCTTGACTCTTGAGTGGTCTTGTTTCAGCAAATGAGGACGGTCACCTAGTCGCTCGGTTGAGCCAGAAGGTCGACTCAGTTGAACCAAGCGGTGGGGTCTCGAACGCTACCCCTGCAGGGTCCCATGTGAGCACAGAAGTGGACATCCCATCCCGGGGAGTGCACGAAGTGGTCGAGGGCCCACTGAGCCTCCCCGGCCATGGCCAAAGGGAAATAGCCGACAATATCGAGAGACGCTCGCCTCCCGAACCGGGAATATCTAACCAGGTATACATTATAATATCTTCGATGTATATACTTTAAGCGATTTCTTTATTTTTCATAGTATTGTTTTCCTCTGCACAGCTGTTACGAAGTTGCGAGTTTGTTTTGCATGCCTTAAGTCTTGTGGGTTTTCAGGAATATGTAAAACAATATTTGAGAAATATTCTGAATTCTTTTGTAAATTGTACATTGCGGAGTGTTGGCTTGAGTATATTCAGAGCCCTTACAAGCGATTATAAACTGAAATGTAGGTACCAATTCTTCGATATAATTTTCATTTGGAATTGTCGTGCTAATCTGTATGCCAATCCAGATAAGTCGAGCGCCTAATGTAAATTTGGGAAATTTTGTTGAAAAATGGAATCTTCGTTTTCTCCAAACAAACTTGTCGTTTCACTTGTTGCATAGTCATGTTTGTTCGTGCAATGAAAGAGATCGATCATGATAGTATTACGACTTTTTGGTATAACCAATACCGCATAATCCCCATGCATTTTAATGGCTGCAATATGAATTTCCCATTATTTGACATTGCCACTTGACAAACCATGATCATGAATACATCAGAACGTTGTATTTATTGGCAAATACTTGCAGATTGACGGCAAGTATACCTCGTTCTCGGGAGTGCAGTACTCTCCCAGAGACATGGCTGAATACGTCTTTTGGACGGGAGATGAGAAAGGTGTTACTTTAGCAATTGAAGAGTTTCTGGAAGATGGATTGGTAAGTTTTCAGGATTACTCGAGATTATCTATATATTATCTCGAGATTATATATACAGTGGCGCGTTTAGGCCTAGGGGCCCCGGTGGTCGAGGGGCCCCCAAGTTTCTTTTCAAGAACCGAGAATAAGTGAAAGACCGGAAAAGAGGCGATGGCATTTTTTTAGGGAATGTAATTTTCTGAAGACGATGACGTAGTTTTAGGGAACGGATAGAAATTGAGGCAATGATGTTTTTTTTAAGGGAATGGATAGAAAAATTAGGCGATATGACCTTTGTTAGAGAATGGATACGGAGCATACAATTAACAACGCAAATGGAATAAAAGGTCGAATAAAATGTAAGAATGTAATAGAATAAAACCGACAAGGAAAATGAGGATTGATGTTGGCTTTCAGATGACCCGCAAGGATGCGATTAGTTTCCTACAAGAAATTAAGACCAACTTGGATGACTTACAAATGCATTACTCGAGGCAGCAACGATTTCAAAAGCATGACGGAGCTGAGGCACCACAAGCAAAGGTAAAGACCAGCTAGGTTTTTAGTTGATACCTGTAAAAACTCCGGTCGATGTATTATACGTGTATACTAGTGAGGTAGAAAGAAACGCCTGTGAATTTCCTTCGTAATAATATAAATGGTCTCCCACATCATTCGTAGTCATTCGTAGTATTCGTTATTTGATCGATTCCTGGCTTTTCAGGAAAATTCGGGCTCCAGCCAAAGATTGTTGAACAAGAAGGGCACTCAGGATAAAGGGATAGTGCATTCCAAAGAGCCGAAGGAAATATCGGCCGATAAGAAGAATTCCCATGATCCTCCTCTTGTTCAATCGATGCAAGGTGGTTACTTATTTTTCATTCTCCTTTTTCTTATACCATACCTAGTCGGCACTGTTTATTTTTAAATGTGCGCTTCTGCAGATGATCAAGAAGTATCAATGGGTCAAGTCCAGCAGAATCGAGACATTACAGACGAGGATTATGAAGAACTTCTGGATCGATTAAAAGTTGCTGATTTTCTATACACCGAGTATTCACTGGAAGAAGTGATCTATCAGCTTGCTAAGGTCATATTTTCACAGTCTCTGACAAAAGGTAAATCTCATTTATAACAATTTAAAAAATACCGAGTAAAATTATGCTTTCATTTCATTAATCACTAGAGCTTCGCGAACGCGATTTGTGTTGCGTTGAAGATGAGCGTAGCGGTTTATACATATAGCGGATAAAAATGTGGAAACAGGAGGCAGATGAAAACTATGAAGCACGAAACCAGACCATTGCCGCCTCAAAAATTCTGATCGCTTGAAATTGTAAACGATTCTGACCTTTCTTTGTTTCTGTCCGAGCTGTCGGGTACCGAAAATATGCTCATTTTGAGCTCATTGAGCAATGTGCATGTAAACATCTATGTGTCATCATGTGTGCATCTATGTGTTACATAGATGTAACTCGTGCCCAAGGGGTTTTATTTGGTTGGAGATATATTTCTGACGTGGATTTACTTTCAAAAACTTGCATGCACGAAATTGACAAAATTTCTAATATCTGTCAAACATTGAAGTCAACTTCAAGTCAACAAATCTGGTGTGATTTCGATTTGGTTTCGATGGTTTCTAAAGGCAACAATCGACATTGGGAAAATTTTGAAAAAATGCGCACTTTCAAATCAATTTCCGTACTTTTCCAAACTTTCCCAATTGTTGAATTTTGCTTTTTTTTCTGCCTTGAAAGTGAAGGGTATCGAGCATTTTTTTGAAAAATGCAGGGGGTCTAAGTTGAGAACAAAAGTAGACACCCTAAAAATTTCATCCCAGTCGAAGCGGGCGTTTGGTCTGTAGAGCGCGCACAAACACACAAAAAAAAAAAAAAAAAAAAAAAAACACGCACAAGTGTTTTTTTTTAGCAGTAGTGAAATTGATGAATTCGCTTCGCTCGCTACGCTCATCAACAATTGAATCTCTAAAGTCTGCTTCCTTTATCTCAGGCAGCGTAGAGGCTCAAGAGGCGTTGCAGAAGTTCACCAACTTTTTGGAAACCGAAGCCGAGAAGGGCCATATTTCCAAAAGCCTAGAGAAAAAAATTCTTGGTAAGATTAGGATTACTTCTACTTTATCGACATTATTTGTTTTCTTTGCACATCATTTCTAACGAAATTTTCACATCACATCTTTTGTCTCTCACATCTATCTCTCTTATCTTTCGATGCATTTCTAGATGTGCTGATAGCATCATTTGCGGACACGATTGCCGAACATCCTGATCTTGTAGGGAAGTCGAGGCCGAGGGAGGACACACAGTCGCCGTCTGCTAACCAATTGCTTCATCAGCTGTTTATGTTGAATCCTTCTGCGAGTGATGCTGCTCTCAAGCCTGAAAAAACTAACTTAGGACGGCAAAAATCTCAGGTCATGTTCGTAGTAGACGATGAGTCTCAGGTGAAACAAGGTAGTAAACCTAAACATTCAAGTGAATGAAGGAAAGCATTTTTATTGCTTTGTGTAATTACTACATTTACCAGACTATTATGAAATATATATATCTATTTTACAGAATTAAATCACAGATTTACATAATAATAGATCGTTAATATAATCTATATTTACCTATGACATTTACCTAGCTAGGTATTTGTAAGAATTAGAGAACCAGCGCTTTAGACCAAAAAATAGAGGGCAAAACGTAAGGATATATTATTATATTATATATACTTATACATACAAATCTGTACTTATATTTATGTTATACTTAAAGATTATTCAAATTACAATAAAATTTTAAAAATAAGAATACCGTTCTTCAGAATTTATTATACCCTCGGTCAGCTGCTGTTTTTGATTATTTTTATTGGTTTGCAATCGTCAATCAGGGCCACTTAAACAAAGTTCTAAGTTCTTGTTTGATTGAAATCTTATGCCAATAGTTTTTAAATGTTTTTAAATGTTATATTTTCGCGTTTTCTTGAATTTTCTGTAAAATCCAAGGAAAATGTTAATTTTCTATAATTTGATTTTCGATGCGCGCGCCCCGCCACACATTTGAATGAACCAAGTGAGCGTAACCGCTCAATTGTACTGAGCGCCCGGTCGGCCACAGTTCAGGCAGCCTGACTGGCTGGTCCGTGCCTGTTCCTTTCCATCGTTCGCCGCGTGGTACCGATAGTTTCGAATATTAGAGGTTTCGCCAATTCCTTTTCGAACAACATGTCGGACGAGAGTTTTACCGTCGGAAAATCACCGAAGTCACCTTTCACTAAAGCTGTGAAAAACATACGGAGTTTAATCAATGTAAGTGTGTTAATATTATTATTATTATTATTATTATTATTAGGTAGGTAGGTACACTTCCATGCCCATGCTGGATTAGTCCTTGTGATTTGTCAGCAGGAACACTTACTTTCATTTATTTTCAGAAAGGCCAAGTCCAAGTTAAAGAGCCAAAGGGAAAGAAATTACAGAGTAAGAAAAAAGATCCATCTACAGTCAGCAAAGCCAAGCCACAACGACAAAAAGAAAAGACAACAGGATCTGTTGTCTATTTGTCACATCTACCTGATGGATTTGAAGAAGAGGGGATCCGTAGCTACTTGGAACAGTTTGGCAAAGTCTCCGGTGTAAGACTTGTCAGAAGCCAAAAGGTTGGTCTCATTTCTGCTATTTTCTTTGGCCTACTAGATTTAAGAACGAGTTATATTTTTTGTAGCTAAGTTGACCAAAATTGAGCAGCTCGTGAAGTTGTTAGTGCCAACTTTGTTGCTTAACATTATTAGTAGAAACTTGTATTGTACGTAGCTCCTAGGGTTACTAGCACTTCCTTTTTAAGGACCGAGCATAGTACCTCTAACTTCTAGGTTATGTCGGCACCTAGAAAGGCAACTAGTACCTATCTAGTACTAAATTCCATTTCACATTAAGGAGGGAAGATTTGCCTCTTCCTCGAGGACAAACTGCTGCTAGGCATGAGCTAAAAGTTTAAAAACTCACAAGCCATGCCTGCCTTGAGCTGTACAAAGGTCTTAAAACTAGTCTTGAAGCACTGGGTCCTTGAAGAAGATGCAAATCCGCTCCTCTTCTTATCGTGAAATGGTGTTTAGTCTAACATAGTAGTAAGCATTTTACATAAGGTCTGGGCAGAGTAGCTGAAATTGACTAACAAGAAAGCTTCATTACTCTGCGTTGTGAAAAGAGCTATATAATATGAAAATCGCATTAGAAGTAAAATATGTGTGTATTAGTCCTTTTTAAAAGCACCCGATATTTAAACGAAGATTTACATTGAGCCAGGAAATATCCAAACATGAACACCACTTGACAACTCTCTAAGCAAGTTATGAAAAAAAAGGGATTTGAGCATGCATCGATCAAGAGTCTTGTAATAAATTTGCTGCTGCATGTGGAATGGCCCAATTTTACCAGCTCTCGAGTGTTTTAGTAATCGATGACCCGAGTTGTAGAAATATTGAGATCATCTCTGTCCTGTCGTCTTCTTCCTCTGCCCTCTCCCAACAACCACACACTTGAAAACGAAGTCAAACCCGCTCTTATCCAGCTGTAGCATACATTATCATGGCTTGTGCCTATAGTGTCGTATATTCATAGTTTACAGTTTTCAATTAATGCGGTTTTTCACTCTCACCTTGGAAATGTAGCAACTGGCTGTGTATAGATTTTACGGGAAAGTATGTAGCTTTGGTATTCAAACATGATGGCGCATGTCATTTTAAGGATCAATTTGCGGGAAAAAAGTACCAAAATCCAACTGATTAACACAGTTTAAGTAATTATTTGACTTTGTATTTAACTATGTAGGGGTATTGGCTAGAGATATGAACACCAATATTTTACAGAACCTTGCTTACACCTTGCTCCGTGCTTCCCTTCAAAGACAATTCTATTTTTAGCCCAGTGCTGTTTCCTGGTAATATTTTTCACCCTCTAAATTTTGTAAACATCTGCTTGAATCCAGGATAATCCAGGAAATAGCCATTTGCTCAAAATGTAATCATTATTGAAGGGAAGCAAGGTGGAAGCAAGGTTGTGTTAAATTTTGGTGTTCATATATCCAGCCAATACTCTTTTAGTTGGTGAAGTTAAATAATTACTGAAACTGCACATGTATCTCTTGTAGGATTTTGGTATTTTTTCATAAATTGTTCTTTTAAATGTGTCCTTTCATGTTTGAATACCAAAGCAACATGTTTTCCTGTAGAATCTTATACAGGGCCAGTTTCTACATTTCCACAGTGAGAGTGAAGAACCGCGTTAATACTTATTTAGAGGTGATTCAAGCTACGCTAGAAGCCTTGTATAATTGATTAGGGATTAGTTTGTACTCATCTTGTATCTAAGTGCAAAACCAAAAAGAACTGGGTACTACCTCGTCAGTTAACCTAAAGTGTGTATCTTTCTTTTCTCCGCAGACTGGACGGAGTCGAGGGTTTGCCTTCGTTGAATTTGTGGAGCGAGATGTTGCAGAAATTGTTGTGCAGACCATGAATAATTATCTGATGTTTAAACGCCTCGTAAAAGGTGGGTTTCATTGAGATTTTTACCACTTTGGTTTGTATTGGGGCTGGAAAAATGCATGCATAGATTTTGATAGCCCATGTCTTATCAAGACTGTCGATGCAAAATCTTGTGTAAATGGAGCCCCATGGAGCCGTCACATTTGCTAAGAATGCTCATCTTGATGCCCACAGTCACTTACTGTTGCTAGCACCAACTTTTCTCTTGCAGCTTCTTATGTCATGTTTTTTTTCAAAAGTGGTGGAAAATGGCAATTATATATAATTTAATACTTGTTTAGTCTTGATGATTTTGTGTCTTTATTTACATCAAACTACCTATCAAAAAAGTGTACCATTCAATTGCCTTTGATTTAAACCTGTAAACAATTTTAGCTGAGCTGCTTGCTCCTCCGCACGACGGTGAAAACGCCCTTCAAGTGTTCAACTCCGCCCCCATCAAACCAGAAAACTGCCGCGCGGCTCGCTGCCGACAAGCGTACATCAGGAAGCGAGACAAAGTCCAAAACTTGAAGGGCGAGCAGAGGATAGATGCGCACACCAGGCGTAGTCTTCGCAGGCTGCAAAAGAAGCTGGAGGCGCGAGGGATTCCAATTCAAATCAAGGTTAGTTTGCTAGGTTGACGTTCTTCTGTTCTTTGCGTGGCCTACCGAAACAACAACCTAGAATAGACTGCGTTGTGGGTTTAGCTGCTGAAGGAGAGGAAGTTCTTGCAGTTCCAATAATTTAAAAAGAGTGTTGCTCAGATCAGAGCAAAGTATTGTTACAAGCAAGGATCCAAACGTAATGACAACTGTTCCGGTTCTAAAACTGCTTCAAGTAACGGTTCTATTTATCGTGATTTTAAATACAGGTTCTGGTTCATAGAAAGTTAATGAAAACTGTTCTGGTACGGATATTAGGTTACCCAGACATTCTACCGTACCTCGCTATGGCTACGGCAAAAGTTGTATGCTAGTGGTTTGGCTGGCAATTGCTGGGGTGCTTTGGCAACCTGTTTTACCATCATCTACCAGGCCATGATACAAGGTCAATATAATCAAGGGACCCAATGTTCCACAGGTGGTTACAGTTACCTGGTTACAGTTGAAATAACAAACAGTGGCTCCATCCCTTAACTGCCGCGAAACTGTTATTGCGGGCTTTCCGCGTACCTGTTTTAGTGTGGGAGTGAAATATCTGGGTAACACTTCTATCTGTGGTTTCGGTTCTGATTCCATGAAAGTGACTGTTCTCTCGGGTTCAAATGCCGGTTCTTGTTTGGATCCCTGTAAAAATCGCAAATTATTGCGAATGAATACGTTTTTCATATTGATTGAAAAGGAAGTTCAAACCTTCAAAATATGGTTCAATTGACGAATCTTTTAAAATTATAACTGACATTTCCAGTTCCATTTTATGCAGATTAATGGTTCATCTGGATTGTAGTTAAAAGTTTGGACCCCAGATTTGAGATCCAAACTTGAATCATCTGTGGATCTTTGGCATCTTGCTATTTGTTGGTCAGGATGGTCATGGTGATATGCAATACCATAATAAACTGGCATTAATAAGGTAGTGCTAATATTACTTATACCTACTACCAGATATATTCAGTAGGAATGGTATAGATCTTTTGACAGAAAATGGTTACTGCATTACGGATTCTTAACCTGAACTTCAACAGAATTTACATTAACATGTTCTCAAATTTTTTGGCATCTGAATTGGGATTTCTCATTTTTGTTCTCGAGTTTGGAACAACATTTTCAATTCAAATGCAGTGTGAAGCTGAGATCTTTTGATCACACCCTCTAAATAGAATATTTGCTTGTCTGCAGGCTGCAAAGAAAGCATGGAAGCTCCTCACCCCCAAGAAGCATTCCGTGAAAGGCACCAAAGGACAGAACAGCAGCCTGGAGGTGGTGCAAGACGCGAGCGACACAGAGATCGACTTTGCTGTCCCTAATGGAGTGCCCGTCAGCCAATAGGCACATACCCCTATATCCGGACATAACCTTACAGGACGCAACATCTCATATATATGCTTGTTAATCTGGTGTTCTTTTGGACTTGGAATTTAGACCTACACATTTTTTTTTAACTGAAAGTTTTGTTGCTGGTTTTATATTGTATAATAAGTACTATAAGAATTAAATCCATAGTTTCATGTAATAGTCTTCTACTGAAACAGACAGTGCTGTAACAAGGGGAAACAATGTATCCTATAATCTACAACAATGTCCTCCAATAAATCTTGAATGACACGAAACCTATTGTTTTTTATTACTTTCAATGATAACAAAGTTTTTATTTGACACCCAAGTAAAGGTGTGAAGCAGTTAGGACAGGAACACAAGAAGCTGTCACTGAAAGAGTGCAATTGTTTTGTTCTTCGTAGCACACACAGTTCCTCTGTAGAGTTGAATCGCTTTTTTGTCGGAAATAATTGACATCAGCTGGCTACAAATAAACTAGCGAAGTACTTTATTTGCTCTGGCAGCTAAAATGTGTGATCACATTTTTATTTGATGGGCAATTGGCTGATATTCTAGCTTAAAATGAAGCTGACGCTACAAATTTCTACCGGAAAGACATGCATTCAAAGGTGAGTGTTATGATTTGTCATTCTGCAAATTGGGCATGTAACAATTTTTGATGTGGAATCCTGCTGGAGGGTACCCGGTACAAAAAATTGCACACAGGTGCCTATGAGCTAAAGTGTGAACTGGTTTGTAAAGATCAGTTGATTTTTTCCAGAAATTTGTCTAAATAAAAAATCAGAATTACTGTTTTGTGGTTTCACTGAT
Source organism: Nemoura dubitans (assembly GCA_921293005.1). Taxonomy (NCBI): domain Eukaryota; kingdom Metazoa; phylum Arthropoda; class Insecta; order Plecoptera; family Nemouridae; genus Nemoura; species Nemoura dubitans. Next base: position 13,273,032 of record OV121073.1, on the reverse strand, counting down.
TGTTGCAAATTCGTTGATAAAATCCATGCATATTTTCTCAGTCACTTTGCTATTCCTGGTACCTGTAATCTTAACTCCATTTCACGTTAAGGAGAAGGGTGGAAGTGCATTTTCCTCGAGGACCCACTCTTGCTAGACACGAGCTAGAGTTCCAAAACTGCTTATAGACTTTCATGCTGAAAACATGGCCCGTATGTTTTTAAACTCTAGCTGGTGTCTAGCAGCAGAGGGTTTTCTTGGAATATGCATTTCCAGGCTCTCCTAAACAAGAAATGGAGTTTATATCACCCCATGGCAGAGAGTGTATCTGTATCTGATGAGACTAGAGGACCCACTAGGTTTAAGACATAGACTACAAGTTTTAAAACTTGCGCCTCTTTACTGGAGTTTGCCTCTTCTTACAGTTTTAAAATTGTTGGCTTTTGTCTAATATCCTACTCTCCATCCTAGGGGGAATGGAGTAGGTATATCTCCATATCATAGGGCAGAAAGATTAACAAATGAAATAAATGCAATGGTCTTAAATTTGAAACGCCTGCGTTCGGGATGAGTTATAGAGCTACAGACGTCACCGAATACTTTTGCTATGAACTTGACTTTTAACTCAGCCCGCGGTTGAATTTCATCTCAAAGCCAATCTAGCAGGGGAGCTAATCTGCCATCTCCATCAATCGCGGTCCGCTGCTCCAAGCAATTGAGCGGGATGCGCCGGAGTTTTTGACTATTATATACTTTGATAACAATCATGCTGCCCTGGAATCGTCATCCGTCTTACACAGGGAAACCAGTGCAACTACAACATTTTACTTTGCATATTTAAAGTAAAAATACGGAGGTAACTTTGTGTATGAATTTGAAGATCACTGACTCGGTATTTTTAATTATTGTTTGAAGCTGACCTTTCAAATTGACAAGGTCATCGGTAGGAATTGTGATATTGATGCACTATTTTGTCCAACATTTTCTGTCAAAAATCTACGCGCTATTAACTGATGCTCCTTTAGAATTTGCAGTTGAGGCGTAATGTGACTCAAACAAATGATCAGCAGCGGTATTCTGTGGATTTCTTCTCCTTTTTGAGTCACCCTTTTTCTTCCTCGATGTAGTTGTGGGCCCTGCGCTCTCTCGCCCGGCCTTCGTTCTCTTCCACTTCATGCGACGATTTTGGAACCACACTTTTACCTAAGACACATGTCGAGACAATTAAAAATAAATTGCCCAATATATCATGTAGGTAGTCATGTAGTTGGCATCATTTTTGGTCATGCATACGTTATGTCTGCCTACCTGTCTTTCCGTAAGGTCCAGGCCGATTGCTATTTCGTACCGCCGAAGCCTTGTGAGATAGTTTGATTGGGTGAATTCTTCTTCTAGTTCTTGGAGCTGTTGAGTAGTGAAGGCAGTGCGATCCTTTCGGAGTTTACTCATCTCAGAATTTGAGCCTAGAGAACATTAAAAAATGCGTGAGAATTTGTTTTTCCCTCAAAAAATATTTTTATTTTTGATTCTGAATCAACATGGATGTATGACACGAGGGAGTTTCCCGTCAGTTATCGCCAGAAATCAGATTCGTAATCGGATCGATCGACGTAAGTAGGTATGCTAGTAGGTACCTCGTTTAATAAAACCTCGCACTGTATAATGTCATTTGTAAAAGTGCATCATAAATATTTCATTACTAGACACGTTACTTCGACTATTTTGTATATTATTATTGCTCCGTGTGTAAAAATATGCCCGAAAGAGATTTTCTCAAGGCCGTTTGACAGCGCTGGCGGATAGTACCTACCTCTCTATCAACTGTTGCAACCGTTTATCACCTGTCTCCTTTCTGTGCCAGGCAGTAAGTTGCATAGCCTCCGCCGTGCGTTGCCCCAGCCCAACTTATTGGAATACTTCTTAACCTCATAAGCATTTTATTACAATTTTTCTTAAGCATTCAGTAAATATCCAATTGTCTCGCTTACTTGTTGCAGTTGCAGTAAAATGGGCAATTTCTTGTACATTTCCATCGACCACAGGTTTGGGAAACGAGGATTCCGAAGGCGAAAGCTGAGCTACAATGGTTTTATCCCCAAATGGCACACTTTCACATCGAGCTGGATCCTTTTCTTGATCCACTTCACTGGAGTCCGAAGCATTGCCATGCGTCGAGCCAGCCACTGAATCATTGGTACACCCTACCGGCTGCGATAGTCCCCCATTGCACTGGAGACGGTGGCTATTCAATTCGCCGGCAAAGAAATGCATATTAAGTCCATCCAATGCAGTGTTTCTTATGTCTTCTTCTGTTTCGTATGGGTTGACATCTTCCAGTGGGTAACTCTCCACTTGGTGATACCATACTCCACGCACAGAGCAGTTGCCGTTGGCAATGGTATGAGAGCATGGTTCGTCACAAGCGTACCGCAAATCATGTCCGTCTTCTTTAATATCTAAATCGGGAGGATGGAATATAGAATCATAAGTAGAGTCAGGTATGCTATCGAACATGTCCCGAAAGCTAGGATAGAGCGGGAACGCGAAAGAGTGGTTGCCCGTTGATGATGTTGAAGGGTAACCGTTCATGTTGCTGATCGGTGGTGGTCCATTGCAGTATTGTGTGTAGTGGCTATGCTGCAATTGAGAAGCATATGTGCCACTCTGATTTCCAGTCATCCTTGATCGAGCTACAACAAATTCTTTTAGAATAAATAAGTTCACTTCGCTTTGTTTTATCTGCTTGATGCGACGATAAGATAAGGGAGACGAACACTTTGAAATCTCTTATAAAAACTTGTTCTGATATAGCTTCTGTTTCTGCACACGCGGTTAACTTCCTACTTTAGGTAGTGCAAATGATATTTGAAATAATTTAAAAAAATGTTCACTGTCGTATTTTCTTCAAATGAAGCACAGCTGGCACGCAATAATTCGACTGATTACGCTCGCCCAAACACTCATATATTATAGATTTGAAATTGATGATACCATACATTGGCACTCAAAATCGCGACAGACGATACCTATGTCAGGCGGCCAATCTGAGCTAGAATGACAGCCACTCCAGGCTACGAGAGAAATGCAGTCGTCAGTAGCACATGCACACGTGCATGTTGCTTCTGTTCCCGGGTTCCTCTTGTCGAGTCTCGTCCGTAGAGAGAGGAAGAGCAAGTGGCAAAGGGCACTATACCACTTGTCACTAGACACTCGCCTACCACAGTGCACTGTACTGATCTTTGCCAGCCTCCAGAGACGCTATCCCGACGTCGACGTCTCTATCTCGAACCAATCGGTGGAAGGTTGCGACATAGTTCTCAGTGGGGATAACCAATCGTCAAGATCTTCCTTCAGCTTTTAGAAAAAATCTATTTTCTTATCGAACACTTGTAATTTTTTATCTTACATTTAAGTTTTTCAGAAATACAAACCGATATGTTTTTTTTAGTAAATTGTCGCGCATGTAACTGATCTTCATTTTTTAATTTGTCGCGTACAATAATGAAACACGTTTTTAACTCTTCGTGGAAAGTTTAATTGACATTGTAAGAGTGTCTCAAAATGTAGCAAACACAGCGCACGTTGCCAATGTCAACATTTTTCCGGCTTCGAGGAGCTAATTGCTTGTCGGGTGCGTCGGATACGCCGGAATCACTGTCTCCCTAATTGACGTCCACCTAGCTGCTACGTTCAGTATGCTTCGGGTCTCGGCCAGAGATGTGCGTCTTCTTTCAAATCGGGCTTAGCTATAACATAAATAACAAACCAAAAAATGGCAAAAAGTGGAAAATTGTATGAACTACAAAAATATTTGTAAATACCATTTCAAATTCTCGTATCCACCTGCGTCTCCAGCACAATATTTTTAGCTACTTGTGAAAATGTCACCGGGCCAAGGAATTGCCTCCCAGTAATGTGAAAACTTTGAGGCCAAATCAAAATTTTTTGCCCATACGCTTTATTCTGTGGCTATTTTGGCGCTGTGTGGTGATCGATATTTGGGCGCTAATATGGATGCTTTTTGGACGCTGTTTGGATGCTATTTTGGCGCGATTTAAGCGCGGTGTGGGCGATATTTGGGCACTTTTAGTGGCCACGGAATAAAAATCACAGTAACAGATTTCTTCCGTTTTACTAGGAGCGACCAAGGTTATGTGTTTTGGACCAAAAAATATTCATGTTTCTCACTGCACTTGTTTTACGTGTATGTTATTCACCACTTTCCTTGCTGAATTTGCATCTCTTTCGTTGTAGTGGATGCGCCATCTTCTAATGCATGCGTTAAACCTCGGTAGTCGGTGTAGCAAATGCATTATTCATTTTGGGCGGTTTTTGGTGAAAGTTAGATTAAAGGCATTAATTATTGATAACTGATTATTAATTACAGTTGCTGACTCTGTTCACAAATCGATGTTCACGGTCATATACACTAACAAACATACCCACACACATTTTTATGTTATCTGCGTAAGCCTTGTTTACTTGATTTGATATCAGTGATTGGGACGTGATAGGAATATCAGGCTAGCCCCTACAAGTCCATTTGCGTCGCCACGGTCAAGCCCATGGTGACATCGTCCACCGACAGGTTATAACGGCAGTCACATCTCACCTATAGGACACGGATGGGTTCGTCTCCACCACTTTCTCAGTCTCTCTTTCCTCGCACTCAGGTGTGACACGGTGTTGGATAAGCACTGGACATATTTTAGCTTTTTATCAGTATATTTTATTAATAACAATTAAATCGAAAACATTAATTGTTTCCAATAACCTATCTATACCACGGATCAGGATGTATATTGCTATAGAAACGTCGTTTTTGGGAATGTTCATCAATCAGTGAATTTAGAAAGTGTCTTCTCTTTTGACTTTTGTCGAAAGACTATTCTTTTCCTCACAGCCCATTTATTCGGATCTTTATATTTTGATAAGCTGGGTTGACGCTTGAAAATTAGCTAGGGGATAGGGAAAGAGGTCTGGAGTTCTGTTGCAGATGTGAGTAGAGACAGGCAGTCTCGCAGCGAGGACATCTCCAGGCATCTCTCTGTCATCAAGATGGGGATGCTCCGGATAAACAGAAAATCAATTGTCACATCCACATCAATTATGGGCGGAGGATATAAGAATGGGTAAATAAGTATACATAACCGGCGAAACGTTTGTATTTCAGCACATGTGATCGTGCATCCAGCCCAAACGAGACTGCAAGATGAAGGAGGTGTACAGATTACTGTTTGTTGTGCTAGTGGTCTTGATCGTCCACAAGGACGTACATGCAGATGGGGAATCGCGTTTACCTGATAATCTTCTTCCGATAAGTTACAAGTAAGTTATTTTTCAATGTTAATTTAATAGATTTGAAATGTTTAGACATTGGCAATGGTAAGGGCCAGTTATCAATTGTTGGATTAATTGGTCACTCATAGGTATTATGGAGGTAAATCCGAGACCAAAAATAGAAACCTATTAAAAATTAGAAACCTACATATTTATTGAATTTTTAATTTTATTCTTTTAACAAACAGAATACAGTTGCTGCCGGTTGTGGAAGTGGGCAACTTTACAACAATCGGTGAAGTGTGGATAACGCTCAATTGCACATCAGAGACGAAAGTAATCACGGTCAATATCAATGACATTGTGATCGACGAAAGCAAGATTGTGTTGGTAGATCTCACTTTGAACCAAGAAGTGAGAGTGGTATCTACCGCGCAAAACGATGACCTGCAATTTTTCTACGTCTACACAAGCATAACTCTCATACATGGTCATGAATACAGACTTTATCTACCCTTCGTTGGTCAGTTAAATGATCTACTCCAAGGATTTTACAGGAGTAGCTATGTCGATTCTGCGACTGGAGAGACACGGTAAGATTGTAAATCGCAACATTTAATTTGACAATAACAATGTGTGTGTGAGTGTGTGTGTGTGTGTGTGTGTGTGTGTGTGTGTGTGTGTGTGTGTGTGTGTGCGTGTTTTTTTGTCTAACTGAATTTTTATGGATGGTCCTTACTCAAGAAGCTCAAACACGGATCTTTAGAGGGGAAATAGACACATTTTTAAAACACTGCGAAACATGGTGCTATTTTCTGTGATTTCTGTTCCGTGTATTTTAAAGCGTTGTTTGAACAAATAAAGCAGCGTGATACGTCCATCTTTTTCTGCATTGCATTTTGCATTTTGCATTTTGTAAAGGATCTTCTTTATTCTACAGTTCACTGTTTTGTTTCAGCTGGCTAGCAAGCACCCAGTTTTCACCTACAGATGCCAGGCGGGCCTTTCCCTGCTTGGACGAGCCGGCATTTAAGGCTACGTTCGAGATAATCATTGCTCGCAAAACCAGCATGCACACTCTATCCAACATGCCGCTCAACCAGACGATCCCAGTGTAAGCTCAACGAAGACTCGATACATATTGTTTTCAAGATAAATATCGCTAACATCTAGTTATGTAACATGATCCTCAAATTCCAGCGATGGCATGGAAGGGTGGGTCTGGGATGTCTTCTCGCCAACTCTTCGTATGTCCACATACCTCGTGGCTTTCGTAGTGTCGGATCTGGAAAGTGTCGATGTGAACAACAACCAGATGGCAAATCCGTTGGAGTTCAAAGCTTGGGCGAGAAGAGACGCACTGCCTTATTCTCATTACGCCCTGTCGATAGGGCCGCAGATGATTTCCTACCTTGAAAACTACTTTGATATCCCATTCCCATTGCCCAAGCAAGATATTGTTGCTGTACCTGACTTTGGCTTCAATGCAATGGAGAATTGGGGATTGATCACATTTAGGTACGTGTTATCTTTTATTGCCTATTTGATGATAGCATCATTAGGATTTGTTCCTGGTCCAGAAAGTGGGGAGGGGAAGGGATGTAGCCAATTTCGAGCCTCTCAAAATAGATAATATGACAGAAAATCACAAACATTTTCACCAGCAAATCTCACATTGTCAACACTGCATCCGCATAACATATTTGTACATTGATTGATGATGTCATTGAGGGTGAACCTCGTTTTAAACATTGTTTTGCTGCCCTCCCCCCCTCTCCCTACTATCCACAATAATGATAAACATAGACGCAACTATTTTTTACCTACAGAGAATCAGCAATGCTGTTTTATGACAACCTATCGACAGAAGCAAATAAGCAAGAGACTGCTTACGTAATCGGGCATGAGTTGGGACACCAATGGTTTGGCAATTTGGTCACTCCCCAGTGGTGGAACGATCTGTGGCTCAAGGAGGGATTTGCTACGTTCACAGGGAGCTTGGCAGCCGCGAAAGTAAGCAGACGTGCAGTAACAGCAACTGCTTTAATACTATGCTATGCTTTCCTTCATTCTGCATTTCCTGACTGGCTTTGGATCTGATTGTTTATTTGCAGGTTGAACCCACTTGGAAAATGATGGAGCAATTGGTTACCACTAACACGCATTCTGTGCTGAAGCTGGATGCTCTAGAGTCATCTCACCCAATCTCAGTGACTGTTGATCACCCAGATGAAATCAGACAGATTTTTGACAAGATATCATATGACAAAGGTAGGTACGGAAATAATTAGTAAAAGAATGTTAACATAAACACAAATCAATAAAAATGAAAACTCATCATAATGGAGTAATTCGCACTAATTTCAATAATTTTGAAACAGCTGATGGTTTAAAAACATTAATTGTAAGTACTAATTTGTTTGGATTTGGTTATAAAAATTCATCTCACTGTATACAGTTTCCTTTTGAGGCATATTTATTTTGTAATGAATGGGATCATAAAAAATAATGGTATGTTTTAAAAAAAGGTGCATCTTTAATAAGAATGATGAACCACTTCCTCGGCGAAGCTACATTCAAGGCAGGTCTTACTTCGTACCTCGACACTCTGAAGTACAGTAACGCGCGGCAGGACGACTTGTGGCAATTCTTGACAGATCAAGCCCATTCCGACAATGCCTTACCTGCTTCGCTCAGCGTCCAGCTAATAATGGACCCATGGACGCTACAGTCTGGCTATCCTGTTCTGTCCGTCACTCGAGACTACTCGACTGAAAACATTACTACCATTGCACAGGTGCCTAGAAGTATATATTTTCTGAAAATGTTTCCAAACATTTTTATTTTAAAGATGAACACAAGATTTATCCATATTCCATATTAATTGTTTTAAAATCCGATTTCTGTCCTAGGAGAGGTATATATGGTCCGGAAAAGACAGCGTTGATGAAACTGTCACAAACGTGACATGGTGGGTCCCACTAAGATGGACAGCGAAAACATTTTCAGATTTTGAAACAACAAAACCACAGCTTTGGCTGGACAATTCTCAATCAATTTCCATAGCAGAACCTTTTAGTAATAGTGATTGGGTGCTATTTAATATTCAAGAAGCAGGTAAGATTTTTATTTTTATATCACATTATTATTTTGCATATTTTGCATTTTCTCTGAGATCACCGAAGTTAAGCAACGCTGCGCCGAGTCTAGTATTGGATGGGTTACCATCATACTCATAGTCAGCTCTGTTTGGAAGAGAGGTTGGTGGGATTGAAGTTAGTAAAACAGTTTTCTCTCCTTGCTTATCAACCACTCAACAGCATGGATTAGTGGAGCAATCCTGTTATTCGATTTGTACCGTCCTTCAAAAGGGATTTACAGCCGGTGATCCCCTGGGTGCTCTTCGACAGTAGGCTACTTGCCGGCGACAGTTTTCCCCTCCTCCCTTCTAAATAGGATAGGTTCATCATCATCCTCATCATCAACTTACCTTTCACTGATGCCATCCATAAGACCAGTGCCACAGGGCCAGTGTAAAACAGTGTGTCGTGAAACACCACAAATCAATCAATCAATTTGTGGTCATTCTTAACACTGATCTAATTAATATCTCTCACAATCATCTTTAAAGTTGCGTAGTTGTTCAACTAGCAATGAATGGTTGGAAAAATGTATCTCATCTATGTGAAACTGGAGCTTTATAATTTTTAGGATATTATCGAGTAAACTACGATGCGCAAAATTGGAACATGCTCACGGAAGACTTCTTGTCGTTACCCGAGCTCACCCGTGCCCAGTTAATCGACGACTCCTTAAACCTTGCGGCCGGCGGGTATCTGGATTACGATACGGCTTTGTCTTTGACCCAACGTATGACCGAGGATGCGGCATTTTTGTCTTGGCAAGCCACGTTTTCCAACACTGCTTATATCCAGCAAATGTTGGCACAAACGAATGCATACGACTTGTTTACGGTACGTATCTTTAATAATCAACAAAACCATTTTTATTTTGATACTACTTAAATATTTAAAATTAAATTATAATTAATTATTCACATTTTTCAGGGATTCATGCTGGAAGCCTCAACAAAGCTGTATGAAGCTCTTGGCTTTGAAGAAAGTCCTTCAGATGAACATCTTGACATCTTAAACAGAGCCAGCGTGTTGTATGCTGCGTGCTCTTACGGCCATCCTCAATGTGTTTCACTTTCACAACAGAAGTTTGCAGACTGGATGACCTCTGGCATTAACAAGTATGACATTGTTCTAGCTTTGTTATATTTTGAAAGCAAGAACAAACTGGGAGTACACTTGAACACAAAAACCACAAAAATGTTAATTTACATTTCAGGATTTCTCCAAATCAAAAGACATTTGTGTATTGTACAGCAATCAAACTTGGAGGAAATGAGGAGTGGGATTGGGCATGGAGAAATTATTTGGAGACAAATATCGTCTCCGAAAAAGTACAGATCCTCGATGCATTAGGTTGCTCGAGAGATCGCCAAATTCTTGAGAGGTAAAGAAAGTGTTTCTCATAAATGTATAATAATAATAACTTGTTACACACCACCAACTGCTACAGAATGCCATTTTGCGCTGCAGGTATTTGAACATGACATTGTCAGAAAGCTCTGGCATTCGAAAGCAGGACGGCTCCCGTGCATTTGCATCGGTGGCTTCCAACGTCGATGGCTACACGCTTGCATTTGACTTCCTTCAACTCCGTTGGGATGATTTGCAAAGCTAGTAAGCACCAATTATTTTCGTCAATTTAGATGTCATAAATTAATGTTTCGCTGTTTTTTTTTAAGTCAGTCTATTGTCCATTATTGCTTATTATTCTGATCTAATGTCATTGTGTTTGAACTGCAGCTATGGTCTAGCTTTCTCCAGTATTTCAAAAATGGTGTCTTCTATTGGGACTTATATGAAGACCCCTGCAGAATTATCACAGGTAACGTATCTATAAATGACAAGTTGGATTACTTTGTTAGAAATCATGTTACATGCCTTTTTTGTATCTATTTATAGTTGGAGCAGTTTTACGAAGACAACAGCAACCAGCTGGGAACAACTGGACGCAGTTTCAATCAAACCATTGAAAAGGTTCGAGCCAACGTCCGTTGGGAGGAAAGAAATTATGCAGCGGTTGAAGAATGGCTCTTGAACCATAAGCAGTGATCGCTGCGCATGCATGGCTTCTAAACGGTTTTAGTGAGAATGTTTTATATAAACCATGGTTTTTGTGATGTTTTGTCTGTAGTTTAAAATAAAATTTTTAAATCATATTTTAATAGTTTGATTGCATGGGATAATTTATTCGAAAATTCTTTTAAAAAGATTGGTATTTCCGAATATCATGGTGTGGAGGTATAATGCCATTGGAAGGAAATCGAAGCCGGAAAAACGTGCTAATGAACCGGGATACGAACTCGGGACCCCCCGAATTGCCGGTCGGGTGCTCTACCATTGAGCTATTCGGGCACACACTCTCCTGCGAATTCGTCAGGTGGGAAATGGGACCTTCGATGGAGAGAGGCCAAGCGAATCGGAAACGAAGGTGTTATGTTGTTGACTTACATTAAGGCCAAATCAGCCCACTCTACACCATGTGAGCCAAGGGTTTGATATACCAGGTGCAATTATCAGTTCAGGACTTACATTAAGGCCAAATCAGCCCACTCTACACCATGTGAGCCAAGGGTTCAGGATAAACATAGCTTGTTTACATAGCTATTAACTAGTCTTAGATATTTCTACCTGTCTCTAAATCATGGGTATCTATTGATAATGGACAATAAAAATGAAATGAAATGAAATGAAATGAAATACCAGGTGCAATTATCAGTGGGGCCATCTCAATCCTCAGGTCCTACTCAGGTCTCTCTCAGGTCCTACTGCTAGCCTCTTAGAATTTAGTTATTAGGTTTAGATATGAGTTCATCTCTGATATGCCGACTAGTTATAATATCATATTATAAATATACCTGTCTGTAAACCATGTGTAAGCAAGGTAACTAAATTGACAATAAAATCAATCAATAACCTTCATTTTTTGAGCATGTTCAAAAAATGAAGGGTTTTTTATTATTGTACTACTATGGATTTAAAGTAATTAGCGTAACATATCTAGCCAGAAAATTAAGTCGAAGCTTTGTTTGGATTACATAGTGGATTTGCACTGTGGTTTGGCTGACACCTGCACACATGCCGATATTCAAAGATTTTCCCAGCCGTTACAATTGATGTGCCGAGGGAAGCGATAGCGAAGCGAAATCTTCAATTTCACTATATGGTAGAAAAGCACTTGTGTGTTTGTTTGTATGTGTGTTTGTGCGCTCTATACAGACCAAACGCCTGCTTCGATTGCTATTAAATTTTCAGGGTGTCTCTTTTTGTTCTCAACTTAGACCCCCTGCGGTTTTCAAGAAAATCCTTCATACACCTCCCCTTCAAATCAGAAAAAAGAGCAATATTCAATATTGGGAAAATATGGAAAAATATGGAAATTTATCTAGAAATGGGTATTCTTTCCAAATTTTCGTATTGTGACTTTGCGTGTGACATTTGTGTGAGAGCACGCCATCATCTTTCGCTATACAAACCGCTACGCCTATCTTCAATGCAATGCTACACAAATTGCGTTCGCGAAGCCCTAGTTTTAAGCTTTGTCTAATATTTCTGCTACTTCATTTTGTAATTATAATATTACTGTGTATTAGCAATATAAATTTTATTTTGAATTACTTGGTTACCTGTAGTGAGATTACTACAAATAATTTATTGAAAGTAGGTACGGGCCCTTTTTATTGTGAGTACCATGAGGTACTGGCTCATTCCAATGAAAATCTGTTTTGCAGAATAATTTTGCATTAAGACATGCTCACCATAGAATGGATAAAACATCAACGAAAAGTTATTTTCGAAATGTTCTTCTCGCAATATCCTATCAGAATAAAATTTGAAAGTGGTGGCAACAGAGCAGATTGTATATATATATATATATATATATATATATATATATATATATATATATATATATATATATATATATATATATATATATATATATATATATATAATCTTTTTAAGCTAAATTCACAACCGAATAACTTATGTTGTTCCAGATGATTCGTCGACTAAGATGCTTGCATTATTCTCGTCACAACTAGATTCAAGTTTGGGTGCACAGCTGTGCAATTAGATCTCCAAAAACTGGTTAAGATTATCATGCATGCTGCTCGAGCTACTAAACTAATCACTGTAATATGGTCAAAAATTTAAAAAACCTTTTGTACTCAATGCAAAAGGTCATGGGCAAAATTTTAAAAACTTGCAAGTTTGCAAGTTCTCATCATGAAAAGTTCAAAACAGTGAAAAACTTGAAAACGCCTTCTGGGAAAAGAGGAAATACTTGAATATGTTATCATTATTTGTAATAAGTTATACACTTCACATTTGATTTCAATCTATACATACACTTTATTGTATTAAAAATTGCAAATTTTGCCAACTGCTTCATTAAAAAAAATTATGATGCATTTGCGATATTTTCTTTTCATGGCAATTCAGAAACTTTTTTTTCCGAATATGCGTACGTTTTTCCATGATCATAAGACGAAAATTGATACAGCTGGAATTAGATTTCAGCAAAAGTTTTCTCTGGATCAAGATATTGTATGCGCGTATTTTACAATTAGATTGTCTCTTCTGGATTGAGAAAAATTTGTACAATAGCGTTTTGTGTCATGCCATTTTCCCTAACAGCATATTAAGAAAGTGGAAAAAATTCTGTTTGCATAAAAATTTGCAACTTATTTTGTTTGCAATTTGTTATTAAAAATTATGGAGGGAAAATGCAGTGATTCACACAGGGGAAATGGGGAAGTTGAGGGAAAAACGAAGTGACTGGCTGGCAAACTTCGGAAAAATCTGGTGAAATATACTGTGGTAAAATCTTAACAGTTTTTCTTCTTCCGCTATGGCATGGTAACTACTTTTAATTTGAGATATTCTCTAATTGGTTGTTTCGGATTCATAAAAATATACCTACTGTATTTAGCTACAATCTACCCTGATTTCAATTACTTCTCGTTTTGCAGTTGGTATTAGATATATCGCTAAATTTCGCTGGCCAGCTTGGTAGGGCTGCAAGTATGGTCGGTGTCCTGTATGCGTGCCTCATATTGTAGTCGCGGCCGGTCGGTGTAGGGCGCATATCTTTTGAGTAATTCGTATGATCTTTAATTATATATACAAATGTAACGATTAGAAAACACCGGATTTCCATGAATTCCCATACGTCATACAGGTGAGTGTGAAATATAAAGTGTGCGTGATATGAAGGTAGGTAGTAAATAGGTAGGTAGGTACTTCAGCGGTGGGACTTCTGACGAAGACATCAAAGCTGTTTTAACTTCGAAATTTCATACAGGACATCATAAAAAGTTTACAATTATCTTCGAACTAGAGACATGTTATATTAAATGTTTGAATATGTGAAAATGAATAGGAAACTCCTGGACTGTTAAGTCTCTGTCAAGGACAAGTCCAGATAGGCCTGACCATAATATGACTGGTTACTAGCTGACCTATAATGCCAATTGAATGATGTGGAGGTGTACAAAAGCTAGGTAAGATTCTCTTTGCAGTTAAACATGGTATGTGTCTACTGCTTCAGTTTTGAAGTACCTAACTAGATACAATGATCATAATAAACTATCCCTAGGCCAGTTTGCGATTAGCTTTGAATTCTTATTCAACCCATCTTTGAAGTAGGTAAATGTTTATCTAATCTGTACTCTTCTAATGTATATTCTTCTTAGGTTCAAGGAAGATGCCAGTTCGTGTGGAAGAGAATGCAGAGTCAAGCAGTAGCAGCTCTCCACCCAGAAAACGAAGTCGCTTCTCACCGCCGTCGCATATTTTACTCCAAAGCGACATTATTTTGCATCTACCACAAGAAGACATCTGTAGCACTCTGTCGAAACAAGTTGCCCTGGTGGACAAAGCTACCTTTGCACATAAAAAGAAATTACTGCTCAGTTCGTTATTAAAGCCTGAAATTCTTCAGGCCAATACCTTCCCAATCCATGGTGAGTCGACTGCATTATCAGCCTTTGGCACTTTAACACATACCTAGGTAGGAAATTTCATTTGTGTTTGATATCAAGTTTTTCTTCCAATCGTCTAAAACACTAATCATGTAACATTTATTCCAGAAAAACTTCTAAAACGAAGCATGTTAAACGGTTACTTAGCTGGCGACAGCCACAATAAAAGCTCAACAGATGACAGCCCATGTAGTGAAGCAAATAGCAGTTCTCCAGTTGCCACATTGTGCAATTTGGGAAATACGTGCTTTCTCAATAGTGTGTTGTATACACTAAGATTTGCACCATTTTTCTTGCATAATTTACACCATTTAGTATCAGATTTGAACGACCTGAATATCAAGAATACAATGAAAACTAAGTCGTCTTCACTGGGACGAAACATTGGGACTAGCAGTAAAAATTGGAATAGCAAAGATATTTTGTCTTTGAACGTACCAACTAACTTAGATGCTCACAAAAGTAATGTTCAAGTTACCACTGAGGAACTTCATGAATTATATGAATCGCTTCATGCATCCGAAATCAAAGAAGATAACGAACCTTTTCAAGCTGAAACGTACCTTCAGTCTCTCAGGTGAATTTTTATGTTTTTATTATTTTGTAAATTCTACTTCAGTACTACGCTCTGTAGTACTATGCTTAGGCTCTGTCCAATGAGAGAATGTACTTTCTGCGGCAGCACTAATAGCCACTTTCGCATGCCTTTCGCTTTGTATACTTCAGATAGCGGCCTTTACTGTCGCATGTTCTCTCATAAGATAGAGTATACTAGTATGGAAGGGAAGCGAAGCTGGAAAAATGTGCAACCGAATCGAAATACGAACCTGGGACCTCCTGCTTGACGTGCAGGTGCTCTACCAGCTGAGCTATTTGGGTACACATTCTCCCGCTTTGCTGAGTGGGACAAGGAGGATCTTCAAAGGAGACAAGTGAATTAATTTTTCTTATTTTTTTTTTCTGTACAGGATGGTGAACCCAATATTTGAAGGGAACCAGCAACATGATGCTCACGAACTTCTCGTCTGCCTCTTGAACAATATTCGAGAGACGTGTCAGTTGCTGGTAGAACAGTCCAAGTTACAGGAGCGAGATTGCCTGGAGTCTGCGGCTGCCATGGGCGTCAAACTAGACCTGGCTGTTTTACGGCCGCCTCCGATCACCACCCCCATCTCGTATGCTGCCCGGTGGGGTGTGCGCAAGTCATGGAAGAAGAAGAAAGACCGGAACACTGTCATACAATCTGGGACGGGCAACCAGGTATTTCAAACAGCAAAATTTACTGTAGGGTCAAGTACATTTTATTCACATTTGCTTTGGCTGGACTGGAAAGTATTTTGAAACTTTAAATCTCATCATGATACTGTTGGGAAGCATATTGCTCATTTGATGCCATTGCACTGATATTGAGCTATCATTAATTAAGGGTCCTCCACACCCCCTCTAAAACGTTGAATGCAGAGGTCCTAGCGAACAGAAAAATGAACCCCTAAATATGTTCCAATCTTAAATTTTAAGATACCAGTAGATGAAGGAAGAGTATATCTAGTCATGGATAACCACCAAAATTCGATATTTAAAAAAATGTGTATGGTGCAAACTTTAAAAAATCGCATAAATGAGCTCATTTATACGACTTCTGGAAGTTTGCACCATACACATATTTTAAAATATCAAAATTTGGTGGTTATCCATGACTAGATATACTCTTCCTTCATCGACTGGTATCTTAAAATTAAAGATTGGAACATATTTAGGGGTTCATTTTTCTGTTCGCTTGGACCTCTGCATTCAACGTTTAAATGGGAGTTGTGGGTTAAAGGATTAACTGTGAGGAGCCCTCTTAAGTATGGAGACCAAAATAAAAATGTATAGAATTTTTTACATTTTTTACATTTTGAAAGATTTCAATGAGAATATTGACATTGATTCACAAAATAATATGCAAAATAATATTTAAATGCAGTGTTGATTATAGAAGGCGATGTGCTGTCACACAAAATATGCTGTCAATATTTTCTGTCTGCTAAAATCCATCAAATTTTTTCCTCGAATCGCATAGGCTTGTCTAAAGGAAGTGGTTCCAAATATACTATAAGGTAATCAATTTCTGCATCAAAACACGTTCATATTTGGAGTAAAAACGTGAGCTTAAAACAGGCCAATCAATGACTAGCTCATTGTTGGTGCAACTGGCCATCAGAAATTCGGACGTAAGTTATGCATCCGAACAGTAAACAATTTTTTGTTCGTTGGCTTTTTGTTTTAGATCGATCCAGAGCTAGATTGTGCCGAGACGCTAGTGAACGGCTTAGGGAACCTGAAGCCTCTTTCACTGATAGCTGAAGATGGTCCTACTAGTACTTCTTTGCCAGAGAGCTCGCCTCGACACCTAGAAGCAAACTCGCGATCTGGGACCACCAAACTGCATAACTTTATTGCGGATGATTTCGAAGGGATGTCCATATTGTCTACAAAGTGTTTGGAATGTGAACATACAACAATGAGGAAGGAGGCTTTCTGTGATATCTGCGTACCCATAACGATAGAACGTAAGGATGATGAGGACTCAGGTTTGTGCAATGACCAACATTTTTCTTCTTGACACGTGCTACATGTCTTGTTTTCAGTAATAAAAAACATGTTAAGGGTCTCATCAAAATTGTATAATGTAAATAAATACTCCTTTTTAGATGGGGAGTGTGGACCAAAAACCGTGAGTGGCATGTACCAATCTGCGATTGTTACCAGTGAACACCTACGTGACTTGAATAAGTATTGGTGTGAGCAATGTCTGCGTTTGAACGAGGCAAGAAGATGGGTGCGCTACGAGACACTTCCCAAGCTGTTGGTTTTGCAGCTCAAAAGATTCTCCTCGACTTTCAAGTAACTTTGCACTTTATGTACATGTTATTATTCACATAATAATTGTTTGCATGCTTTATGCAAAATGCAGTCATTGATTGATTGCTACTTCATTCTGCAATTTTAAAAATCATATTTTTTTGTTGAATATATTGCATACTACCTATTTAAGCAGATGCAAGCCGATGTGATGAAGATTCGACAGAGTTTTAAATACGGCTGAGTTATTGTAGAAGTACTCTCTATGGTCATTCCCATTTGTTTAACTTTAAGCTAATATATTTTGTCTCAAATATCTAAAATTTTCATCTTCAACGTGGTTCGAGTTTCTGGTCTTTCAAAATATAAGAAAATATGGAAGAAAGTCATGCAGTTACTACCTACTTGAGCTATGGCTTCAGAGGAAGGAGAGCACGCATTTTGCTGTGCTGAAGGATCAGCAGTTAGCACTTTCCTTCTCTGCTTCATTAACAATGCATATGCACATTCATGTAGCCATATCATATTTTATTTCCATAAGTAAGTTTTAAATGTTGATGTTCTCTCAGGGCAGCACTAATCGGAAATAACGTTTTCAGCTCCATTGTGTCAGTGTCGAAGATCAACGACTACATGCCGACTCCACTGACCCTTGCGTGTTTCTGCGAAAAGTGCAGCAACCTCCCGGAAGAGAAGCGTCCCCACCAATACAAGCTTTATGGAATCATCATGCACCTTGGGGCCACGATCGCTTCGGGACATTACGTTGCATACGTGAAAGCATCGGATAACTCGAGCAACTACTGCCATTGTGATCGTGACAAGCGTAAAGCTTCTAGCTTAAGTGCAAGTGGTGGTAAAGGAGGCAATTCATGTGATAAAGTGGGAGGATTCTTTAAATTTTTCCGACAAAAGTCTAATGCAAGTTCAGATAGTCCTTCAGCAAAGCCTATGAACACTTCCTATTACGCCAATATATGTCGTAGTCTCGATTGTTGCGGGATCAAACTCAATCGGTCTTTCATGGAAGGGCATCAAGGATTGAATGGAGATTCCATTAATGGCACGAGTGAGCGTAAAGAACCCAAAGTCGATGGTTGTGTAAATGGTTCAAATAGCACTTCTGAAGCGGCTGTTCCAGAGCCGGTTTGGCTTGAATGTGACGACGAGAATGTTCGTCCGTTGAGTCTTAAAGAGTTTGAAGAGGTTCTTGCACCAAAAACAAACAGAAGATCTTCCCAAACTCCTTACTTATTATTCTATTCCAAATGTCATTGATCATGCCAAGGTTAACTATTAGGCCTACTGCCAGACTTTTGAACGAGTTGGAATTTAAACCAGGGATCTGAATCATCACCAGAACTCGAAAGAATTGTTATATATCATGGAACCAAAATCAGAAGCACTATTAATAATTATTTGAGAACCGGAACATTAATTTGATATTTTCGTAGAACGTTATTTTCGTAGAATTTCATTTAAAAAGTGAATGTTCCATGAAGGTTGGTACTTATTGTAAACGTGAGATTTTTGCTGTAAAGTTGTTTCGGTGCGGTTTTTCCATGGATCCTAACCAGAATTGGAACCAGATCATTTATATAAATTTAAAGGAACCAGAACCAAAAGACTTTTAAAAATGTCAGAACAGGAACCAGACCTGGATTTGAAAATTTAAGAAACCGGAATCATTATTGATAAGCGTTTGATCACAGACGAAATTCACCCAGATATTTAATTTTGCCAAGTAACAGCTATGAGAGAAAATTTGAATACAGTAGGTGCCCTGACAGTCGGCAAGTCACGGTGGGATCGTGATGAGTGCTCCAGCTAAAAATCACGGAGAAAACTGTATTGCGGAGCGAGTGAAACGGATTCATAACCACAATAGACTCCATCCATCAACAGCCAGGCCTAACAATTTTGCTTGGCATTGCGAGAAAGGCCAGTAATGTTACTGGGTGAGGTCTTTTGCACAGCTTTCAGTGTAACTTTTTCTGCGGTTTGGTTCTCTGATTTAGAGTGTAACTTTTCAATTGGCCAGTTTTTTTCAATGGCCATCGGAGGCTCGCAAAATTTTGCGATATATCATTGTGCATCAATGTAGCATTTATTGCTATAATGAACAGCATACCTTAACTGTTAAATTTTAAATTGAAATGTAGAACAAGGACAATTCCTTCACGGTCTTACAATAGCCCGCTAAATAATTAAGCTGTCACATATGATTGGTTGATCAAGCTAACTGTTTTCTTCAGTATTCCATTAATTAAGGAAGTAGTTAGGAGGGATTCTGGGAGGCTGAATTATCAGGTGAGGAAGAAGGAAAAAAATGAACAAACCAAGTCCATACTAATTAGAACATTATCTTGGTATTCTTCTTTTTTGATAGCACTCTCTCTAGTTCAGCAAGTCATACAATTAATTTCTTTCCATCTCCCCCCTAAGGCCGATGAGAATGTGGCTGAAATGTACGCAGAAGCGTCCTAATCAGTGAACCTAGGCTAAGGTTAGACATTGTTTAATTTCAATTTCTGTTAAATCATTCAATTATAAATACAAATTTTGCGCTCAGTACACAATGATAGAATAGTCAATTCCAGATAGCATATATAATCTGACGGACATTAACTTCTTTGAGCGCTTATTATGAGTGAAACATAGTATTCAGATATTAAGGATATGTGCATACGTGCCATTCACTCTAATTTCCCTGTGTTACAACCTACATTTATTAATGTTAAAAACATACCGAATACTAACACCTTGCTGGTCTGAACTGGTATGTTGTTAGACCATGTTAATCTAAACTCTTAAGTGCAGCTTAAGGGCTCGGCTGTTATGTTTCAATTTTTATAATGAAATGCCTCCATCAAATGTGCATTTCAGATAAGTTAACTGACCAGCATGCTTGGTCATAATTTGTATCACATTTAAAAGTACATCGCATGAAAGCAGACTCCTAATAATTTGTGTCAATAGTAAAAGTATCAATAGTAAAAAGTATTGTAGGGCATATAATCTAAATAACAAGTGATACATTTGATTTTTGGATAACCAAGGTTTGGGAGGCCTGATTATTAATGATGTTGAGAGCATATTGTTTCCATGCTGAGGTAAAAATGTCCATGCTGCCAAGAGATGTACATCACACAACCTACACTTTTTTTATCGTTAACATTGAAGAGGATTTTTATTAACAGAGGACCTGGGGTGCGATTGTGTAACTTTATTTCGTTCGATTTGGCTCGAAATCACTCGATTTCAAATCACTGCCCATGTTAAACCATAGGCAGTGATATTGAAAACGAATGGTTTTGAAACCACTAAGTTACACAATCGCCCCCCTGCTTATGTAGGTTTTCGTGGTATCTATATGAGACAATTAATAGTGATTGAACTTCCATTCCAAAAGGGTTCGTGACATTTAGATATAATTTTTACAGTTACTTCTAATAATTTTAATCATTTCAAAGAATCTAAAATGTTTTTGGGATCACGTGTGTTGAATCGTGAGGGATAGTAGTGGGCATGTACCGAACCAATATATTTTTGCTGGTACGTTTGCTGTACATGTGTTGTACAAAATGATGTAATTTATGTAAATATGATTTTCGATGAATTTAGAATGATTGAATTTTACTGTATATAATAATATTAATATATGTATATATACATTACTTATTAGAAATGACATACTCAATACATTGTTTAAATTTAGGGAATATATAGAAAATAAATATAATATATAGGGGAAACCATTAATAAATAATGTAACTTATAACAGATTTGAATTAAATTTCTTAGGCTTATGTCTGCTTGTCCTATCTTTTGCACCAGCTGTCAATGTTGGTTGAGCTATCAGCCTTGAAGTAGTAACTAGAATAATATTACCGAAATGTCGGGAATTCAGCGAGACTTATTTAGCATTCAAAACCCAGATTGAAATTATATTTTTGGAGACAGACTTGGATGTATTCCAAATTCAGTTTCATAGTGCCTAAAATTGTTCGAAATGATCCATGTTTTGGTGTTAAATAATGTTTGCACGATGCCGAAAATTACTTGGATGTCACACATTCTTTAATTATTTAACTATTTTTAAGACAAACATTTGAAAATAATTCCGCGTCAGAAAATTCAGCTGGCTCTCAATCCGCTTAAAATGCGATATAGTTGACAATTTTCAAAATATTCTACCAACGGCTCAAAACACTGAAAACTTTTTGGGTTACTGTTGTTATGGTCAACGAGGCCAGGGCAATTCACTGGACCAAAAATATTTGACGAATTTGTTTTACATAAAATATATTACACGTGATGCCAAATCAACCCATACAACTGTGCTCACTGCAGTCACCAATGCCACATACATGCTTTTTTAAACATTTACAAAAAATGTGAAAAATGGCATCGAGTCTCTAATTGTTCTACAGTCGTTGCTCAAAAAATTATATCAGCGACATTGCCAAGCGTTATCGTATTCATTTGGTTGACTGATTACTTTCTTAATTACAACAACTGACGGGTTAATAACTCGTACGCAACCTTATATCTTAGACACTTTCCATCGCCACCGGAGAACGAGAATGGAGCCCCCCGGCTCAGGATAACTCGGCGTAACAGCAAACGAACACCCCGCAGTTGAATGTGTCCGCTTGCAGTGGGGCGTCCTCGACGAGCTGCGCTTTCCAGAGTCGTGCTGGTAGTCCTCGGCTCGCGGCCTCGCACTCGAAGTATTTCACCAGGATCTAAAAAAAATAATTATGAACCATATCATCGCCAACCAATACCACACACCATATACCAACCAAATCAAACTCACCCCGAAGCACTGCGTTTGTGCAGGCCTGTAGCTGTCGTAAAGATTAATGGTGTTCTGCTCCGTGTTGGCAACGGCCAGACACCAGTGGCCCGGCACGTGGATGGGGATGATTAGAGTCGTAGTCTTGAAGAGGTCCACCTGAAACACGAGCATGACTTTTTTTTAAATAGCTCAATATCATAAGAATTGGTTTCATAAAAATAGTATTGACTTGACGATAATTTACCTTCCGAGTCCAGCTTCGAACTTCCTCGTATCCGGCATCCCAAAGCCTCGAAAAGAAGAATGTCGAGTAGGCATATGCGCTCCCCCGGACGCTATTGTTTGATCGCTCGGTGATGAGGTCCATGCACGCAGTGATGGCCTCGTCCCCGAGCTCGCTCCCCGGTCCCAGTGAGGAATAGGACTCGTGGCCCTCGGCTAGTCGTATTGCCTTGTCCACGAAATCCACCACTTCGTCGGTGATGGCGTCGGCGAGGGCGACGACGGGGGTGGCGGCGGCGGGTGCGGCGGGTCTGGAAATTTAAACGGTAGAATTGTAACCGGTTACACGATGCCAGTATTGAGAACAGAGCATATTGCTAAATTCAAACTTACAAATACTGGATATCTTGCAGGGTGGCAAACACCCTGTCGATGCCCACATTGTTCCAGTGGATGTCATCCACTCTGCCACCGGGGTAGAATCTGTAATGAAAGATTTGATATATAATTATATATTTTCATCAATAGTCTAATTGGTTGAAAACACCAATAATGCAATTATAATTATCTCACCTGTGGTACATGGAGATTCGGTTCCCCCCACTGTCCGACGAACAGTGGGTAGGTGTCGACGACGTGGATCGACTCTCCCCCCCACCGTCGCACGAAGGTATTGTATGCAAGAAGTTTTATGTCAGGGGTGTTGCGCCGAGGGATGGGTGGAAGTGTGAGGAGGAAAATTCGAAAGGACATTAAGGTTAGGTAGTTAAGGATAAGACATAGGCTCTTCTTCTTGCGCCAAGCGACCGTCCTTCGTCCTAAAAGCAGGGAATAATGCACTGAACTGAATGGAATACTACAATAATAATAATAGAACAATTATTACTAAAGGCAAAGAAAGTGAAACCTTTATACACCTAGATAGAGAAAAGTTTCAAACTCACCAGCACGTCGTTGGTCCCGATGAGACAAATGATAGAATCTATCTGTGGAAGCCTGTCCGCAGCAGCCCGCGTGTCGCGCAGCGCCTGCGCCAGTCTCGCTGCCTTTAGCCCGCTAACGGTCAGGGAATCTAAACGGATCAAATAACCACATTAAATCCCTCGTCGTTCACCGACGCAATAAAATGAATACTCGAAATTCACGAAAAGATATACCGCTATCATAATTGTCTGTATAAAATAAAGGCAATATAGCATAACAAAACAGAACGGAAAGTAGTAGGTATTATAGGTACAAGTAACAAGTTTCCGTTCTTAATTGTTCTGAAATGTTTAAAATGCTTGATTTCATTTCACTTTATACATAGATGTATCAAGTTTATAATTCGTGAAAAATATTGAGAGCTGCTCGCTGCACTATGTGGATAACATTTCGAAAATGAAATGGTAATATTTTTGAAGAATTTTGAATCAGCTCTCAATTCGTTTTTGCTGTAAATAGCAAGGGGTCTAAGATCTGAGGTTTATCAAACGATCCCTGTAAATGATATCAACTCTCCAAATCTTCTCGGACATCATGATTAAAATGTATTCACTTATTATTTAGACTGTGTGCGATTAATTACTATTACTGTTTCATTTCATCTTCATGTTTTTGTTTATTAATAAGATTATTTACCATGACATTAAAATTGAAATTAAAAGTCTGTACATTCCACTGTCCTGCACAGTATTGGGAATTCCTAAGACTCAAATAATAAATTTTAAAAAAAATCGTCACTGTCTTCAGGCCAGCTCCCACAGCGACAAAATTGGAAAATGTGTTTCCATCGAAAATTAACACAGCGCCGTCGGCAGGCAATGGCGGGTGATGATCATCCGGCTCCGGGTTTGCCCCTCGACTGCCTTCAAGCCTAAGTGAGCTTTGTCTACAGCCTGGCGGAACAATAGGCCATGCAGCACCGGGTTCACTCTCGGGAATCTTTAGAAGCTACATGACCATTTCAAGGTCATGCGGTACCGGGTTCCCCCAACATACCTTCAAGTCTCGGAAAGCTTCTCCTTTAGCCGTGATTTTAATTATTTCATGACATTTTAGTCTTAACTGTTGCAAATCGGTTCTATAATTTCCATGGGTCCCATCGACCATCAAGCCCTTAGCCGCATAGTGTGCCTTATGGGCCTGAACAAGCAACCGAAGAAGAAGTCTCTGGCTTTGCACAATTTTCCTTCGCCCTTAACCTATAGAAGTAGGGAAATGCCTGGATTATACGGCAGGGCTCCAGGATCTAGGTCTACCATCATGTTCAAACATACGAAAAATCTGTTAACCCTCCGTAATCTCGCGCTAGCCCACCCGTATGACCGATCTATGTGAGGGCACTGGGTGTCTTGGGCCGTGATCATAATAATATACTCCACTGTGTGTTGCGGTGACCCGGTACGAGGCCTTTTGGGGCCTCAGAACATGTTCTGTTAATGAATGAGAACATGTTCTGAACATGTTCTGAATAAATAATTCTTATATGATTGTTTGTATGATCTCCCCATGGAGAAGACCATTTTGCAGAAACTATTCAATTTGTTGACATTCTTCTTCACGAATAATTTCAATAGGCATAATATACCTAGGGAAAAATCATGATTACCAAACTCACAGATTATTTCATCTATAATCTAAAATCCAGAGCAAGAATGACCTCTCTAATACAGTCGACACACGCTCATGCCCACGCAAGCTTCGCAAGGAATTCGCTTTAAAATTCCAGTTCCCGGTACATCATCTTGACGCAGAATACCCTTCCTTCCACGCGCAACATAATATACATTGGCTCATTAAAAAATATCGTCATGGGCTATCAAGTTTGTTATATGAACGAAACCCTATTGACCCTGTAAATAAATTACCTTCCAAATTAGATTTTAGATTCAGAGATAAATTGAGGAATAAATCAAGAATAAAAAGTTTGAACCCACCTCAATAACCAACCTGATTTTGAGTGGACTTCTGTTATCAATTCTTTGAAATCAATATGATATCCATATCAATATTAACAATATTGAGTGAAACATTTTTTGGTGCTTTGTAGTTTAAGATAATAGCTAATCAAAACCATGGTTTAAGCTTAAAAGAATTTATTTACCTGCATGACTATATGGGCGGAACGAAGTATATACCTACGATTCACTGGCACACCCGCCTCGCCAATAGCTGATTTGTTACCAAATTGAGTTGGTACGAAGGTGGACTCGACTTTATCGCTCACTCCGAATTTCAATAACCGATTTAACGATTGGCAGCAGAGCACGGATGTGGTCAAGCAATTTGTCGTGATAACAGCACAAAGATGGGAACGCAGTAAGATGCTTGCTGCGATCTTAGCTGACAGCTTTAATTTAATCAGTGGACTACACGAATCTTTTAAAATTAAAATTGCATGTATTGATTAATGCGCAGGATCGGAGCAGAGGTCCACGAGTGAGGAGAAATGAATCCCTAAGAGTGATAGAATCTTTAATTTTAAAATATCAGTAGATGAAGGAAGAGTATATCTTTGGTCCTGCAATCTTCTTAACTTGAATTTTACAAGAATGTATCAAGTATACCCTTTCAAAAATAGCCAAAATGAGCTCTAAGCATCGACTGGAAATCGATATTCAATAGTTATGTATTGGAAAAGCGCGATTGCACGACCATGCATGCACTCTTTTGCTATGCACATTTTTTTTCAGAGATGTTGGAGCAAATTTAGACCCTCATTTTTCCTGACCCATATAAGGGTCTGCACCTGTAAAATGGTGGCAGGTGGAGATACCCTCTACCGAAATGTCAACAAGTCATTTTGTTTAGTTGCGTCGAGATGGCGGATTCAGAGAATTATTGCCGAGCCAGAAGTTCGATTAAATAAGTGACGAAGTTTCTGAATATTTTGCTACATTGCGGCATTTAGCTTTAAATGCGATGGAAAAATTAGCACCCTATTGATATAAAACGCCCTATTTTCAAAGAGGAAATACATAGTTTCGTAAAAAAAACGTTTATTTTTTCCAAGTTTCCGCAATCAAAATTACTAAAAATGTGGGATGACCAAACATGCCTTAAATGTTTTAAAACCTGTATATTTGCTTATAAATGGCCCTGATTGTTCATGAAATGTCCAATTAGCTAATGCCCACCCCCCCTTCCCCCGAGGGTAGAGGGATGCGGCATCCCTCTACCCTCGGGGGAGGGGGGTTTATTACTGCCTCAACAGCAGTAGTCTAAAATGACTCATAGGAGCATTACGCTATGATTTGTAAAGGGAAAACCAAGGGTTAATTTACACCAGTCATTCGACAAGGCTGCCAAATCAATCATCTCTGACAGGTAACAGGTTTCAGAGGAAAACATTTAAAGGCTATTAATGTGTACACGTAACTGGTCCGGCTTGCATCCTTGAAAGCTGATCCAGCTTGCAATTTTCTCAAGATTGCAACCGGAACTCTACTACGGAACTCACTAACACTAAGACAGTGTATTTGAGCAATTGACCACTGGTCAGGCAGGGATGTAGGCGATCGCAACGCCGTCATTTAAGATGACCATTGTTTAAAAGTTCATAATATAGACTGGGAATTTCATTAGCTTTCCAATGAGTCTAATCCTAGCCCTACAGCTCTGATAGGAGCCAAGTTATTGCTCGAAAACCAAAGTTGCGCGCAACGAGGGCACAAAAGGGTCAAATTTTGACCCCCCCATAACTCCGGAACCAATGACCCCAAACATATATAAATTCACATGGTTGCTACCTACAATGGTATGAGCGGCTGTGCAAAATTTCATTACAATCAAAGAAAGTCGAAAAAATCTTTTTCAGAAAATCGTATGGTTTAATATGAACTGACCCATGGGTGTAAAGAAACAAATTTGAAACATCTCAGAAAAGAAGCAAAGAAGTAAAGAAAAACCAATACCAGGAGACAAGGATTATCAGTCAAACAAGAACAATTCAACAATTTATGTACAGAACAAGTAGTGATATTATCTGCGGAAAGAATGCTGCGTCTATTAAATCCTGTGAAATGGGAAAGAAAACAATTGGGAAACATCTCTAAACAAAGCAAAGAAAAACAGCATGCACACAAGGATTTTTATCAGTGAAACAAGAACATTATGAAATGAACAAGTAGTGGTATTATCAATGGAAAGAATGTTGCATGTATTAAATCCTGTGAAATGGGAAAGAAAACGATTGGAAAACATCTCTAAAGAAAGCAAAGAAAGAAAAAACAGTATGCACACAAGGATTATTATCAGTGAAACAAGAAAATTGTGCTCGACAGCGTAACGGCAATGGAATTCTCTTCTATATGACCACACGTGTGATGCATATATCGTAATAGCGACGTAATATGTCATAACCCCCGACAACTTGCTCCGATTCTCTTCAATATGACTACACGTGTGATACATATCGTAATAGCGATGTAATATGTCATAACTCGGGTACACAACACAATAAAATATACATGACATAATAATAATAATGCCCCGCCCCACAGCGCTATGGGGTACGCAAGCCGGGGTCCCTGCCTCACCCCAACGACCGTCTGCACGACCAGCTAACCTACAGCGACACAGAATGAGCCCGCCATGCCCGTCGCGTGTCCGCAGACGCAGCACGACGGGATCGAACTATCCTTAGAGCCATTGGGACGTCTTACCGAGGCCCGAAGCAACCGCAACCCGACTAAAAGTCAAGGAGCACCGGCGAACTACGCCAGGCTTTCACCCGAGAGATAGCGGACAGAAACTGAGCCGCCCCACCCGCTAAACTAACCGTGGATAGCCAAGGCCCAGACGCTTGCTTCCACCATAAGGTACCTCTCTCTGACCTAGCGTAAACTACCCCAAATGGTACCGATGTCCCTTTGGCACACCTTGGCCGTCGGACTACTTGTAAGTTCTTGGCGTCAGTGAAGGCATCGAACCGTGAAATGAAAAGATACCTAATTTTGAAACCTCAGCGGCTGTGACTGCGATGGCTCGGCTGAAGCGGTTGACTCGTAGACGAACGACGTTGAGCTGTTAGGAGTTTGCGAGTGTCGAGTGTGTGATTTTGAAGTGTGTTATTGTAAAGTGTGTGATTTTAAAGTGTGTGATTTTAAAGACTGTAGGCCTACGAGCGCTAACCCTTCGACCACCTGGCTAGGCGGTGGCCGCTGATAAGAAGCCCAGGCAAATGTTACGACCTCGATGGTCTTAATGTTCCGATTGCAAACGTGTCCGCGTTAAGCCGCGGGTGGTCCCTTCGTCGAAGAGTCTCAGCGGGGCCTGCAAAGAATCGTTGGAAATTGGCAACTAGCTTAAATCCACTCGACATCAACAACGGTTTTTTATAATAATTAGTATCCTTGGCTTTGTCTATTGATTCCAGAGAAAAAAATCCCTGTTCTATTACTATACCTGAGGTACTATAGACGTACTATAGTAGCTTAGCCCCAGTCTTGGGTAGTTAACTTTTTAAATGAACAAAATTCACTTTTTCCCAGGTGAACTTTGAACGCATTCCATTAAGCGTTCAATGCTCACCGAGTCACAGCGCACTGTACTTGCCAGTACTTTCAGTGAAATTTTTTAATAAACTTGAATTTTCTAAAGTTCACTTTTAAATTTGGCAAACTGAACTTTCCAACTTTTCACTTCAGCTATATTAGCGAAATGAACTTCCCAACAGGGCTTTGCTCCTTCTTCAGTGATCCCCTTCCTGCTTGATGCTCGTCAAAACATCAACCGTAGAACAGCAGAAAGCTGTTTACAATTAGCAGAACAGGGTGGAGGAGTTCTGACCAAGAAGGTATGACACAAAATGTCCAGTGGGCAGAAAAAAGCTTATCGCATTTTGTGCCAAAACATGAACCATGATCCGATCTTGCAAACCAAGATCGGACCGTTAGATAAGAACCGAGACGGTTGGCCTCAGAGGACCAGCCCATCACTCGGTGGCGGAGAGAAACGTTAGTCTGCGGCAAAATTAACCTAGGTACCAACCTAACGAAGACTTGGAAGATTTCACGTCTCGAACAAAATTGAGACTTTCCACAACGAGGGATGAACGTCACACGTCTTCACTATAACCACACACACACTGCTTCTAAGCCAGGTTGAAACTATTTTAACTGCGGGTCTACGGATTTATAATACCGCATTCTGAACCTTACTTCATCATGTTATTAAAGCACATTTGATTTAAATTGCGGCACGGACAGCTGTAAACAGTATTAGTGCCAATGTAGCCTCAAGAAACTGCATGGCGCTTGCAGACTTGATGTCAGTAGGAAGAAAGCACAAGCACCGATGTCTCTAAAAATTGTAAATTCTGAAATACTCCATAAAAAACTTATAACTTTTGAAAATTCCATCACAGTTGTTCCGCTTATGAATTAAGTTAATAGTAGATAGTGCAAGGATCCTTTGATTTTATTTTTATCCAGGAAATGAACTTGTAGGTGAGGGGACGTGAGGGCATTTGCAGGTGTACCTACCTAGGAAGGTACCTAGGGGTGTATTCCGTGTTTCGAACCAGAGCGGCCAGGCCAACCGGCCGGTTGATGGATCAGACCGACCGCAACCAATGGCAACCGGAACAACGCAGAGCAATAATTGCGGAACAGAGCACAGTGGACCGGAACAATATATTTCGAACAGGTCGCTCCGATTCGAAATACAGAACACAATTGGAATAGATTGGACAAACTACTTCCAATGAAATCAAGCACAAATCTATTTAATTTGATAACTTATTTGTTAGAATTAAGCATAGTGGTATTTATAAAGTGAAGATTTATAGTTTAATTAATGTCATTTAATCTACCTAGAGAAACATAGGCATTGTATGGAGAAAAGGAATCAACTTGAATGTATCATAACACAATGGAAGGTAGGTACCTAGGTACAGATACAACGATGGCTGCGTGAAACAGCTGAACTGGCAGACAAGCAGCAGAGTCGACATAGTGGTTTCCGATAAACGAATGTGCTTAAACGCATGTCCCACACTCTTGTTTATGTCACGGCAATGACAAAAACTGTTGCCAACAGGGGTTCCATTATTAAGGGAGAAGTTGTGAGAACATTGATATGAGCAGTCAATGCTGTGCAACAAGTGCAAAGTGGCAAAGAGTTAGCGTACCTAGGTACGAATAAGTAAATCAATGATAATTGTGTGAAGCTGCACTAAAATGGAGAGGAAGTGGCATCATTTATTACCATTGCAAGATATGGGAATTAAACTAAGAAGTAGGTAGATGACATTAAGGAAGTGACAGAATTGAAATGCTGTGATCTTGAAAGCACACATTAAAAAGTAACTAGTCAGCACATAAAAGCTAGTGGCAGATCGATTCAAAAAATAAAAATATAGAATGCTGTAGGTACACACTATAGTATAGACCAATTGGACAGGTAGAACTAATTGTGGAATTTGAATATTATTACCTACCTACCCAGTTAGTACTAATAATGATATTTGAATATAGCAAATATTACTAGGTTCTCACAAAGCATCTGTAGTTCCACCTGTGGATCCACCCAATTTTGACATGGGATTGTGGAATTGTTTGGTACAGGCATTCAAATTCAATGGTACAGGCAAGTTACCAGGAGTTCAGCAGACTGAGAAGAGACAATACAGACAGCAAATATAGGCATTCGGAGTTGCAAGAGAGAGATTGAGAAGACAGGAAGTGACGTGTGTGACATTTCACAAAATGAGCAGAGAGAATGAGGAAGAATTCATTGACTTATGAGCTAAGGGCAGCAGGTGTGAAGCTTCTCGTGCATGGAAAAGTCAAGCACATTGCGGGTCTACATAATTGTACATAATATTAATAGTATCTGTCATAACAAAAGCTGAGAAAATAATTCAGATATATTAATTGATGAAAGATAATGCATGGAATAAAAATATGAGCAGTGCAGAGCAATAAGCTCTAGATCAAAAAGTGGAAGCAAGGAAAAATGTCAAATCAGCATTTCAACAAAAATCAGGTCCACAACACATATATTAGAACAAGTAGAAAAATTCTGAAAAATACTATCAAAGACAACGGGTTTACAAACTCTTCAGCAGTTTAGACAGAATAAAATAATATGAGCAATGCAATGATTTGAGGATATGCAAGAGGCAAGACTCACCCAAAATTCTGTCTCCGTTCCGACTGGTCGTTTTATTTCCAGTGTAGGTGCCATCGACAAAAGAAGCGATATGTGAAGCTTGGCATTGGACAGCTGCACGTGTCTGTAAACAAAGCTCACTATTAGACAAAACAATACAAACAGGAAAAAAATTACCAATAATTAAATGGATGCAAGTGAATGGTAACAGCTAGCCTCTGGTATTGCAACAGGTGTTTGATGTTGTGACTTTTGCTCCAGAAATATGAAGCTTGTTCAGTTCAGCCAAGTAGGGTTTATTCATCATGGTATAGTAGGTAAGGTAGGTAGCTGGTACCTACCTACCTTGGAACAAACCTGTGACTTTGGTGCTAGTAATTACAGATTACAATCCACCCCAATGATGGCAGACGTAGTACTTGAGCGCCTACTACTATGCCCAAGTTATAAACAAAAATTAGTTGTGCATGTGAACAGAACAAGCGTGCAAGTTTCCATATCATTGCTTGTTGCAATATATTATTGCTTGTAGCTTGTAAGTTGTAATGTTTTGTTCTGTAACAAGATAGGTACTTTTCCTTATGGCGCGTTTTTTTTGTGGGTAGCGTCCCCAAACAATACTGACCTACCTCATGCCCAGCAACATGGCAGTTAATTTAACCTAGGTTATTTGAGCTCAAATTTCAACAACTATCAAACCATCCAATGCAATGCCCACCTACACTATGAGCACAAATAGCAACAAAATAAAATAGCAAGCCTTGTCTTACGATAAGCTTAATGAAAGACATTTAAAAAGACGGTATTCACAACCTATAAACAGCCGAAAATTACTAGGTGCGACTCACGAGAATTAAGGATTTCTTTGATTATGTGGGTAGAATTCTTACCATAATTTCAGGACGCGAGAGAATAGTCTACGTACAATGATAATTCGTTTCGAACTTGTTGAAATGCACAACTTAGACTTGGCCAAGTCTGATAAATGCCGACCTGCCGCACCGAACGCAGTCGACATTTAAACTCAGAGACGCTTCTACAAGTTGACGTTCCCAGCATGTTTGCGTGACGCATTCGGCAACACACAGGTCTGCCAACACAACATTTAAATTTCGTTCAAATTCAATACCTCCGCGGTGATTATAATTTATTCTTATAAGTTACTATTTTTTTATTTTAACTTGAATCGTTTTCTTATTTAATGCTGACTAATTTACAAAAATAAATTCCCCGATTTCACACTGCTCAAAATAGTGATGTTGAAACTAGGGTTCTTATAATCCATCCCCCTTAATCCATCAGTGCCCGATTTAAACCATTGGCGCCCCATTGTACGGCGCCCCCTCACCCTTGCAACTGAAAAGTGCCACATCACTGATGAATAGTAGGGTTTTAAGGAGCACCAACCTTAGGGTCATTTTGCGCCTGAGCAAAATAATTGAGAAATTAAAAATTAAAATCCTTCAAGTGAGACATAAGTGTCTCACTAGGTACGTCAACGATAATCGTTAAAACCTAGCGCTAAACACATTCTTTATAAATACTTGCGGGTAGTATTACCGCCAATATTTTGCTTCCGTTCCCGCAGCAGCCTGCATTGTTGCCTAGCCTCGTCCCTTTTCAGTGTTTTGAGCTGTTGGCAGAATATTTTGAAAAATTTCGGGTCCGCCAAATTGGGAAATTCGTTAAATATTTTTGGTCCAGGGCATTTCGCTGGCCTCGTTGTCCATAAAAACACTTACCCAAAAAATGTTCAGTGTTTTGAGCCGTTGGTAAAATATTTTGAAAGTTGTCAACTACATCGGCGAAACCCCCCTCTGCTGGTAAGTGGTAACACCACTCAGTGTGATCAGCTGTTTTAACTTCCCAGAGTACAACGGTTGTCAATGGTGTCAGCGGGTTTGGCAGGATGAGTGGTTAGGTGGTTATTTGGTTAGAAATTTGCTTAAATTGAATTCGCAAATCATAATATTACATTAAACTGTGTAAAATATGTACGCTTTAGTGTGATTTGCGTCTGCTAAACAAAAGGAGCCGTTTTATTCCCGTTTACTTGTAATATATTATGGATTCGAGCTATTCGCTTCCACTGTACAGAGCAGGCAGGTGATATTGTTATTTCGCCTGAACCATTGGTCAGAACTGGGAAATCACATCATGGGATCAATTGCACGAAAAATAGGTAATTGTTGAAGTAATTTCATTTCAATTGTCACTTAGCAACAGGCACTAAGCAACGCGTATGATGATGTGGATGGCCACATACCAGTTGCGCTCACCAATATTTAGTCCTGATTATATTGATTACACTGTTTCATTTCCCAGCATGTTCATCTAAAATATTTTTTACAGCCAGCTTCATATTATTAGTAATTCTGAATCATATGACATTGAGCCAATGCTGAAGGTATGAAATTGGCATGATGATATGACTCACATATTGCATGAGAATTATTTCCATCAAACTTTATTGTTTCTAAAGAAAAGCCGAGCAATGTGGGATGTACCTACCATAATTGATTAACGATTACTAGTAATCGTTAATCAATGCTACCATAAAGTCCTTTTTTAAGCTTATTGGTTTTGAATTTCTTGGTTATGTTTTACAGCACTTTTACAACAGGTCTTTGTGCCCAAAATGGTAACAAAATATTTAAATTATTTTGTACCATTGGATTGGTTGCATTGGATTGAATTGGTTGTAGCTAGCTCTTAAAAACTGCTTTCCTAAATAAAACTGCTGCAATGGACTTTTAAGGACAGTCACCAGTGGCATAGCGACCGCCCTGCAGACCCCGCGGGGGGGGGGGGGGGGGGGGGGGGGGGGGCGGCGGCGCTACGGTCCAAGGGGCGCTGGCGCGCCATGCAGGGCGTTCCTGGCCTCGCCAGCGCAAGGCATTCGGTGTTGAGTGCTGATATCCAGCCCCACTCTAAAACTTCTCAGCGCCATTAACAGCGGGAGGCGCCCATGGCACCTAGCCGCAAGCGCCTTCTGGCTGTTAAACGCAGGAAAGGCGGCGCTCTGTCTTTCCTTGCACTTGCTTTAAGCACCGGTCGCGCACAGCCTGATCCAAAGCCGCCAGAACCGTCAGCTCCCGGTTCTTTGAATCGTTCCTCAATATATCCAGCTCATTGCCATACAACACACAGCACCCCGTCTCTTGCATTCACTTGATATAGCTAGCAATGGTCCACCTCGATCATACCAGCCTAAGCCTCATCCCGAGCCACCAGCACCGTCTGTTATCAGTTCTTTAAATCGCCCCTCAACCCAGGCATGGCCTGTGCTTGTGAAAGACAGGTCACCTAGCACATTATCTGGCAGACCACCCTTGATGCCCGGGGGCTCGTGAGATGCGGGACGCCCGCAAAAGAACCACAGGACGACTTTTCCCTTTTAATAATTCCCCAATTTTCACGGCCGCCACAGACAAGGGCAAAGGTGTTTCCTGCAATGTTCTATGTCTTGTGATGAGATACCAGGTTTTCAAAGTCGAAACTAGAACGGAGTTTTCCAAGTGTCCTTAGCTTCTTTCCAGAAAGCCATCAAATATTTTGCTGGGGGGACGCATCATATTCACGCTACGCAACTTACATTCACAAAAAATACAGCCATGAGCTAGCTGTCATAATTTTTCAAATTTCTTTTTCAGATGAAGTTTCTCAGAAGAAAAAGGACTTTGGGCCAAAGTCTATGAGTGTACAAAAAGTAATTTTCATACTGGGAATCATATTTCTGGGATCACTAATGGCACTTTTATATATCTACATGAAATTTCCTCAGCTAGAACCGTAAGTCACACCTTCCATTGAAATCTGGTGGTATGTACTGCCCGTAACTTTTGGACTGTGACAGTAAAATAATATATTTTAGGGGCGAAATACAGCACATTAAACTGCCTTGGGACATCGAGGATGCAAAACAACTAGGCCGAGTGCTGGATCGCTACAAAGAGCGATACTTCTATGAAGTTCTTATAGGAATCTTCATTGCCTACATATTGTATCCTTTTTACATCATCAGCACAACCACATAACTAAATCGTCTCGTGTTTAGTTTTTTAATGAGAGGTACTAGCTCACTTAAAAGCATGATAGCTGAGTGGTGCAGTAATGATTGGCATGGAAATCAATTGTTACCTCCTGAATGCAGCAAAAGAGAAATTTTGGCAGTTGTTGGTGGCCAAGAGTGAGGCCTGTATTGGGTATATACAGCATTGTGCCTAAATATAAAGTTGTGCAAAATCATGGTCAATTCTGTGGAACTCTCCTAGACAGCGCAGAGTTCCTTATTTTAGTTTACTAAAACATTGCAGTCAGTTATAATTTATTTCCCACTTTCTTAACATATGACTCAGCCTGCAAACATTTGCAATACCAGGATCCATCTCGTTATCAATCCTCTCGGGTTTCCTGTTCCCGTTTCCATTGGCTCTTCTGCTCGTCTGCTTCTGCTCAGCCACTGGGGCATCACTTTG
Source organism: Nemoura dubitans (assembly GCA_921293005.1). Lineage (NCBI taxonomy): Eukaryota > Metazoa > Arthropoda > Insecta > Plecoptera > Nemouridae > Nemoura > Nemoura dubitans. The sequence goes on along the minus strand of OV121073.1, from coordinate 13,237,211 downwards.
CTACATGCTGTCATTCTTCTTGGGAAGAAGGCTCGTCTACAAATATTTCCCGGAGAGAGCCTCTCAATGGGCAATCACGGTGAAGTTTTATTGCTCTTCGCAAAGTCATTCTCATTACACGTCCATGGTCCATCATTAAAACGTATGTTTACACAGCTGTTTTGAAATCTTTTTGCAGGTGGAAAAGCACCGCGGGAACCTGCTCAATTACATACTGTTCCTTAGAGTCACGCCATTTTTACCAAACTGGTTCATCAATCTTGCGGCACCAGTTATAGATGTTCCATTGTTTCCATTTTGGCTTGGAACATTCCTGGGTAAGGATAAGTTGATGACTTCATAAAGACATGTCTCAGTTAAGCATGTTTAAAAGAAGGTATCTAGAACCATGAATTCAATTCTATCTCATATTTCAGTTTACATCAATGTCTTAACTTTTAGTTTTATTGCAAGTCGCTTTATCCAGCCTGGAGAAGTTACCTATCACGGTGTTCCTCATTTTCACTACATAACTATTTTCTCTGCTGTCATTTCAGGAGTGGGTCCACCGTCGTTCGTAGCGATACAGGCTGGACAAACTTTGTATAACATGTCGGCGTCGAGTGACGGCTGGTCGTGGAACTCGGTGATTATGCTGGGAGTATTTGCTGTTCTGTCAATGGTGCCTGTCTTATGGAAGCAGAAACTACGGCACAAGTTTGAATAGTTTTATCATTGCTCTACCACTTTTAAGAACATTGGGTTGGCATCTGTGTTTTTGTTTTTGTTTCTGGTCTGTGGCAAATTTTAGTTGTTGGTCCATAATCCATCATAGATGCAGAATGAGCTTCACAGAAAACTTTTACCACACTGGTCCTAATTTACAATAAACGAAATATCCAACTGACAACCAAAATATACCAAATCTTGGATGCCCTTTATCTTTTATGTGTTTTTTGTTGTGATTTCAAATAGTTTTCACTTTTCACTCACAAATTTTGACCATTCATATTTTGGTGGTGTTATGTATGGTCTTGCTCTGATATGAGTGACTGCCCCCCTTTTTAGGACCACAAGTCACTCATATCAGAGCAAGACCATACTTAACACCACCATCACAATGTGGCTCTGAACCTCTCCGACACACCATTAATATTTATTAATATTGTAATGCAAATGTTAAATACAAATTTTGAAGTGAAGAGGCACATTATGCAGCTTCACATGCTCTAATTTCCATCATAGCTATATTACCTGCCACAGATTCTGTAAAATTTTTGTGTATGTGTGTATATATATATAATTGATTGCTCATTGAAGAAAAAGAGATAATACTAAAATTGATTTATTCATTCCTTACCTAAGTAGGACATTCAAGAGTTACCAAACCCCAATTGTTCCCCTAAGTCGTAGGAACATTCCCTGGACAAATTTTGCATTTTCTTTTACAATGAAAAGTTTTTTTCTGCCACACCAGAAGAACTCTCCAAGAACTGGGACAACCATCCCTGCACTGAATGTTTCACTTGAGAGTCGTCTGAAGTTCCATTTCATTCCACCTCACTTGGCTGGCATTTATTATAAATGAATACGAGTCTCCCTAAATACTTTAATTTTCTTCTGATAACTGATAGGTTCATTATATATTTATTTATTATATTATATTATATAGCAGCAAGCAAAATTGCTGCTAGCTGGTGGGTATGATTTGCACAAAGTCATGTGGGGCAGAGATGTTTCGCGATGAATGGGAGAGCGAGTGAAACTGTCATAATGACGGAAGTGCCAGGATCCGTAAAGTGAATTCTACTTAGCCTGTGGGCAAAGTGAGCTGGAATTAAATTGCAGACTTCCTTCCCTCAAGATTTCTTGTAGCCAATATTTACATGGCATGGACCAAACTCTGTGATTTAATTAAAAATTAGTCTTGTACATAAACAAAAAGAATGGAATTTTTCAAAATCTCATACGTGTTCTTTGTAAGGTAGTGCTATTCTTCGGTGACTATATATCTGCGACCAATAGATAACATGAAAATATATGGATTGCCTAAGAGGCGTAGGTAATTTAAGTCCAAACCTGCGTTCAGCCATGGTGCGTGTGACTCGGATATCCGCTATATTTCAGTTGCTCAGGTTCGCAATTGAACGATGTACCTTCTTGGTGAATGGCCCCATGTGGCTTCGGATGAAGTCAAATTTAGTGATCTAAGTGTAATACCGCCAAATCAATTAAGCACTAATAAATATACAAATATAGAAGCAAAATGAATGTATCCTTAGGATATAAGAATATTTTATGGTGTGGAAAATGAACTGGTATCATGCGGGGAGTAAGCATGGTTCTGTCACCAAACGCATCCGTTAGAGTGATGCAATGTGAAGGCATCGCAGACGAGTTCACAATCTACAGCCAATCAGAAGGTCGATTGCAGTGGTGACACAACTTTGCGACCGTATAACGTCGCAACGACCGACTTGGAATTTGTTTACCTTTTTTCTGGCGACACGATACTGTAAAGGATGCTTTAGATGGAACGGAATATATATATTCAACAGTATAGTTTTGACTGTTTCTAGTGGATTGAATGTAAAAGATTGCATGGCTGTTCCTATGAACTTTTTGTAATAAAGTCGTATGTCACAGAGTGGGGTTTTACCTGTGGCACATGAAACTTTATTCCTGAACATACTTCCTTGTCCCCATCACTTGCTTTCCTCTTCCAAGTCCCAATAGAAACACATAATATTAAGCACCTTTAAAAAACACAATTCAAATTTAAGCTAGTTTACCACCAAAGAGCTTAAAATCCTGTGGAATGACGTATAAGACTAAATGAAAAATTGTTCTCCGTCTTTAGCGACAGTTTGATGTTCCGACATCAAGCCGTTATCAAAGCAGGGAATGAACTAGGTAGTAGAGGGAGAAAAACTGAATGTCTGATGGAGAATATGAAGATTAGCCGGCAAGAATGATCGAGTTTGGTTACAAAAAAAATTGTTTACGACGACCCTGTGTATTTTTAAAAAAAATCAAAATCACGGAAATTGTGTAAGTTCCAGATTCAGTAGGAACCAATGTAAGCAATGCTTATGTTTTCACTTGAATTTACAGGATAACTTCTGAGGGTATAATAAAGACTGCTGTAGAAAACTGCAAAAAAGAAACCAATGTTTAAATTAGCCAAGCAGTAAGGTAGGTAGGTACAATTTGTTGCTGTTGAAGCTTTGAGAGTAGGGCATATTCTTACGAAAGTACGATGGTTTCATGTGTATTGCGATGGTGGAGCAATGTTCCATGCAGGGGTATACTGGTTCAAGGGCCAAAAGTCGTTCCCCTGACCCTTGCATTATAAAAATGTTGAAACTCTCCATCATTGGCTTTCGGACAAAAAAATTCACAAATTGTAATTATCCACATGGTTACTCTTTGGCAGTTAAATATTAACTGCAGTGTTTTAAATTTTAAGAAATACTTCTTCCCAAAATAACTGTTAATTTAAAGCTTACCACAATATATGCTGGCGATTTCGGTTCATCAATTAAAATGAAACGTTCAACAGTTACCCACGATGGGATGAATTTTGGTCTCTTAAACAACTTCCGAACGGCTCGTATTGCTTCCAGACGGTTGATTCTCCTGCAAAGTTGATTTGTTAGTTTTCCCATATATACTACATTACATGCATTTGTAAGAGAAAAAGTTCCATCATTCTTACCATAAAACATGCGCATCATGATTAAGTGAAGGGGCTTCTTCAAGATTTTGCTCCATGACATTATTAATTGTAACCCAGCCGTTATGAGAAGAAAATATTTGAGATGCTTCTTTATCAAACATTTTGTATTGCTCCCAATACATTTCTTTGAGGTTGGTAAATGTTACTTCAGGGGAGATTCCCTGAAAAAAAAAAGAATTAAGACAAAATCCATAGAAACAGGTAGTAGTATCCTAATAAGTATAATGGGCTTTCATATTAGCAGACCTTCATGAAAAAAGGATATGCAGAATGCGGCTGAAGGGACTTTGGGTTGTCTGCACATTCCGAAAGATCAATCGGGCTGTATATGTTTGTGCAAGGCCAACAATCGATTTCTCGATAATTGAAGAAAGGATTTCTGACCAGGCAACTTTCGTCATACACGGCTGTAACATAAATCACACTAAACAGGTTGTAATTGGCACAACTTTCTTGACTTATAAGAATGCAAAATATCGGTACATGCATATTTAGGAGGTTTACCTGTAACTGCAGGGTAAACCCGAACCATTGGCAATGATACGAGTCGTAACATTTTCATGATAGGGTATATAAAGTCTTGAATATTTCTTGCAATTATATTATATGATGGTTTGTGGTAACATATCATAATATACACGAATATAAGCATCAATAACAGGGAAATTGACAGAACAAAAGGGACAGCTGACGAGTTAAAGCGATGTTTCCAGCGGTGATGGTTTCTGCCATTGGTATTCGCTAATATTGACGTACCATCCAAGTTATTCAGAGAAGCACGAAGAATGTCCTCCACTTCATCAGATTTCATGTCCATACTCTCACCATGCTCCTTAATTTTTTTCAGATGGGAGCAATAGATGGCCAACACATCTTGCCTGTCCTTTGTGTCCATTTTAGTGAGCTTTGTAATATTGAGTGAGGTTAGATTCGGTTAGGTTTTAGTGGTGCGATCCACATCTCTGTTTTCTGATGCATTGCATAGCATATTTCACAATCACTTTGTAAATTAAACAATCTCTCACAACTACGATATCTTTAGTTTGCCTTAACTTTGATACTCCTTACACTTATTCTCATCTTAACCCAACCAACCTGCTTGCACAACGAGTTGCTACGTTACACCCCTCCTAGGAGCGAAAACCTACCGCGGAGCTTCATTAATTACAAAACAACCTAGTTTCATTAATCTATGCTAGGTCCTTTCTCGCTCAGAAGTCGAAGCATCAGCCAGAACATTCCCCTCAGAAAGTCGAAGCAGGTAAATAGTTATGGGTACCTACCTAACAGATGTGCATGACAGATAGAACAGAGAAATCCATATTTCAGATAACAATAGGAGCAATTTTTTATATTTACATGCTTCATTTCAAATTATTATTGCTTCAGTTCTCAAAGCCATGCCTCATGTATTCAATATTAAATGAAGGTAAGAATAAAAGAATACAGTTCATGGTATTTTTTGTTTCTTTATTCACTCATAATTTAAACTTTCTTGTAAAATAGTTTGACAAAATAATATACATCCAATATCAGTTACAGATAAATAAAGGAAGCAAATTGATAACCAGAACTGAAAAAAATATAATGTATTTGTACATGTTTAAGAACGGAGTAAATGTTTCACTATAAAATAAGAATTTATGCTTTCCTATTGGTATTAATATATATCTAGCTACATTTTCAATGACTTTTGGACTAATCTTATTCGTCATTTTCATAGTCAGCAGGGTTCTTGCGCATCAGCGCATTGTGAGTCTTCTCCACTTGATCATAGAACAAGTAGCCAACAATGAAGGCTGAAAACACAAAACAAACCAACTAGGAAAAAATCATCATCATGCCATAGCTGAAGTAATTTTACCCTGTGTGAACCCCTATCAGAATGAAATAACTATACGTCAAATTTTCTACAATTCTAGTCCATAATTTATGTATAAATTAAAACTGCAGTCGCTTGCGTCACTTACGGGGTAGGACCCTGAAGACATTGCTTCGGAATCTCGTGAAGAAATTGGGGATACCCTTGGAGACGGCTCCAGCGAAAGCCCGCTGTTCAAATGGTGATAGCTTGTAGGAGATGATGCCACGAATTTTGGCAAGTTCACCAAAGTGTTTACCCATTCTGAAAGCTAAGCAGGACAAAATGTAGTACACAAACAGAATAAAATGTGGTTAGGAGTACAAAGTTAGTTCTAAATACATTTGACATTTAGATATATTGTAACAAGTTCGGTCAGTAAGAGTTTTTTTAGAAAAATTAAGGTTGAATAATTGCCTATAAATATTAAGGTGGATTGAAGATTAACACCTTTAATAAATTTAACGAACCTCTGCAGACGAAACGGAGCTGAGCAAGACTAACAGCTGATTGAAAAGAGACTGACAGCGAAAATTGTAGTTCGAGTTGTCTCCACGGTTGGCGGTAAATTTCGATGGAGCCATGCGAAATGCACCGTGCGTGTTACGTAGGGAAAATTCCAAATTGTAGGGAAAATATGGGCTGAATAACAGTCTGAAGGGAAATATGAATTGTCGGTCCATTTGTAGGGATTTTCAGAGATGTTCCAAAATCTGCATGATTCTTATCTTTTGTAAACCCAGGTTCTTTTCTTGGAAAACACTTGAAGAAAAGCTGTAAATGTTTACAAAAATGATCATATATCGTAGAAAACCAGTGAATATAGTCAAGGGATATAATTAGCAATATTACAAAGCCTGTTATGAAATTAAGGTAGGTAAAGAATTTATCCAGTGACTTAGCGCAAAATCACGGGGCCCACCGCATAAAAAGTTTGTGGCACCCAGGCCCCCACCGCCACCAACCAAGTAAAAATTGAATTACGGAAATTTTTTTAAAGCCCAAAATATGACCTCTTTTCTCTAAAACCCATTATTCTTATTGCATTTGTCATGTGTCATTACAAGAAGCATATTTACTTAGTCAAAGAACCACCCCTGAGGGTTGCAGCTTATGGATTGACTGAGTCATGGAGATTTTGCTATTGCATCGAGCAGGTATGTTTCACGAAAAATGGTGTTTCTTTTGAAGCCAAGAACGCTATCTCTAGTCTTGTACGGTGCACCTATACTTGTACTATCTACAGTCTTCGAAAATGAAGGCCCGCATTCTGCAAAGTTGGTGGTCGTACAGCAAAACAGTAACTCTTTTCAGCAAAATTTGATGCCGCAGTTCACAATAACATTTTGTTTTAAGCAAGTTAAGGAGAGGCTTGTAGTCATTCTAGAAATTATTTTGCATTAAAATAAACACTCTGTTTGAGCCTTGCGGGGGCGGCTTGGGCCTCCGCTACGCCACCATGTATTAATCAAATAATTCTTATTGCAGCATCAGCTTCGATGCCTGCAGTAAATTTGGCTGGCATCAGGGTACGTGAGGGTGCATCCCAGTTCAGTTGTACAAATAACCAAATCAACTTCTTGTTGGAACCACGGTGTATCCCTGAATTCAAACAGAAAACAATTGAGCAGGAGACACAAGCACGTTCATACAAATAAATTTCAACCAACAAGGTCCTTTTTTAGGAGGTCCTAAAAAGGACCAATCCCACCAGAGCAAAGCCATCTACTGCCTACACCACCATCTGATAGCTGCTCTGAACCATTTTGCAATTCCAAATAAAATGAATACATAGGTACGTTATACAAAAATGCGATAGGGAATAAGTAAAAAATCGAGTGGACGAGTACCTACCACAGGGCAAGAGAGTGTTTGCAAAAAAAATGTTCTGTTGACAGGATTTCTTGTCGCCAAACGTACAAGATTTTTTTCAGTAGAGATAGGAAGGCAACCAACATGGACGTTTGGGTGTGTATAGGTGCGACAGCGTCGCACAGACTGTGTTATTTTTGCATCATATTGTACTCTTATATTCTTGTAATCTGTGTCAAATTGTATTCTGATATTAAATGTGTAACAAAGAGGGGGGGGGGGGGGGGGGTTGCACTTTTGTGCTGTCAGGCATTATGTCAGGAATTGTGATAAACTGATGCTTCTGTATTGCATCTCTATCATACTGTATTCTTAAATTCTTGTATTCTGTGTCAAATTGAATTCTGTTAAATGACAAATGGGGGTGGGTTCGTGCTCCTACGCGGTACAGGCGTTACGTCAGGTATTGGGATAAACCGTTGCGTTTGCGATACATCAATGCGTTTTCGATAAACCGTTGCGTTTGCGATACATCAATGTGTTTTCGATAAACCGTTGCGTTTGCGATACATCAATGTGTTTTCGATAAAAGGTTTCGTTTTCGCTACATCGATGCGTTTTCGATAAACCGTTTCGTTTGCGGTACATCAATGTGTTTTCGATAAACCGCTGCGTTTGCGATACATCAATGTGTTTTTGATATACCGTTTCGTTTGCGGTACATCAATGTGTTTTCGATAAACCGTTTCGTTTTCGCTACATCGATGCGTTTTCGATAAACCGTTTCGTTTGCGATACATCAATGTGTTTTCGATAAACCGTTTCGTTTGCGGTACATCAATGCGTTTTCGATAAACCGTTTCGTTTTCGCTACATCGATGCGTTTTCGATAAACCGTTTCGTTTTCGCTACATCGATGCGTTTTCGATAAACCGAATTGCGTTTGCGATACATCAATGTGTTTTCGATATACCGTTTCGTTTGCGGTACATCAATGCGTTTTCGATATACCGTTTCGTTTGCGATACATCAATGCGTTTTCGATAAACCGTTTCGTTTGCGATACATCAATGTGTTTTCGATATACCGTTTCGTTTGCGGTACATCAATGCGTTTTCGATAAACCGTTTCGTTTGCGATACATCAATGTGTTTTCGATATACCGTTTCGTTTGCGGTACATCAATGCGTTTTCGATAAATCGTTTCGTTTGCGATACATCAATGTGTTTTCGATATACCGTTTCGTTTGCGGTACATCAATGCGTTTTCAATAAACCGTTTCGTTTGCGATACATCAATGTGTTTTCGATATACCGTTTCGTTTGCGGTACATCAATGCGTTTTCGATAAACCGTTTCGTTTGCGATACATCAATGTGTTTTCGATAAACCGTTTCGTTTGCAGTACATCAATGCGTTTTCGATAAACCGTTTCGTTTGCGATACATCAATGTGTTTTCGATATACCGTTTCGTTTGCGGTACATCAATGCGTTTTCGATAAACCGTTTCGTTTGCGATACATCAATGTGTTTTCGATATACCGTTTCGTTTGCGGTACATCAATGCGTTTTCGATAAACCGTTTCGTTTGCGATACATCAATGTGTTTTCGATATACCGTTTCGTTTGCGGTACATCAATGCGTTTTCGATAAACCGTTTCGTTTTCGCTACATCGATGCGTTTTCGATAAACCGTTTCGTTTGCGGTACATCAATGCGTTTTCGATAAACCGTTTCGTTTTCGCTACATCGATGCGTTTTCGATAAACCGTTTCGTTTGCGATACATCAATGTGTTTTTGATATACCGTTTCGTTTGCGGTACATCAATGTGTTTTCGATATACCGTTTCGTTTGCGATACATCAATGCGTTTTCGATAAACCGTTTCGTTTGCGGTACATCAATGCGTTTTCGATAAACCGTTTCGTTTTCGCTACATCGATGCGTTTTCGATAAACCGTTTCGTTTGCGGTACATCAATGCGTTTTCGATAAACCGTTTCGTTTTCGCTACATCGATGCGTTTTCGATAAACCGTTTCGTTTTCGCTACATCGATGCGTTTTCGATAAACCGTTTCGTTTTCGCTACATCGATGCGTTTTCGATAAACCGTTTCGTTTGCGGTACATCAATGCGTTTTCGATAAACCGTTTCGTTTGCGATACATCAATGCGTTTTCGATAAACCGTTTCGTTTGCGATACATCAATGTGTTTTCGATATACCGTTTCGTTTGCGATACATCAATGTGTTTTCGATAAACCGTTTCGTTTGCGATACATCAATGTGTTTTCGATATACCGTTTCGTTTGCGATACATCAATGTGTTTTCGATATACCGTTTCGTTTGCGATACATCAATGTGTTTTCGATAAACCGTTGCGTTTGCGATACATCAATGTGTTTTCGATATACCGTTTCGTTTGCGATACATCAATGCGTTTTCGATATACCGTTTCGTTTGCGGTACATCGATGCGTTTTCGATAAACCGTTGCGTTTGCGATACATCAATGTGTTTTCGATAAACCGTTTCGTTTGCGATACATCAATGTGTTTTCGATATACCGTTTCGTTTGCGATACATCAATGCGTTTTCGATATACCGTTTCGTTTGCGGTACATCAATGTGTTTTCGATATACCGTTTCGTTTTCGCTACATCGATGCGTTTTCGATAAACCGTTGCGTTTGCGATACATCAATGTGTTTTCGATAAACCGTTTCGTTTGCGGTACATCAATGCATTTTCGATAAACCGTTTCGTTTTTGCTACATCAATGCATTTTCGATAAACCGTTGCGTTTGCGATACATCAATGTGTTTTCGATATACCGTTTCGTTTGCGGTACATCAATGCGTTTTCGATAAACCGTTTCGTTTTCGGTACATCAATGTGTTTTCGATAAACCGTTGCGTGTGCGTTGCAGAGAAGAGAGAAGACTGAAGCTCGGTGACTTTGTTGAATCGACGGAGAGGAGCAGGTTTTAGCATTTGAAGCGGGATGTTTTATTTTTATATTTTTTTAAGCCCTTCTTCCTTGTCTATCTTTCCTTTTGGTGTCGTTATTTGCCTTATTATGGGTTTTTTGTGTTTCACATTGCAATTTATTGTAGGGTTTTCAGAGATTTTACAAATTCCGAAATATGACACGGTTGTTACGATTATTTCGTGGAAACTCGTGTTCATGCCGCTTCAAAGAAACGCAAGCAGCACTTAAAAAAGAAATTATAGATAGATAGATTTCCTTCATTGGCTTAAATAAATAAAACATTACTATTATAATAACGTCAGGATGGTACATAAATATGTTGTTGATGAAAATACAGTTAAAATGATAGGCATATGAAGATACGAAAATATAACAAAGTGCAATAAATTGGTAGCAATATGGTAGCAGGCCTATAAAACAATGCACGGTCGATTTTTTCGCATTTCCATAGAGTTTTGGCGATTTTAACACGCGTAGGGATTTTCTTGTGAAAAGAGACTGAGGGATTACTGGGGAGAGCAGTAGGGAAAGCCACCAGTCTGGCAACAGTGCGTGTAGCCACAAACCACAAGGCACACGTCTTTTAGCGCCTGTAGGTGGTTATAGCGATTCCAGTCAATGCCCATATTATGTATTCGGTGCATTGACCGAAAGGCAGCCGCTATATACACGAAAAGTGAATTGTGGGATTCAATCATATTTATTCAGCTGTCAGTGGTTGTCATGGTGATGACACAAACAGAGAGTAATGTCAGTGACTGTATTGTTATTTACATTTTGTTGACATTATGTTCATGAACCTGCATTAAAACTTTATACCCTATATTTTTTCGTGATTTATGAATTAGAACTAACACATTTACCGATCATGGCAGCCAGTGAGAAGGTGAATTGCAATTCTTGGCTTACCATTAGCAAGTTCATTGTGCTGTTTCTCGATAGCATATCCAGCTCTTCTATTTCAAAATCAATTGATTTAATGTAATTTGCATGCGTGCATTAGTGTGTCTGCAATGGAGTCTACATCTTGTCTTAAAATAATTTCACTGGAATACCATGGAATTTATTTTTACCAAGCTAATCCCTATTTGGCTTTTTAATAACGACACTTAACATTTTCAGGAGCTTTTTGCTTTAGAACGGCCTCATGGGCATGGAGAAATTATCGTATCCTGGCAAAGAGACAAAAGCGGCTATCTTGCCACTTCGGGACTGGATGGAAATGTCTTTATCTATAATCGTGTTGGGCAGAAATGTGATCTTATAAAGATTAAAGGGTAAGAAGGAAGATAAAAAACAAGTACGCTTGTGTTGAACCTCCAGTCAGTGGCTAGATTCCTAGCAAAAGATAAGGGCCAATACTAAGTAGTGGCCAAGAAGGGCCGATGTGACCAGACTGATGCATGTCTGTTGCTATGTCATTTCTATGATATGATTTTGTATTTGTTCACAGTACTTAGGCACAAACACCCAAACATCGTGTGGCTCTGTACCACTCTCTCTTACTATTTCAAATTATTTTTAATGTAGCCAGCTATGTAGCTAGTTAGGTTGGCTATATACCTGTGCTGCTTTTTACTTTTTTATATTTACCTATATTATTATATATATTGCTATGCATCAAGGTCAAACCACAATCGTCTGGTATAACTCGTTTGATTTCTGCAGGTTGTGTTCTGATATGGCATGGGACCCGGATGGTGACGTGCTGGCAATAATATGCACAAACTCAAATTATATTACACTTTGGGATTCACATACCTTAAAGATAACCCAAATCGACACAGGCCTGAGAGATGCACTATGCTGTCTTATGTGGACAAAGGCTGGCCAGATTTTGGCTGTGGGCTCATCAAAAGGGAATCTCTCTATATACAATCACAATTCCTCCAAGTAAGTATTAAATTGTCAAGGCAAAGTCTTAATTATCCCTGAATTCTTGGGTGTCTGTTGCACTAGTAGTTGCAGTGAGTCAACACTTTTTAATGTTTAAAAAATCTACCTACCTACCTAGAGAACTCGGTAAATAAGGTAGATATTGATAATATTTTTATTTGAAGATTGGTAGTTGTGTTAATGGTTTTGCTCTGCTTAAAGCTGTTTTCAGTCGTAAAAAGGACCGTAAACATATTCAGGGAATATGTCCGCCTAAACGCGGACAATTCACTGCAGCTCCAAACAGTGCAAACTACTTTACACAACAGGGGCGGTTTATTGGGGGAGGCCAGGGAGGCCCGGGCTGCCCAACATTTTACAGGCATATAATAGCAACACAATTTTTATTTACAATAGTTGAAATAGGTTCCTATCTATTCTTCCACCTTACAAGTCTCAATTTGCGCTAGGCAATGTATCAGCTCAAAGAGCTGTATGATGGGCCGCTAGCCCTGCGCGACTTTTGAACTGATGCACGTCGAGCGGAGACAGATGCTCAGAGCTTCCTATGATCGCTGAGCTTGTGCGGGAGAGCTTCAAGTCCACGATTCCCGACGGTCCCGTCTGGAGTTTAGCAATACCAAGTAGACTCTGTATCCCGAATGGACCCAACCGGCACCACATGATATGCAAGAAGCTAGCAGTGGCTGGCCCGTTTGCCTGCGCTGGTGTATTTATGCAGACTTTGATAAACAAGTGTCATCATATTATTAAATAGTGATTTGAAAATGCACTTTGAAAATGTTGTCAATGCAAAAAATGTTTGAGATGATGAACAAACTCAAAGGAAGCTCCATTTCTTATGGCATTATATATACACTTTTTTGGTATACATTGCACCAGTCGCTTGCAGAGAATTGCAGTTATTTTGTCTCTGGGGAGGGTGATAATAAATTATCGGACCTCATTTTTTTTACACCATGAGCCGCCACTGGCATCCAACCTCAGTACTGAAGCACTTTGCCTTACCATTGAAGAGTATATGAAAAAGACTACATTTTGTGATTGAAATGCCTAGAATACCTCTGTACATTTTAGATGTACCCACTGAAATTTATTTTAGCCTGAGTGTCAATCTTGGTTCTAACAATGTAATCAGTAGACAAACATTTTCAGACGGATACCAGTATTGGGCAAACACAGCCGTAAAATTATCTGTGGTGCCTGGAACACTGGATTGGTCCTAGGACTATGCTCAGAAGACAAGACCATCAGCCTCAGTAATGTTGAAGGTGATACTTTAAAGACCATCACTTTACGGGGAGACCCCTCGGTCCTCACGTTCGCAGAAATGAAACTTGACGACAGGTCAGGAGAGGCCGAGTACACTGTGCGTACAATTAATTGATGTATATTCCTCTCATCATTTGTGGAAATTTGCTCATCATCGCTTATTTAAATGTCTGTTATTTTTCAGGTGTCTGTTTTGGTTAGCAAAAAAACATTATTTTTGTACAACCTAAATGACCCTGACAATCCTGTCGAACTGGCTTTTCAACCAAGATATGGCCAAGTTGTGACATACAAATGGTCTGTTTCAACTTTGCAACTTATTTACTGATAATAATAATGTAATCATATCGCAATTTTTATTTTGCTGATCACTACTGATAGACTCATGCCATGAATTAATTTCAGGTTTGATGATGGTTACATTTTGCTTGGTTTTTCTGGTGGTTTCTTTATTGCGATTTCTACCCACATGAAGGAAATTGGTCAAGAACTTTTCCAAATCAAAAATCACAAGGAGCACATGAGCGACATTGCCCTGAATGTACCTTTGCGCAAAGTAGCGAGTGGCGGCGACAACCAGTAAGTTTTTCACGATCTTAGACAGCATTGTGACAAAAATAGCTATTGGTATCTTATTGCTGATTGAGACACAATAGATTTGCATCTAGTGGCAGTATCGGAAGAATTATATGAAAATTTTCTTATTTTTCCAGGGTTAAGGTCCACGAAATGTCGAACCTACAGGAAGTGGCTCGTGTGATCAGTCTCGACGATGAATCGAATGTGGACAAAATTAGTTGGTCAGATGATGGACAGCTTCTTGCCGTAACAACAACAGGAGGATCAGTATTTGTCTATTTGTCAAAGTTGTTAGAGTTGGCAGTTGCTGACAAAGGCCAGATTGCCATACTTACAAGTCTTACGGAAGTGAGCATCTTAAATTACGACCCTGAGGAACAGGTAAAATATATTATGGTTGCTTTGGTGGCAAATGGGGTTTATTGGCATTGCCATCATGCGGAATATACATATATATATATATATATATATATATATATATATATATTTTTTTTTTTTTTTTTACCATACAGGATAAACCAGAAGAAATTTATAAGATTGCTCTGATTGTGGAGCCTGCAGTGATAGCAGTTGGTCCGTACCATGCTGCAGTTGCAATGAACAATCTTGCTTATTTCTATGACCTGATTAAATCAGATGCTTCTGGACCAATACTGATGAGAGAGCAAGAATATCTAAGCTCAATCAATAGCATAAAACTCAACAAAGAGTATTGTTCTGTTTTATGTGAATCTACAATACAAATACACATGGTAAGCAAGCAGAGCAATAATAGTTTTGCATGTTCTTAAGGCATGTCGTAACGTAAATTGTATTGAAGCATTTGTTTTTCCGCAGATTGAAATATCCGACGAGCCAACGAGGGATGAGAAAGAGACTTTGTTGCTTCCGGAGGACACCACTCGCAATATTGTCATCACGTGCCATGCGCTGACAAATGAATTCCTTATTTACGGGACTGACGTAAGTTGCCCACATTTCATACAACTAGCCCTGCTGTGCTGCAAATTGAGCTGTAACTATAGCGACAACAAGGGACTGTTTCCTGAAGGGAACGCTGACGGACTAGAACTAAATTAATTTGAGAAAATTTGGTAACAATAGAAATATCAATAGTATTGATGGATCACAGATTACCAATTGGCATTGTTGTCTAGTCCCACAAATCATGCTGAAGTTGACCAGGTTATGGACTTGGGCACCATGGGAGTTTTGAAGCCGTGTAGGGAGTTTGCTCTGGAATACCTGCCTGTCCAAGTGCATTATGACTTATGACCCTCCAGACTGCTTATTGCTTGTGCCCGCAACCCCCCCCCCCCCCCCCCCCTCTCACCAAAGCCCCTGGTCTGGCCTCTTAGATAGCTGGTCAAGGGCCTAGTGAGTCACTAGGCCCTCAGACCCCAAAAATATGTCATAGTGTCTGTTCATTGGTATTTTGCTTTCTTGAGTTGTGGATTGCGACCGATCCCTGAAGAAGTAAAAATTGGACTTAAAAGTAACTGTGTTTGTTGCAGCTCGGAAGTTTACATTACTTTTTCCTCACCGAGTGGAAGCAAACATCGGAGATGAGACACGGCTGTGGTATCAGGAATGTTTTTCCAGATCAAATGGGAAGGCGTGTGGTGGTTCTAGACGAAAAGAATGACGGGTACCTTTTCAGTGCGGTTAGTACGTGTTTTTACGAGTTCTTGCTTTTTTGTGAAACGGGGAAATTTGTGAAGTTTTAATAATTTTTAATATATTATTAGATCTAGCTACAAAGATCTACCATCCCGCGAGAAGTTTTGCGTTAAGGAGCCAGACTACCTTGCTCGCAGCTGCGCAGCTGCGAGAGATAGCGCGAATGTAGAGTCTCACGAGTATCCGCTCTTTTACTATACCGTAAGAGATAAACTATTGAAGAAAGCGAGGAAGTTCTAGATAGAGAATCAATCTGTGTCGGTAACGGAGCCTTTTTCTCAATTTTAATCTCCCTTATCTCTATCGGTTCACGAAAAAGCGCAAAAAATAGCAAAATTCAACATATTTAGAAGTGGTTTCGGCCCTTTTAGACCCAAAAAATGGAAAAACGGGTCCGCTACCGACACAGATTGATTCTTTTTCTACAACTCCCTTGCTTACTTCAATAGTTTATCTCTTACGGTTTAGTACAAAAGAGCTTACTCGTGAGACTCTGCATTCGCGCGATCTAGCAGCTGGGAGTGAGGTAGTCTGGCCTCTTAAGTCCTGCAAGAATAACCGCATTCCTCTCACCAACAATTTTAATTTTAATGAAATTAAGAAATGGTACTGTTGTTTAATGTTTTATTCACTCTGCTGTTATTCTCTATGCAGTTTGCTCTGCCACATTTCACGACCTACAAGCACCAATTTTCCCTGCATATTATCCTTTATATATGCGTAAAACCTACATGCGTATTCTAACACCTAAAGATAATATTTAATAATGTATTGATTAATATTATTATCAAATCAAAATAGTCAGTATCTCATGTACTTTTAAATTGTGGTTATTACGACAATTCCGAGGTACCTTTATGAGATATCTAATCATTCTCCATTGGTTCCAGATTGAAGGGAGTATGATGCTTATTAGTGATTACCCTAGCAGTTGCTTGGGAGTCCTTTGGGATCAGACGGACAAAGACATATTTATTGCTTACGATGCAGCTACACTCTATACATTTGTCCACACTAGATACTCGATCAATGGTAAGTATATATATATATATATATATATATATATATATATATATATATATATATATATATATATATATATATATATATATATATATATATATATATATATATATATATATATATATATATATATATATATATATATATATATATATATATATATATATATATATATATATATATATATATATATATATATATATATATATATATATATATATATATATATATATATATATATATATATATATATATATATATATATATATATATATATATATATATATATATATATATATATATATATATATATATATATATATATATATATATATATATATATATATATATATATATATATATATATATATATATATATATATATATATATATATATATATATATATATATATATATATATATATATATATATATATATATATATATATATATATATATATATATATAACTTTTGCTCATGGCTAGTCATAGTTAAGGAGAATGTTGGATCTCAGCTTCGGATCTCAACACCACATAAGAGCACATTTTGTTCAAGGCCCTCGAATCCTACGATGTGGATCAACTCAGCGTCCCTCGCAAGAGAGTCCCCTGCTGCTGAATGCTGGCAATGTAGTAATGGTGAAATCTGGAGGAAAGCTCGGGATTTTAAAACTTGCAACGCACTCTGTTGGGAGTTTATCTTCACTCAAAGAATTGGAATCAGAAGATATTGAAAAGTGTTTACAAATGCAGTTAACTATGAACCGGTAATGAATGTAATCTGCTCATTGAGATAGAAAAAAATTTGAATTTTTATTTTGCATTCAATTTTTCTAATTTCTTTAAAATTCCTCGTTGTAGATTTGACCAAGGAAATAAAATATGTGCTGCTGTTGCCAATGAGAAGTTATGGATCATGTTGGCAGAAGCTGTATTGAAGACTCTTAATGTAGATCTTGCGATCCGCATCTACTGCGGAATTGGCGACGTTGGGATGGTTTTGTCTCTACAATCGATAAAAGACGTCGAGGACAGAACGCTGTTGTCTGCTCACTTGGCCATGTTTCTCGAAGAGTTTGACCTAGCACAAGAACTGTACCTTGCTTCTGGCAATGCACAATTCGCATTAGACATGCGCAGGGATCTTCTCCACTGGGAACAGGCATTGCAACTAGCACAGAACACGGCTCCAGATCAAATCCCTTCCGTCGCCACTGGATACGCTCAACAACTTGAGTTCACGTTAGTGTCGTAGTTGAATAAAAATCACTGTTTTCTTCAATATAAATTACAAATGCAGATTAAGACGTAAAATGGAAATAACGACAGGTCAAGGCAACACTGTTCTCTCAGAATTTTCTACGTGCAACCTTTAGGTAGCACAATGCTACAGTTCATGTTCTTGACAACTAAAACGTCAGGTACACGTCCTTTGGTGCGTTTACAAGAGTCCAACATGTCACTAGTCCCCGAGCTTTGAGGGTGCATTAGCCTATAGGGTGCTCGGTGGTTCAAAAGAAAAGGTCCCAGTCTCGGCGTCTCGACTACGGACACAACCAATTTGAGTGAAGTAAGTTCTGTGTTCTGTATGCAGTGGTAACTACCCGCAAGCGCTTTCGCACTACGAGCGCGGGCTCACGGAGTTCCGAGGCGAGGCGAACGCAGAGCACGTCGCTCTTTGCCGTGCAGGCGTGGCGCGGATGGCAATCCGGTGTGGAGACACACGCAGGGGAGTCACCATCGCGGGGGAGCCGGGCGCAAGTGATCACCTGAAGAAAGACTGTGCGGAAATATTGGAAGAAATGAAGGTATGTTGCTCTGGCGAACGAGATAGACTTCATCCAGAATAGGAACCTCAGATGGTGTTAACTTTGAAAGGGGAAATCTAAACAAAACTACATGAAACATAGTGTCGCAACTATCAGATTATCAATGATCAATTGGACCCTGTTTAAGGATTGATTTACATAACAGTTACTAATTTATACTTTTTCTTCCTTTCTGAGGAAAGTTATTGAACGATGCCGCTGTTTTGTATGAGAAAGGCAACTGCATCGATCAAGCCGCAAGATTATATATACAACTAAAAAATTGGACTGCAGTTGGACGTATTTTGCCAGGCATTAAGTCTTCAAAGATCCATTTACAATATGCTAAGGTATTTTTTCTTGCTTATGGTAACGTTGGCATTAAATCTTGTTTGTTGGCTACCATTCAGCAATAAACTGTATTTTGTCTTCTAGGCATGCGAAGCTGACAAGCGGTTTGAGGATGCATTGCTCTCTTATGAAAAAGCTGGAGAAATTGACAATGTCATACAGATTTATTTGAACCAATTTAATAATCCAGCAAAAGCAGTTGAGATTATTCAAGAAACTTATTCGGCTAATGGCGCTAAGCTGATTGCCACGTAAGAAAGTGCACAAATTACATACTATCAGTCATCTCATCAATCATCATATTAGTTATTTATAAGTAATTGTCATTAACAAAATATGTAACAGGAGAAACCACTGATGTCATAAGTGTAAGTTTGTAATTTTATGATCAACATTTTAGCATCATAACTTTTTCTCATGCCAGATATTTTCAAAAGAAAGAAGATTACAACTCTGCCATTCGGTTCCTGATCATGTCAGGACGGAATGATGAAGCATTCTTGCTGGCAAAACAATGCAAACAACTGGGCCTCTTTGGGGACATACTTGTTTCACAGTTGACAGTAGGAGAAAAAACTCCACAACCTCGAGACTTCCTTAGTTTAGCCAAACACTACGAGGCAGAAAAAGATAGCAAAAATGCTGGCAAATATTTTTTCTATGCTGAAGAATATCAAAAGGTAAGTACTTAACGAAAGAGAACTCTCCCGTTTGCCCATACGGCTTAATTGAATCTGTCTTGCATTCTTCTTTCAGGCAATCTCTTATTTGATTCAAGCATCCACCAAAACTGATGATGAGTTGGAAGCATTATCGATGTGTATTGATGCAGTCAATTTGGCTAAAGATAACACCCTCACACAAAACTTGTTAAAATTCTTTTTGGGTGATGTTGATGGGATTGTCCGAGTAAGCAAAGATTGACTTCCTATTTCCAGTATGACAAAACATGCTACAATGTATACGTTTATACTTCATTTTATTTTCAGGACCCCAAGTTTGTATTTCGATTATATATGGCACAAAAGCAATATAAGGATGCTGGAAGAACTGCTATCATAATAGCAAATGATGAACAGATCAGAGGTATTGTATTTTACCTGAGAAAAACAGCATGCACAAAAGCCTAGAATGAAGTCTTGAAATAATAAAAACTTGGTCCATTCACAGGCAACTATCGTAGTGCTCATAGTGTCCTCCTGGGATTATATCAAGAACTACATCATGAGGGATTATCAATTTCATTTGAATTTTATTCAAGCCTTACGTTGCTTCATTTGTACACTTTGGTACGAATACATGTTCGCCGGGGAAACCACTCGATAGCTGCACGGCTGTTGATCAAAGTAGCACAGAACATTTCGAAGTTTCCTGCGCGTAAGCAATAGTTCTTGCTCAAAGTTAAAAGTCATACTATCGGTATGATAACAAGAAAGACTTTGATCAGCATGACGTGCCTTCCATTGTTTTGCAGACATTGTACCGATATTGACGTCGACAGTAATCGAATGCTCCCGTGCTGGTCTGAAGCATGCTGCATTCTCATATGCGGCGATGCTGATGAGACCTGAATACAGGCCACAACTTGATGCCAAATATGCTAGAAAAATGGAATCCATTGTGCGTAGACCACCGAAGAATGACACTAGAGATCCCGAAGAAGAACTTTCGCCTTGCCCAATATGTAACACCGAGATCTCAAATACCGATCTGAAATGCACAAGTTGTAAAGCACAAATACCATTCTGTATTGCTACGGTTAGTATTGATTTGCGATGATTTGTGATGTTCAAAATTTAAGTCATAGCCACGTGATCGATAATATTTACATTTTTTGCAGGGGCGGCACATTGTGAAGGATGATTTTACGGTCTGTCCACATTGCGAGTTTCCAGCAATCTATTCAGAGCTACTGATGTAAGGACACATTCAAAGATTAAAATATGTACCTACTTTACTTTACATATACATTCCTGGAGTCAGAAAGTGGGCCAGCAAAATTTTGCAAGTCCTGGCGTATGAGCTTGGCTGAAAAGCAGTGTAGTTTTAAACTGCTCACTCAATATAATACCCAAGCCTCTACATTTGGTTTATCACGATTCCGCTCATTACGGGTTTGGGTCGATCTGCTTTATCAAACAAGCAAAAATTTTATTTTTTATCTCTCTTACAATAATAAAATAATAGCCGCCAAACATATTATTCCGCTTGGGGGGGTGATAATATTATGTTAAAATGCTCTACATTACAGTCCCATCTAAGCAGGTGCGTAGGAAGGGGGTGGGGGGGGGGGAATGGGGTAAAATCCCCCCCCCCCCCCCTTCTGATTCAATTCTCCTCCCTATATTTTGTTAATCTAAAATGGTGAAAAAAATCATAGGCAAAGAGACAAAGAATTTAATTTTGAGTGACCCGCCAAAATGATCAGACTCGGGCTCGGGCTTGAGTTGCATTGTTAATTAGTTGGCAACACCGTTTGTATAGCGCCAAATTAAGTTGTGTCTAATACCTGACCGTCCGGCCGGGTAGCTCAGTCGGTAGAGCTCTCGAACCCGCCCAAGCCTCGGTTCAGTCGGACATTTTCCTCTACGCACATCCTTCCTATCAAATACACATTAGTACGTATTACAACTTCAACTTCCACCGATCCAGCAGATTGGTGTATCTGTAGTATCATTGATGAGCGTAGCGAGCGAAGCGAAATCATCAATTTCACTACTGCTAAAAAAAACACTTGGTGTGTGTTTGTTTGTTTGTTTGTTTTTTTTTGTATGTGTGTTTGCGCGCGCTCTACAGGCCAAACGCCTGCTTCGAGTGGGATGAAATTTTCAGGGTGTCTACTTTTGTTCTCAACTTAGACCCCCTGCGTTTTTCAAGAAAATCCTCCACACCCTTCACTTTCAAAGCAGAAAAAAGAGCAAAATTCGACAATTGGGCAAGTTTGGAAAAGTACGGAAATTTATTTAAAAGTGCGTATTTTTTTCAAATGTTCCCAATTTCGATTTGCCTTTAGAAACCATCGAAACCAAATCGAAACATCACACCAGATTTTTTCCAATAAAAACCAACCCAATAAAACCCAATAAAAACCCTTGTGCATGAGTTACATCTATGTATTAACATGCACAATGCTCAATGATCTCAAAATGAGCATATTTCCGCTACCCGTCAGCTCGGGCAGAAACAAAGAAAGGTCAGAATCGTTTACATTTGCAAGTGATCAGAATTTTCGAGAAAGCATTGGTCCGGCTTGCTGCTCCATGATTTGCATAGGCTTCTTGCCTTAATCTTTTTTGCGCTATATACAAACCGCTACGCTCATCTTCAAAGAGACACAAATTGCGTTCGCCCTAGTAATAAACCATGCATTGATGAAATATGGCATTTTGCTCAGATATATTAGCTTAACTGCCAACAGTAATCTATAAGATTAGGCGAATGGATGTGGGTACTTGAAAATGATATAATTCCTGATTATTTTTCCAATATAAGTGTAATTTTAAACGCTATTTGTCGAAATAAAAATTGGCAAAAACTAGAGTAGAAATCACGTAGAAACGCACCAAATTAATTCTTGAAATCAAAAATTTCCCGGGGCTATGCGCCCCGTACCCGCATGATGCTGGGGGGCCCTCCCCCCAGACCCCCCCGTTGTCTCCATAAGCAATCGTATTTTACGTCATTGTTAATTCTTAAATTATTCCCCCCCCTTACAAATTTAGTTCCTACGTGCCTGCATCTCAGTAATTCTTACCCCAAGTTATGGAAATAATTTGTGCATTGGTATCAACCATCTAATTTCCCTGCCTGGGCGAGCAGCAATCTAAGGCCGGGTCTTGTACGATCGGCTACCTTGGTTGAGGGATAAGAGAAGCAATTCGAAAATGCACATGAAATAAAATTTTGAAAACCATTTTTTCACAAGTAATGGAAAAGTGGTGCTATATTTGTGTTACTGGAGGTGGGAGGATGTGGGAATTTTTTTTTATGTACATTTTATCTTTAAAAATCAATATTAATTGTTGCAGGCCAGTAGATATGTGCCAACATCATGCAAAACTCCAGAGTGGACCAGTTCATGAGCATTTCCGATCCTTATTTGACAGAGCAGAGCAGTCTCTGATCAGGAAACAGGATTTTCAAACTAGGTCCAGGCCCTTAAAAGCACATGGCAAGTCATGTGTTTATCAAACCTGGCCTGTTTTCAAGCACACCTGAAAAGGACTTGTGTATTTTTTCGGCTGGCTTACTTCATATTTCCACAAGTGTACCTACCTAATAGATGCAGGTGTTTTTGTTGTTGTTGTTTGTCTAATTTATTTGTTTGCTTCATTTGTAGGTTGATTGAGGAAGACGAACCCTGCCCAATGTGTTCGGAAGCTGTCTACCCTGAACGGTTACGTAGCATACAAAATATAAAGCCATACCTTACCATGCATTCCATTGAGTAGATCATTATGAGACCCACCCAGGAACGGATATGTTTGATCTCAATTTTAGTACAGGTTTATATGCCAGCAAGGTAGCATTATGCAGGTCATCATTTTAAATTAATGTTCATTTTATAGAACATTATTATTATTTTTTATTTTTTTATTATTTTACCAATCATATTTTAATTTATCCCTAGTTATGTTGCTTCAGCCATATTTGTAACATATTTTTTTCTCCACATGGTTTGATAAAAATATTTGCTCTCAAAGCAGTGTCCGCTCCGTGCAATGGCATATTGCTGCAAATTGCTCCATGAGTGTTACTTTAACAGGCCATACACACAGTTGTAGCTCATTATAGTGAAAGAGTATGAACTGGAGAACCTCCTAGCTTGAGATTTCAGTGAGACCTTGGTAGTGCATTCTGCAGTAAATGTGCACTATTTGTGATTATAGGCATGCGCTGCGGTGTGGCAGAAACGGCACATGCCATATCTAAGATTTCAACCACACATATTTTTTTAATATTCTGAAATATATTTAAGAATTTTTATTTATCACTACAGAAAAGGATGTGATTTTCAAATCTAGAAGATAATTATTTTTAGCTGTGTTTTCAGAAAAACTGCAACCTAGCATGTCACAACATAAGACGCAGCTCAGGCATCTGCGATAGCCAGTATCGGGCGGCATAGAGTCCGTGTGAAAGGGATACGCTAGGACGCGGTGCCGCGGCTAATGCAACATACTTATCTAAATTTCTGGTTAACTATGCAATTTTATTGTTTGTGTTCAGTATAGCACCACAGGAGGCAGGGAGTATGCTTGCTATTCGAGTCAGTTCGTGCACGCAAGTACCCGGCCCAATCCTACACTGTTTTCAACTGAACCTGAAAATGACTTGTATATTTTTTCGACTGGTTCACGTTATGTTTTCGCTAGTGTATCTAGGTAGGTGCACATTTCAAATTGTAATTTGTACTTATCAAACTGGATAACTGGAATATCAAGCTCTTTGTTTTCAAAGAGAAAATCAATTTAGGCTTACAAAATCGCTCTATTTTTAAAGTTTACGAGTTCAAAATGACTAAAAATGTGAGGGGGCCAAGATTCCCTAAAATTGTGTGAGTTGCTTAGATGTGCTTCAAAATGACCTTGATTATCAAATTTTCCCATGGCCATTCCCCCTGACCCCACTCTCAGCCCACCAACTTTGTGATAATGTACAACAACCTACGATGGATACGCCAAATTCAATGACAAATTTTGCCCCCCCCCCCCCCCCCCTCCCACCGCTGCCTTGGTGGTACATTTTTTCGGCTTTGCCGTATCTAACGATTTGCCCTGCACACGCCTGTGTTTGTGATAGCCTCCTTTGCCATTGTTCAATTTGAAGTTTTTCTGCCGTCCTTAAAAGCTCTCTATTGATGTCCTTTATACCTTTCATACATGAAGTACCTTTCATCACAAGGCTTTATCAGCTTAATTGGTTTAAATTGGTCTGTTGATGGTCGGAATGTTTTTGTGTAGGATTTTGTTAATACTTTAGCTGATGGCCGCGACATTGTCAAATACACCTAATAAGCCACGACATTGCTTCTTCTGCTACTTGCATGGGAGCATTTTTGCAGAGACTTGAGCAATATATTGCCATACATTTCTGTGCAGCCATGATTAGCGTATATCCGACAACGTGTGCCCTAAAAGCTCGGATGATGGAGCACCATGAACAGGAGGTCTCTGGTTTGTATCCCGGTTTGGTTGCACAATTTTCCAGCTTCGCTACCCGTTGATCATCGTACAATTTGACTGTACTGTGTTCGAGCACACTTCTTCCGAGGAATATTTTAATGGAGTGCTCAACTGTTTACTAGGAAAGTATGAGATGCTCTGAAAATGGCCTAAAGCTGCTCCTGATATTTGTTATACCTACTGAAACTTTGAAGTGCACGCTTTGACAAACAGTCAGACTATTAATATGTAGGATTTGGAACTTGGAAATTCCTATATAATGCCTTGAATTGAGATACCTAGGCATTTTGCTTTAGAATGTATCATTACTAATAGTAATAGTGTTTTCTTGTTGACTCTAAAAAAACTTGAGCCCCCGTTCTAACTGGTGGAATTGCCAACGGATGCGTGCTGCATCTTGCCATTCGCTTAGCGCTAAATGAAGCCAATTCCAATTTCGATCTCACTTGACATGAAAATACGTACAGCTGGAATCAAAACCACGAATTGTGCCTTGCATGAGTAATCACTAGGTTTCTTCAGGCAACTGGTTTTTGCTCTTAAATATTTTCATGAAGGTATTGTAACTTTTAAGTATTTTAAAAATGATCTTTGGTCGAATGTAATAAAGTGTTACTTGTTTAACATGTGTCTGTGATTGCATTTAGAATTGTTTTGCGCCCTCTATGAGAAACATGACAGACAGGTAAGTCAAGCTCCCGCGCAAAACTCGTAACCTGTCAATTTGAGGAGGGATGGGAAAGCTTGGCTTTGAGCTCAGCGTCGTTTCGCGCCTTTTGGGCATGGCGTGTCAATAGTCACTTTCTGGAGCGCTGCAGGAGCAGGCAGGCAGGCGTCAGTGAGTTCACGATGGCAGAATCAAGTGCGTCGTGTAATTCAGTTTTGGATAAGGAATCCGATGAAAACTCAAGGGAAATAACGTTGGAGGAATTTTTGGAGGAAGAAAAACAGTTAGAAGATGATGTGCTCGCAGTTTTAGGTGGATCTGATGACAAAAACTGCACTTACACGATGGTAAACATACGCTTTCATTCGTGTGATGAGACGTCATTTGTCTTATGTTGCTTTTTGTATGGCATGGATAGCTAAGGATTCTAGATAGCGTTTTCACGAAGGAAATTATAAATGTTCATGGTGATAATTGAGCCATCGACATCATGAATGTTAACGTTACCATGTTATCTGAACGATAGGTAGGTAACCTAGCCTACCATTAAATCCTTTACCGATACTTCCCACCATAGGTTGGTAGGTACCTACCTAGGTTCTTATTTATTCTTTAATGTTATTATGAAATTCAATGGCGATCCTTCCCTCTTCAGACTGGACCCTTTATTTGGAATAATTTGTATTTGTTCTTAATATTTATTATTTTCAGGGATACATCAAGAGACAAGCTTTGTATGCCTGTCTCACTTGCACTCCTGCTTCAAATTCTACCGGAAAACAGGGCGGCATATGTTTGGCTTGCAGCTATTCGTGCCATGAAGGGCATGATCTTGTAGAATTGTATACTAAAAGAAACTTCCGATGTGACTGTGGCAATGCTCTTTATGCTGGGAAAAAGTGTTCCTTGATACCCGTGAGTTCACAGTCGTCAAAGCATCCAATAGCATATTATTAAAGCGTACTAAAATTTTTGTACAACCTTCTCATGTGCTTTCCATCTTGTAGTGGCACGTAATAATACAACCTCAAATGTTTTAGGATAAAGCGGAGGAAAACAAACTCAATGTTTACAACCAGAATTTTGCTGGCTTGTATTGCACCTGTGGTAGACCTTATCCAGATCCTGAAGGGCGAGACCCAGATGATGAAATGATCCAGTGCATAATCTGTGAAGATTGGCATCATGGCAAGGTAAAATTGGGTTCTTTTTATTTTATGTGAAATACATAGTTCAATTTTTAATTTATGATAATTGTAGGTAACTATTCTTGATTTCATTTCAGCATTTGGGCATTCCGGTTCCTTCGTGGGAGTTCTCCGAAATGATTTGTTCGTCATGTGTTTCTATTCACTATTTCCTGGCGCATTATGCAGGACTGAGTGTACAAAATTTAAAAGAAACAATCAAGGCGGATGCATCTAGTAACTCTGAAACTATTGACGTTCAAAAGGTGGAAGAGCCACCGTCAGGTGTGTACAGCTCTGCACTTTTTACACTCTGAATCGAGTTTGGAGTGCATTTAGGAAAATTTTCAATATATCTGACAGGATTGTTCTCTTCAGCATTTTTTTCAGTTTGTGTAGCTTTAGATAGCAAAACAATTAAGACAATGTCAACAAGAATGAATAAAATAACTTGCATTTTGATTTAATTAAATGTTCAACCAATAGCAATCCTAAAGTTTAGTCAATAATATCTAGGTACTATTGTTTTTCAGTTTGTTATATTCAAACCCATGAACGTGGCCAGCCGATCAGTGCCTTGTTTATGCCCGACGCTTGGAGGGACAAGTTGTGCCGGTGTGAGAAGTGCATGGCCACTTACGAGAGGGAAGGCGTGAAATATTTGCTGGATTCAAACGACTCTGTGCAAGCGTATGAAGAAAAGGGAGCTGCCTCTGGTGGCGCTAAAGGTCGCTATGAACAAGGAATGGAAGCTCTTTCCTCTTTGGACAGAGTGAATCAAATTGAAGCAATTGAAGGTGCAATTGAAAAGCTTTTTTGATTTAATTGTCATAAAAAGCTTTTCTCAATATAATTCCTCATAATATGTACTTTTGTTTTAGGATACAATCACTTAAAGGATGAATTAGTGGACTTTTTGAAAAAGTTTGCTGAGAACAAGCAAGTTGTTCGAGAAGAAGATATAAGGGAATTTTTCTCAGAAATGCAATCGAAAAAGAGGCCTCGTCTGGAACTTCCCAACTTCTGCCGTTAATCTGGACATGATATATCGCCTGAAAGTATGTCGCACAAAAGGTTAACATGTAGCTGTATTATTAGGTATAGGGAGCCTTGCAGCAGTACCTCATTGGCTTTAATTAGGTAGCCACAACAAGGCTCTTCACTGTTTCAACATTCACTTGATAGTAAATGCCAGTAAATTCATGTTAAGCTATTTCTGATAGAACCAATTACCCAGTTCAGAACTGTTGTTTGTATAATAGCATGCAGGTACCTACTACCTCTGTAAATTAAGACAATGTTAGCCCTTCGATCACTGCTCCGGTACGGGATAGGCAACTAGTATGCCGTGCCAGCTCTTACTGCGTTCAACGTGTATGTTACCGTTTTTCCATTATCTTAAAACTGAATAAACATTAAAACAAACAAACAAGGGGATTATTTAGCTACTTCTAAAATTCAATTTACTTATTTAGAACATACTAGTATATGTTTAATCTTTTAAATGGCAATACATAACGACATAGTCATGGTTATAGAGTTGGCCTGACCGATGATCACAGCTGCTAGGGCCAATACTTTAACGTTGCATGGGAAACATACAGCGTTGAGCTAGTTGCATATCCCGGCTAGCAATGGTCGAAGGTTAGCCATCATGTAATGGCTGTAAAAGAACAGGACCTAGGGCTTGTGCAGGGTGAATCTTCAGATACAGCACGGCCGCAAAATAATGATCTTCGATACAGCTCGATTGGGTGGGGAGGGAGGAGCTCCGGGAGCATAATTTTTCTCTAACCGTATTTGTTGTGAAATTCACTCCATCTGTGACCCCTTGCTATTTTAAACATATTTGGCTTGTGGTTTTTTTAAACTAATGACAATTCTAAAAAAAGGTGAATAATTTGTTTAATTTGTCCAAGCTGTGATGAGGCACAATGAAATCGAGCATTTCTGAGGTTTTAAGGTTTGCACAACCTTTCATATTCTCCATGTTCACAGCTTCAACATAAATATATTTCATTTTTGTTTGGAAATTCACATCCTTTTCTCGTGAAACAAGTAAGGACGCTTTAGCTTGACACAAATGTAAGGGAAGCTAAGCTGCAAAAATGTGCAAATGTACTGCGATTTCCTGATAGTCAGGTATGATTCGGATTCAGATTTTTCTTGGTTAGCTGTGTACTTGTGCTGATACTCAAATAAAGCGATTTTCCCAGTTAATTTTATGTAATTTATTGAGCCTATAATGTAAGATTTTCCACAACTGTAATACAGTAATTTTAAAGTGTTTTACCATGTATGTGGATGAATTTCATCAAGCCTAATCAAAACGCGAAATTGGTTCGTACTTAATTTAAAAGCCTAATAAGTGATACCTAGTTTGCTAGCTTAGTGTGCTGGCTATTTTCTTTAGGCTGTCGCTAATAAACAGCTTGCCTATAAAATATATTTAGTTGAGATTCGTAGCCCAAGGGGTCACTCCCCCCCCCCACCCCTCATTTAAGTAAGCATTCTAATGTTCGATCATAGTGCAGGCAAAGAGGTTCAATTTGGGAACATTGTTATCTTTCGAAAATCTTTCCATCCCCTCTAATATTGTGATAAGTATATCCTCAAAACTATAAATTTGTTATCTTTTGTAGTGCTATCTTTACGATGATGCAAGAGCCTATCTGAACGTACCTACTTAAAGTAGGTATGTCACACTTTTTGGGCCACTTTTTGGGCCCCCTTTGTTTCCCCTTTGTCACCAACTGGCAACCCCCTGAATGGAATTCTGATTTTTCAGGGCTGCATACGCCATAATTACCTATTGGGGCATACGCTGCGCTGCTAGTGTGATGCATAATTCGATCTAGTGAGATTTTAAACATTTTTCAGGCTTTCCCACCTCCCCCCTCTTGCGTGGCATAATTCAACTGTGTTCCCAATGAGTGCTATAAGCTTTGAATGCGCATTCCCTCCCCTGTTAGCCTGAGAGCTATGGCAGCACGCTACGTTTTCGTGTACCATACGTGGACTAGATTTTCCGAGGCAAGCGTTGACTTCGTTTACGATTCCAAGTAAGATGTCGAACTAGCGGCTAAAGTATTTAAGTTGCGTAAAATCTGAATAGTCTATACTGTGTGAAGGGTGCTCAACTACCCCTTGCGCCAAAGTATGAGCGAATCTTCAGAAATCGTGAAAGAGAAAAACCAACGTGCTTGCCGTGCTTTCAAGGGTGCGTGGCCGGGTAATGCAGGAGCGTCCTCGGAGTCCCATTTAACGTTAGTCTTGTTGGACTACGACAATTCGGACAAGTCATTTAACATTGGTCTTCTAGGAAATGTCACAGGTAGACACACGCGGCTAACGGTGAAAAATTGGAAAAGAATTCCCACCGGTCGCAGACCATGGAAAATTCACCGAGCGCTATGCGGCACAGGGTTAACTCTCAGCATGCCTTTCCAGTTCGGCAAGGTAGCATCAGTCTAGCATCCTGCCAGCCAAGTTTATGCAGCACCGGGTTCAAACTCGGCTGCCTTCTAGGCTAGGATACATTCGTTTTCTGTGACGCATTCTATGCCAGTCGAGGCAATATGGGAGCCTTGATGGCTAGGTAAGTTTGTCTCAAGCCTAGCATTCAATGCCACTCATGGCCATGCGGCAGCCAGGCAAGCTTCACTTTTGCCTTCAATTTTATTGTGACGCTAAGCGGTCCGAAATTGGCCATGACCAACGTGGCATTGACCTGCTAGCAGCACGGGAGGCCGACGACGCTGGCGAGCACGCAAGGGTGGCCGGGTAACCGTGAGCGCCCCCGCTCCGACAGTCGCCTGCTAGCAGCACGGGAGGCCGACGACGCTGGCGAGCACGCAAGGGTGGCTGGGTAACCATGAGCGCCCCCGCTCCGACAGTCGCCTGCTAGCAGCACGGGAGGCCGACGACGCTGGCGAGCACGCAAGGGTGGCTGGGTAACCGTGAGCGCCCCCGCTCCGACAGTCGCCGACGAGTGCCGGTGAGGGGCTTTCTTATTTTTAAAATGCATTTGTTTCATTGATAAAACGATGGCTTCAGGGATTAGCAAACGCAATTTGTGCTGTGTTGAGGATGAGCGCTGCCTTTAGGAGCAGATAAAAAGGTAAAAGCAACAGACCAACCAAACAACTTACAAATGAGTTCAAGATGGCAAACAACTTCTCTTATAATAATCTATCACCTTATTATCATTTAAACGGTTTTTTCAGTTGGACCTTAGGAAATAGATTTTCCCATTTAAATGTTAAAATTTACTGTTGCGAAAATATTTGAGTTTCGTTTAGCAAAAGTATTGCTCTTTGTATTCAAGGAACAGAGTCTCCAGCATTTGATTACAACGGGTACCTTCGCCGCCATCGCAAGACGTGACCAAAGAACACGCCCGGGTCGGTACCTCCACGGGCCCGGCATTTCCACCTCCAAGCTCATTGATCCCCCCCTCCCCCCCCCCCCCCCCCCCCCGTCCACCACATTAATTGTTAGGATTTTTTCAAGGAGTCAACATCTCATGGACAGTCCATTTGGTTCTGTGCACTATCGTAACTATCACACCCTACACAAGAGTCGAGCATTCGACAAAAATACTTTACCCGAAACCACACAGCCTGAAAAAATAGGCCACCCCTGCTACGCAGCTGCACTGCGTGCCAGATCGCACAGGGATGATATTACTTCGAGCGAAAGCGGAGTTACACCTCCCCTTATGCACCCTTATGCTGTGGGTCTTTTTGCTCTCATCTAAATTGTTTCTGTTCTGCAAAACTAGGAGCTAGAATAAGATTTTTCGAATAGCCCTTGCTCGGAATCGAACCTGGGTACCATAAATCGTCGGCTTTCTCGCATCCAGCTCTATACCGCTGTCCACTTGGCTACGAAACGATGTTATTTTGTGGTCAATTATAAATAACATATCATCAACCGCTATCGCAATGCAATGAGCAGCAGGATTCGCAAGCACTTAACACTCGAAACGATTTTAGTCCACCGTCCAAAGACCCGGGCCTCGGTGTTGCACGTATGAGGTGGCCCAGCGGCTGGTTCGACCCCGGCTGGCCTTGCCCGAACCACATGCATATTATGTAAAATAATCTGTTGACAAAAAAATAAATACAATACAATACATGTGCAGTGCAAGGCCTTTCTGGGGCTTGGGGCAATTTTTGGCCTTGGTCTTGGGGCTGGGCCTCCCCAGGACTCCGAAGTGGCGTTTCGTTATCGAAGTGCTTGCGATTTATCGCGGCAGCGTTGGCTCGGCCTGCCTCCGCCAAGTGCGTCATTGCGGTGCGGCCAGTCGTGATACGCTTTGCGTCGCTGAGGTCTGCGTCGTGAAGGCCGTTAGAAAGGTGAATCCTCAAAGTCGCGTTAGTGCGTTTTTCACCCTGGACTGCGGTGGGCTCTGTTCGTTGTTGAAGAAAATGCTGCCCAATAGCCACCGACTCTCTCAGATTTGAGATATAATATCTCTTGTGTCTTAGACTACATATTGGTTCCTGTGATCATTTGCGTGATGCTTGATGAAGCTCCATCCAAGGAGCGTCACGTGATACAAGTCCGTTTTTGGAACGAGGTCGACGACTCACGGAATTTAATTTCCGTGATGCAGTCGCCCGTGCAGCCAATCACCAAAGGCGTGCGCAGGGTCCCAGATTAGGTGGGGCAAAACAGCAGCGGTTGGGTGTCGGGGGGGGGGGGGGGGGGGGGGGGGGGGGGGGGGGGAAGGCGCGAAAATGCTCATTCCATTCAAATGAGATGTGCTGTAAAGTATATTTTTTGAGGAAAACTTGTAATTCGAAAAATGAACATGGCGGTTCAAGCGAAAGCGCGCATAGGACCGTTCTTGGATGGCTTATTATTTTATTATTTCTTTCTGTCTTTTATGTTTATTTTTCTTTCTGCTTGTTATTTCTGGATTATTGTGGCTAACGCGCATGTGCAGATAAAAGTCTTGAGAGCAACACTTGCCTTAGATCTTCAGGTCGTCACCATGGCTCGGTGGTAGCGATGGCAGCTTGGAAAGATGGGGTGGTGGGTTCGACTCCCAGCCCATCCGCCTTATTGGCACATGCCTCGGCATTGTAAAGCAATATCATATTGACTGTCGCCCTTCATATAGAACAATTTGCCTTCCCCACCCATCGTCTCCGCTTGGTCGAGTGGTTACGGTGCTCGCATCTTGATGCAGAGGTCGGGTGATCGAAACCGGCCGTGGTAGCTGTTTTTGCAGCAGGACTTGCTCGTGGAAATGAATTATAATTTAAATGCCTAGGTGCACAATATCAGCTCATATGAATTATTTCCCCAGCAACTTTCATCAGACGGTGTAGTGCAGTGGTAGCACACCCGAATGGTAACGCAGAGGTCCCGGGTTCGAATCCCAGTCGATGCACTCGGCTGACGCAGCCGGGCTGAAAAAAATAGAGATACATTGGGTGTTTTTTTGACCGGAACAATATGGTTCCATATTTTTTTTTTTCAAAACACCACCCATCTAGCTCTGGCTACCGGTCGTTCCGCTTGGCACTGAAGCGGGCATCGGGGCCTTGGGCACCCGATGCGCTTGGGCATGGCTGCAAGTCTGGCGTCGATCGGACAGGACATCCCGAGACGTCCTAAGGTGCCCTGATAGATATCGCACAGACTGCAGCTGCGACAAAACTCCACAGAATAATTGTCGACTCATGCCTTGGCCGGGAATCGAACTCGGTCCATCTTGGTAACGGACCCGTGTCCGCTACCGAGAATGGTGCCTCCCACTGAGCTAGATGGGTGGATGGGATTTGATGAGGAAATAAGGTACATAAGCTGTATTGGGTCAAAGGGATAAGTCAAAATTCTATCTGTCGCACACGTGACTTTCTCACACGGCTGCCTCAGCCGAGTGCATCGGCTGGGATTCGAACCCGGGCCCTCTGCGTTATCATTCGGCTGCGCTACCACTGCACTACACCGCCTGATGAAAGTTGCTAGGGAAATAATGTGAATGAGCTGATAATGTGCACCTGGGCATTTAAATTATAATTAATTTCCACGAGCATGTCAAGCTGGAAAAATAGCTTAATATAAGTCATTGGAAATCGCAGGTCTCTGGCTAGTTCACTGTCTAGCTAAAAGGACGACAGTAACAGTAAAATAGATTTCCAATTACGAAGCATGCTACAAAAAGCGGGAGGGCTGGGAATCGAACTCTCTACCCCAGCGATGCAAGCTGCCATCGCTACCATCAAGCCATGGTAGATACTTAGTGCATGGCGGTTTCTAGGTGCTTAGGAACGGTTTTCATTTAGAGGGGGGGGGGGGCATGGCTCAACTTGAGCTGGCACCGGGTTACGGGTCTGGATGACAGGGTGGGCCATAAGAAGAAGAGGGTGGGGGATCTTAGGGCTAAGCTACCGGGATAATTTTGAACAATCAAGGTTATTTTTAAGCAAATCTAAGAATTTCAGAAAGTTCATTATAGTTGGAACCCAGGCCTACGCTCGCCGCCCCCCCCCCCCCCCCCCCCCCGGCGTACGCATACGCCAATCACAGAACTAAAGTGGAATTGATTCGATGTCAATTTTATCACAAGTCCTAAAGTCACATTTATCTGCTTGCATTCAGTACTATTCCTAGCGTCTTCGAGCCACAGTTTAAAAAAATCGCGAGTTTTTGGGGTCTAGTGGTAGGGTACGATCTTCATTACTCGGTCAAATAAACTCCCTAGTTAATAGTTTGGCAGTGAGGCCCCCGGGTGTTCTGGGTTCCTTGGGACTCCCATGAAGTCCGTACACCCGCGACGGACGGCACCATCCGGAGTCGAGCCCCGCAATGGGGACGGCCGAGTTGCTGAGAGCTCTGTGTCCATGCTCTGTGTGTGCCGTGTGGCGGAAGTGACGTGGGTACTGTGTATCTGTTCGCTTCTTCTTGCGCCTACAGAGATCAGACGAAACTCTAGGCCGTGAGCGAGTGTCGAACCAGGATGACCTGGACGCTCTCGCTGCCATCCTAGTAGAGCCGTAACCAACTTGCATTACTTAACATTAACTTGTGTCATTATCAACCTTTTCAGGCTCCCCGAATCCCAGCACGGCAAGATTGACGCACTTGCAGCTAGTTCGGTGTTTTATTTGTGTATTTTCGTCTGAATTAGCTGGATTCCATCCTTCCATCCCCAACCATCCATCCCCAACCAATTATCCCCAGCACCTCGTCGGTGCGCAGCGACTCGATTGGCGCGTGGGCAGCAAGGATCGCGCAGCCGCGCAGGTGACTTCGCGCACGACGAGACGACGCGGACCTCGGCGACTCGTTGAGAGGGTCGCCCTTGATCCTGGTGACAGGGTTCCAGGGCAGGAGTCCTGTCTTCGAGCCCAGGACGTCCCTCGGTGCCCCTGGAAGCTAGACTACCCGGCACGGCAGGCGTGTAGTGAACATTGCCAACCTCCAATCGGTGCGTTTTTTGGTCGAGGCGTAAGGGAATGTCTTTGGTCTGGCTTACGTACACCCCTGTAAGTGCAGCTACTTAGCATAGGTTGCCTTTGGCATGCCGAGTGCACCCCACTTTCCGGGGTGGGTGGATGTCTTATCCCAAATATATCTTGCGCCAGTACATGGGGAAGGTTCAGGCCACCACTGCTCGCGAGACTTCCTACAACATTCAAACTCTTTCCGGGGAAATATGAGTTTTATACGCCGTTATATTTTCTATCAATATAATTGCTGTACACAAAAAACGATTGCGGATGAACGCAAAACAAAAATATAAGGTGTCTCATATAATTTCGGTGGAACTATAGTCTTTATCAATCCTTCATCGTTGCACACACTATTTCGAAACTAAGAATATTATTTGTTCACTGTAGACACAAATTTCTTCAGTTATGTTTAGGAAGTCTTTGCCGGATTCGGCGCGCAGGGCTCACAAAGCACTCACAAACACACGAAGTCCGGGTCAATACCACGAGTAAAAGGGTTGATGGTGCGTTCTGGGCTGTGCCCCGAAGGTGGAGTGGCTGGAAAAGCCCCCGAGGGCCGGCGCCCCGGACGCCATGTTAGAGGTCGCCAGCAACGAGGTGGGGCTGACGGGGTGACCATGAGCTACGTGGCTGGAGCCTAGCGAAGCCCACGACGCAGTCTGATGGCTGGCTGGGCTGTTCAGGGCCGACAGCTCAGAACTCCCCACGCCAGAACTGTTGTTGGAACCTGTTGACGATACCATTGGTATATCATGTGTGGGAGCGAGACAGTTTTGAAATGTTGATTTTTGTTGCTGGGACCTGTAGAATATACAATTGGTATAACATGTGAATGGGTATAACAGGTTGTGAATTTGTTGGGCGTTTCGCCGATATTGCAAATTGACTTTCCAAGCACGCTCAAAGAGCATCGGTGCGGGCTGTCCCGCGCGTCAATTATAGGGTTGGATGCACGGATATTCTGGAATGGGCCAGATTGGATGCGAGGCATCGTTGAAAAAATATTTAACCTATATATAGATCCACACAAAAAACGCGTTTGAAACCGATCAACATGACAAACCTGAGAGAAGTTGGTGGTTGGGCGCCGGCTGGTAGGTGGGCACCAAGTTTGGCGATGGCGATTGACTGAGGTGCTGCAGATTGCTGTGATGATGATCGTTGCCTATACCACTCATCTGAAATTACAACCACAATGAGATTGGTTTCATCGTCCCAACCGTCTGAACGTACTCGCCCGGTACGCGCTATCATTCAATGGCGCATCTAGAGCTGCAGACTTACCCCAATTGCAGAGTAACTAGGAGTTCCACCGTGTCTCTCTTCTGGTGGCTGCTGCTGACTTTGGTGGTGGTGGCTGGAGTAGAGTCCTCCTCCGTGGTGATCAGACACTGAACACCGGAAACAACACCTAATTAACCTCCGGCTCGACTCACTATCAACACATCATACATGGGGGCGTGGGATTATATCGCTGGCATCGGAACTCACTTGAATTCGTCCCAAATGCCAAAAAACCCCTACAACTGGCATGGCATGATTATTACACTAGATTTGTTGTCATTAACGCATGCGTATGTTTGGTTGTCCAGTTCATAACAAGATGTAATAGACAATCATGCACATACAGTAAACGAAATCTAGCCTTGACAAACAAACGCAAGAAATCTAGTTATCATCTAGATTTCGGGGACAACCAAACAGAGCTACTATATATTTTTAGTACTTTTGTAGAATTTCAGTATATACCGCGCAGAAATTGAGAACGGATACTCAGAACTGCACCAAAAGGAACACTTAATTTATATCTCGAAATTTGTGCTTAGTCAATTCCCGTCATTGTTGAATGGGTATCTCTTACCTACTGCCACCGTGGCTTATGAGTTATGTGTTATGAGTGGTGCTATGGCATGCCGTCTATCAATCGTCGTAAATACAGTGCAGCACTGGCTCTGCCGTAACACCATCACATTTATCTTTGGCCACATTAGAAAAGGGCATGCACGTGATGATCATTCTTACTTGGCGTCGAACTGGACGCGTAGGCTGGTTCGGGAATGGACTGTGGAAGAACGTATCCTGCAGAAGAGCTTGGAGGGTACGTGATTGGCAGAGGCATGGACCCATATCCGCTCGTTGTGCTCGACAGCTGCTTGCGCAAGCGCGCTCTTCGGTTACTAAACCAAACCTGGAGCAGAAAGGGAAAAGGACTTTCTTGTTAGCTCGAATTCTTGTTTGCACGAATATTATAAAGTTTCGCGACAATGGACTGTTGCGGTGCATTGAGTCTTTTAATGCACCTGATCATTATACTAAAAAAGTAATTGAAAATAAATTCAAATTTGTTGACTATGTTATAACTATCATTAATTTGTGTGGCTTGTCTTTCTAAACAGAGCGTTGGTCTTCATTGCTGTCACCATTCTCAATGTACTATTGTCAGTTATGACGAGTGACTTACTTGAATTCTGGCTTCCGTAAGTTTTGTTCTTTGGGCTAGTTCCTCTCTTGTGTAAATGTCTGGATATTGGGTACGTTCGAACGCCTTCTCAAGCTCGTCCAGTTGCTGTGCCGTGAACGTTGTCCTACTTCGCCGCTGCTTGCGTTTCAGCGGGATGCCAGGTTCGCTTTCACACTCGGAGCCTTCGCTGTTCTTACCTGGAACGGCACAGTTCAATTCATTCACTCTGATTTCAAAAGCGTACGTATATCAACGATGCGAATCGATTCACATTTTTTATATCATTGATCACTTATTAACAACGTCCCACGCTTCTAAAGATTGTGATTGCAACAAAGCGCCTCGCTCATCTAGTCTTGTCTATTTAGAAATAGTTACAGTCTGCTCATTTATTTCGTTTCCTCCTACTCAATTGTCAAAGAATGAGAACCACTGAGAGAATTGTCTAGCATCAGTTCGTACATCTTTTCCATGTTCACAGAGTACTGTACATTTCAGATCGAGACGGTTGTATGTAACTATACTCTGTTCCACCAAGGAGAGCGGAGTTGCAATTTCTATAATATGACCCACTGCTGCTACGTACAATAGTTTCAAATCTGTCTACAGAGTCTCAAAGAAACTTGAAGGTTTCGAAACTTTTTGCTCATGTTTAGCAACAGTGGGTCCTCATTTCCTCCCATTCCATACTCATTCTTAGGATTGAATGAATAGTATATGTATAAGCTGTAAAGACCAGTAGCATGGCATGCCAATAACTGTTGGCTTAGGTAACAACCGACACCAAAAAAGCAACAGATTATAAAACAAGCAAGTAAAAGAAGGTATAAAATGAGGCAACATCTTTTTGAAGTGACGTATTCAGATAGAATTGTGGCGTCGTTGTTGCTGACTCATTAAATAGGAGGGGCTTAATTCAATGTCCATTTTACACCTGGTGATTATTATGGACCAATCGGGAAGTGGCTACTATTATTGTGTAAACCATATCCTGTTTTGTAGAATAATGGCTGCATGCATGGTGAGATGTAGCCGAGGGATACACTTGACTAACCAAACACTGAAGCTGCCCGCTGCCTGCCCCGGTGTCTGCTACACAGTGCACACCTCTGTGTCGAAACTTTCACTTCGTAGCGTATCGCTGCATAGACGCCCGAATATTTTACTACTTTTTCTACAATTTTGAAATTTACTTGCTATTGGTAACAATAGGTAACATCAGATGGCTAGCCAGCTATTGCATTAGATATATTTACAATTGATCTAGTCTAATATTTTTCCGAGTAACTAGGCATACTTTTATTTTTAAGTCAATCTAAATTCCAAAATGCAGTCTGCTCTACTATAGGAAGATTTTTAAAAAGTAGGTTTAAAGTAGGGCTTACAATTTTACAAACAAGTCAACGTGATTTTTGTGAGTTTCCAAAAACTGCGTTTCAAATTTATTGTCGTTTCACTTTGCCTTTAAACAAAATGTTGTTTGTCGAATATTGTTGGACGAATATAGGAATGTCTATAGTCTTGGAAAGATAATTATTTAATTATTCAGAAATAGCTGAAATCAGACCTTATTACCATGATGGTAGGTAGTACATATCCTACCGGCTACCGCAGGGCATGTATCCTGTACATATATATTCGAGTTTCTAAGACTCTGGGCCCAATGAAACATCCTCCTAACCAATTTTCATGTCTGAATTCCCTTTATTTTCGGCGCACCTAAACTTAAACTCACCCCAGAATGAAAGGGCTGTACGGCCCGTGGTCTCAGTTGGCTCAGAAAATTAAATTCAGCCCTGGTCCAGTGTAAGACGAAGCACGAACAGTAAATAGGTTGTGTGTTTGTTCTGGTATGGTTCTGCTGAGGCAGACACGTTTTTATTCGCAAATTTCGGAATTCAGAAAACTAAGAAAACATTTATCAATCGTGGTCTCTGTCGCAAGCACACGGTATCAGCCGAAGACACAAAATATATATCTACAGATCTGCAAGGGTTTCAGCGGTCAAAGATGACCATTCCCAAACAATCGCCGAGTCCCCCAATTCCCAATTATGCGCCACTGTATACATTTGACCACATTCAATTTAAAGACAAAACGAAGTAAGGAGCGAAAGTTCCAGGAGAAAACTAATTTGTGTGCGATTGCAGAAAACCAGTGGCATTCATTCGGCAAACTAGCCATCAAATAGCTAAGGGGTGGGGAGGGGGGGATTGATACATTATGAGGAGCAGAAAATTCCAATTGAAAGAAAGGCAACGTGGATATCTGCATTGCTTGCTACCCAAATAGGTAGCCCAAAAATAGTTCAGATGCAGATTCATACTATTTCATTTTCAATGTTCGTTCCCAGCACCCTAAACACTTTTTGGGACACTTTTTGGCACGTTTTGACACGTTTTGAAAATATCCGCAATTTCAGATTAATTGGTTAACACAATTTTTCCGAAAACCATTATTATTCACTTGAAATATTGAGATTTCACCGCTAAATTGAAATAAAAAAGTTGGCATTGTTGGATAATAACCAACCGAGCGCGGTCATTTTCAACTGTCTAATTTCTCTGTGTTCAAATTTTGTATATGTCATTACAGAAATGTCTCTTCCTCAGATTATTTACATGTACCCAAACCCAGTGTCCATTAGAAAACCTTTCAAGGCGTCCCTCTTTGCGAATTGTACAAAATCTAACCATAAAGCCGTCATAATATAGATTAACGCTTTCGCATGTATATAATAGTGCTTCTCAAATCTAATCTTACGCTTCCGTAAACAGGTAACAGGGGCTGCATGACAAAATGCAGTTAAGCTAAAAAAAAGTGTGTATAAATCTTACATTCTCCGTCGCTGAGCTTCTTGTCGTCGTCGCCGTCTCTGCCACGCAGGAGCCTCGAAATGGCGCTCACCGATGGTGCAGTGCTCCTGTCACACAACCCGTCTTTGATCAACCTGCAACTTGCAACCGATCCGCTCAATCACGTGCTAACAAACACTGCACTTCGCCATGCACATGCACAAAAATGTTTCGTCTATGGAAATGCATCGATGCTTACTGATTGAGCACGTTACATCCATAGCCTGTCAATCATAAACAATTGCAGGTTTTATGGTTTTTCTGTTACTATCAGGATATATTATACTCGTACATCGTTTGTAGCAAATCAAAAGAGATAAATTTTCTTTCCCCAAGCTTAGTTTCCCTTCCAACCAAAGAGCTATTTTTCCACTTCGATGTATATAGAAACAAACGCCTGGACGCTGTGTTCGCGGATATTAATATTATTGAACAGGTGACGAGAATTGTATGTTCACAGAAACACTATAAATATAAATAAAAAACACTCGGAAGAAATTAGGCTCGACCATGTTTCCCGAAAAGGAGCAGATGCATCCCAAAGTCATCTGTGCATTCCCAGCCGCATTTCGCGCTAATACGAGCCATGGTATCAATTTGGCATGTAGGTATATAGCTTTTTTATATCGAAATGTCTAGTTGACTTTGTATAAATTGAAAGACGACTTACAGGTAAAGTTCTTCGCCATAGATAATAAAGTATGAACATTTTGAAAATTTTGAAAAACTCAACTCGCGTGGTGATTGGTGTTAAAAACTAGTGGGGGAAGCATAAACTATTAATATGTGCTGCAAAATGCAACGAGTTTATAGAGAAACACGCGCTTCTTTCTCTGATACAGCATTCTTCTCGGGGACTGGAAAAAGTGCTTAAAATTATTAAATTTTCCCTCTGGAGTTTTCTTTCACCAAATATGAACAAGAACACAATCTTCACTAGAATTGACATGGTGCGACCATTTGATCGAGAATCTCGAAGTCAGAATGCAGAGATCATGGGAATTCTGACGTACTTTGTGAATTTCAGACGATAATGTATGATTTATCCAAATTTTCATTTCTTTGTGACATAAATACAGTAGAAAATTGCAATCTTTACATTTTTGTGTTTTTATTACTGTTTCCTTTCGAAAATGCTGGGAGAGTGAATAATATAAACGGACACGCCAGACAGACGTGCTTCAATGCATCTAAGTAAAATGAGTGTCATCACAGACGTAAAAAGTATTTGTTTGCGTCTTGGTTGGCTTGTATTATAGGTTAGTGATATGGAAAATCGTCTTTTTCGTCCCATTACACTTGGCTATTCCCACGCTCTCCGTGGCTCTCCTGACCGTGGTTACCGGGTTACACTGTATAAGAATTATGCTCGCTGGGATAGTGCGCTACCAACTTTACTATACACGACCGCCTCACTACTGTAGCCCCCCCACCGACGCTGGTGGTTGACATTTATATGCAGGGATGGTTGTCATGGTCAATAACAGTGATAAGCCCGTCGGAGAGAAACATCCAAAATAATTACTACACTAAAAAGGGGTTAGTTATGTCTATTTTTTGGAAAACTTAAATTTGAAAATTTGCTTCGTCAATCGTTACACCATGGGCTTATACAAGCCCGTGGTTACATCAAGTCCTGAACCTACACAGGACATGGTTATACATCAAGTCCTGAACCTACACAGGACATGGTTATACATCAAGTCCTGAACCTACACAGGACGTGGTTACATCAAGTCCTGAACCTACACAGGACGTGGTTATACATCAAGTCCTGAACCTACACAGGACATGGTTATACATCAAGTCCTGAACCTACACAGGACGTAGTTACATCAAGTCCTGAACCTACACAGGACGTGGTTACATCAAGTCCTGAACCTACACAGGACATGGTTACATCAAGTCCTGAACCTACACAGGACATGGTTACATCAAGTCCTGAACCTACACAGGACGTGGTTACATCAAGTCCTGAACCTACACAGGACGATCACAGTTCCAGAGTCAATCATTGTGTGGGCAAATAATTGCCATATTAAGAAAAGCATTTCAGTTATAGAATGTCAGTGATGACTCTGGAACTGAATTCGTCCATTCGTAAAATGCTAGGGGTGTCAGCCACATGCTAGGGGTGTCATATATATATATATATATATATATATATATATATATATATATATATATATATATATATATATATATATATATATATATATATACAGTTATTATTCGAGTTTATAATTCGAACAGCGGTTCAAGTCATTTTCCGATTATTTTTTGCTATAGAGAACATCTCAATCCTATAAAGTATATATTATAGGCTGGCTATAGCTGCAAGTTAGTGGATTTGTCAATGATACACTAAAAAACATCAGGTCGTATAAAATCTGAAGTTGCTTTATTTGGACCAAATGGCTGTCGAACGGATTATTATAAAATGGTGTAGTGCTGGAATTAAAGGTGGGTATACGCTAATTTTTCGTAAACAGGTGGCGGGGGGGGGGGGGGGAGGGAATGCAATAGAAACTGAATTCTTATTTCCACATTTTCGTCATTACCAACACACCCTATTTTCACATGTCAAACATTGTTGTTTGGCGCGTACGACAATTTTCGCTAGGGTTTCACTAAAACATGTCCACATATCTCGATTTGCGCCTCAAAGGTAAATGGGTAAATGGGTGTGCTATGGGTGGGTGGGTAATGGGTAAGATAAGGTGAATGGGTATGCAAAGTTTGAGGCATAGAACAAGTATGGAAAACTCGCAAAAGTTAGACATTTAAAGCTAGAACTTAAAACGCTTCTTTAAAATAAATGTGAGTATACGCTCATTTCGAAAATAAAAGGTGAGTATACGCCGTATACCTGCGTATACTCTGGACTACACCACTATATAATATGTGCATATACAGCTTTCAATTAATCACAATAAAGAACTTGTGCAAATAGTGAAAAATGCTACTAAATTAACTCACCTGTCTCTAATTTCCCAGCTAAATATCCCCGGGTTTTCTTTCTTGTAGTCTTCGATCCTGGTTTCTACTTCAGGAGTAGCAACCCTTGGTTTGGATCCACCTATCACACCAGGTCTAATTGAGCCAGTTTCTTGATATCTGTTGAGGATTTTCGAGACGCAGCCGTGGCTCACACGGAGCTGACGCG
Organism: Nemoura dubitans; assembly: GCA_921293005.1. Taxonomy (NCBI): domain Eukaryota; kingdom Metazoa; phylum Arthropoda; class Insecta; order Plecoptera; family Nemouridae; genus Nemoura; species Nemoura dubitans. The sequence continues at coordinate 13,193,227 of OV121073.1, read as the reverse complement.
AAATGACGCAGGGTCGCACGCCGGCTGCGGCCATCTCCACGATTTTCAGTCGAATGTGGTTGGGCAAGGGACGCCCGTTGATGAACACACCCCCAAGCTGGTTCACTCTCCCCTGGCCTACAGCGCAACAGAGCACTCGAATTAAACGATTGCATCGAGTCAGACCGGTTCAATTCGCTAAAAATCCGCGTCTTTGCCTCGATATACTTTTCAGATCGGGTGTCAAGTGGTAAATACTCCATACTCAGGCGAAATTATGATACAATTTTGATGGTCAATTGTCTATTTTGACGGACGCTTTAGCATGGGCTTGTCCACAATTAATTTGCCTAATTCTTTACGGTGGTGGGCGCCGACAGACTTTCATGGCACCTTCACGCGGGTTTTAGAAGACATTCATCAAACATCGTTCCGGGCCATGGATGAACGCTAATTACATGGGTATCTAATGTAGATGTTAATTGCTTATCTAAATGAACGATCTTGGTTCCCCGTTGGTTAGAAGTAGAACACAAAGGACATTCAAACTGATTGAATCAATCATGAAATCAAGATCATAAACGATCGATTTTTCCCTTTGAATTATAGATTACGCTCTTTAGGTAAATTGAAATGGATGCTTAATTGAAATATGAGGGGTGATTCAGATAATCGGACGTCTTAATTTGAGCCTCCCCTCCCCCCTCCACACACACGACACACACAGACACAATGTATAAATGAAGATGAAATGGGACGGAGAGTGCCTTTGTAAATATCACTCTGTCGCATATTATATTAAACACATGTTCAATATAAGAATTAACGTACGATCCGAACCAATCCGATATAATATAAATGCTATTATCTTTAATGTAACCGATGATCCAAGTACAACAACAGCCCCTCCATTCTAATTTCTCAATGGAATCAAAAATGGTTCACAAATACGTAACAATTTTTCAAGTTCTCAAGGAAAATATAAAAGTATGTCAAAAATTCGAAAAGTGAATAATTTAAAAACAGATTCAATGGCAGTCGGAGTCAGCTCTCAAGTAAAGCGCCAGTGACAAAATTATCTAATAATAACCGGGATTTTTGGTACAAGATTGCAAGTGATTTCAGTTATGAAATAGCGTTGATGAAACCGAGAACCTTTTTGCCGTCGGATAAACTATACCCGTTCAAATCAGACTTCAATGTCTGGAACCGGAGGATACGTATAGATATAAATATGACATTTATATCTATATAAGTATACGAAATATGGAGTTGGTACTGAAGAAGTTTCAAACGAGACTGACTGATTTATACGTGTTATCAGTGTTATCATAATGTCTGATCTTTTCACTATATAGCTCCACACTATATTTTCTATATAATATTTGTTTGGTCTGATTCCTTGTGTAGCCATTGCGATTAAAAAAATTACTGTATCTAGAAGGACATTAAAGGAAGCGAAGCTGGAAATATGTGCAACCGACCCGGGATGCGAACCCGGATGCTCGGGAACTCCGGGACCGACTTCAGGAGGTCCCGGGTTCGTATCCCGGTTAGGTTGCACATTTTTCCAGCTTCGTTTCCCTTCCAATCTGCACTGTGTTGTAAGGTAACATCAACGTACATTTTAATGCATTTGTTTTCACGTGTATAAAAAAATTGATTTGCAGTATGATTAAAAATTGATCAAATATATAAATAAAGTTACTCCGGTTTGCCAGAAGCACAAGCCATCGCATGCAGAACTGATTGAAGCTAAGATGTGTCCAATTATTTAGTCGTATAAAACGTATAAAAGAAGAAGCATCCCTAAACACCTTTTCTGAAAATATAACCTGGATCTTTCAATGAGTTGTTTAATCTTTACGCATAAAAGTTAATTGATTTTGAAGGCATAACAACAGGCCACAAGAGATCAGCATTATAACAAAGAAATTGAAATGATTCTAGTAGGTAGACCACAAATTTGGAACACGTAAACGTATAACAAACGCTCGAGTAATTTATAGATCAAATTTATTGCTCAGCTCAAAGAATGGATAGCAACTTGCAGTGGTGAGAGCTTATGACCATGTTGCTAATATTTCATTCTCCCTTCCACGAGTTTAAGTGCGTTAACAAGTGATTTTACTGATTTGTTGTTTGAACAAGAATACACGATCAAAAATGATGCATGGGGGAGATCACTTTATACAATGCGTTTAAAATATGTTGTCAATTGAATCAATTTCATGTTGTGTTAAATCTTGTCGCCGGCCAAGGAGTTCTTTCTTCATGAAATAAGGTACATGATCTTCCGACGGCCGCTCAAACACTCACCTTGGAAAGGGTATCCTGTAAAGCATGGTCTCATCATCGTGAAGTTAGTCACTGTCATCTTTTGATAATATCTACGCGAAGAGTATCGCTTCTATCTTAGGCACACCATCACCACTTCGAATTGTTTCACTGGTCCAAGCATCACAGACTGTCCACGTTTTGTATGTTACACTGAAAATCTTCGCACAGATGTCAGAAGAGTTGAAATAGCAATTGTTTTTCAATCACAATCCGCGTTTCAAACGGTATCAGGTGTCACAAATTGGTAAACAGGGTGATCAAGCAATTAACGATTCAGATATCCCTTATTAAAATCAACAACAGAACTCGGGAAATACGTTAGCGATCGTACGGTGGAGTTTGACTGTCGAGCCAGGTCTTCTGCACTCGATGGCTTATTAACTACTGACTCCTGAGTAAGCTCCACACCTGGCTCCTTCGAACCGGCCGCCCCTCGTTTGAAACGCCTCCGATCCGAAGGATGAATCTGTATTGGCGGAGAGTGGTGAAGTCGGCGGTTAACAACCGGGGAGGCGTTCACCAGCACAGTTACAAACGGGCGATTAGAGTATACGACGTTCCAAGTTTCAAAAATGCAGTTTCACAATTTTGTCATTTTGTTGTATTTTACAACACTATTTTGTTGGTATTTAATGTGAAGGAGCCACACGTTTGTTTGGGTATGCCTATCTACTTCTAAAAATCGAATGATATACCAATTGCTGCATTTTATTACATCCAAATGTGTTATCGTGCTTACAATTAACTTGGCCTGTATGTTTCTAACTATTCTGCATTGAATCCAATAGTCAAGCTCAAATTCATTGCAGTCCTTTCGGACGTATCAAGCGAAAAGTGACATTTTGCATTGTAAGATGATCACGTTTGAGTGGTTGAACCTTAAATTGTTCCAGGGTAGATTCTTGACCGTTTTACCTATAGAGCGTCGAGGCTTGAGAGATACAGTTTCTCAACTGCAATATTGCACCCCAATAGAACCTGCCATATTCCATGATATCAAGATCAATCTACCATAACATGCAGCTTCGCCACGTATAAGCCTTCTGAATTCGGCCAAAATTGCCTTCAGGAAATTTGCTCACATGAGGAAGCCAATAACCACTGCGTCAGAAGCAGTTTGTTTTTGGATGAGAATGATCATGCCCACTATCGAATAACGTCACACGCGGCATTTTGTTAACGACGCTATGCTTTCACATTTTCATCAGTTATAAGCAGCTATACGCTCATCTTCAACGCAACACAAATATAGCCCTGCAAATATGGAATAGACGTCAGATATCTGAAACACAAAACAGCACTCAGTATGACGGTGAAAAGAGGAAACCAACTCTTTCTGGACCCGGACGACCCAGAAGACTTTCTGGCACTCCGAGATCGCTCCAAGACCAAGGAAATGGTTATCCCAAGGATTAACTAATTTCCTCGTTTTCATTGTCATTTATTTTCTTACTTTCACCACAAGTAACTACTTATACCACATGAAATTTTATCTACATTATTTTCTTTTTCGTATTTAGTCCATTGAAGTGGTTGTCGTCTTTTCAAATGGACCACGGAAATCAATGGCTCAATAAGTGGCCTAATGCACGTATTCCCGGGCCCGGATGGAATGCCTTGTGCCATCCTCATTCCTCAATCCTCAGTACCGACATCACATGCCACAGCCACAAAAATACGCTTTCTGTCCAAATTTTGAAGGCCGTTGAAGGCCAACCCGTTTAAGGCATAGTTATCTAATATTCGAGTATGTTACTGACAATATACATAAAATGAGAAACAAAGCCATGTTCTCGAAATTTTCCCTAAAAATATTCATTTTTGGGCGTTTTTAGAATCAAAAATATTGAAATATACTATAGGTTTCCCCAAAAAAAGTATTGGAATGCTAACTTTAACGATGAGGCCATTAAACCGTTTAGTAATTTTTTGTTCTGATCAGAAAAAATGCTAATTGTGCGACTGCGATTATGGCCACTATGAAAATATTTTTTGACTAAAATTGTAACAATGTGGATTGCAATACGCGTGTAACCTACACGCTTATGGCATATATATATATAAATACACATGTTTACTTGTTTAGTACATGTTTCTACATACTTCTACTTGCATAGGACATGCTTCTACATGCACAGTACATGCTTCTACATGCTTCTACATGGTTCTACAGCTTCTACATGCTTACATGTTTATCGGTTGTGACTCGATGAAGCGAGTATAATGCCGATATGAATGCGATGTACTTATCCTTAAGCCAACGCATATAAAAACGGAGTTTTCTCACACGAAATGGTTTATATTCAATTTCCATTGTTCCTTTTCACCCATTGAAATATTACCTAAGTCTCGTAAATCGTCTATGCTCTACAACTACCGCCCCTCGCTTAGCTATACGAGAAAATCCCTTCGAATAAGCAAAATTCATTCAGGGTGTATTCTGACAAGAAAATCACATCAAATTCTCCCAAAATTTACTTTCTTTAATTAATATGTAGGTATAATCACTGCTTTATTTGTTTAATTAAAAATTACTTTTGTTATTCGTGAGAAAGTGTAAGTCGTTGTTAATTGATATTGCCTGTTCAGTAAAAAAGTGGCAGATGACGAATGTTACTACTTTCGAAGATCGGGGAATTCCATCGAGATCGCACTTGATCCGCGGAGTGTGAAAATAAACCCATGCTCTTTTGTCCGGTGTGAATCGAAGTCGTCTTCAGTCCATGAAGCTTGAAGAGTAAGGATTTCAAGACGGCACGTTGAAGCTGCATGCTGAAGCTCATATTGAAGCTGCGATTTTGAAGCTGCACGTTGAAATGCTGCAAGCTGAAGCTGCATGCTGAAGCTGCATGCTGAAGCTGCATGCTGAAGCTGCATGCTGAAGCTGCATGCTGAAGCTGCACGTTGAAATGCTGCATGCTGAAGCTGCTTGTTGATGTATCGTGTTAAGCATCATAATATCAAGTAGATTGCTGCAGCAGCATGCTCGCTTCGCTCACCCCATATAAGCCTCTTCGAAATCATTTCTAAGGATTGCGGTTGGCATAGCCCTCTGGTGTATACTCCAGGGTGGAATCATCCCTGATCGCCGGATATTTATATTGTGATTTATAAATTAGCCCCTTTATTTTAGAATAATATACGTTGGCATAATATAGCTGGTATGCTAAGTTCTTATATCTTTCGCGAGTTTTCAATCAGTTCATTGTTACACATCTATAAACATACCCATTTCAGAAAAACATGCGCAAAAAATGAGAAAAATAGGGAATGCATTGCAAAAATAACGCGGCTTTGCGAACGCTAATTGTGTTGCGTTGAAGATGAGCGAAGCTGTTTGTGAAGACTATACAGCAGCAGCAGCAGGACTACAGCATTATATTATAGGTAGGTAACATGTAGCTGTGTAGCTGGTCTCGATGTTTCATCGAAATCTACGGTCACTCGAACATTTCTCCCATTATTTGAAAAAAAATCTCCTGTTCAGACAAGCCTTTGTTTCTTCTTTGTCGTTGTACTGCACATACATTTTTCCGTTCTGAAGATACTGTGCAGTAGGTTATAGTACCTACACTAGGTACGTACGTCAACAACAAAGATTATTACTTAGACATGAGCCTAAGAAATTTACAGTCTAAATAGATCATCAAAATTTCAATCCCTTGCTTTAGAAAACGATGTTGTTGATTTTCAGAATTGCAATCACAGTTCCAGTATTGTCTTTGGAAATATCACTGTAAACCACACCTGGATGTAGCCATTATCACTGCCATTTATCAGTTATCGTGTTAAGATGCATGTAAAGCAATTTTTTAAACTACAAAGAGCGAGCCAATAAATGGAATTCCATTCCATTCCATTCCCATTGCTATTCCATTCCCACTGCCATTCGATTTCCATTGCCATTCCTTTGCCATTCCCATTGCTGTTAGCGCTATGCCTCTAATATCGACGAAAGGATGAAGTGGGAAATCGTGGAATCATATATTTATGTGCACCTACGGAGTGTCTTTATGGAAATCGAGACCACGGTTTCATTTTTAGGCACTGCATGCACAAATAAACATTGTTCCCTATCCCTATCCCTATCGTTATCTTTTATTCATGCGTATGCAATAGCAATTAACAAATCCGTTTATGCCAATTATAACAACATAATAATATATACCTGTGTATACTTATATAAGTATGTTATATATGCATAAGTGCGTCTCAGGTTCTTTTGTCATCGCCTCGGGGCAGTGGGCCTGTAATATAACATTGTAGAACACCGGTTTGCTGTTGATAAATAACCTGAGACGTACTAAATATTATAATATAATGTTTAGTTTAACTTGTATCACTTTACAAAATGATTCTCTAATTTGCCACATATTTAGTAATAGATTACTGGAAAAATAAAGAACTGGTACTTTCAGTTATTATTGTTCCTTCCGTCCTTCAGTATACCTGTAAGAGTTAATTATAGATTAAAACCTTCCAACTCCTTGGATGATTTTGAGTACCTACTTTGCAACAAACTGTACCTCGTGAATTACCCGGTGTTTCAGTGGCACGTTAAATATCAAATGGTCTGTTAACTTGTTATTTGCTTAGCAATTTCAATCAGAGCCTTTAATTTCTTGCTAATGGACCGTTTCGAAGTTCAGAGTCGCTGGAGTTGGTCGGTTTTGAAACGCAAGTCCATGTTTGCGCGCCTTTCGCGCGTGGCAGGCATAGCAGGCATTTCGAACATTTTGAATCTAGCACCCGGATTGGTGTAAGGAAGGACTCATTTTGAACCATTTCCAATACCTAACTCGTTTTTTTCTTTTTATGGAGTTGGCAGGTTTAGAATCAAGGCAACTCCATTTCCTCTTTCTTATTCTTATATACGGCGCACTTGTTGGCACTTATTTTTATGGAAATTCTGAATTAACAGATGCATTTGCAAATATATTTTTGGATAACACAATTTTGGTAAAATTGGCACACCGATTTAACCGTGGGGAACTTTGTCTTAGTGTGCGAGATGAAATCCTTCTCTCCACGAGCATCAACGTCAAGTCGTTTGCCTAAGGTGTCTTTTGATTTGAGTGTCAATCTCATTGATTACCAAGTCAATAGACTGCTTCATGCATTGATACCAGCTACTTTCCCAAGCGAACCATCAACTGAGCCAGACATTTAGAAAGTTGTGAATTGTTTACCACAGAAAATATGTAAACCAGGAATTTCCAAAAGCTTTTGCGGAGATGTCACAACGTGTAGCAGCTGACAATGTGCCGGCAGAAGCTGGTTTAGCATGGTCGAACTTTTCGCCGTCGATAGCCGATATTCGATGGCTGCTTTGACGAGAATTCTTGCTATCTGGAGGCAGTGATGCGCTAGCTGCATGGGAACCAGATCAATGTAATGCAGGAAGTGTATTCAATTGCATGGCTCTCATTTGTTAGCCACTTAGTTCCTCAGAACCAGCGGACCGCGCACACCATATTATTACAGCCAATAGAACAGGCTTTAAGACCAGTATTTTTTATTCACATTGTAGGTACTTTCATCGAATTCAAACGCTTGCAGAAATATCATCGACATAAATGTGTTGTATCTAAGTTTATTATTCCTTCCATTGAAATAATTTTGAAAACGTATTTGATAAATAATTCGTTTGAGAAAGGAGTGGTCTCACGGCATGGCCACAATTTCCACCTTCCATTTCACTTCAATAAACTGGCTTTCTGAGACACCAAGAAAGGATTGGACTTCCTCCGTCTGGATTGGCTAGTTCTATCAATGGCACCATCAGAACTGAAATCAGTATTATAGAAGCACAGCCCAGAATGACTTTTTCTACACATTATTTTATTAATAAAAAAATACCTAAATTTATAGTTAAATATGAAACTGTGCGCCGAAAAGCACTAAGACTCATCAACGCTTGATATATATATATGTCGAACATGAGATTGTATAACTCAGAGCGCTAGCCATTGGAAGAAGAAAATCCTACCAAAAGATAATTCGAGGGACATCAGCTATATTTAAAAGCATCAAAAGCCGAGCCTTTCGTTATGAATGAAAATCGGTTCCGATAGTCGCCATAGAAAACGCCGTCTACCTGATGTATTTTCTTCATCGACTGTACATTGTCAAGAGATAGTCGTGATGATGATCTATTTGTTTCATTTTTTAATACGACTACCAGCTGGCCTATAGCTGGTGTCTGCCTTGATGAGATCCCGCGGTGTGAAATGCTTCTCTTTGCTACCTGTGAATTCCATCACAACTTCACATACACTTGCCGCCACGGTGCACACCGTGCCAACCCGGACTGCGCGCTGCTGCGCGGCGCTGCGCGGCACTGCTCCGACAACGCGATCGCAAGCTGTAACAATGAGCCATCATGAGGCTCGGCATGGTCTGCCCCATTCCACCGTCCCATCCCGTGCTCTCACACCTACCAGCTACCTCAGTGCTACTGATATTGTGCCCAATCATTGCGTCCCAATTCCCGACCCCATTGTCGTATGCTGGCACGTATGCCATCAAATAATTCTGCTGTATTATGGACTTAATCACAATATTAGTGTGTCCATACAAAAATTATTAATTTTCTTTTCTCTATTTATTCAAATATAAGTAAGTTCAAAGGAACGCGCCTTCGGAAATTGTGCCAATAAATTAAATTGTCGGTTTCATTCAAATGTATGTTGCTGTTATATCATCCAGCATATTATCTGTCAATTTGTATTGTCCTGCAGCATAATACAATATTTTCTCAGATCTGCAGTTCTGTATAACAATGTGTCTTATAACTTTTAAAAACTCAGGTTTAAATACGTGGACCAAATTTAATACGAGTCTAGTACGAATACATAGTTTTATATATTTCATTAAAATCTTCCAATAACGATAATAGACGTAACAATCACAAACTATATTTTTCACTTCGCTCTGAATTCTTCCACTATCCCATTTGAACAAGATGCTACGTTTTATTAAAACCTCGAAACTATTAGATCTAAAAAGCAATTAATGTGAAAGAAATATAACCCTGAATAAAAGATTGGTTTTCTTCCCCTGGTATGTGGCGATACGTCGAGAGCAAGGCAAAGTGAGCCGCCTGGCCAGGCTCTATACCTACCTTGCTCTCATCTCATCAGTCATCAGAATCCACAGGTGTACCAAATATTAGGAAGCTGGTGCCGACGCTAGCAGGAGCTCCCCGAGAAGCCACCCGAGAGAGCGCCTCGGGCATTCGATTTAACGACTTCCAACGTGTATAAAGCATTAGTCAATTAGTTGGCTGTTATTAGCCATGCAATAGACTGACAATGCTACTGTTGTTACATGAACCTATTACATGGGTGAATTCTACAAGGAGCAGAAGGAACGTCCATCTTAACAATAACATAGCAATACATTAATAACAAATACGCTCCTCGCAGGCTCCTCATCTACAACTCATTTACAATCAATTGTAATATCTTTTGCCTGACTTGATTGATAATTATGCAAGTGCGAATTACACGCCTAATGTCGGCTGGGCTGGAATGTAATTAAAGATGAACGGAATATCTAGTGGTTATCATTAACAATAACTCATTGACGTGCAGGGTTATTTATAGAGTTAGATACCTAAGTGAATAACACAAATTAAATAAACTGGCGTCCTTCGCGAAATAACGACTGTCTCTCATTATATGCATTAGGTACCTGTTTTTATAGTTTTTGGTTTGTAAATGAAATCATTTTTCTTAATAATATAAAGTTTAATTTTCAGGCATACAAAATGAACCTTCAGAAAACTTGCGTGTTAAATGGTATTTTTGAAATAAATATCAGTCGTTCAGAGTTTTTCACGATGTCTCCAGATTCTTAAAAGCCGTGCAAATTTCATTTCATCTAACCTCTCTCCGCTGCAACCTTATCCAACAGATCTACCGTATTTTTACTGCCTTTCTAACAATCCATGAAAACGAACATAATATGGCATCAAAACGCGGAATATTCTTCGCGTTTTGTTGCGATTAGCAAACCAGTATTTTAAACTGATATTTTGATATGCATGTAATGGTTTTCTTTGTTTGCTTCTTTAACAAAAGCGCCAGTAAAACACCGGCAATCTACTTTAATTACGCCGCTATGGCAATTCGTTGTAGTAAGATGTAACACAGATTAAGGCATGCTTGTAAATTGGAATACATATATACATTCGTTAAATCTTTCACGGTAAAATTTACTGAATTGACCACGCGGCTTCTTCACTATAATCGTCCACTGCTAGTTCACTTTCAAGTTTTAATAATTTGCATGAAATTGTTGAAAAAAATTTGGCACATTTTATAAACGCTCAAAGTGTTGAATGATCACCGTGTGCGGCATTTCAGACTGATTGTTTGGCAGGTGACGCTCATTTTACGCATTACTTAAACGCTACGCATGCTTCGTTGACGCTCATTAGGTAAACAACACACGCCAATTAGGCGAACGATACTTAATGGGGCGTTTTTACGCGCAGCTCGCCCGCACACACCGTCGGCGTTGGCGTCAGCGTCGGCGTCAGCTTCACTTAACTACCCCCCTAATTAACACCCGTAATTAGTTGACAACACGATGTAACATGGTGTGTAACCGGCGCGAATCGGAGCCGCCACCGACGTCGAGGATATCCCGGTGCACCGGGCCGTCCCCTGCCCCCTGCCCCCACCCCTTCCCGAGCGAGCGGCAAAAAATAAAATGACACTTTTGGAGCTGCACACGCACAGGAAGGAGTTGGTCTGGTCTGTTAGGGTTAGGGGATACCATACCCTAAGTAGTACCACTGCTTTTCAGGAACCGGATCAGTGAGAGTGTGTTATATAGGTATAGTACGAGCATATCATTGGTTGTTAGCATCTCAATTGCGATACAAATGAAATGATTCCACGCGTTTTAATAACCCAATTTGTTTACGAATCTGAACCCTTGATTTTATGGATAGGGGATGGGGTATGGGGAGGGATTCAAGCGTGGTAATTGTACTGTATGCGTACTTTTAGTTTTCAATTGAACGGTCCTTTTCGCATAATGATCATTGATCACTCTCTATAAAGTCAAAACTTTTCCAAGTCAACGACAAATTGGCCGGTAGCGTCGAATTGAACGGTCGGACCCGCCTGGCGGTGAGCCTTGATTGAGTGTTGCCATTGCCACGAAGGTGATAGATTGACTCCTAGTAAATTAATACGAGCGTCATATTTCAAAGTTCTCAAAGAACTCAAAGAAGCTACTCAATTTGACTCCATCAAACGTGAATGGATGCTGGAGGTTCATCGCTGCAGTAGACTCTGTCTGCTTGAAAACTAATTTAAGTAGATTACTACGAAGTGGTAAGTGAGGCCCGAGGAACCGGGCCTGACCGGGACAAGAATGGACTTCTAGAATGGACGGTTTTACTGCCCGGTAGCTGGTTTCGAACTTAGTGAAGACTGAAGACCAAGAGCAAGACTCAAGACATACCCATGCACTATCTTGTCTCGAGCGAGGTATCCCGCGCAGGCCGCAGCTCTGACGATCAATCATGAAGACAGCCTCCGCTCGCTTCTGCAATACAATTCCGTCGCCGCTAACAAAAGTTAGGTAATAATGACTCGACATTTTATTTTTTCTTAAAAAGGGAGGTTAATTTTTTCCCTGAAGACATCCAAAATGATCCTTTTATTTTGTGTTTTTGTTGTTTTGCCTTGATACACTATACTCGAGCCACCTCTAACCTTTAAATGTTTTTCTTCCCATCTCGGATAGCAGATAAGACTTCGACTGAAATCGAGTAGATGGCTTTTATCCCACACCTACTAATAATTGGTTCATATGACATTCATGATCAAGAAAATAATAATAATGTATCTCCTACTAGTTATTCTATAAAGCGTCTGTATTTTTGGGCCCTAAAAGTAATGTATTTTTGCAGATAAATCTATCTTTTAGCGACAATGGTAAGAACATGAAGTGTGGATGTTGAATAAAGGTATGAGTTGAGCAATTGTCTCTACACTGTTACATAATAACACGCAGATTTACTCGTAAATAAAGTCGAGACGTTGTAAAAGCCACAGCAAAGGCGCCGGGCGCAGTTAACGACTCCATTAAACTTTAGGTCGGCACGCTACATCGCGGCGGCATCTCAACGTGCCGATGCACTTTTAATTAATCTGTTGCTAGCTCGTGTACGCGGGTAAATGATTGCTAAACGTGATTAATTCTCACTTCTCAATGGTTTTCATCAATGTTGTCACGATTAGGATCCAGCTCAGTAAGAGAGTTTATAAATAATAATAATAATTATTATTATTTTAATGGCGATTTCAATGTAATGGTATAGATTGCTTGGCAAATAATATTGTTTTAGAGATAGTTGTGTTATAAATAAATAACGATCAAATAGTTGGACAAGAGTTCGGGAGATGTAACCGGGTCCAACTAGAGCAGACGTGTGTTTCAGTTATTGCTGAGAGGTCGTTTAGGTATCAGTTATCCGATTCTTCAACCAAGTTTGTTAATTTCCATTCGCATGTCAGTTCTGGAATCGCAGCACCGAACCCGCAGCCTTTTGGCTGCGTGCTGGGAGAAAATATTTGAGGGACAATCCCGGCAAAACACGCTTCTCTGGCTAGATCCGACAAGTTTTCTTCCTCATTCGCTTCGCAATGAAATTGATGTTGCACTGCAGTGATATGCATTTCTCATTGCAAAAATGAAATAAATTATTGAAAGCATTACATTAGAATAAAAATAATTTTTGTGTCTGTGGACTGCAGAGATGCGTCGATTCAAAAGAGTATAGCTTTATTATACTGTTGTTTCTCTCGTAAATTGGAGCTTTGACTTTTTTTCTGTCGATAAGAAAAAGGTAATAGCGTACCTATACATTTTATATGCTTTTTTCAGAAACCTTTCAGCCATTGTATTTTGTACAAAGTTTACCAAACTCTTAGCTCTATTTTCCCACGGTGCAGCTACACGAAAGAGATAGTTACGTTCTTTTTTATACGCTTTTTGTGTTATTTGTGTGAGTGGCAATTCAAATCAGTTTTCAGAAGCAATATATACACAATTGTAACGATAATATTCACGTTTCCTTTATACACGTCATGAAATTTATTATTTACTGCTTACATGTAAAGTTTTAATGCGTATACACAATAATTAATAATTAATTTCATAGCCTTAAATCAATTCTGACTGAGTGCTGTAGCAGGAAGATTGTTAAACATGCATGGTGCTAATTTTACCGCAACCATGGCTTTAATGGCATTATTACAGAAGTTATCAAATTCAGATATAGTCTATAATTTAAAGTTGTCAAGCAAAGTTAAGAAAGCAAAGCGGCGTGAAAGTTGAAACAATAGCGCAGTAGAACGAGCCGAAATGTTCGATTTTCGGCGTAAAATCGCCGATTGATACGCAATTACTTGGCGTGGCTGAATCGTGTGTGTGACCCAGCTCAGCGCTCTGCGGCTCCAAGCCAGCTCCACTGCGCTGGCGTAGCGAGATGCGATCTTTGAACGCGAATCCCTTAGTGTCATCCCCGCCTTCAGCTCAGCGCTCTGCGGCTCCAAGCCAGCTCCACTTCGCTGGCGTAGCGAGATGCGATCTTTGAACGCGAATCCCTTAGTGTCATCCCCGCCTCCGGCTCAGCGCTCTGCGGCTCCAAGCCAGCTCCACTGCGCTGGCGTAGCGAGATGCGATCTTTGAACGCGAATCCCTTAGTGTCATCCCCGCCTCCGGCTCAGCGCTCTGCGGCTCCAAGCCAGCTCCACTTCGCTGGCGTAGCGAGATGCGATCTTTGAACGCGAATCCCTTAGTGTCATCCCCGCCTCCGGCTCAGCGCTCTGCGGCTCCAAGCCAGCTCCACTTCGCTGGCGTAGCGAGATGCGATCTTTGAACGCGAATCCCTTAGTGTCATCCCCGCCTCCGGCTCAGCGCTCTGCGGCTCCAAGCCAGCTCCACTTCGCTGGCGTAGCGAGATGCGATCTTTGAACGCGAATCCCTTAGTGTCATCCCCGCCTTCAGCTCAGCACAGTTTGCCCAAAGATACACACGAATCGAGGAAGGTCAAGTCTCCGTATTCACTATCGGATGTTTTCATAATTATGTGGAAATTTAATAGTTACGTTATACAACAACAATAAGCAATCAGCGATCAATGTGATCAACAATATGAATAATTAAAATATCCAAGAAAGAAAATTCCCCTTTCTTGATCAACTCTTGATATTCTCAAATGCCATGTGTTTCTATTTCTTTTGCTCTCGATTGTTAAAAAATTAAAAAAATTAAAAATAATAGTAATACAAGTTAGAGGATTTTTTACAAATGTATCATAAATATCGCCGCCGCCTGAATGCTATTTCGTATATATTATGGTGACCTACCATGTGACCTAATCCTCCCCATCCTATAAGCATCTCTGTAAATAGATAGGCAATAAGGATCGTGATATCGTTTTCTGTTACAATTTCATGGCATAGGTTTTAGCCAAGGGCCAATGTGTAATTGGGAAAGCGTTGAGATGCGTCCCGCTCCCGGGCAGCGCTTTTTGGTGGAGGAACTTTCCCAGCTGGGGGTAATTCCACTGAGGAGGATTTTCACAGTAATTCCCAGCTTTTGCAGCTGGATAGCAGGGCCGGCCCTAAACCTTTTGGTATAGAGGAACTTTCACGGGGGGACTTTCAGCAGGGCACGCCCTAGACCTTTTGGTATAGAGGAACTTTCACGGGGGGACTTTCAGCAGGGCAGGCCCTAGACCTTTTGGTACAGAGGATTTTCACAGTAATTCCCAGCTTTTGCAGCTGGATAGCAGGCACTGATCTCTAATAGCCTGGATGGAGCATAGTATCCAGCTTGCAGCTAAAAATTGAAGTCAGATGACAGCTAAGTATAGTTAGCAAGTAGTCATTGTTTGCAACAGGTAGGAGTCCCAAAATCTGTGAGCTCACTATGATTTCAATGCTAATTTGAGAGTTTTAAAAACATGTTTCCAGCAAAATTAATACATCAAAGTTACAGAAATTGGCACAAAAATAATGCCTGGTTATATGAAATTTGATTTTGGGAGGCAGCACTGCTATAAATTCACTACTTTGTGAGCTTTTCTTTAGTTTATTGGAGCCTGTTTTCGGCATTGACTTATCACACTGTTTCACAGCGTGTACATTATGTGCTTTCCACATGCATATTTCAAGCCTAAGCATCAAGCATGGTCCATAAATACATAAAAAAAAGCCTATCTGAATGCTACACACTTCAATTTGATGTAAATATCTGATTAAAAGCTACAAAAATGGTTAGTAAAATCACTAAAATTAGCATGGGATCTTATGGGGAGACTCAAAATTTGGGACTCCTACTTATTGATTGTTGACTTCTAAACCGCACTAATGGCAACAGCTATCCAGGCTATTTGAGATCAGTGATAGCAGGTCCGGCCCTAAACCGTTTGGTATAGAGGAACTTTCACGGTAATTCCCAGCTTTTGCAGCTGGATAGCAGGGCCGGCCCTAGACCTTTTGGTATAGAGGAACTTTCACGGGGGGGACTTTCAGCAGGGCAGGCCCTAGACCTTTTGGTATAGAGGAACTTTCACAGTAAGTCCCAGCTTTTGCAGCTGGATAGCAAGGCAGGCCCTATAGACCTTTCGGCTATCCAGGCGGAGAAATGTATTCCTCCACCACATGCTGTTTGTTAGACATAATTTCACGCGATAGTTTGTT
Organism: Nemoura dubitans; assembly: GCA_921293005.1. NCBI lineage: Eukaryota > Metazoa > Arthropoda > Insecta > Plecoptera > Nemouridae > Nemoura > Nemoura dubitans. The sequence continues at coordinate 13,177,175 of OV121073.1, read as the reverse complement.
TGAAAAATCATTCCTTTGGTATTTGGTATTATAAAAAAATGTAATTAATTTAAATCTGCAGAATTTAAATGGGATAAAAGTTTGAATTGGATGTGGGATAAATAAATTAAGCAAATAATCCCCCTATGCCTTACTGATAATTCAATATTCATGTTAGTAAAATCGCACATTCCAAACAGAGAAATTATCCAATTAAAAGCATTCGTGGGCGCGTTTTGGGCCTTTGGGACCCCTATAGGCGCAGCCGGCTTTTGGGGCCCCATATTTCCATGTTTTTTACAGCAAAGGCGACAGAGGAAAGAAATACGGGGTTGGGGGCGCCGCCCAAGAAAAAAAAAATCGGTTCAATGTTTGTTTTTTTTGTTGTTTAAAGTGTGTGCGTTTGAGGGAGAACTATAACATCATGTCAATGGGAACAGTTTAAAAGTGGTTTCATTGCAATTAAAACTGTACCTATACCTAAATAGGTACAATACGAGTCTGCTGTGTATAGTTTTATGAGGTATGGAAAGGAAGGCGGAAGAAATTTAAACCCGGAGGGGGAGTCCTTTTTGCGAGCAGTATTGCAATTACCCACCCAGTATATTGAAATAATATGCAAAACTACACATAAAAATTGAAAATGAAAATGATATTAAACCCTTCTCTGTGGTACAATATACAGCTGTGGAACCGCAATTTAAAATGTTATATGATTCGAAAAATTGTAAACATTTCTATTTGATTTTAACTTTTAAGTAAATATTTAGTTTCGGAGCGCCGCTGGCAAAAATTGTGTTTTTGGCCTGCCATGCAATTTTAAATTCAACGTACTTATACCTTTACCATATGGCTTATTGGAAAGGTGCTAGTTTATTTAGTGCCATTGCAATGCTTCTACTCTGGCTCTTTTACGAATTACTATACAATTTAAGTGATCCGCACCTGTGAAAATCGTTACTTTACCAAATTTCTTGGGACCTTCTAACCACCAATGCCACGCCAAATGCGAGCACGCCAAATGCGAGCACGCCAAGTGCGAGCACGCCAAGTGCGAGCACGCCAAATGCGAGCACGCCAAGTGCGAGCACGCCAAATGCGAGCACGCCAAATGCGAGCACGCCAAATGCGAGCACGCCAGGTGCGAGCACGCCAAGTGCGAGCACGCCAAATGCGAGCACACCAAATGCGAGCACGCCAAGTGCGAGCACGCCAAATGCGAGCACGCCAAATGCGAGCACGCCAAATGCGAGCACGCCAAATGCGAGCACGCCAAATGCGAGCACGCCAAGTGCAAGCACGCCAAATGCGAGCACGCCAAATGCGAGCACGCCAAATGCGAGCACGCCAAATGCGAGCACGCCAAATGCGAGCACGCCAAATGCGAGCACTCCAAATGTGAGCACGCCAAATGCGAGCACGCCAAATGTGAGCACGCAAAGTGCAAGCACGCCAAATGCGAGCACGCCAAATGCGAGCACGCCAAATGCGAGCACGCCAAGTGCGAGCACGCCAAATGCGAGCACGCCAAATGCGAGCACGCCAAATGCGCCTAGACCTAAACGCTCCACTAAATGTATCTTATTATGCTAGTTAGCGACGTCAATTATACGTAGAAATTAACTTCAGAATGCCGCATAACGGCACCCCCCCCCCCCTCTTACAGTCAAAGTTTTTGATCAAAACCTATGGAATTGGTGGGAAGAAATATCGACGATCTAAACTTCAAAATACCCCGCATGCGATATCGTATATAGCGAATGAGGCAAGGTTACAATTTATTTAAAAAAAATATATAATATATAATTTATATGGTTTAGAAATTTTGGCGCCCTGGGCGTAAGCTCTGGTCTATGGGTCGGCCCTGCTGGATAGTGGAGTGTCTCTGGGAAATCTCTGAAAACCACAACCAGTAGGTATACTTGTTACGTTTCTTAGGCTTACTTGTTACGTTAGGCTTACAGTTTCCACGACGTTATTCTGAGGTCAATATGGCTTATCAATTTACTTATTATTATTGTCTAACCTACTGTAAATTATTATACTTGAAATAAAAATACGCTTGAAATTTTAGAGAATATAGTGAAATAGGCTTTGCATGAGCACAAAATAGTTTTGAACAATGAAATTTGTAACATCGGTTGCCAGATGAAAAATGACCACAGTAAAGCTACCGAATGCTAGTAACTTATATAGCTCACGTCATTTTCATGGAATCATGGTTTTCTGTCATGCCTTGATTTCTTTTCTTTCGCTCTATTTTGAGGTGGCACAGAAGAATCAGTAAGACAGCTCTGTGCTCCAGATGGACCGACATGGTGAAGATGGAGCCTGCTGATGCGTGCGAGTGCGTGCACTACAAGCCTGACGAAAATTGATTGCTACGCAGAGGATTTTTTTTTGCCTGACCCATTTTCGAGCAAAAATTGCAGTTGAGGGTTGCAAATGAGAAATTGCAACTCTTCGCTTCATGCAAAAGGTATTTGTCGACGATGTATTTATCCTAAAAGTAGCCGCAGTTTATTTTCGATAGAATATAATATGTGAAAATATGAATATGAGCGTGATTGTGAAAATGTTGTATGTAGACCAGAATTACAGAAAGCAATCTTAGCGTCAACAGCTCACTTATCTTAAAGTTACGCAAAGTCTCTGTGATTCGCTCCCCAAAACCACGGCGTAAACGCATCTGTCAGGTTGAATCAATGGATGACTTGCTGCAACTTTAAGATAAGTGACAAAATGTTTCTGTAATACCGAACTAACCACCACTTAAGTCCTTATCTTATAGCGCTTGCGTAAAGTTACGACAAACAGCTCATCTTATCTTAAAGTTACGCAAAGTTTCTGTAATTCGCCCCCAGTTCCTTTCGTTGGACTCGCAAATACACCTAATGTTCAAATAAAATCACAAATATAGTGCCTAAATGGTATTACATGGGTGACAATAGAATGTTGGCAAATGGATCTATTGAAAGCGGGAAAAACTTTTAAGATGTTGCTGTAGCCAGATATAGCATACCATACTCTGCACCAGATGTCTATCCACGACCACAGGTTTCTTATATAATTCCCTTGTCCTGAACAGCGACATACCTTCTACTCTTTTGTTAGCAGGAAGAGCAATGATGGCAATCATTTATAAAAGGGAAGGGATAGGTACGCGTAATGATTCATGATCATGATAGAAGACATTTCCTGCAGACGAGAACAACAATACTGCATAAGAAAATGCTTCAGGCACCGAAAGGGTTATGAGATTCTCTAATTTTATATTTGGGATGGGTCTGGTGTGAAAGGCTCACCGGAGTAGGTATTATAGGCACAACTTTATTAGATATATTACCATTGATATTATTATATACATACCTTGCTATTGGTTATTCTTAGCCAAGTTTGTGTTCCTAATCACGCTATAAATATACACAATTGATAAATATACACATACTAACATTATTGGGAAATTGCCAGCTAAATTTTGTTTCGCGGTTGGCTGTTTTGTAACCACACTCATATATATTTTTTAATTCAATTAACACATTCCAGTTTTTGACACCTCCATGTGTACCTACCTACCTACCTATATACCACGCAACAACCAGCCATGGTCTTCTATTGCGATAATCAGATATAATATTATACTATATTATAGTATAATATCCAGCGAGGCGAGGTACTTTGATACCTCGCATACCACACTTTTGAAATAGGTAGACTTTAGGAGAGAAGTAAACGTTTGGTCGATTTTCGCATAAATTACACATTCAAACAGAAAGTCTCCTAGTTACAAATATTAACAAAAATGTTTGAAAAAAATACACGTGTTGTTAAAGAGCTGCTGAACGGCGGATACTTTTTTTACGTTTTTTGAAAACTTGCAATTGGGGGAATTTTCAAAAAGTGCCTAAAAGTGCATAAAATGGCACTTTTTTGAAAATTCCCCCTTGCTGTCAGTTTTCAAAATAAAACAAAAAAAGTATCCGCCATTCAGCGACCCATTACAAACATGTGTATTTTTTCAAAAATTTTCGTTAGTATTTGTAGCCGTGGGAGACGTTCCGTATGAATGTGAAATTTGTGCGAAAATCGACCAAAACGACAACCGTTTGCTTCTCTCTTAATCTACTGCGGTATCAGTAAAGTACACATACGGGAAGAAATTTTGAGGATACCGGAGATGTACCTACTCTTAATTCCACTAACCAGTCTGACACATTTCAAATTTCAGCCTCTTCCAGTTTACTCCCCACAATCACATGCGATGAAATCATTACTCTAATTACATTATTTGCATACCGACGTTACACTATGTATACCTAATAATCAAATTGAATAAAAATGAATTATATTTTTATCATAATTTTGTATTATATACTACTTTATGAAAAAAGTATAGACAATTTAATTGGCAAAAGAAAGTAAATTATTTTAAACGAGGTCAAGTGACTCCGGCGTTCTCTTATATTTTGGAAATATACAGGTGGAAGGACCTATATAATACGATTCTTGTGCATTTTTCTTGCCTTGGGTAGGGACCTATCTTACTTATATTATAGTATACTCTATTCTCGCCTCTATTCCTTTGCCTCGTACTGAGAGTACGAGGCTGATACATAGGTTAGGTACCTACTATATTATAATACATACCTGATATTAGTGTATAGTACGTCTCACGATTTTTGCAGCGCCTCGGGGCACTGGGCATATACTATGTCATTGTAGAAAAACGGTTTGTTGCTGCTAAGGAACCTGATACGAACTATAGTACTATTTGGTAACTAAACTTCATACTAAAAGTGCGGATAATCAACTTATTATATCACTGACCGACATTAGGTCGATTACCGAAATAATATTGAAGCATTATTTCGGTCATTAACATAACAATTCCTATATCTTACCTACCTACAATTCATTTCGCACAGGTCGTCGAAGTCACCAACAAATAAAACTATAGTACCTACCTCTCAGGTTCCGATGTCGTCAGCATAAGCACTACAATGTTATGGTCCAATGCCCCAAGGCGCTGGTGAATTAACCAGATGAGTTCTGTATTTGCGATTTAATTTGCATTAGGATTTAGGTACATTTCATTGCACCAAATTATATTATTAAAACGAGGTATTATTATACAAAGGTATAGGACACGTAATACTTTATACTTTAAATATCAAAAGCTCAACACTAACGCCACACGAGGTACGTTAGGTTACCTCCAATGTGCGATTAAGCCCCCAAATCCCACGACTTTTTTTGTGTAGCTCCGTTCTTGTTCGCGATGGTTCACAAGAGAGAGATGCGAGGGTGGTTATTTACGATGTGACTTGAAAAACGACAGACCGAAGATGATGCGCTTCATGTGCTGCATACTCGCAAGTGAAGCATACTATGACGATTGACTCTGACTAGGTCTAGTTGAGTCGTCTGCCCTCGCCGTTCCAACAGGCAACAAGCTGATCATCGCTACTTGGGAGGCTCTATTCAGGACCATTTCAACTCCAACTCATTAATAAACCTCGCCCGTCGTTTCGCATTAGACCTGCACACTCTTCCGTCTTCCGTCTAAAAAGACGGATGAATAGAAGCGGATGACAGATGCGGTAACTGGTAACGAAGGCCCACTCAAGCCCAGGCTCGTGTCAATCCAAAATCTAATTTCATTAACTGACCAGATGCGAGTTCGAGAAAACCGAGACAGCTTCAAACTTTTATGTTTCAGAATGTATATTTTACTTTAAATATTTTCTTCGTCTTGCCGTGGAATGTCTACCTGGGAACAGCTTTGTTAATGCGTGAACATGAGAAGTAAGTGTGAAGCTAGTCCTCCATGTTATTGAGTTAGATAAAGGGTAATCCTAGCATGCAAGAGCAGGGGGGGGGGGGCGATGCTTCGACTCATTTAGTGGTTGCTTTCGGGTGTGGCGAGGGCGGGCGGCAGGAGGGGGTGGAAGCACATTGCGAGCAATGCCGGAGACGTCCAAGCCAGAGGGAAGCCGGCACAAGGCTGGCACACAATACAAACTAATTTGTGATCACACTGGGAGGTGTTATTCATTTAAGAGGTTGTTGAAGGGAGTACCTATACAAAGAGTAACTTAGTAGCTGCTCGAAGCGTTCTATACCTAACGGTAGGAGAGTGTAGGCCTATTATTTATATGCATAGAATTTATATTTTGTGGTATCTAGTTGTACCGATTGTACGCTAGCATTGCTTTCACAAATTTCTTAGGTATCCCGTTGAGCATTGAACTTGGGATGTTATTCACACAAATGCGACGTGAGCAGATTTTTGCTCTAAAACATTTTCTGTTTTATACCTCGACTTCAGCCATAGAAAGGATCCAATAAAGAAAAAGAAAATTACATGAAAACATGTGCCTTCAAAATCAACAGGAATCTATATATTGGTTATAAAGAGCAAAAGGCATTTTATTGACGAAGTACAAAAACTGTGAACATTGAATTCAATTTGTTCGATAAACACATACAAATTATTTAATCTGATCTGAAATGAGTAATAAACTAATAGTAAAAACAAAAGACAAGGAATTGCCACGAAAAAAATGTGTTGCAAAAAAATTCTAAAACAAACCATGGGAACTTCTTAATTGGGTTTAACTAGGTATGGCCTTAAATAACAATAATAGTATTGCGGCCATAAATCACAATAATAACTTAAGTTAAAAATACAAGTAGTACAAACAAACTACAATATAAAATGCAAGTGATGCGTGATGATATTTGAAACATTGAAAGAAAGTGGAATTATCAGTGAATCATGAAAATTAAACCCCCCCCCCCCCCCCCCTCTCTCGGCCAATTCAGATCAGATATTTTCTCGTTTTCACAGCATTTTGTTGTTACAACAGCCTGCCACGACACTCAACCGAGTCACAACGGCAAAACAGTGTTTTGTTCGGCACGCTGCCAATGTCGTAGTTGTAGTCCCATGTGAGCTCTGTTCCTGCTCGGATAAAGGTGAGCGCAAAGAAAGCAACCCATGGGAATCGGAGATCATGGGTGTCCACAAACACGTTTTGCACAAACACATTGGGCATACACGAGTGCTGGAAAGACAGAGAAACAGCCATTTGCAAACTTAATAACCAGCAATTTAAAAACTGGTTATATTACCAAAATATGGTAAAATTTATAATATTGAAAAATTTGACAGAAATTGATAGTGCCATAATATGTCATTTTTTGATAACGTAGGTGTCTCACAAGCATTTCCAAGTGCATGTTGGATGTTGGAAATGTCTCAGATCAATAAAGCGACGACAAATAGTGCAATCACTCGTATTCAGTTACCAACACTCTGTGGTTTCTGTCCCTAATTATTTGGGAACCCATGTTCGCATTTCAAGTGAAACTGATAAAAAGTCAGGTACCTATTTAATAATAGTGCATATTTTTTTAAATATATTGTAATATTAGTGAAATATTGAGTGTAATTTTACCGCAGTCTACGTTCAGAACAAAATCATGTTAGTGAATGGCTCGAGGCCGATGTAACTGCATCTCAACCACTCCCTAGCTTGTTCCGAGCAAGGCACACGAAAGTATCTCAGATAAAAACATATTTCTTCAAGTGGCAAATTTAAGGCTCACAATAAACCAAATAATTCATAGAGCCTGGCCAGTGAGTGGCCATTTTTGTGGCATTTTAAGCAGCCAATATCAAATAAATTGCATCAGAGGTTTATGGAACATTAATCCGATACTTACGTTTAGGTAGCGTCCGATGTTTCCCGACACTTTGGCATCCATGATATAAACCATGTCAGGCTCGTTGAAGTAATGCCTGATGGACTTCACTTGCTGGGGCTTTGTGAAGCGCTTTGGCGCTTGTTTGACTGCTTCGCTGCTGTCTTCATCGTCGCTGACGTCCGGCCTCTTGCATTGCCTGCCTCGTTTCCGTTTTTTCGTCGTATCCTTGACACCTGTCTTTCGGTTGATGTCCTTTGTGGTGCCTCTCCTTGTGCGCAATCGCGACCTGAAACGACCCAATTGGGTTTTAATAAATGAACACTTCATATCAATATATTCTTACAATCCAAAATTTCATTACAAAGAAAACTCACTTGAAAGGAGCGCTCATTTCAACAGCTTCCGAGTCCTTCTTGCTGGTAACTTTTCCTTTTTCTGTGTGGCAAATAAAAAATATTAAACAAATTGTTATATTTCCGTGAAATCGATGTAACCTGTGTAGGATAAATTATTTTACACAACCTTTGGCCATTGTAGTTGTGATTTAAAGAACATACAAAAATTATCTGCAAGAATTTGTTTAGATCTTAACGATGGTGCATGCTAGGACACTTACCACTGTTCTCACTATTTTCTTTTTTCGATTCATCTTCTTGTTCACCGAACAGCTCTTTGACTTGCTCTTCGTAACCCTCCTTCAGTCGCTCGACTACTTCAATATAGTCGAGTTCAGCCAAGTATTCGTCTCCACACACCTTGCCTCCCTGCAAACACAGAAAACGTAGCAGAAAGATCGAAAATGACGATTTAGACTCGGAAAGTGTTCAACGCTACTCACTTCATTGGCTTCATGCTCGTTAAGCAAGCGACCTGCATATATACAGATGAATGATCCTTGGGGCATGTCGTTTATAGAGCGAATTCCCCAGCCTTTGTTGGGCGTCTTGAACACTTGTAGTTTGGCTCGCAGTGGGTTCTGCACGACTCGATTTGAGCATGTGCTGCTGCATTTGCACCTGTCATGAGCAAACAAAACAATCACACAGTCAAAACAAACAAAAGAGAATAAACTTTGTGGCATGTAAGTTTCGAAATTTCTGTACAAAGCTACGTCGTAGTAAGGGGCGTTGGTCTAAATCTCAATTTTCTTTGGCACTATTTATGGAATTTCTCAATAGACTTTCTTTCAGTCGTTAGTTGGTTCTATGGTCCATACTTTTAGAGCTAAACTATAAAAAACAAACTGCCATAGGCATCACCTGGAGTTGCATTCGTAGATACCAGTAAGGACTGGCTCGGTCAGGCGCTTGTGACTGTAGCCGATGGTGTTGTCGACAACCCCACTCTGGCCGTAGTCTGTACCAGCGAAAGTCAGTTGCCAGCACGAGCACTTGTCCTTGTTCTGTACAAACAATAAGCCAGCAGGCCAGTAAGTAAGTTCCTAAGAAAGCTCGAGGCAAGTTTGAGCAACATCTTGGTTCAATAAACTGAGATTGAAGCAGAGTTAGATTGGGTTGTACCAACTGTTAGTTAAGCTTAACTATTAGTTAAAATTTAACTATTAGTTCCTAGTAACTATATTAGTAGTATTAGAACTTACTAACAATTAAATTTAACTAACAGTTAAACTTTAAAGGAGCCCTCCGAATTGCTTTTAAAAGAACATATAGTGTACAGAATACCAATTAAACATCCAATTTGAATTTTTTGAAAAAAAAATTTTGCGTCGGAATAATCGCTCATTTTCGTTTTGGGCGTGGCACCTCCTCGTGACGTATCCTTGGGGAACGGCTAGCGCCAGCAGCATGCGCTAAGCAGTGGCAATCGCATCTCAATGGACAGCGATTTTACATTGAATTGTTGTAAAAAGCCATTTCAAAAACGAGAGTTGTGTCAGGAAGGCGGGTGCATTACTGTGCACGGCTCTATCGATATAATTACAAAAAACATTGATGTGCTAAACAAAACAGACACCACAAGGTATTTCCTGTCAAGTAACTCTCCTCGTCTCCTTTCTTCGGCTAGTTTTACATTATTTTCCGCGATTTCTGTTTGAGAGAACTTCGGATCCATATACTACATGGAGGTCCTGCTATTTTCACTCCAAATCGACAAGCGACCCGACCGCGAAAGCTATCGGCCTAATACTAGACACTGTGTAGCACGGCCGAGTGCATGCTGCTGGCGCTAGCCGTTCCCCAAGGATACGTCACGAGGAGGTGCCGCGCCAAAAAGAAAAATGTGCTATTATTCCTACGCAAATTTTTTTTTCAAAAAATTCAAACGGGATGTTTAATTAATTGGTATTCTGTACACTATATGTTCTTTTAAAAGCAATTCGGAGGGCTCCTATAACTGTCAGTTGGTACAACCCAATCTTATAGATAATAATTGAGCAAAAGGTATCATGGTACCAGACTAGAACTGGGAAGGCCAGAAATATCAGAATAGTAACCAAAAAGGTACCAAAACAGATCATCAAAGCAGTCGACCATCCCCTCCCCCCTCCCGCTCGCAATAACCCAGGCCAGAAAGGGACGACTCCTTTTCGCCTACAACTCAGTTGCGGTCCGGTCAACATCATGGAGGCCGCACGTGCTTGTTTCCGCCTAGAGGTCGCAAGACCTCTTGTTTTCATGGAGCTTTTCACAGTTGTTTTAGCTACTTCAATATGAATTTTTAAATTCAAAAACTTTCAATTAGATATTTTTGCCCCGGTTACCCAGATGGTATCCGGATAGTTCGGACAGATGTCTGGATACGAAATAATTATTCAAAGGCATCCCAAATTAGAACAGTACAAATTTTGGAGGAAATAAAATAATTCAAATGTTATTTACAAAAAAATATCAAAATAAAAATCATTTTGCAAACTAGACACAAGAAAAGAACCTCTATAATACATGTGCTTTATAATCAATGCATTATCTACAATCTTTGGTCATGCTAGCAGGTGGGGTCTAACAATTAACTTAACATTATAACCATTTGCAGATGTCAACAAAAATAGTTACACTCTTCAACTCCGTTTCTAAATGGGTGTTGTGAAGCGCACTCACCACACACCCGTCGGCACAATCACAGCCCGTCAAGAACTCCTGATCCAGGTTAAGGAAGACACCAGAAACGGGCTGTCTAGTGGCCGAATATTCCATCAGATCTGGGTAGCTGTGGTCGATGTAATTGATACACGGAATGGGCATGTACTCTTTTCCATCAGAAAGATCCTGAAAAAGTTAACAAGTATTTCTAATATCAACATAATTTTAAATATACAGAATTACAAAAAATCAGATCATTTAAAGTAAAGAAATATCCTCATGAAAGCATTACATAACATAACATTTCCTTCTGGAATGACTAAGCATTAGAATTAAATACAAACAAGGAGAGTTTCAATCAAGCATTCAGTCACTCTCACCTTGATGTTCAGGTAGGACCGTTGCACCACAAACTCAGACAGACAGCTGACCCAATAATTGAAATCAAAGTAGTCGACACCCATCAAAGATTTGGTAATCCTAAGGTACCGACTCAGCTCATCGATGTTCCTGATCCGCCTTCCACATGGAGCTCGATATGTTATCGCTTTCTTGTTCCGATACTTGACCACTTGCCTGCAAACAAAAGGTATGTGTTTGAGTACATGTAGACCATTAAGATACTGCCATGTAGTTTATATTCTAACAGCAGCCACCAACCAGTGTGTCCCATTTCATTCCCCATTTCATTTCCCACCCAACGCCAGTCCTAACCCCCACCACGTACTGCGTGATACAGGGGGCATTTGCACATTTTTTCCATTGTGGGAACCCCCGCAATGTTTCTTCGACCGGGAGTTCTCACCCGTACACAGTGGAAGTTCTATTTTCAATGTGGAGGGCTGCGCCCCCCAAACCCCGGCTCCACGGAACCAACACCATTGAAACAGGACCCAAATACAGGTTTTTTCCAATATGGGGGGTTGCGCCCCCAAACCCCCACACTTTTTCTCCAACCGAGCATTCTCACACATACACAGTAACAGGAAATTTAGGGAATATTTGGGAAATTTTCTTTCTGCATAATTTTGGTATTTTTCCAAATCTTCCCAATTTCTGATAAGTGGTCACATGTGTAATTTGAAGGGGAAGGGCATGGCATGGAGGACTGGGCTCAAAATTTAATATGATGTATTGTCACCGGAAACTGGCCTGAGTACCAAATTTCAGCTCGATCGGATGACGGGAAGTGGGTTAATAAGCCGTCGCAAGATTTGGCCGGCTGTCCGGCTGCCACAAAATCGAAGTTAATATAAAGGATTTAAAAACTGTTGGTTCCAAAATACATGTAAATAGGATATATAAAAAATAAAAATACTACCTGCATATATTTAAAATTCCATGTTATTTCTATGCCAGAGGAACTTTGAAGTGTGAAGAATGTAACGAACCCTTCGGCGAGCTCGTGTTCACGACGTCGATGGCCAATGGGTAATGCCGATGTCACCCAGATTTTGTGCTTACCTCTGCCAGCCGTTGAGCAGCGGAACTGTGAGTGGGCCGCAGTGTTTCATCGAGTCGGGCACGTAAGGGATCCAAGCCGTGCAACTCGCCATGCACTGGTGAGGCAAGAACTTCTTTGGCTGATGCTTTATGGCAGTCGCATACATGTCGTGCTGTGAAACGTTTAGCACCACGTTATTATCACGCCCCACAAATGTTGTTATCACGCCCCACTTTGCGAGCGCAAAAAAATATCCAAATATTGCATTTCCGGAAACCACTACGAAACTTTGCACATTGTTAGAACACATCCCCAGGGTCGAAAATTAACCGGAAACCGGGATCCAAAGAGACTGATCAGGCTAAGGTCTCTAGAGATCTTATCAAGAAATCCTATCCAGTGGTTGGAAGAGCCACCATTCAGTTTGAACTCAAAGTTTTGGCAAACAGAATTTCCTGAATAAAAAACAGTTGGCAGCGCCGAACACGTGCTGCCGTCGCCAGCAGACCCCCGCGTTGACAACACGGAGAAAATGAGAAAATGAGCAATTTTTCAGCCCAACATATTAAAAAAACTCAAGAGTCTCATCGATTGGCATTCTTCACAACATTTACCCCAAAAAGCAAAATTGGTGGGCCACTTTAATAGATGAAAAATGATCAAGCTTACCTTAATGTAACCAGGCACCTGGTTAGTATACTTGCTCTGGGCCTGTATCGTGTGGCCACCAGGCACGATGGCTGCCGACATGTACGCAGGCCTAGCAGATGTGCTCTTCTTAGCCACTGCGCGGCTAGAGCCTAAGGCTGCAGAAGGCACTGGTGCTTCTGTCTTCACCGAGGAATTTGAAGAAGACACGGAAGAAATTTCTTGAAAGTCAGACGTATACAAGCTTGCGGAGACGGCCCGATAGACCGGCGCTCTAGTCAAAGCATGATTGGTACTGATCGGGGGTTCCTGCCTGCCAAAATGGGAATCTAGCAGATATAAATAATTAGTTAAATGTACAAATACCATGTGCATACCTATTTAACTATGAAAAGAAAATACCTAAAGTCTATGTTATTGTAATTAATTCCGCCCCCATATCTATGTAAAAAAAAAGAAAAATTATGCTAACAAAAATAAAATAATTTGTTGCAACTTCACATAAATATTTTCTACATTTTCTCACCTGTAGGTGGCTGGTAAGGTATAGTTTTATCCTCTCCAAACTTATCCTGAAAATGAGTTGTTTAATTAATCAAATGAACAAAGCAAGCAAAGCTGCTTATGCAAGAATGGGAAGAGAATAGAAATATAAAAACAAAGAAAATAATTAATTGGGGATTTAGTGGGTACAATCATTATACGTCTAGGTCTGGATTTATATTATCTTCATTTAAACTTTTTGGTTCACAGCTCCCTGTTCTCACAAGTTACTTAGGTAGATTTTTGTCTTGTTTGGTTTTCTTTGAACTATACTAATAGTCACATTGGGAAGGCTTAAAAGACTAATGAGCTTTAGTGTAGGAAGCACTCAGGAAGATACTCCATAAAACTTTCTTAAAAAATGTCAAGTCTCTTTCACTCAAGGGACCGAATCACTCGTGTTAACACATGTGTTTTTTCCAGAGGAATACATGTTACAGGTTACAGAATCTGAACCGCTGAGCTCCAACATTGGCAGCATTTATAGATACGAATGTGATTAAATATACAAATATTATGATTAAATATTTTAGATAATAGATACGACTGAAAATATGACTCAATACGGAAATGTGAAAATGCCTTATGCATGTTTAGTAAAGTGGAGAGGCCTTTTGTTACTGCAGACAGTCATGCTCGGCAAATTATTAGAGAATATGTTTAAGCAGCAATGCCAACCTTAGCCAAGTCGTTGGGGCTGGATTCAGTGAGCTTGTACAAGGGTGCCAAGCGGGTACTGCCTCTGTACATCCATTCAGTTCGGGAATCGGCAAGGAAGTGCATGTTGCACAACGAGCAGTCAAGCTCAAACACCTTCGCAAGCCACCATTTACCTGAAAGCAAAACTTGCTGGGTTCGTTCCAATTTACCAATCGATTGCCTAATACTAGGTGATGTCTGACCAGGATAAGATGCGTTTGAAATGGAATGTATGACTAGCTGTATAAGCTTGATATCTGTCACAAACTTGCAAAAAATAAAAATTAGCAAAGCCACCAAAAATGATTCACATTGGCATCCAAATTGGCCATAGAAGCACACCGCAAACTACAAGCCTTCCTTTCCTGCTGCAGATTAAATAGATTCTACTTTCACTCTTAGAATATTGACGGTTGCCAAAAGAAGAAGTGGTCTACAGTTCGTTTCATATCTTGCCAGTATCTTGTTTGGCAGATCTTACCATTTCAGTCACAGATCAATGCCATTTATTTTTTATAGCATAACTAGATCGACGATCAACTAAAATGCAAATTGGTGATGCATCACCAATTTCCATTGGCGCATTTACAATTTACATTGCCTCTCAGTAATAATTATTGCATTCAGCTGACCCCATTGAACTGCAGGTGCAGGAATTGAAAACAGTGCAGAAAGGTACAAACAAAAAAGCACAAAATTTGGGTTTCCAAATTAACTAATAGCTACATACCATTCCATTCAGTTTTAATGACTTGATCCAATGAAAGTTTCAGCATCGGTCTCTCAGGGAAATTTTCAAGATATTGTTTGATGAATTCTCGTGAACCAGCATGTACGTCCTCATAAACATTTTTTGATGCTTCCGTCACCAGTAAAATGTTATAGTGCGACACATATTGTGTGTAGCCATCGTCGAAAAATATCAAGTACCTATAACAATAAGTGTTTTAAAAACATTGCTCTCCTCTTTATTTAGTTAATGTGAAAAAAAAGTTATCAAGTCTTGACAAAAAAAGGAGATGGATGTCACACCGATGTTTGTTGACTTCTTTCGGAGGTTCTGCCACAATTCCTACATAAAACGAGCCTGCAGGAACATCAATGTCTTGGTAGACAGCAATGACACGAGTACCGACAGGATATCGCACAGGAGACGGAGTCGTGTAGGCCATCTGCTTGCCGTTCACAGTCTTCATGCTGAACGCCTTCCCTAAGAACTGGAACTTCATGCGATATGATACACATGACGTAAGCACAATCGCCGGGGCAGGCTTGGTCACCCGAATCTAGAAAACGAACAACACGAAAAGAGTTACATTTTTTACCCCAAATGATAAACTATTGGCAAATATTAATGCTTTTTTAGACGGACATTGTAAATAGTAACTGCACTTACTGGTCGTCCCTTTGGAATTATTTCATCGATCTGTCCACGAACCCAAATGCCAAAAATGCCATTTTTCATGACATACACAGTATCTCCTGTCTTCAGAGGAGGCCGCTGCAGGACACCCAGAGGAGGGACTGACTGGTTGGGTAGACGAACTTGACTTATTACCGATACCTCCTGAGTAATTAAAAAATCAGTTTAACACAGTAAATAAATGTGAATTCATTGTTCTAGTAAAGACAGGCAAAAATGATATTCATACATAGCCTGCCCGGTTTGATGGTGGAAGCATATGTGAATTTCGAGGCATCTGCGTCACCTTCTTCATTGCTACACCTGCAACACAAAGTTATGGCCGCCGGCGTGTCATTGACGTACAAATTGACACCAGATAACCCATGTAAATTATGATTAAAAAATCACAGTTACTGTCGTTTGTAAAATTCATATCTGCTTCTGCAGCCAAGGTTTGGTTAGGATGTTCAACATTTAGTATGGGGGATTCGATTATTTCAACTTCGTCCATACAAGCTTCGTTGTTGAAGGATTCCCTAGATGAATTGATTCCTAAAAGAAACAATACACAAAAGGTAAATGATACGTTTAGAGTCAAAGTTAAAGAGCAGCTCGACAAACAACAATGGGCGCCAGCGCTGTGGACAGGAAACGAAAAAAGAAAGTGGAGGAGAAACATAGTTAGCCAGTTTTGAAATGCCCCACAATAAATACCAACACCTGACAGATTCAACTATGGATCATCATTAAATGTTGAATATTTAAAAAAATTCTAACTGTTTGTAATTTTGTTAATGCTTTTTTAGTTGCATGCAGCGTACCCTACACAAAAAAAAAGATTTTCGAAGACCTGTTACAAGATACATATCAGTGTAGCATTTGGGGCGCTTCAGGGGGACCATTTCGCCTGGAATTTCACTCCAATCTGATACTCCTTAAAAAAATAGACGACAGGATATATTTACACATCACGGCAAACAAATTATGTACTTTCCCCATGTAGTTATCTCTCCAAAGAGCACAATTCCTCCAGCTTCTATGTAATGGTGTATCCATGCAGGTTCGATTGCATATGTGGTCAATGATTGCACTTGGGATAATTTACCTTTGAGCGTTCCTGCAGCAGGCACAGGTGAGGTCGCCTCTTCTGCAATACTATCAACTGGTGAGCGGTTCATCCCCTCAGGTCCAATGATATCTACAATCTCAACCGGATTTCTATAAATCTGATAAAAGAAACGACAATTAGGTTACTTAATAAGCTTGGTTTTCCAGCCAGAAAGATGTATCTAGTTCGAGCATGTATCACAAGTAATGCTGAGCAGATACTATAATTTGTAATGTAATTATACTGATACTTACAGCCTCTCTGTTTGCAAATGTGTTGTAAAAATTTTCTTCGAGGTTATCAAGTCGTTTGTTAGTATCTTCCTGAATTTTGCTGGCTTCATGAATGTCCAGTTGGGCCTGTTCAAAGACCACAGTTGCCAAGCTGTATCCATCCTGTATTTGGCGAGCAACAGCAAATTTCTCTAATGCCGACCTAAAGATATCGTCGAAGTTTTCATTTAGCATTTCGACATTGGCTGCATCAAGACTGGGTTCGTCCATCTCTGCCTCTTCGCTGGAATCTGAGTCACTGATCTCAATAGTCTCTTGGCTTACATTCAGCATTTCTACATCAAAAACCAGCTCCTGGTCTTGCAGAGCTTGCATCATATCCTGTTCAACAAAAGAAACTTATAATACCCATCTCTTTAATTTAAAATAGGTGCCAAATGGAAAATTGGTCAAAGAAAGAAATGTCTGGACACCAAAAACCAGATTTACTATACTATGAAATGCCCATGTTAGCGTTGGAGGATGAGCGAGGTGTGTTTAAAGCTTTTTGCTTGAAACTTTAGGCTGGTGTTCCATTAGAAGGTACGCAAGTAGCTGGTGGCTGGGTCCATTATTGCCATTTGTATTTTGGTTCTCAACAGCTAACCCATTTTGTTCTCCATTCTCTAAATCTACAGCCCCAGCCGAACCAATATTGGTTGCTACTGTTGTGTTCATGTTGTTTCCAAATTTCCTGAATTCAGTTCATTTTTTAGCTGGTAGGTGGTCCAATAATCAATATTTTCCCAATTTTCCCAATTCATAGAAAGAAATACAAAAAAGGGAATTTTGGAAAAAATCTAGAAAAAAAGTTCCACCTTGTCCAAAGTTGGATGTAATTTCTTTTTGTTTTTCAGCTCTAACTTAAAAAAATAACAATACAAATCAACCTGAAATTTTAACTCATCTAAATTAAAAAGGTTCCATAAGTGTCTTAAAATTCGACAGAAATCCGTTTACACGTTCGGCCTGTAGAGAGTGCACAAGATTGTGCTCACAAACGTACACAGACACACATATATGCACAGTGCTTTTTTTGTGCCGGAACGCACCGGAACGCCGTTCCGGCACCTCATTTCGGTACACTAAATAAAAATTAAATATCGGCGGGAATATCTGCGCTCGCCGATCGCTGGAAAATCCAGCACTCCATTTCATGTTGAGAAGGAGAGTTTTTTGCACCTTGCTATAAGACATGAGCTAAGAGTTTGAAAACTTACAAGCCATGTCTCGAGCCAGACAAAAGGCTCTGTGGCCATGGACAGTTTTTAAATTCTTTGCTTGTGTTGAGCGGCAGTGGGTCCAGGAGGAAAATGCGAAGACACTTTCCTTCTTACCGTGAAATAAGGTTTAGTATGTCCATGTTGTTTTTCGTGTGCCCGCTTGGTTACAAATTTTCGACCCATGTTACTAAAAGGGCTCGAATTGGCTCCGTTATCAAAACAAGAAACTCGGCTGCTCTGCTTGCGAAGAAATTGGAACTCTGAGCAGGGATGAAAATTGTGAAGGAATGGGCAGATGCAGAATTAAATTTTATGGGAAAGCTAGAAAGCAGCAGCTGACATCTTTGCGCAGGAAAGTGCATGACCACAAAGAATCAGCCACTGGACAAAGTGTTATAAAAAGCACTGTCCATTGAAAGAGTTGTCACTGACTGGCAAAATTTTTCGTACCGCGTACAAAGAGGCAAATAAACGCAGTAGTTCATCATTTTGAATCAGAAAGAAACCTACAACAGTTAAACAGAATAGAGATGGGAAGAATTCTGGATTCACAGCTAGTCACAGCTGAGAACGGCATCCAGTTTCAACATTATTGGCGGAGGTGAATGGGGGTGGGGGGTAAAGGGTAATTTTTTATTATGAAAATTGGCATTCCCAGCACCTATATCTTAACAAAAAAAGCACTGTATATATATATATATATATATATATATATATATATATATATGTGTGTGTGTGTGTGTGTGTGTGTGTGTGTGTGTGTGTGGGTGTGTGTGTGTGTGTGTGGGTGTGTGTGTGTGTGTGTGTGTGTGTGTGTGTGTGTGTACATAATATAATGTGCTTTCTTCTCTAGTAAAGTCGCATGAGAGTCCTCGCTTTCTTGGCCTGCTTACCAAATCAAGAATATTTTCAAGAATTCCAGTTGCTGAATTTGTTGACTTACCTCATTCTGTATGTCCACCAAGTTACGGCAAACCTCACAAACAAGAGGCTGATGTGTGCTTTTACAGGGTTTAAGTCCATAAAAATTAAGCACATACGGCAGAGCCACTATGAGCTTGGCAGATTCTATTGATTGGCAATTTAAATTGCAGCAGCCTACGTGTTTTATTAGTTGATGTGACATTTTGCTTGCACTATCCTCAGACGCAGTCACCAATTCATCAGTATTGATTTTCTCTTGTGGTTCTGTCCCCAGAGCAGCACAACCAAACTGGTCAACATGTTCAAATTTTAATTTCTTACATACACCTTGTACAGTTTCATCGCTTTCGTCCAAATCAAACTTTGGTGTTTCAGGCGTTTTATTAACTTTCGTTTCTGCAGGATCGGGTTTTACAGATGCTTCCTCTTTTTTTGGGTCGTCCATCATTGTACTTATTGGCTTAACGGACTTCTTACGGTTTACTCTGACAATACCACGTGCCGCAAGTATCTCGATCTTGGCTCATAACTTCAGCAATATTCAAAAAAAAAAAAAAAAGAAACCTGAAATTGAATAGAAACACAAAGATTCCTATTAGAAATAAATGTTTTTATAGAAATATATATAGAAATGGAAGGCAAATAATGCATGCTGAAAAAGCATCGAGCACGTTTAGCATT
The DNA here is from genome assembly GCA_921293005.1 of Nemoura dubitans. Classification (NCBI taxonomy): domain Eukaryota; kingdom Metazoa; phylum Arthropoda; class Insecta; order Plecoptera; family Nemouridae; genus Nemoura; species Nemoura dubitans. The sequence goes on along the minus strand of OV121073.1, from coordinate 13,157,498 downwards.
GAGGTAACAACATAACAACAAATTAATAATTGATGGTTATGTTACAGCAAAATTTACACAAGTTTATTTCTTATCTATAATTTAAGGAACTATTTCCAATAAAAATGAAATCATTACACGCACCAGTTAAAAGTAAACTACTAATTATTATGGCATATTTATCTGATTATTCATGCATTGAGGGAAAAAAATACAATCGAATAACTTCTCACTTGACAGAAGACAACTTTCCGTCTCCCTAACTCCCTTCACGATTTAACGATGGCCGCACGATTTCACGATGGCGGCATGGTGTCGTTGTGTAGTAAGCTCTCGAGAATTAACCTAGACAAATAATACTGACGCTAATATCAAACTCTATTTCGAATCGAAAGCATTTGCACGGATTTTTAAAGGAACAGGCAGTGTAGCTCATTCTCGGCTTGTACTTTTTTCTGTTTACAAGCAGTCTGTGAACATATTTTTTTCTTCAGATGCAATCGTTAAGTTCAAATCCTGAGTGGAAGCTTCACATCAGAGCTGCTCAAAGGTGCTGTTTGTCCACAGGTCCTGTCAGTACCAAGGTTAGCTGTGACTTCGAGCACGTTGCGAGCAGCGCACTATATAAATTTCAGATTTGAAGATGAGACGATTATCCGATGAGCAAACGAAATTGCTCTTTGAGAAACTCTCAAAATAGTAAGTGTTTCCTCACTATTTAAGAAGTTTCCACATTGCGTGTATGCATGAAAATTACGCGCTTTGGGGCGCCGCCGCACTGGCTTAAGTTTTGCCTCATGGTTAGTAAGAAGACCATAGAATTTAGCCTTCAAATTCTATTGTAAATTAAGTAATACTGATGTTCCGTTTCAGCATCGGTGGGAACGTGAAACTTCTCGTCGACAGACCAGATGGAACATACTGTTTCCGAGAACAGAAAGGCCGTGTTTATTACGTTTCGGAGAAAATTCTTAACCTCTCTGCAAATATTGCACCAGAACATCTTTTTAGCATAGGAACATGCTTTGGTAAATTTACCAAAACAGGCAAATTTCGACTCCACATAACTGCGCTAAATTATCTAGCACCTTACGCACAGTATAAAATTTGGCTGAAGGCATCAGCAGAACAGCAATTTCTTTACGGACACAACGTGCTGAAGTCTGGGCTAGGCCGAATCACAGAAAACACAGCTAGATATCAAAATGTCGTTGTTCTGTCAATGGGCGACTTACCACTGGTGAGTAATAATATTTTTACTTGGAAAAATCGTAGTGTGCAACATACTACCATAGAATTTGAAGCTCAGTGCTTATGTAAGGTGGGAGTTTATAATTCTGGAGAATGGTGGTTCTGTATTTAGATGGCATCACGACTGAAGAGTTTTGTTTCCCATTGACAGGGTTTTGGAGTTGCCGCCAAATCTACCGCAGACTGCAAGCATGCAGATCCTCTGTCCGTAGTGTGCTTCCAGCAAGCTGATATTGGGGAATACATCAGATCGGAAGACACCCTAATATGAACAAAGAACTAGCTTATTATGTACTGTGCAGACTGGTTGACCTTTTTGATTACAGAATATGAAATCTTTATTAAAATTTTACTGATAAGCAAAGAGTCCAAAAACCAAACTGTTTTCATTCCTAGCATACCAAGTTACAAATTTCCTTTGGCTGGAAAAAACCTTGGGGGAGGAATGACGTTTCGATGTCACAATTTTGGAGCGACACGTTTTGGACTCCGCGATGCTGGCGTAATGGCGTGAGCGAATGGTAGCATGGTGGACCTAGCCCACAGTAGGGAGGAACCCAGTGCTGGCACGCAACCACTCCTGTCGGAAGGCACCCGCCAGCTTGATGAATTGCCGAAAGATGGACGCCAGTAGTAGAGTCCTCCAATAATCGATGCTTTCCACAGATTGATTATTCATCTTGAACTGAATCAATTCCTGAAGCCTTTCAAGTTTAAGTAAGGTAACCCTCCTAATTCACAGCTCCTGCAATGCTGCTTACCTACAGCAGGCCATGAGAGTTGATGTTTATATTGCATGAAAGTAGGTACTAGGTAGTGCAGTAATGTTGAAGGTTAAGTAATCAAAGCGGATGCTAATTCTGTTATCAATGTTTTATTATTTTTTACGTCATTTTACACCTCTCCCGGTCAAGGGGAGAAGAGACAAAGGGGTTAGGCATCCTTTATGTGGTGAAAATGACCCATTACAAAAATTGGGCATCTGCCTTACAAGGGCCACTGGCCTTAAGAAAATACCACTCCAAACTGAAAGACTTTATTTTGTTAGACCAGTGTCTCTTTTTGACTTCCACCCTTCACAACTCTAAGTACATGGTTACTCACCATGTCAGTGAAGAAATTTGAAGATTCAAAGAATATCTTGTATCACGTATACCGTGTAACAAAAATAAACAACAATGAAATTTATGATTTGTACTTTGTAGCACGTAATTGGTGTATGTTTAAACAAAAGTAGTTGTGCACAACCACAAACACGTGACAAAATTGCCAACAACATTATATTCCGCAGTAGGTACAACTAATCACTAAATATTTAACCTATAATAGACACGAAAATCTTTCACATTTCTGAACATGTTTCAAAACTCTTTGGTTGATTCAAAGCTGATTCACAATTTGTGTAGGGTTTTTCCAGCTTAAAACTTGAGCTTTGTTTCTAAAACCTTGAACCATAAAACAAATTAGTGTATCAGCCTCAACACAAAGAGACTATTTTGGGGATAATAGACCAACTCTTGTTGGGAAATATAAAATTATTTCTCATCAGCTACACAATAATTTGTTGATTTTTAAACTGAAAAGCATTGCTTACATCCACGGATGAGCATCACCAATGAAAATCTCTCAAGCAAAATTCTTTCGAAGCCCATTGCAACAAATACATTGCCATCACATCACCACTGCCACATTCATGCTGGCCGACATCATACCGAAATCCCAAAGTTTTCCCAAACGCGCACCAATAATGCGTTCCTCAAAAAAAAACTTCATTAAAAAACAAAAGTCGTGCAAATTTAGATAAGGCTGGTACCTACTGGTTTACAAAATTCCTTCCAGTCTATTGAAATGTCAAAATGCAACGGCAGTTTTGTCAGGAGCTTCCTCAAATCCATGTTGCCCACCGCACTTCATGAAAACATCAGAACACAATGTCATCGCAAGTCAGCTCGGTTGCTTTCTTACGGCCGAAAAAGTGGTGTACTTGTGGACGCATTTCTGAAGTCTATCCATTAGAAAAATTAAATTCACTACTTCCCACTTTCAGGTTGGAATAGTGTGACATCAAGTCTGTGTCAAATACATTGGAATAGACAAACCAGAACCATATCTTTCGGTATGCTGACTCTTATTATTATTCATTTCCCCATTCCATGAAATTGCCTTAAATATTTCCCAGGCGTACCAGCAACTGGCTGCCTTCACTACTACTTAGTCCAAAGTTAGTCAATTAGTGCATTCTTGATCACTGAAGGTTGGTATACTAAGCAGTGTTTTTTTTTGTAAAAATAAAGGTGCCGGAACGCCAATTTTCATAATAGAAAATTACTCTTTACCCCCCCCCCCCTTACATCTAATCCTTTTATATATTGTAAATAGAAAATAAGTAATTTTCTTCATTATGTCCACAAACTCGGTAAGCACGCGGGCAAAGGAAAAAAAACACCGAGGCACTAAACCTTATTTCACGTTAAGAAGGAGAGCGTCTTCGCATCTTCCTCGTGGACTCTGCTGCTAGACACAATCAAAGAGTTTCAAAACTGCCCATATCCATAGAGCCTTTTGTCTGGCTCAAGACACGGCTTGTGAGTTTTGAAACTCAGCTAATGTCTAGTAGCAGAGGGCTCACGAGGAAGGAGCAAATACACTCTTCTTCTAAGGAGGTGAAATGGAGTATACATTTCTCCAGCGATTGCAGATATTCCCGCCAATATTTAATTTTTCTTTTCGAGTAGTACCGAAAAGGCGTTCCGGAACAGCGTTCCGGTGCGTTCCAGCACAAAAAAAGCACTATTAAGTATTAACATTGTCTGACCATTAAATCAATTTAAAAAAAATGTTTTATCAGTAACATTGGTGTACACTGATATGTCAAGAACTAAAGTTCATCAAAGTTATATGCCTCCCATTTTCTACTGCCTAGATTTTAGAAACTATTTTTTTTTTTTTGGGATGGCCAATAATTTTGGGGATGGCCAAATGTGCTTTGTGGGTTCGTTGAATATGATTATCGATTAGATATTGTTTTTCTGGATAATTAAGAAATGCCAACACGATAGTTTTAAGCATTTTGGAGGTTCCAGGGTAGATCCTGACGACTGGCCACCCTTGTTAGGATTGTTAATACACCCAAAACCATCCCGAGTACATGAGTACCACCACCACAAGGGATGTCTTTAGAGCTTGTGGCTTTTAATGAAACATATAGTTTGCCACGCATTAACTTTGTTGAAACCACGCAATTAGAAAACAAAAACAACTTAAATTTTTTCACAGTATTTTCAATCAAACAATTTTTGAAATTCTGTTCTGAAATTTGGCTCTGCTCAATCTAAAAAAAATCCCGCCCAGTGCTATTCATATCAGGGTTTCCCATTGATACAATTTCACATTTACCTTTGCTAATCTTATAGTTGCAGTAAGTTTAAAAAACAAGGGCACACCAGCCTTTATCAAATTTTGAAGACATAAATTCTTTGCTTCTTGGTTCTTATCACAGCTGATTCATCTACCAGAGTATTTTTTTGTTTGTTTGTTTGTATACTAAACAAACATCATTCCAAAGGTATCTGATATGGCTGGGTGCCTTTTAACAAATAAAATAGGCTACCAATAAAATATACCACATGCCCTCCCTGGATCACCATGGAAAAATAACCCACCCTACAGTGATTACAGAGATATTAGTTGTCTTGCCTGCCTTAAACTTAATTATTCAATCCCAAACTCGCTGTTTAACTTTTTCAAGTCCCTGGGGAAGAAAAGAAAAAATTGTTAGATCAGCAAGTTCACATTTAAAGTTTCATTTTAAGGACTAATGATTACAGAGCTTTGCAGTGTTTGTTTTGGTGTTAATTTATTCCTATTCCTTAACACCACCAGTGTCAAACCCCGAAATCCACGATATAGTTAAAAGTTTTAAAGATAACTTAAAAATGGATTAAATGAGTTGATATCTAGGTAAAAGATAATTGACACAATGCTGATAAGTAAACATAATCAGTACCACAGTTACCTGCCACTATGTGGGTGTAGCTAGGTGGCTAGACTACCTAGGATGTGTTTTATTTAAACTCACAAATGCTGATTATTTTGATTAGTACTAAGCACAATTCCATTTATCTATAATTCATCAAACCCTATTTCAGTTTTTTCCGCGACACTGAAACGAGCACTATTAGCTGATTCTCACTAAGCCTGTCTTCCACGATAATTGGCCCTACCGTGGATCGACAATGTGGACAAAAAAATAGCTAATCACTTGTTCATTCAATGGATGGTACCACGATGCTAAATGGTGGATGCTGCGTTGTGGATCGAAAACAGCAGCACCAAAATCATAAGATTTTCTTCGTCGCAATCGAAGAGTGAAGTGCGCAAATTGTTAGCCTTACCGAGTTTCGATGTATGGGAAGAGGTCGTGGCGGTCTAGGAGAGACGTGACGAGGCGTAGAGTGGACCAGATACTGTCAGACATCGTCGACCACGAGGCCTGTCCTTCCATCCCGCGGCCAGCTGCTTGTTGGTTTAGTGCCGTTAGTAAATGTTCGGCTGCCTCTCTGAAAGCAAGCACCAATTATTGCTTTGCCCCAAAATCCACAAACCTAATTACAATTTCTTGGCAACAAAACTCAGAATTCAGCAACAATTAAAACATGAGTATTTAAGAGATTTTCAGGTGGCTGCATGCTAAATTAATTTTACGAGAAGCACACAAATATAAATTGCACTCTCAAAAGGGTTTCAAAGTGCAATCACAGATATAAGATACAAAGGTCATAACAGATCCGATCATATCGAGGGGCTCAGGATGCATCAATGCAAGGTAGGTGATTGTGACTCATACCAAGTCACTACTATTATTGACAGAGCAAGTGAAATGGATGTGACAATGGTAGTGAAACCATCTCTTGAGTGTCCTCACAGATGAAATTACCCAGATTACCCTATCCAATGTTAACGTCACTTCGCGGAAGCATGCGAATGCTCCCACCCCGAAAGATTCCAGGCATTCCTATCACCTTACAAGCTAAAATGTGTCCTGGCCAGCACTCTGTTTCACTCGCTCTGCTGATCATAGCTACACTGTTCTCTCTCACGTCTAACAGGGGCACTCAACATGATCCCACCGTGCCAAGTGACTGCCAAGTGCCAAGTGAGTGCCAAGTGAGTGCCAAGTGACTGCCAAGTGCCAAGTGAGTGGTAAGATAGAATATCTACATGAATTTCACGTGTGTTTTTCTCATTTTCTAAGCTTTGAAGGCGTGGGGAATGCCAGAATTCTTGCAGTACAGATTATCTGCGTAAATTTTAATATTGGTTACAAGAAATCGCAAGAGAAGAGAGTCCTGCAATTGAATTCCGGAAGCCCTCACCTACAAGTTAAGAAGATAAGAATTAAATTATGGGATGCCAGTACACTTGTTTATTACACATCTGTTACACCAGCTGTTCCAACCATCACTATAGTTCTCTCTACACCTAACTAGCAAACAAATGCTTCGTAAGATAGTAGATCTGTGCTTGTGGGGCTTCCGAAATATATTGAATAGTCACTTCTAAAATAGGAATAGACTACCGAAGTAATCTCTATCTTTAATTAAATGATATTAAAAGAACTAATGACGAACACTCCTATTGCCAACCATGCATGACAGATTTTCGTACCTATGCGCTTTGAGATTGACGCAGGTGATTCCCAGGTTGTACCTGGCACGAATGAATCCGGGAGCAAGTTGCAGAGCGTTGTGATAGGCATCAACAGCTTCCTCTGAGCGGTTACCATTGGCCAGGGTGGCACCCAATCGGTTCCACATTCGCGAATCCTATGTAGAGATAGAAAGCACATGTACACTTCTCCACACATAAAATGATCCCATTGAAATTTTGTCATGTCCCAAGGTTTGTTTGAACAAATTCTAGGCAGCCAGGTACCAACCACGCAGATAAAGACTAAAAACATGGAGATACTGGATGTCATGTGCTTTGGTAGGTATACATTTTGTTTTGATAAACCAGTTTCCTTATCAGAGCCTACCTTGCTCTGTGAAACATTAATCAACCAAGCTGAAAAATTTGATCTCCTGCAAGTTTGGCACATTGAAAAACTTCTGAACATGAACATGAAATCATGGGATATTATAATCTAATTTCTATCAATTGCTTGTGTTACCTTGGATCAGGTACAGTTAATAAAACTGGTTTATCAAAATGAGATTTGAGTTCACCTAAACCCATACATCCATGCTCAGTCATCATAACTAATATCCTCGTGTTCTGTACCTGGTCTACCTATGCTATTTAAGTGTTATGTGTTATGTTTACATTCATGTCCTTACTGCTTACACACAACACAATACACAAATACCATTCAGATATATTGTAACTTTGATATTTTTAACCTCGCAATACAAAATGCATTGCAACAAGTGTTTGGTACAAATAAATCCTGTGATAAGCCTGAGAAAGCAGGTATTATTTATAGTGAAAACTGTAGTGACCTTTCTCAGCTCCTGATAGTCAGATTTTCATTCTTACAAAAAACACGACAACATAAAAGCATTGAATTTGAAGCCTTCAAATTCAATGATAAAAGTAATGAAGAGTGTATTGATTAAAAAACCAGTGATAGCATACCTGTGATTTAACTTGCAATGCAGCCTTGAAGCAATCGACAGCTTTGTCAAACTCGGAACTCAAATTGAAAAGAACCCCCAAACCGCATTGCACGTCAGCATCTATGTTGTTTTGGGGGTTGAGTCTCGCTGCCTTTATAAACAAATCTTTCACTTCTTGATAGCTTGCCCTAAAAACAAACGTCAATCAGTGCCATTATGCAACAATAAAATCTCAACAAAGCCACTACCATCCAAGAAATGGTGTTCTGAGTCATTAGAATTAGAATGCTCCTTGGAACCACCTGAAATAAAAGTATTTTCTTATCACAAGTCTCTGGAATGTGCTACGCTGTTTTTCTCGGGCAGTGTATCTCAATTCTTATGAATTTTAACAAGCTGCTCCAAAGACGTGCTAAAACTTTTTGTCACGTGACCTAGATTCACTAGGTCGGAATGATGAATGATGCTAGAATGGAATGATGTTTCCCTAGTTAGTTCTGACAAACTACCTATCCAGGCTTTCAAAGAATAAGGGAACTGTTTTTGCTGTTGCGGCATTCATGTCTATCTATCATTCTCCACTTTGCACCAGTTTTAACACTACCGTTATTTTATTTTATTCAAAACATGAGTCTTTAAAATGTTGTATCGGCAAAGAGCATGCTTAAACTCACGGTGACAGCATGGATGACGCTATTCCCATGCTGGCCATATTCATCATGTGTTCGTCATCAGGTGTGCTGGCGACTAGATCGGAGTACTTCGGATTGTGGCGCAGCCAGTCCTAGGATAATTATTAATTAGCAGCTTGTAAATCAGGGATCGAAACTGGAACCCAAAAGAACCGTTATTTTTTTTCACAGAACCGTAACAAAACCGTTACTAATTAATAATACTTTCTCAAGAACCGGGGTCAGAATCAGAACTCTTTTCACTTTTAAGGGTTTGTTTTGGTACATTTGACATTGTTTTCTGATTAAACTTGGTTATTTTTTATTATTACCTTAAGCAGTTGGCAGGCTTGATTTTGATAGCTTTCGTTTGTGTAGCTGACGGCAAGAGCCATCATTGCTGTGAGGTTACTAGGGTCCAATGAAAGGCACTTCTTCAATGCTGGTATGGCCGATGGGTCCTGACAATCAAAGCATATGTTATCAATATCATTATAATAGAATGTTCATCTAGGTACACTTGCGCAAACATAAAGTGAGCCAGCCAAAAACATATGCAAGTCCATTTTAGGTTCGTTTGAAAACAAGTGTAGGTATCGGCCAGGTACTGAACACATGGCTAGCCATATGCTTTTGTGGACTTGGAACTAGTTTGACAAACCTATTTCCTGATCAGTTGCTGCTTTGCTCTGTCAAATGTGGATCAGAAATGCTCATGACTCGGTTCACTCTGGAGTTTTGCACGATGTTGGCACATTTTTGCTAGTCTAGAATGCGTAATTTTGGAGATAAAATAAAATACAAAAAACTATCTGCATCTTTTCTTTACACCAAACCCTAATATAACCTCACTTTTCCATTATTGTCGTAAAAGTTTGTTTACAAAAAAAATTTGATATACATTATTTTAATTGCTTGTGTTATCTCTCAATCAAGGTAGTCGATCGTACCGAGCCCGACCTTTTCGATGGCTGCTCGCCCAGGCGGGTCGGGGATAACATAAACGGGAGATTAGATTGTGAAATCTGCACGTTATTTCGACTGTCACAACCGGTAGTTTTACTAAGGAATATGTAACTAATAATTTAGCGAAATGTAATAGTTTTGTCGTCTAAGCCCTGGCTGTTCAATGGCGGGTTAAGGAAATAACTGTCCGTTAACTGGCAGTCATGGCATCTGATTGGCTGTAGAATGATCTAAGGAACCATTTTTTCTATGACCGGCTAGTGAGCAACCGGGGCTTAATAGCTTTATTTTAATTGGAAGAGCACATTGATATTGTTCAACCCACCTTTGATGAAGCAGAAAGACTGCAACCAGTAAGGGGCAGAATCAAGATAAGGATACACCGGATACACCTTTAGCCGCTATCATTAAGTTGTGCAAGGTCCGCGGGTATTTTTATCGCACTAACCAGTTTTAACCTATACTGATTTTCATCCCAGCCCACATGTCGCGACTTGTAATATTTTGCTGGATCACTTTACGTTTGCGAAAGTGTACCAATGCACAAAACATGTATGCTGAACAACCGCTTAGATATCATCCAGTTTCACGAAACGTGAAACATGGGAAGTGGGGATGCACTAGCTAATTTATTTCAGGCATTTTCATGTTGATGAAGTTTATATAAAGTTTGGCACCTGTTCATTTTCTGCTTGTGTGGTGCCCAGAAGAAGCCAAGATTCGATGCTGTCAGGGTTTTGTTGAGCAGCAACCTCGAAGCAGAGCACAGCACTGGGCAAGTCTCCTGCTTCTAGCTTCCGTTTCCCTTCCGCTAACGGATCACTCGAAGATTTCATCGGATTATCCTCGGCAAACGGATACGTCTGCAATTCGGATTTATGGTTCAACTTCTCATTCACACTTCTTGTTAAAAAATGTTTTTTAATAATAATATTTTAAGTGTCTATACTTTGTAAGCTTCGTATTGATCCAGAAAGTCGGACATCCATTCTTGTTCCGTGTTTTCGCTTGCCAATTTCCATTGCTTTTTTAGCATAGAAAGCATTTCTTTTTGGCTGGAATCGGTGGCAGGTGACGTGACTTCTAAAAGAAAATGAATCATTTCCGTGAGCACATGAGCTAGATATGTAATTCAGAAGGGAATCTGTATGTACTACAGTATGTAGTGATAGTGTCAGATTTGCATGGACAAAAATAGGCCCTTTGTCTGTTTGTAGGCACTCAACTAAAGCTACCTATTCTTTTTGCCATCCACTCTTTGAAAAGATAGTCTGAAATTGACCCTTGGGGCACCTAAATAATTAAAAAATCATATCGAAAAACCGAATGGCATGATTCCATTTCTAGCAGTTTTAAGCCCTATCAGGACAATTACAGGCCCTCATGCTTATGATGCTCTTTGAGTACCTATCTAATTTTGATACTTTTGACTTTTTGGTATAAAGGTACTTTTTGGCAAGTGCTACCCTCAACCAAGTTTTCAAGGCAGAATAAGGCACTCAAATAACATTTAAACTGCAACACAATGCCAATTCATAAATTTCAAGTTTTGATTAGCATTGGCTATCCCACAAGAAGTGGTGCTTGCAGAAAAATTGCAGAGCTATTCCAGTCACCCATCTAGTGCCCAATCAGATAATATTTAGTACCATTAGTACCTGTAGTTGTTGCGTAAGTGTCCTCTGATTCAGGCATAAACTGTTTGACCCAACGAGACGCTACTTTTGGTTCTTGGTTCAAGCTTTCGAATTCTTGAGCCCACTCATTTTCCACCACATTTCCCTTCTCAATGGAAACAGCTCCGTCGCCAATCATGCCCATGAACTTCATAAACTGAAGAGAAGAAAACAACATTGTAGGTGATCACTCAATGGTTTTTTCAGAGCCGCTGACACAAGTGCTGCAGACCTTGATGTAAATCAGACTGTAAAAATATCTAAACTAAGAAATATTATGCTGATGCTTGTAAAACTATCTGCAACAAGTACTTTTCTATTATATAAACAAAGACAATTCTCTTTACTTTTAAAAGTATAACGCCAGTATTACCTTCGAGTATGTGAATTTTGGATCATCCATGGTAGATTCAAGGAGCTGGTTAGCAGTCTCTTGGAGTTCTGCTTTCTCCTGGCTTGTCTCAATTTTCTGCGCCGCATCAGTCCACAGGTCAGTGGCATCTCTACAACAGCAAGCGAAACGAAATTGCCAATCTTGGTACAATTTTTGAGCTCTTATTATTGACAATCTCTTTGAAAATGTATTACAATTTTAAGAGTAACCAACCAAGATAAAATGTTAAAAAAACATCATTGCAAAAAAATTGTTTGGTTGTTCTGTTCATTAGTGACTAATCAAGTGAAAGATATTACAAGAAACCAGCAACAAACAGATTTCAATCCCTGACAGTAAAGGAGAAGATATTCAATAAAGAATGGTTACATCATCTCATATTATTATTTTTTTTTCTAAGTTGCAAAATAAATGTCCTTGGAAATAAGCTACAATCCCAAATCACAATGGGTTGATACACATCCTGGTTTCTAATCAACCTATTTCTTATTCAGAATAAAATTACAACTTACACTGTGTGCTCACTTGATTGAAGATATTCTTGTGCCCAATTCGGTCCAAAACCAAATTCAAAGACTTCATTAGGTTGATGCTGGGCGTTACTCGACCAGGTCTGGTCTCCTTCATGGAACTCTTGCTGCAAACATGTTAAGTATGTACATAACAGTTGGTATTTACCAAACAAAAAAGCGAAGTACTGGATAATTCACACTGTAATTACATCAAATTGCTTCCCAGAACCCAAATATTGCTCGGCCCAAATAGAATCTTGCTCTTGTAGCATGTACGGATTAGCCGTCGCAAGTGCAGCCACACCAGGACCTTGTATCGGAGCGTTCATTTCAATTTCACGCATTTCTTCCAAAAGTGAATCCATTCTGAATGTGTTTGGTGCATGGCCCAATGTTTCTCCCAGAAACTGATTAACCAACTAAAAATGAATGTTTGTTAAACATTTAATTTGCTTTAAATACTTATAGGTACCTAAATAAGCCAGTAAATAGTTTGCAGTGAAAATAATTACAGAGCCAAAGATGATTTATTAAAAATGAAAAGCTGCTAGTTCAAACATAATCCAACCTGATCAGCATCCGTGTTAGAAAAGTTATCGTTCGAGAGAGAAAATCCGTGTCCGATTCCTTCATCTTTCATGCCACGGTCTTGTACGTAGTGTGACGTCAAGCCAACCAGTGAGTTAGCTCCGCCACACTCGCCCTCAACAAGATCACGGAGAGACATCTGATTCAGAAACAAAAATTATGAACACACACATCATCATCCGATTGGTGTCAAACCATTGATTAACGATTGTCAAACCTATCGTGACATCCTAGGGGAGGAATGTCTTTTAAGTGTGGTTACCAACGTACTAAAGAGTACAAAAATGGCATGAAGTGTTTATAATGTCATCGTACGTTCACTTTGATAATATGACACTTTTGCGAAAACATGTTCAAGAATAATTGATAGGTATAGGAATGGCATAGGTAGGCCTACTGCACATTGACACCACTTCAAGGGCCTACCTACGATTGCCAATTTGAACAATGTTTTAAACACGTTATCACTAACATAATATCGTCACAATAAAACAACAGCCATACCTTCACCGCCTCTCAATTGATACCAGAACTTTTAAAATGGCTTGTGCATTCACGATTAAAAGTTATTTATTGTAAACGAAAAAATCTAAGTTGTCGTCGAGGAGCCAGCGCCTTCGACGACTCCGTCTGTACACACGCTTGACATAAGGTCAGTGACTAAATAAACTTTTTATTTTAGACATCTCGCAGAGATAAAAGAATTTGTTCCATGGCAACCAATATCAATTAATTTATGTGCCATTTAATTTTGTTTACACAATTTGTTTAAACTGGTAAATGGAAGCGAAACAGTTTATATTGCTTTACCATAAATATACAGAAAACAAACAAATTCTTAGGCGTGTGCATAGTCACTTTGGCCTCTGACAGCCATATTTAAAGATTACCAAGCTGTCAATCTGAAGGCACGAATGTGCAAGCGATGCGAGCAACATGACAAGCTTGCAACTACGGGTACCTACCGAAAATTGGTTAATTATTGTTGTGCATTTAGCTGATAACACAGTGCAATGTGACCTCCGATCATGATCGAAGATGTGACCGAGGCATTTCGTCCCAAGTCCATGATAATACACACAACGCGAATTTGTCCATAGCATTGAATTAGTATATATTAATCAAATAGCATTGCAATTTCTCCATAACATTCAATTAGAAGGTCAAAGAAGAAACAGTGTCTAGGTTCGATTATGTTCACGGGTTGTCTTGATTTCTTGAAATCTCACAATTCATGGAATTGGACTCCTTTCCCAGAATTGGTAAGGGGGGGGGGGGAGATTCCCACGAAACATAACTCGGCCACTACAATAATTTTATTACAATTTAACCTATACCTGTAAGCCTATAGGTACCTACATTAGATGAAGTAATGGATACTTACTTAAAGCCTATACACATACGTCGTGTAACTAAGTGGAAACTAAGGTAAACTAATAACAAAGAGACCCTTCATTTTTTATGTACTTCAATCAGGATTCAAAGTTATACAAAAAATCCGTTTCATGGTTTAAAGATTCTATATAACTTTAACTTTGCACAGGTGCTGCTACGGAATTGACGTGAAATTTGACTTTGACATTTGGGGCAATGGCCCATGTACCTATGACCTGGGACAATGTCCCATTTGGCCATGCTTATCCACAATAGGGGATTTTCAGCATCCCAAAGGACCGGGAGATTGTTTGTATGTAGCCAAATAGCATACATTGAGCACAGGGGCGGACTGGCTCGAAAAACCCCGGGGTGCTGTAGAAAATTTTGGCCCGCAAACTTTTAAACGCATAGGTAATACGTGTTGTTTTAGAGGGCGCAACCTAATCCCGCGAATACGCTACTTCTACACTTATTTTGTGCCCTTGTTATTACTATAACCATGGCCCACTGTTATATATTTCCTCACGAATTAATTCGTGAGGAAATATATAACAGTGGGCCATGCTATAATCATGCTATAACCAAAACTTCATTCACTATCAGTCTCCACCTTGCTGACGGTGTCACTACCATTAGCGTAGCTAGCTAAAGGAGTGAGTTTTCAGTTTTCACCCAATGCACCAAAATGTAATTTCGTTTGTCCTTTTTCTTCAGCGGCAGATATTAGCTCTTTCTGCCGCTTAATTTTTAATTTAATCGACCCCCTTACTTTCGGCATATTTTGTCTGAAACTGCAATCAATAAAGTAATCTGAGCAAGCGCTTACAATCAAAAAATGCCGATTTGCAAGTTTATAATTATTGATAAACGTTCATTGATTTACAATCAATAAATCCCACGGCTAGGCGACGATTGCCGCCGGGGCCCCGAGCTATTTGACTGCAGGAGCCCCCAGTTTTCTGACCACGGGGACCCCCAAAAAGGGCGACTTTTTGAGTTTTGTTGAACCGAAAAATATAGTGACGACCTTATTTAGAGAATGAAATATATGATGGGGGCACTTAGGACGTCCCCGCCGCCGGGGCCCTTGTGTAGCCAGTCCGACACTGCTCCCACGCCACGATTGAAATGTGTTGATCTTACCTTGAGGGTACCGAAAATGCAGGGCTGTTTGCCACACAAAATACGTATTACCCTTCCGGGCTGTGATTGTCGACTGCCGACATTTGACACGGAGCAGTGTATGGCAAAATGGAAACAAACATGCGCTTTATTTTCAACTAGATATTCTTATTTTTACGCCGAAATTGAGCCGAAACAAAGCATTGCTAATTCATCGAAACTCTCGTAGTCTACGGGCGGCGGCTTTGGCGAAGAAGCAATAGCTTAAAGGGGCACACAACCCGTTTTACGACGTTTCGGCTCCAGAAAGACAGTTCCGAGGCGAAAACAATCGTACACGCGGTTATTAGCGCCGCTCAGCTTATACTCGCCCGGAGCGCGTTGAGCGAAAAGAGTGACGTCAGCCTATCTCAGGCAGAGCCATGCTACGCGCGCTACAGCAGGCAGCAGCCTCAGTTTGTCACTTGCACTGGTGAAGTTTGGCTGCTAATTGGACAAAATATGGTATTTTAATCGGTCTTCGGGTGCAACAGGTTCAACGCATCACTGTCATCAATAAAATTTTGAGAAGATCGATGTTCGGTAATACATGTGTGTCCCTCCCTAACCCACTGCGCTAACCTAGAGCTAAGAGATTCAAAAGTAAAAACTGCCCACGGATCCTTTTGTTTGGGTACCCAGCCGAGCACCCTTGCGTACCCGCCAGCGTCGTCGGCCTCCCGTGCTGCTAGCAGGCGACTGTCGGAGCGGGGGCGCTCACGGTTACCCAGCCGAGCACCCTTGCGTGCCCGCCAGCGTCGTCGGCGTCCCGGGCTGCTAGCAGGTCAATGCCACGTTGGACATGGCCAATTTCGGACCGTTTCTGCGACAAAATCGAATTCAAAGCTGAAGACAAAGCTCACGAAGCCTTGAAGGCAGCCGAGGGTGAACCAGGTGCCGCATGGCCTTGACTGCCATTGAATGCCAGGCTGAAGACAAAGCTCGCCTAGCCTGGAAGGCAGCCGAGAGTGAACCTAGTGCCGCATTGCCTTGACTGCCATTGAATGTCAGGCTGAAGACAAAGCTCGCCTAGCCTGGAAGGCAGTCGAGGGTGAACCCGGTGCCGCATGGCCATGCTGCCATTGAATGCCAGGCTGAAGACAAAGCTCGCCTAGCCTGGAAGGCAGTCGAGGGTGAACCCGGTGCCCCATGGCCTTGACTGCCATTGAATGTCAGGCTGGAGACAAAGCTCGCCTAGCCTGGAAGGCAGTCGAGGGTGAACCCGGTGCCGCATGGCCTTGACTGGCATTGAATGTCAGGCTGGAGACAAAGCTCGCCTAGCCTGGAAGGCAGCCGAGGGTGAACCCGGTGCCGCATTGCCTTGACTGCCATTGAATGCCAGGCTGAAGACAAAGCTCGCCTAGCCTGGAAGGCAGTCGAGGGTGAACCCGGTGCCGCATGGCCTTGACTGCCATTGAATGTCAGGCTGGAGACAAAGCTCGCCTAGCCTGGAAGGCAACCGATGGTGAACCTGGTGTCGCATGGCAATGGCTGGAGATGACTGTTATACAGAAGACGAAGCTTACCTAGCCTTGAAGGTAGCCGAGTGTGACCCCGGTGCGGAATGAACTTGACTTCCAGGATGCTAGGCTGAAGACGAAGCTTGTCGGGCCTGAAAGGCAACTGAGGGTGACCCCGGTGCGGAATGAACTTGACTTCCAGGATGCTAGGCTGAAGACGAAGCTTGTCGGGCCTGAAAGGCAACTGAGGGTGACCCCGGTGCGGAATGAACTTGACTTCCAGGATGCTAGGCTGAAGACGAAGCTTGTCGGGCCTGAAAGGCAACTGAGGGTGACCGTGGTGCGGAATGAACTTGACTTCCAGGATGCTAGGCTGAAGATGAAGCTTGTCGGGCCTGAAAGGCAACTGAGGGTGACCGTGGTGCGGAATGAACTTGACTTCCAGGATGCTAGGCTGAAGACGAAGCTTGTCGGGCCTGAAAGGCAACTGAGGGTGACCGTGGTGCGGAATGAACTTGACTTCCAGGATGCTAGGCTGAAGACGAAGCTTGTCGGGCCTGAAAGGCAACTGAGGGTGACCGTGGTGCGGAATGAACTTGACTTCCAGGATGCTAGGCTGAAGATGAAGCTTGTCGGGCCTGAAAGGCAACTGAGGGTGACCGTGGTGCGGAATGAACTTGACTTCCAGGATGCTAGGCTGAAGACGAAGCTTGTCGGGCCTGAAAGGCAACTGAGGGTGACCGTGGTGCGGAATGAACTTGACTTCCAGGATGCTAGGCTGAAGACGAAGCTTGTCGGGCCTGAAAGGCAGCCGAAGGTGACCGTGGTGCCACATGACCATCATCCACCATTGCCGAAAACTTTCGACAGCGCTCGGTGAATTTTCCACGGTCAGCGACCGGTGGAAACACTTTTCCAATTTTCCACCGTAGACCGCGAGTATCAAGCTTCGACATTTTCCATATTACCAATGTTATGATCACTGAATTTTTTGTAGTCCCATAAGACTTTGCACCATACTCATTTTTGAAAATATCAAATTGTGGTGATGTCCTATGACTAGGCATACTCTTTCCTTCATCCACTGGTATGTTCAAATTAAAGATTGGAAGACATTTAGGGGTTCATTTCAGTGTTTGATTGGACCTCTGCATTCAACGTTGAAGTGGGGGTGGGGGTGAAAGATTTGACGAGCAAAGTGAAGTCTTCACTTTCGCTAGTACTTCAATTTAATGTCACTCGTGTGACATGTGTGAGGCTGTGTGTGTATGTGTGTTTTGTTTGTTTGTGGTGTGTGTGTGTGTGTGTGTTTTTGTTGGCCAAAAGACTGATCTGATTTTGTCCAATCCCTAAAACATACGTAATCCAACGTTCATTAGGTGGGTATTGGCCTACGCATGCCCACCCTGCGCACGCCCTTGGCGTTTCCTAACCTGATAATCACGAAATAGCAATGGTGTCATTGGCCTTCTGTTTACGACGTTCTACGGTTCTACCAAATATACTTACAGAAAAAGGCTGGTTCTACCTACCAAGTACAAATTGCCCGAAAAAAACCGAAAAAACCGTAATTCTGTGTCTGAGTTGAACCCGAACCCGAACCGGAATCTGGAAAATTTGAAAACCCGAACCCGAACCGTTATTATCTATTGGGTTTTTTGGGTTTTTAACACCGTGCGTTTTGTCCAACTGTGCAGTAACCTTTCAGGAGTGTTGAATGGATTTTTGAAAAGATAATAGAGAGCGATGACATTTTATTTAGGGAATGGATTTTTCGGAAAGTTTATCCGAGGGGAAAAGAAGGGTCACATTTTTTTTTAAGGAATCGATTTTTTGGAAAGTTAGAAGGCCATCGAACCTGAACCTGTACTTGTAACCCGTAAAAACCGTAATTTTGTGTTGAATCCGAACCCGAACCGGAATTACCAAATTGAAAGAACCCGAACCCGAACAAGCAAAATTAAAAAACCCGAACTTGAACCGAAATTTCAAATTTATCGAACCAGAACCTGGACCCGAACCAATATTAATTTCGGTTCGATGCCCTGATAAAAGCTCTGTTTGGTTGTCCACGAAATCTAGATGATAACTAGATTTCTTGCGTTTGTTTGTCCAGGCTATACATTTCGTTTACTGCGTGATTGCCTATTATGACATCACAACGAAAACCGAAATCTAATTAATTACAACATTGCATCTTGATATGAACTGGACAACAAAACATACTTAATTATGAATACCTAAACGATGTAGTTTTGAATGTTTCCTTCTGCCGCCTTCATTGAGCACAAGCACCTGCACGTTCGTTGTTGTGTCTATAGATATTCCAGATGTGCTCTTGCTGTCGCTCCGAATTTTTAACCTCACTCACGACGCAACATATTATGGAGTTTTGAAGTGTAACAAATTAATTACTTGATTTGTACCATTAATATAATGAGTCTTTTTGGAAGAAATGTTTTTATTGCTTGCCGTTTACAAATTAAAAATGCATTGCTTTCCACAAGCCGGTTTCCTCGATCTCAGGTATGAAAAAGAGCTGCTAGCAATAAACATGTAAAATAAAATGATCAGGTCATGAAATGGGGAAAATAGAACAGAAATAATTTATCTTTCTCTACTATCACACAGATTGTTGCGCTTTATTCCAATCAATCTAACAAACCAGAGTCAACGATACCGAAGAATCCACTTTCAGAAATACACAGTGCTACAGAGCAATCGGAATGTGGACTAATCTACGACAAAAAGCCATTTAAAATGAGATGTGAGAAAGGAAAGAAATATTCTTGGTGTCTCTGTGGTCGAAGCAAAAATCAAGTGAGCAGACCTTTTTTTATTCATCCCCAAAAACCCAACAAGTAATTTATAATTTCATGTACATAACGTTTTTACTTTTTTAGCCTTTATGTGATGGAACCCACAAAAGTCCATACTTGAAAATAACTCAAAAACCAATACGGTTCGTGGTAGAAGAGGACAAAGAGTATTGGCTGTGCAACTGCAAACAGACGTCTAACCGGCCATTCTGCGATGGAACGCATAAGCGAGATGATGTTCAAGCTGCAATCAAATAAACCATAATCTTTCAACAAAATGTTGTTAAATTTGCTTCATTGCATTTTTTTAGAAAAATTTAGCTCACCTAGAGTTGTCTATGGGAATGATGCAGATGTTTGAACATCCTTAAAAACTGGGGTATTGAGAATTAATGCAAGCATCAGGGATGTATATTTTGTATGATGAAATTATGTCTCAAGAATATTAAATCTGTTGGCCGTTTCTGAAAATGAATGTTTCTTTGGGAATACTTGATTCGTCATTGGGTAATCAAGAGAATTCTCATACAGAGTCATGTGCAGAACTGGACCTGGTCATGGTCAACCAGCACACACAAGATCCAGGTAGCAGAGGAGCAGCCGTACATGGGTTTACTTTTCAATTGGGGAGACATAGCTTCCTTTCCATTCTGATGGGACAGGATTCAAAAGGGGTCCTATATTTACTAGCCTTCTGAATTTCCTGCACAAATGTCGAAATTTACAATGACTTACTACCAAAGCTCAGTAAGTTTGTCATTACAGGGCCCTTACCTAGAGCAGCCATGTGCCTCGGTTACGGCGGGGTTACAGTAGCCAGGGTCTACCGCCATGTGTAAACATATGGCACATTAGTAACCTCACTGTAACCCTGCGGTAACTTAGTAGATGGCCGCTCTAGGTAGGGCCCCAGGCTGCGCTGTTCCGTTTCGGGCTTCGTAGACGCAATGTAAAATTTACCACATTTAGATAGGCATTTTGGACAGTTTGTCAGCTGGCATTAAAAGTTAACCCAGGGCACACAGTTGGAGAAAGTACTGTAATGTTTCAGGAGTAATAAAATCAAAAACTTTAGTACACGCCTGACAATGCACGTTGGAGTCTGGAGAAACACACAGAAATGTCAAAGATTTGAGGCAAGTAAATGATTTCAAAGTGAAACACGATATAAATATGATGATATGAGTCGTCTAATTGACTGATACGAGTTTGCTACAACTATGATTGCCATACTGTATACATTTAACATTTCAGCTACCGGAACAGTATAGAGCTATACTGTGGGAAAGTGATCAGGTATCTTGGAAAAGACAGCCAATAAGAGCCAATTTTTTTATTTTCTTAGCATACATTTTATTGGACAGCAGCCAGTAATATAATAAAAACAGATACATTTTCTTTGAAAATCCTCATAGGTGAAAAACTTAATAACTAAATTACATTGATAATTTTTCCTCCTAATGGAAGTATACTTCAAGACAAAAATGTACAACCACTATTAAATAACTCTAGAATTAGTTTTATGAAGTAGGTACTACTTCTAACTCATTTGAAGTTTAGCAATTTGTTTGGTGGCAACTTGGCTTTAATACACTTGCCGCTTTGTAGCAGGATAACGCTAGGCCTTGCCGAACGTACAAGCCAGTCTCAAACAAAATAATTTTATGGTGGATAGATACTTATTTTGACATTGATAATGCTAGTTGGTGCTAACCAATCTGTTCAATGGGAGTTCCACAAACTTCTCCGACTTTGTGATACACAAATTGGCCGGTGGCAACTTAAACTCTCCGTGTGTTAAATTGTTGATCCTTTGATATCACTCATCTATATGTGTTCTGGCATACACAAGAATGGTGGTTAGAACTTAGAATGCACAGTTGTTAGTGTTGTCTCGCATTAGTGCATAGTTAGCAATTAAAGCTAGCATCGAGGTAATGAGGAAATATTTTAATATCCTTGGCATAGGTTTGCAATAGTCATCGCAATGTTCATGATTTATGGGCACCACTAAATGGACTGGTATGCCAATAGCACATTAAAAAATACAACAAACAACTAGCCCAGTACTCAACTCTCCAAAGTAGGTAATCCGAGTATCTTGCTTGATCCAGTGTATTGAAAAATGCATTAATTGTATTCAAATGCTACCAGCATTGCAAATAGCATGTAAGTTTAAAAGAGCAAAAAATCAATTAGATGATTGATAAGCAGTTCAGACCTTATTTAAAAATGTGTTACGTTAAGTTTACTGTCAATCCAGGAAACTTTGGCTATTGTGAAATGTTGTAGATATATTATAATAGATGGTTATGATGTGCGTGAACTTTTGCATTAGTTCGCACCTTTTAATAATATTACTATATATATACATATATATATATACATATATATATATATACATATATATATATATATATACATATATATATATATATACATATATATATATATACATATATATATATATACATATATATATATATACATATATATATATATACATATATATATATATATACATATATATATACATATATATATATATACATATATATATATATACATATATATATATATACATATATATATATATATATATATATATATATATATATATATATATATATATATATATATATATATATATATATATTTTTTTATATACTGCTATTTTGGATGTGATCACAGCTGCAGTGTCCCACCAGATGATTTCTCTTCTGAGCAAATTGCGCTAGGAATTGTTAAAGAATTGAAACACAGAAAACCATTGAACCTAGCATCTAGCCTAATAAATCTGCACTGCCAGGCATTCAAGATGATTATTACTTTATTTGACAATGGTAATTTGCACTACGTTATGCAATTCCAATCAACATTGTACCACATACAAACATCTTTTAATGTTGTAGGTAAAAGAAGAAACACCAAATTATATTAGATTAACTCAATATTATGTCCACGACTAGAATAACATAACAGGCAAAATAGTGATGATCCTTAACACTAAAATATACAACATGCGCTACCTACTAAGGACAGGACACCTACTGTCCTAACACGGATAAGATATCTAATGTTTCTTGCCTGGAATCAGAATGTTGCTTCCATTGGTACGAGTTGGATGAATTGGTTAAAAATTGAAATTTTAGATATGTAACTATTACAGATATTATCTTGCCATATAAAACCTTTCTGATTCATGGGCTGACACTTGAATATAGGTTGCTCAATCTGATACATCTTGTTAAAGATCAGCTATCTAATAACTTTGAAACTTTTGAAAGTACTTCAGGTTTGAGCCAATTGTCTTAATTGCTCCTACCTGACCACAAAAAACACATATAATTTGAGCATCAAAGAGGAGAATTGTTGTTGATAACAATAGATATTGAATACAACAAATGAGCGTTTTACAAACACCAGCCTTTTGTGTTTTACAAATTGGCTTTGGAAAAGAACATCAATGGGAGCCAATATCTCCAAATGAATAACTTAAAATGAGAGGGTTGTCTCGTAATGTCTTTTGCATTTTAATATGAAAAACATCACACCTATGGCCTATGTTAAAGCTTTACACGTTGGTAGTCTCAATGATCATCAGTCACGAAGCACAGAAATCTAAACAGGATACAAATTCAGTACAAAAAGATGAGTTGACGATTGTCAGAGGTCCGTTTGTACGAAATTCTACTATGCCCGCACCGATTCGATGCAAACCCTGTCTTAACAGCTTTGTTGAGTCTCCACTACATCACATTTCAATCCATTGTACTTCGCTGGAAAGTGTAATATGTAATAATAAAGGTGTAAGTTTTGGCGAATAACATTTTTTTGTGCGGGGTCAAATATGTGATATTCAAATTTGAAATTATTCTTTAAAAAATGCGGTGTGTTGCCATAACTTAAGATGCAAAAAAAACACGGAGACGCACATCCATAGTCACACTCATACATGCTTAGGCTCATACATACATTTGACTACTCGCTATTCCTCGTCTGCTAACACATGTGATTGTATACACTTGCTACTGGTATGGAAATCAGGAGGAAAATAAATACTAATTTTGTATGCATGAACATTAATACAAAAGGCATGGAAGTATAAACAAAAACCAAATCAATGGGTTTACATCGTGGCATTCGATGATGGATGGCATGATCAAAAGATGACAAATGTAAGTGTGAGTATGATCAAATGGTTTAGGTACATGAAAAATGTGCAGATTGAAACAGAGTGGAGTGTTTATAATATGAAGAGTATACACAATTTTTAATTTGTATTGCACACATAATTTTTGCTTCTAACTCTAAAAAGGAACCTCCAATGAGATTAGTAGGTTCAATAACATAATAGAACCAGAGTTATTATTTGGCTATTGTTCAACATCTTCCAATTATAGAAGAGAAAGCCATTTCTATTCAATAGCTTTGCTGAGAAACTCGATGAATCTCTTACCGTACTGATCTGGATCACATGTGGAAATGCCATCTACATTGGCACCATACTTCACTGTCTTCGCTGCCTTGGCTGCTTGCTTACGCACACCATAGTGAGTGAGGACGTCGATCAAAGCTAAGAAGTATATTTCGCGCAGCGGAGCATCTGAAATAAAATTATAAAATGTTATTTTAAATACTGTTGAGAAGAAGTGTAGGTTATAGGTATTCTTTTCGATATTTGAAAATAGGCCACATTTGGGGGCTTTTTTGGGTGACGTTTTTGGGACCGCAGGCACAATTTTGCAGATTTTTCTGGGAGGAGTTTTCCATAATTTTTTTTTACTTTCATAAAAACCTGCCTTCTCCCTTTTACAAAACACTTACCTCAAGTGTGATTTCAAAAGATCGGGCAAAAAAAATAGAAACCTCCCTCTGGGGAAAGAAATCCATAACACAAAAATTTCTAGCGTTCGGTATATTACCAGCTGTTAGATATTTCGTTCGCATTTTACTATGTGTTGGGCTTGACACTCTTTGTAGCAATGCGAGAATTCCGGGGCATATGGGCCCAAATTCGGGCCCTCACTCAGTGGCCATTTCTACAATTATTGACTTGTATATTTTTTGGGTTTCCAATTCCACCACAGATTAAGTTACCCAAATTATCCACTCCAATGTTAATGTAGCTACACGAAAGCTTGCGAGCTGTGCGAAGCCTGCACCCCACATGATCCCTGGCATTTCCCTCACCCACAAGCTAAAATGTTTGCCAAAATGAGTGGTAGTTACTTTATCTGCTTAACTTGCTCTACCGATCATCGCTGTACAGAACTGTTCTTTTTGTCACGTCTGGTGGGAGAATTCATTGCGATCCCACCGCGCCCTACCGACTGCCGGGGAATTAACTATAATTAAATTGTCTCCTGTTTGAGAACATCTAGGTAAGAGTAAGATGGAATATCTGGGTTAATTTTATCTGTGGAAGGTACCTTAGGTAGTTTTCTTTCAACATCATTTTAGGGAAGAGGAGGATGGCGCAAGGCTGTGATCGTTTTAGATTTGCTATGACCTGCCTCGGAACTCAGATGGAGATATCAAAATAATAAACACATTGAGCCGACTCTTGCTGAAAAAGGGGCTCTAGGTGCGAACAGAAGGGAGGGATCTACATTACATGCCTGTTCTGGAAACATAATTGCAATTGGATGAGATTTACATGGATGATCCACTGAAGGTACATGAAAAGGCAACATGCGCTATTTATAAGCGCACACATTTGGTGCAAAAAAATTCTACGCTCCGTGCGAAGCCCAGGGGGTAGCACCACTAACATAACATAGTACACAGAACGACGAAAAGAATGAATGCCGAGCAACTTGGCATATTTCTAGTGCCATTTCATGTTAAGAAGGAGAGTGGATTTGCATCTTCCAAGAGAACCCACTGCTGCTAGACACCAGCTAAGAGTTTAAAAACTTACTAGCCATGTCTCGAACATGACATAAGGCTATATAGCAGTTTTGGAACTCTTGCTCGTGTTAAACAGCAGTGGGTTCTCGAGGAAGATGCACATCCACTCTCCTTCTTAACGTGAAATGAAGTTTAGAATGACCGAGTATAAACCAATATTCTCAAGAAGGATTCTGTAGAACATACCTTCCGAGCTTGGAATTGCATAAATGTCGAGCTCAGGTATTAGCCCAGCTTCATACTGGATGCTCGAGTCCCGCAGGAGTTGTCCGTGCGGTGAATCAGGCGGAGTAGACATGGCAGCCCATCGCTGATTGTCCACTCCCGACCCACTTTCAGAGTCCTCCGAGTCACCCGTGTTGCCCTCACCACCCTCCTCTTCGTACTCAGCCTCGGCACGGGTGCAGTCATGCACACCCAGGAGAAGGGAGTAGTCCATCAGATGGAGTTTGGTCAGAAACTGGAAGCATACGCAAGTTTGTAAATTAAATTCAGTTTACGAGGCTTGTAAATTCCAGATGTTATTTATAAAGTGAATATTTTCCTTACTCCAACATCTGCTGTCAACGTTTCTATCAGTTTCTCTTTAGCATCATCTCCTATGAAAACTTTCATGCCCTCCTTCACAAAGTCGTTATCTTTCAACGTTGGCAAATCTTTTTCCTTCTCCTTATCCGAGGCTTCCCTGTCGACGGTAGACCCCTTCAAATCAAACTTGCGATGAGTGGCCAAGTGGTTGCTGAACACGTTCCTCATTGCCACCATGTAGTGCTCCACTCCGTCCACAGTCAGACGGTACATGCCAAGGTATTGCGGCAGAAGAGATTTCCCATGGCGCTCGACAATGTACTGGTAAAATGAGAAAATGATTATATTTCTGTCAATAGAAGACTTTGATTAGAAACAAACGAACTAAATTTAATTACAATCAATACATACGGGATGATAATGTTTAAGGAATGAATGCATTCGTTCCACTTCTTCACTCGTAAGAGACTTGATGATAAAAAGCCGATCATATGACTGATAGAACTTAGCACCACTCTTTCCTGGTGAGTCAACTAAAATGGGCTGAGACCTGGGATCAGAGCACGCATGTGAAACACCACTCGTGTCTGGCCGCAATACTGTACAACCTCTGTTCAACAGTTACTAATTAATATTTACATTCTCATAAAAAAATAATACAGAAAAATGCAGTTTAATCCAAATTAGATTAACATTTTACCTGGTAAGCGACTCTTTGTAATCTTGATCATCAATACCAAATCTCTCTCTTAAGTTGCGGAATACTAAAGGACAATATTCTTTAATCTTAAAGTGGCTAGGCATGTTCTCCCTGTAAATGCATTCAATACATTGGCAACAAAAAATAATATGCAAGGCATGCTACATTTGACAATTACAAAAAACTTTAATTCTTACTTATTAAACAGATGGTTGTCAACTTTAAGTTTCGAATATGCCCGGAAATCATCAGGAAGTAGCATCACCGGAATAGTAACATGACTCAGTTCATTTATCTGAAACCCAACAAAATTGGAGAAACATTTCAAAATGGTTTGGATCTGCAGTCGGTATCTCTGACAGAAATGTTAAGTTAAAAGTAATTCCTGGAAATAAAACAAGGGTAACTAGCATCTAGGCACAACAACAATAATAACATAATGAATTGTTATGAAGCTACTATCTGTATAGGTATAGGGAAGCTTCAAATTGGCAGCAAATCAGTTCCTAGAATTAATACCTCAGAAGAGCAATACATAAATAATGAGTTACAGAGTATGTTTCTCAATTATATATTATGAAAAGATGTTAATAAAATAGTTTATTCTATTATTTCGATTAGATTGTACCACACTGTAGAGGCAGGTAAACCCATGCCAGAGAAGATAGGAGCTACATAGGCCTCTTAGCAAATTACCGTGTGATTAACTCCCCACATGAAAACCGAAAGAAGCGGTTCATTGGCACGAAACAACTTCGCCTTGGGATGTTTTACTCGAAAATGTTTCTTTTTGAGTTTGCTCAAGCCACTCTGCAGAGGCAAACTCATGGCAGTCACTTCTTGGCCGCCTGTGCCCCTGTCTAAAATGTATGCTGCTCAAGAACTGAATCTGATTCTGAACTGACTGACGGACTGACGTTGAGAAGATGTTGCCAACCAAAACAAACTGCCAAATAAAAAATAAAATAAATACAAACATTATACAAAAAATGAATAGTTTACACTGCTTCGCATCAACCAATATTAAAATAAAATGAAAAGCGAATAGACGGTAGCATACTAACAGGTTATACTTTTACAAAAAAATAAGTTGTGATCATTGATTTACATTTTACTCTGGGTAGCACCAGGGTAGCACTGATTACGGAACAGCATTGTCCAGCGAACTGTCACTGTCATTCGGCTAGAGGGGCTAAGAGGCGTTACCGAGGGTGATTCATAATCACAATATAATATTTTGGTAGGCTTGTTCTTGGCGAGACGGATTTTTTATTGAGGCTTAAAAGTCTGTGTTGTAATATTAACTTTCTAGTAAGATACTCTATACATTAATCATGTGTTAATACCGTCTTATGCATGTTGCTCACTTTGGCGCTAACCTCAAATATTTTTGACAGAAGTTACATGAAGTTAAAAATTACTCTGAGGCCATCACAACAACAATCATTTTTAAGTCGCCTTGATTTGTATTATTATAATTATTTTTTAGATCACCTTGTAAAGATGTTGGCGCCAGAAGTTGGTTCCACGAACGAGGGGCCTGTTGCGATTGTGACAGTACCCGCGTCGGGGCCGAGTCATGATAAAGCCCCACTGATAACTCCACGAGGCGAAGGCAACTCCAGTACAACACATGATGGCTATGTTGCGTTTGGCACCTTGCCATCTTCTGGAAGAACTCTTGGAACCTTTGCTGGTGTCTTCAGCCCTGTCGCTTTATCCATGTTCAGTGCTTTACTTTTTCTGCGAGTGGGTAAGCTGGCAATTGATGTAGGATAGTTTTTTTTTTTTACATTTTTTATGTAAAGGCAGAGGATATATATAATCTTACTTACTAATTACCTTATGTGTTCCCAGGTTTCATTGTTGGTAATGCAGGTCTCCTGGTAACATTGCTGCAATTTGTGATTGCATACGGAATTCTTATTTTTACTGTAGCAAGTGTCTGTGCCATCTCCACAAATGGTGCAGTAGAGGGAGGAGGAGCATATTGTATCCTTTTTATATTGAAGGAGATTGATTGTAAACAATTATTAGTAAACAACAGATAGGTACTTCTAGGAAGGTACGGTAGGTACGCTCCAACCTAAGTAGAACAATTCCTGTTCCTAATAGGTTGTTTGGACTTCAGATCTGTTATCAGATTCTGAAATCAAGACAGCTAATTTCCATTCCCATGTCAGTCCTTGAATCACCACAGATCTCAAAAACCGGCACCGTGATGGGAGGAGATATTTGAGTGGGCTGAGTAAACTTTCTTCTCAGTTTGGAAAGGTCTTTTGAAACCTAGGCACAACAAGAGAAACAATTTCCTTAGTGTGCTCAGTTATGATCAGCCGAACATTGGGACCAGAGTTTGGAGGTTCCATAGGGACCCTTTTTTTCCTTGCAAATATTGTAAGCAGTGCTCTATACATCACTGGTTGTGCTGAAGGCCTAGTGGAAAATTTTGGACCCTCAGGTAATGCAAATTTTGGTGTAGTTTTTGTCTGTGTAAAATTTAAAGTAAAAATTAATTAAAGTTAATTTTTGTTTTAGGATATCTGGTGGGCGAAGGGAATCCTGGACTGCCAGATGGCCGCTGGTGGAGGTTTCTTTACTGCACAATTTTAAACATCCTTAATTTATTGGTCTGCCTTATTGGAGCCACCATGTTCGCCAAAACCAGTGTTGCTATTTTGGGCGTAGTCTGTGTGTGCCTACTTTCGGCAATTGTTAGCTTCATTTCACAAGGATTTATGCAGGTGGGTACCTAATCTGAAATGAGATTTCTTTGATCTTATTAATAGCCAACATTAATTTGCCAACAAGGCAAGGTTTGATTTATAATGTATGACTATGACACACCACAGGTTGGTATCCCGGATGGAAATGAGGTGATCTATCAAAATATAAGTTACCACATCAAGGCTAACTTTACTGGCCTAACAAGTGAAACTCTCAAAGACAACCTTTACCCAAGCTATGGAGTTGACTACAGCTCTGATGGCCAGGCAGTACACTTCGCCACCGTGTTTGGAGTTTTGTTCAGTGGGGTCACGGGAATTATGGCTGGAGCCAACATGTCAGGTACAAACATGTGACACCTCGATTTTGTGTAAAGCAACATTCGATAGCTATGTTTTTAACCCTTCAACTGCAGAGTTTCTCTTGGTGCAACAGAACTGCTGTGCTGTCATTTCAAGAAAATGAATTCATAGAACAAAATAAACACAAAGTCATGAGTGTAGTTACACACAAAACTATAAACCAGACTTTATAGCAAATAAATAAAATAATGTCTTCTAGGCGAGCTGAAAGAGCCCGCTCGCAACATTCCACGTGGGACATTGTCGGCAGTGATATTCACATTCTTCTGCTACGTGATTGTATCAGTGCTTACGGCTGCCTCCAGCTCTCGATTCTTGCTGCAGAACAACTTTGTGTTTATGATGCCGATCAATATGTGGCCGCCATTCATCGCTGTTGGCATTGTCACAGCAACTTTCAGCGCCAGCCTTAGCAATCTGATAGGATCAAGCCGTGTGCTGGAGGCACTAGCCAAAGACAATGTGTTTGGTAAGAGAGCCTAATTCAATCAACATTTCATTTCTTTGTTCAAAACTGATAGAATACGCTCAATTTTCAACGAGCATCAATAATGTTTTTTTTTGTTTATACTGAAAGTGTGGAAAGTGATAACATTTTAAATATTTGTACCAAAACAATATGTACCTACTTATTACTGCCATTAAGGTGTAAATTATTTGTTTTGTTTCAGGACCTTTGCTGAACTACGTCTCAAATGGCGTTTGGCGAGGCAATCCAGTTGTGGCTGTTATTTTGTCATTTGTGTTCGTGCAGCTGATTTTGTTGATTGGTTCTTTGAACACAATCGCGCAAATCAACTCGGTGCTGTTCTTATTGTCTTACTTGGCAACCAACTTGGCATGTCTTGGCTTGGAGCTTGCGTCTGCGCCCAATTTCCGGTAACTCCCTCGTCATGTTGTATCACTTCAAATCAGGGATCTGAATCGGAACTGGAATCTGTGCCGTAGTGTGAACGAATCGTAAATTATATGGATACAAAAGGATATGGAAATCAATAGCACTTTATAGAAGAATTTTTTAACAACTGGAACAGAAATTTAAAGGTTCTTAAGAACCAGAGAATTTATTTGAGTTGAAAATATCGGTTCGTTTCAGTTACATACATATAAGCTTCTTGTAAGTTGGATCCTTTAGGATTTTTTTGTTATTTTTAAGTAGTTTCCAGGATCAACCTGGAAACTGAACAGGAACCCAAGAGGACAGTTATTTTCATATAACAGGAATCTGGACTGTTATTAATTATTTTCTGAGAAATGGAATCAGAACCTGTATCAAAAGATTTCAAGAACCAGAAGCACTATTCTAAAAAATTTCATACTTTGGACCAGAACTGTGACATGAAATTTTTCGAAACTTGCCGATTTCTATTTGGATGGCTCCTAAAAATGAAATTGTCATAAATAGTTTTGTGTCTGAAGTGGAGACTTATTTTGTTTTGTTTATTGCAGGCCATCATTCCACTACTTCACATGGCACACAGCACTCGTGGGATTAGTCGGAACTCTGATAATGATGTTTGTGATCAACCCGATATATGCGTCATCGAGCATGGTGCTTTGCCTTGCATTAGTCGTGGTTTTACATTTATTTTCTCCTTCACGTGGTGCTGATTGGGGTTCCATCTCTCAGGCACTGATTTTCCATCAGGTAACGTTATTATCCTGGTAATATGTGGTAATGGTTCTATAAAACAACAATGTGCAACTAGCCAGAAAAAAATTACTGGTGCAATTTAAGTTGTAAATACTAGGTAAGTCTCGTGAAAAAACAACTTTCAATGAGCTTACCAAAAGTTGCTACATAGAATGAGGTATTAGATCAAATGGGGATATCTACAAACAAAAGGGGGCTTATTACTCACATCTGGTCAATCAACCAGCCTCAAAAGGCCAGTTACAAACATAGAGAGTGTTCCCTCAAATTGCAATCAATGAGCAAGTGCACGAATTCATTGAGCGCTGTTTCCTTCCAGGTACGGAAGTACTTGCTGCTGCTTGATTCCCGGAAAGATCATGTCAAGTTCTGGCGGCCCCAGATGTTGCTGCTCGTGGGAAACCCACGCTCGTGCACTCCACTCATTCATTTTGTAAACGACATAAAGAAAGGAGGATTATTTGTGGTTGGGCACATTGAAGTCGGTCCTACGGACACACAATTCGACCCTACTATCGATCAATATCCACACTGGCTGACCCTAGTTGATCATTTAAAGGTACTAGATTGAAGAGTATTACTTAAAAACTATATTTCAAATATAAGATTGTTGGAATTAAATTCTGTAATTTCACAATGATTTGTTCAGGTGAAAGCCTTTATTGAACTGACTGTTGCTAAAACCGTGCGTGAAGGATTGAGGCACATGATTAGAATGTCTGGGCTGGGGGCAATGAAGCCAAATACAATTGTTCTTGGCTTTTACGATGACAACAATCAACTCGACTTTTTGAACAGGTTGGTGGTTAAAATCTTGTATTGAGAACTAAGTGTTAGTGTATAAAGTAAAAGTTTTGTGTAATTGTGTTTATAATTGTTTATAAATTGTTAAACGTGTACAATAATTTTTTTGCAGCGAGCTAGTGTTTGACGGATATTTCCCTTTAAGAAGTCAAGACGAAAGAAAGTCGTTGGAAATGACACAATTTGTCGGAATGATAGCGGACACTCTGTTACTGAACAAAAATGTCTGTGTTTGTAGACATTTTGAAACACTCGATAAAACATTGGTCTCCAAGTAAGTTACATCTGTTGAAACATCATACACAGCCACGAATATGTCAGCAGATACTTACAGGGGAATTGTTTGCTTTGCCTAGGCGTGGGGGTCTGAAATATATAGACGTGTGGCCTGTTAACATTCTGTGTCCGAAGGAAACGGATCCGTTCAGCGTTACGAGTTTGTTCATGCTCCAGCTGGCATGCATCATAAACATGGTAAGTGATTGATTTTCATGTCGGCTATTAAACTGGCTCTATTGACCTGTTGCCTTGAGATCGTTGACATAGCTAACTTTTTCAGGTGCCAGTGTGGAAGTCACTTCAACTACGAGTGTTTCTTGCTACATCTAATGTTCAGGATGAGCAAAGTGAGCAACGCTTGCGACAGTTACTCCACCAATTGCGAATTGCTGCCACAATACACCAGGTAAACTTTTGCATGGCATTCTATGCAAAAAAATTCTATAGTTGTAGGACAGATTTTGTAATATGCCTGTTTTTTCAAATTAACCTGGCCGACATAGTTGGGGAAGATCGTTTTGAGATCGATCTTTTAAAAAGATCAAAATCGTCATCAAAAAAAGATCTTTTAAAAAGATCAAAATCGTCATCAAAAAAAGATCTTTTAAAAAGATCAAAATCGTCATCAAAAAAAGATCTTTTAAAAAGATCAAAATCGTCATCAAAAAAAGATCTTTTAAAAAGATCAAAGTCCGCCATTCACATTCAAGATCGTTCTATAAAATCAGAAAATGATCAAATTAGTTAAAAGATCGTTTCCAGAAAAATTACCTCGAAAAATGGTCCATTGTCGTTTGACAATGGACCACTAATCGTGGACCGTTGCCTCCAAGTCGTCTTGTCCCGTAATGAACGGTCAAATTGGAAGTAAATTTGTTGGCTGAAAACCCATATTAATTCTGTGCAAATCACACAGAATTTAACCATAGTGCTTCCCTCTGAAACACCTGAATAAAGGAATGGGAAACAATCTTGATCTTTTAAAAAGATTGTGGAAAACGGATCTCGATCAAACTAAAAGATCATTATTTAAAAAACAATCGCGATCAGTTCTAAGATCACTAAAAATGGATCACAATCGCGATCTATTTAAGATCCTTCCCCAACTATGCTAATGCCTAGAAACTATCCCCTTAAAAAGATTCTATGATAGTATTTATAGTTCAAGACAGCGTCACTCAGACGCTCATTAAAATACACAAATTTGAATAATAGTAATTTTCATAGTTCACTCACTCAGTTTATGTTGGGAGAGAGGGAGAGACGGGGAAAGGGAGGGAGGGATATTATCATTGCTATTCGCAGGTTCCTGGCTGGAGCAACATAGCTTCTGCTCTTGGGGGAGGCTCTGCCCTGTCTTTGGGAGGTTCCTATCCAGATCAGATGGTTCCTAACAACATTGTGCGAGCCTATCTTCTCAGGTGAGTTTAATCAACATCACTATATCATTCACTGATGTCATTTAACTCATATCAATGCAGGTTTTTTAGAGTTTTGAAGGTAGTTTAAAAACATCTCTACAATTTGGCTGAAAAGAACACAGGGCCGTTCCGTTAATTGCTCAGAACGTACTGCTCGCAAACTAACTGTGAAATCCGTTCCGTAATAGCGACAGATCGTTCAGAACGCACGGCCTTCGCATTCCGCTATTCACTTTTCGAGCGTTTCGATAGCGAACTAAACGATCGGCATTTGAGACCGGACATTTGTGCGTTATCTAGAAAGCGTACCATTTTTAACATTTACGTGTTGATAGTTGACGTCACTTCTCTCTTTTGACTAAAACCATGAATTTAGGTACCTGCATTCATTCAATAAACTATTTTAAGCATGAAGATGTTATAATTTTAAATCAGGTTAGTAAAAATGTTAATTAGGTATGCTTAAAATTGAAGTTTGCAAAATTTTCTGTGACACATCAAGTAACTTGCGTTCCCTTGTTATCCGAGCGTTTGGTGACTTTACGGACAAAAAAATCAACCTATCAGTGTTCTGATCTAATAACAGAATACACCCATGGTCAGTAGCCATTGCCACGTATGCATATTTGGGGAAGATCGTTTTAAAATCGATCTTTTGAAAAATCAAGATCGTCATAAAAAAAAATCTTTTAAAAAGATCGAACTTTGAGATCCTTTTTTTACAAATTCAAATTCAAGATCTTTTCATAAAAATATCAAATTTGTTTAAAATATCGTTTTCAGAAAAAAAACTGGAAAAATGGTCCAATTAGTCCGTCAATGGACCACTAATCGCAGGCTCATTGCCCTGTGTTTGGCTTGTCCCGGAATAAACGGTAAATTTTGGAAGTAATGTTGTTGGCTGAAATCCCACATTAAAAACACACAGAATTTCATACACGTGCTTCTGAAACACATCGGTTTAGGCATTGGAAAATGATCTTGATGTTTTAAAATGGTATTTTTAAAAATATTGTGGAAAGAAGATCTCGATCAAATTAAAAGATAATTTTTGTTATAAAAAAAGATCGCGATCAGTTGTAAGATTACTAAAAAGGGTCTCGATTGCACGCTTTCGATCTTTTTAAAAGATCCTTCCCAAACTATGCACGTATGGCCTTGTAATGCTAGAATTAATGAAATATAAATTCCCAGTTTTGGGAATATTCCCGGGCTCCCATCACTACACACAAACAAACAAAAACAAACACAAGATACTTTTTTTGGTCTAGTGAAATTGAAGATTTTGCTTCGTACGCTCGCTCATCAATCACAGTTCTGCTACTGGATCGAAGCTAAGGCGCTTTAAAGCCAGCTTTTACTGCATTGGACATGTGTGCCAGTTTCCACTTCATCTAGTTGGTGAATAGACAAAAAAAACAAAAGAAACTAGGAAATTATTTTGCAACTTCTCAAAATCTATTTACCTTTTGCTACTAGTAAATATTTCAGCTTTCAAATAACAATGCTTAAAGAAAGACATAATCTTCGTGATAGAGTTGATCAAACCACTTGATGACAACTGGCAACGCTTGGGCTTGTTCTTCTTTAACGCTGTACGGCGGCATCCCTTTGATTTCAAGTGTGCGAAGCAGTCGCACATCCTGGCTAGCAATGATCGAAGCTAATATTAT
Organism: Nemoura dubitans; assembly: GCA_921293005.1. Classification (NCBI taxonomy): domain Eukaryota; kingdom Metazoa; phylum Arthropoda; class Insecta; order Plecoptera; family Nemouridae; genus Nemoura; species Nemoura dubitans. The sequence goes on along the minus strand of OV121073.1, from coordinate 13,121,966 downwards.
GGTGTCCTTTGCAGCGTGAACCAACTGGTGAAACAGAACTCGGAAGAGACGGCTGCCACGTTTGTGTACTTGGCTCAGCCGCCCGTGAACCAGCAGCTGCATACGCAGTACTTGCAGTTGTTAACGGAGTTGACTGCGGACCTCCCACCAACCATACTTGTCCATGGAGTGAGCGCCGTCACATCCACCACTCTCTAACCAAAACACTCCAAATCTAACGCATCACTTAGTTACCAAATTGCCACGCCTCTCTTTCCGAGTCCAGGAATCGTCGCGGCTATCTCGGGGAATGTTAACTTCTTCCAGTGACACAGTGACTGTGTTTTATATTTATTATTTAGTTCAATTATTTTATACTTATCGTTATTGGCTGTTTAAGAAAATATATTGCGAGTTTCCTAAATGGTTTGATCAGTAAAACTGAAAGGTATTATTTCACGTTGGTATTGAAGTATCTGCAATTTGTATTACTTGAGTTGTAGCAGGTAAGCCTTTTAGTGAGCATCCAATAAGCAATATCCATTACAATTTTAATGTGTACAGATGAGATGATATATTTTCATTATCTACCTAGATAGTTGATTGTTGCATTGTATTAAAATTTTACAAATTTTTACTGTAAGAGATGTAGAAAAGAAGTATTTGAAATGGCTATGATAAATTTTTAACTTCTAATCAATGCTTAGGTCAAAGATTTATTCTAAAGTAAATGTAAGGTCTGAATAACTTTATTGATGTGTACTTAAAAGTTGTTGCTTCATCATCATTGGACTTGGTCAGGTATAAGGTGTGAAAAAATGGGCACACTTTTATGTATTAGAACTTTGTCTCCAGATATATTTCACTACGTATCATAAAATCACACCTCTATCCAAGTTCAATACATAAAAATAAGATAAGATACAACTTTTTTTATCACATATTTCAATTATAACATTTTCTAACAGATGTGGATATCCAGTATCATCCATAGGCTAGAACATGTGAATAAACTTGAGTAAAAAATTAATTACCATTTGATTTGACGTCTTTTGGGTCTTGTTCCAAATCATTGGTCTTTGTACCTTCAGTGTCGCCGCCTTCCGTGGCGGAGTCTTCATTCTTTAATTGCTGCTCCCACATGTCGGCGTAGACGTCTCCAGCAGCGATCAGATCCTCATGCCTAATCGGGTAAATCGAATGTCAGAAAAGTTACAAAATCCCTGTTTGGTTGGTCTTGAGAAGAATTCAGTACCAAACTCTGTGCACTACTGACCTTCCTGCACTAACTTTGATGACAACTTTCTAAATGTGTTGACTAATGTACCTACATTTAATTTAAGGCTCAGATCTAGCATTAGCCAAACTGAAGATGAAGCCGGCGTTGGGGCAACCGGCCGTTTATTTCTCTAGTAATTCTTCGAGTAGTAAGCCATGACGTGAAAACTGTAGAGATCTCCTATTTTAACCATTGGTCCTCGGGCAGTGTGGTGTTGTAAAAACGTTACAAACTATATAGTATCGACGATAGGATCAACTAACCTGCCCCTTTCAACAATCTCTCCGTCTTTCAGTACGAGGATCTCGTCGGCGTGAATTATCGTGGAGAGGCGATGTGCTACAATGATGGTCGTCCGATTGGCACAGACCCTGTTCAGCGCAGCCTGAATGTTTCTCTCCGTCTGTGTGTCCAAGGCACTAGTTGCTTCGTCCAGCAACACTATCGATGGGGCTTTGAGAATCGTGCGAGCAATAGCAACGCGTTGCTTCTCGCCTCCACTTAGCTTCAATCCACGTTCCCCAACCTGTGACAAACCATGTGTTGCTGTACAGAAACTTGTCTCCACGATTGATTAACAAGAACCAATGTCTAGTCAGGTGTACTATCTAAGGAAGGAGAGAGCGCAACTTGTCCAAAGGCTGAAGACAGTATCGAAATAAATCACATAGATTTTTTAAGTTTGGGCTAATGCAGAAGAGGCAAAGACTGTATATTTCTATCTTGGTTCATCTCAGCTCTTCTTCAGTGGGGAAAGCATTAGCCAAAACATTAAAAATCTATGCAATTTTTCGTGACACTAGCCGATAAATTGAACCGGTAAATTGTACTCCCTCCTACCTATATATAATCCAGTCGTTAGGCACCTTTCCCTACCTTCCTACAACCTAACGTTTGATAAATTATTTACACTACGGTAAGTTGCATTTTCTTCTTCCTTTACACCTTTCCCATTGCAATTACTCTGCCCTATGGTACCTATCCTTAAGTTTCAACATAACTCATGTTACATGAATTGATTGACAAGATATTTGAGCAAAGTCTTTCATTACTCCTAAACCGGGTTGTGGGGGGAGAACCGGCCCAGGCATTTCAAGTAAAAAATCAGCCACACAGAAAATCCATTCCCTAAAAAATATGTCATCGCTGATCCAAAAGTCATTACCTAAAAAACCGTCATCGCCAAGGGTCCAGTCCATTCCTAAAATAAACGTCATTCCCTAAAAAATACTTCATCGCTTTCCCAAACATCCAACCCCTTGAAAAAACGTCATCGCTCAGAACCCCATAGTTTCTTTCCAGAACCTGCCGGCCCTTCGGGCATTTGCCCAGTCACCTAGTGGGCCTATCTGACCCTGCTCCTAAAAAAAGTCACCAATGTATGATTTTGTTTGAGTTTGGTGTGCTTTACAAACCAAATGCTTTGAATTTGATGAAATTTTCAGAGAACATACTTTTGTCCTCACTTAGACCTATGCAGTATTCTTTTAGCAAAGTTGGATTGAAAGAATAAACAAAAGTTCACAAATTTACATATTTTTTGAAAATTTGTGGATGCTGTAAAGCCAAAAGTTCTGAAAAAAAATTTACCAAACTGTGCAGTGATGTGAAGCTTATTAAAGCAACCCTGCTAGTTGTGTGTATGCATGATATTTGTTCTCTTTGCATTCTTTTGTGGAAACTTTTGTGGCTTTCATACCAAATTTAATCAAAATTTATTCCATTTAATATTTCCCGAGCCCATAAACAGCTACGCTCATCTTCAACGCCAAATATATGTAAGCGAAGTTCCAGTTCTAAACATATTTCGATTGTAACTCACACCAACAAATCTTCTATGTTACCTATTGCCGCATCCCAAATAGTATTTGAGATGTGTGTTAATTGCAAATACTTATTCTGCAAGCCAATTAGCATATGAGCTGGTAAACAAAGCATATCATGGACTGATTTTTTAAAATGTTTTTTTTACCCAGCATGTTAAACATTAACAAAACGTCTTGTTGCAACCTACCATACAGAAAATACCACTCACCTGCGTTTCGTACGCGTCGGGGAACGTAAGAATTCGTTGGTGGATGTCGGCGTTTTTTGCAGCCGCAACGACGTCTGCTTCTGGTTTCCCGATGCCTCCGTATTGTATGTTGTACCTGGCAGAATACAAATGCAGAGGTTCAATAGTGTAAGCAGGTATTTCACATCCGAGGTGAAACACCGTTGTTGAAAGTCCTAGCTTACTTGATGGTGTTGTTAAAGAGAACAGTGTCTTGAGGGACGACTCCGATCGCCATACGCAGCGAGCTCTGTTGGACAGTTTTTATGTTGCTACTGTCCACAAGAATTGCTCCGGATTCAACGTCATAAAATCTGAACAATAGACGAATCAGCGTGCTCTTTCCACTTCCGCTAGGTCCAACCTGATCAAAAGGGTTATGACATCACTTCAAATTTTAAGCAACAATTCACTTCAAAAATCTCATCAGAACTAAATGTAGGTACCAGAGCAGTGGTAGTACCAGCAGGCACTTTGAAGCTGATATTCTTGAGAACCACTCTCTCGGGTATGTATGAGAAGCTGACGTCTTTGAATTCAACGTCTCCCTTCTTCAGCATTAGAGGACCGGCCCCTGGAGCATCGAATACCTCCTCTGTTTCGCGCATCAAATCGAACATGTTTTCCATGTCCACGAAGCATTTCTGAATGGCTCTGTAGTACGTTCCAAACCAGTTGAGAGGCACATACAGCTGGATAATGTAAGAAGCAAACAGTACGTAGTCTCCGACAGTAAATCCTTGCTTGTCAACAACCATGTGCACACAGAGAAGTGATCCTGCTAGCAACCCACTACAGATGATAATATTCTGGATGGTGTTCAGGATGTTCAATGTTATATTAGCTTTCCATTCTTCACCCTGCAAATTAAATAGGTAGTAAAAAAAAGTAGAACTCTGCATAGCAACACTTTAGGAAATGAGATATAATGGCCGGGTAAATATCATTCAGCTCTAAATATTTACCTGGTAGTGCAAGATAGCATCTTTGTATGTGTCAACTTCATATTTCTCTGCTCCGTAATACTTGACAGTTTCGAAGTTCAAAAGGGAGTCTACACTTCTTGCCTTCTGAGCATTGTCCGCTAGATTCATTCGCCTGTGAAACTTGGTGCGCCACTCAGTCACGGCTACAGTAGCACCTAAAGGATTGCACGATCTTTGTAAAAGAGCTGTAGGTGTACGTTAAAGCGATTTGGGCAGTAAGCCATCTTTAGGGAGAGTTCCAACTTACTGATGTAGAGCACCATAGTGACAAACACGATTAGGCCAAACCACCCGTTGAAAGCCGTTATGAAGTATATGATGGCGATGACGATGTCGACAATGGTAGGAAGAATGGAAAAGACGATGTAGGAAAGCAAATTGTTTATGCTTTCTGTGCCACGATCCATCACACGCAAGACTTCGCCAGTCTTCCGGCTAAGATGCCATCGTAAGCTCAAGCTGTGAAGATGGCGAAACAGTTCCAGCTAAAAGCAGGGCAGAAACAAATAAAGATTAATCCCTGCGATACAAGTTTATTTTCAAGAGAACAGTCGGACATATCCACGGGCCCGAAATTAAATAAAAAACGGTTCCGGTTTCGATTCTGGTTCCAACATTTTTCGAAAACGGGTTCCAATTCCGATTCCGGTGTTTGAGAAAAACGGGCTCCGGTTTTGGGTTCCACTTCCAGTTGAAACTGGGGTTCTAATTCTGGTTTCGGTTCCAGTACCGGTTCCAAAGTAATTACGGTAATTACGGCATCTTCAAACTATTCTAAGTGGTCATTGAACAAAAATGCATAGGCAATTTTTACGAACATCGAAAAAAGATTGTTTTTTTTGTTTTTTTTCAATTTCCAATAAGAACTTCGGAACCTTTCTGGAACCTCTTTGAAAACACTGAGAAACAACATTTTTTACATTTAGAAAAAGGTTCCAATTCTGGTTCTCAAATTTTTTTAAGTTCCCATCCGATTACATTTCCAAAAAATTACGAGTTCTAGGTGGTTCCGATTCCGGTTCGGGTCCCCGGACATTTCAAAACCAGTGAGGCATACCTGAACTTCGCGTGTGGTGTATTGCTGGATTCGAATCCACAAGAATGAGCGCATGTTATTGAGTAGGCCCATTCCCCCCGTTCCTCCTCCTTGCAGAAATTTGAATGCCACATATATCAATACGAGGTCCCAACGGAAAGTCAAGGGGATGGACGTCATACTATCCACTGAAAGCAGAGAGGATGATTACAGATTAGCAACAGTTTCATCGGTCAAAGCACGACGCTTTGCGAATTTTGTGTACACGTACCGATAAGCTTGCTGTAAATGGGGACGTACAGGTTGATCACGCGGCCACAGGCCAGCAACAAAAAGCAAAATATAACTCGCATTTGAAGAAGGAAACTTTTCTTGGGCCAAATAAAAGGTGCCAACGTAAGAATTTTGCTCCACGCATTTCGAAACGTAGAGCCCTCATTCGTTTCCTGGAATCGGTTAACATTTAATTTAAGTAGGTACCTAGTTTTGTTAATTAACTGAGGGGGGAAATCTAAATATATGCATAAATTTACTCACGGGTTGTGTTCCATGCAAGGGATTGTAGTGGGAAGATGAGCTGTTTATGTTGAAGTAGTCTCGCGATGTCATGATACCTGGAGCTCGCAATCCCAAGAGGAAAACGCTAAGGGTTGCTAAATACCGCAATACGAACAGGCCCATCTCAATTTGGTCGGTGAGACTGCAGTATTAAAAACAGCACAGAATAATTTTAAAATAATTGAAAAGAATGTGTACTTAACCACTAAAAAATTGCATTTTAGAAGCTCTACTTACGAGTGAAGGTGGAACCACCAATCTTCCTTTTTTAAATTAAGGAATGAAAGACTCTCAGTGATCAAAATTTGTGTCCAGAACAATAACAGAACTAAACCATGGCCTCTAGTAGGAACAGAAGGTAACAAATAATTTCGCTCTCTTATAATCAGCAGACAGGATATCGGATAGACGACAAGCGAAGTCATGACAGACAGTACCTAAAACATTAGTTTAGACATAAAACCATTAGATTTAGACAACATTTTGCACACCTGCAAGTTTCTAGACTAAAAACTCTTAATATTGAAAGAACATACCATGTAACCATAAATGGCTCCACCATTTAGAATCGTTGCTTGAAGTATAAACCGTGTAACCGACAACGTAGGTAAGAACAATGTCAAGAAGAACTGAAATTGGTACCATTTTGAAGTAGGTATTGATTGTTCGGAGACATGAGATCCATATTTTCTATACATCCACAGCTGTATGGAGCCAAATAACAGCATAAATCCTCCAATTATGCTTTGGCAAACTGTTTCCATAAAACACTGTGATGTGCCATGATCAGTCCAAATCTCACTCAGAGTTACATTCGGTGGACAATAATTCATTGTGCAGTGTTATAAGTAAAGACTTAAACTTTGATGCAGTAATGGGGTATTAAAGACTGATAGTGTAATCAGTCACATATGCCGCCGTTATGCTCCAATTTTGGCTTGTACCATGTGACCTAAGGAAAAACAAATCAGGGGTTTCAAATATTATCATTAGATTAGATTGTGTTGCATAACCTAGAGAGGTTACCTGCCTATACCAAAATTATCCTTGGCTGTTCTGAGCAAAACAACAGTAACTGGCACACTGCAATCGAAACTAAACTCTGTTAAGTGCAATAACTGCTATATACTAACATTATTAAGTAAACGTCGATATCAGTGATTTTGCAAGTCACATTGACGGCAATCACAGGTCTATCCTTTAGTACGCTAGGTCACGAATTAAAATGTCGCCCAAGCTAGACCTGAGGCTCTGAGCTCGACCGGTGAGGTTGACAGCTGACGGTGCCACAATACGCCGCCGCCGGCTGACGGTGGCTTTCGCGCCCATTGGTCTATGATAGATGAATTAAAATGGTGCCTCAACCAATGAAAAACGTCCCTAATTAAGTTTTGTGTCTATACCATTTACTCACCATTATAATTTTATTAATCACTATTCACTAATCAGACAATAAGTTCGGTTAAATTAAATGCACTGGATCATTAACGCTACCTATCTGACCCGGAACTTCTCTAGTACAGTGAGAGCATTAGCTACTGCAGAATGCAGAACCATATGCAAAAATATAAGAAATATAAAATATAAAAAATATAAAATATAGATGCCGGACAGTGGCGTGCTGAGGTCTTCGGCCAAGTGGCGCAAGTAGGGTTCACAGACACTTACCCACCCCAGGGAACTGTCAACGGCGGGGGGGGGGGGGGGGTTGCTAAAATGTATAATTTTTGTGTTTTTGAGAAAATTTTCGAATTTTGTGACTTTGCACATGGCGTACCTACTTCAAGTAAAGCGCCAGCAGGCAGTTTTATTTGAGCGCCCCTCTGTATCAGGTTCATATCGAAACAGTGCAGCATGCTTCCCAATTGTGCTTGTTGAGCTGGTTAGGGCAAATAAATATCGATTCAACTTTAAAGTGATGACACTGGTAGGCTGGCCAAATCTCAGCAAGTGCCAATTTTGGTGTCTCCGCGTGTTTTGGAGGTGTACTCCAACTCCCAAGCAACCAAATTGATAGAGGGTTGGTTTCCAGAAATTTGTAGAGAGAGTGTGAACTTGGTTTAAAGGTGCCTATAGTCACAGACATAAGGGCCTGGTGAATTAATCAACAGAGTTTGCTAAATTTATATCGCCATTTACACGCTAGTGATCCACAGCATGATGTCTGTCTTGAATAGCATAATTTTAATCTACCCCTATTGCTATCCCTATCACTATTCATTGCAAGTATAGCAGCATTGGTGCAATATATTCTGGCTAATATCTCCAACACCTGCAAGCTCCTTGGTATCCTATCGAGGACCCAGCATCTCACTGACCACCCACCCCCATTTGTGATGGATGCATTTTCGGCACGCCACTGGTGCCGAAACGCCAATTTTCGTAATAGAAAATTACCCTTTACCCCCCCCCCCCCCCTCCCTTTCGCCACAAACAACAATCTGCTTTGCGTGTCTTCTATACTTACCATACCTACTGGACGCCGTTCTTAGCTGTTATGAGCTGTGAATGCAGAATTCTTCCCATCTCTAGTCCGAATTACTGTTGTAGATTTCTTTCCGATTCAAAATTATGAACTTCTGGGTTTCTTTTACCACTTTGTAAGCGGTACGAAAATGTTGCCAGTGACAACTCTTTCATTGGACAGTGCTTTTAATAACACTTTGTCCAGTGTCTCCTTTTCAGCTTTTTCAAGCAGCTTTTTGCTGCATGGGGCCAGGCTGATTCTTTGTGGTCATGAACCTGCTTGCGTATAAAGCTGTCGGCTGCTGCTTTCTAGTTTCCCCGTGAAATGAAATTTCTGATATTCCGTCATTATCTGCATCCCTGCTCAGAGTTCCAATTTCTTCGCAAGCTGTGCAGCCAAGCTTCTTGTTTTGATAACAGTGCCAATTGTTTTTCAATCAAAATTCACTCTTCTGCTCTAATGTCCAGCATGCTAGGCCAGGAGCCGAATTCTCGTCAATTCTTAAGTCATGCCTCTGTCACTTTATTTAGGTTCTATTATGGCGACCCTAGGTCATTTTTGGAAGAAGTTGCTACTCCCTAGTCATTTGCCAGAGGTCCGAGTATACTAACGTTCACTGTCGCTGGTTTCAAGTCTTCTAGGAAAGTTTTAAACGGCGTTAGTCACTTTGACTAAAAGTTGACTTACAACTTGAGAATACGAGCCCAGGACACAAGCAAAGAGTTTCAAAACTGCCCATAGAGCAATTTTGTCTGGCTCAAGACATGGCTTGTAAGTTTTGAAACTCAGCTCATGTCTAGTAGCAGAGGGCCCACGAGGAAGATGCAAATAACACACTTCTTCTTAACGTGAAATGTAGTATACATGTCTCCAGCGACCGGCGCGCGCAGATATTCCCACCGATATATATTTTTTTAGTGTACCGAAAAGAGGTGCCGCAACGGCGTTCCGGGGCGTTCCGCCACAAAAAAAAGCACTGAATATGTACTTTCACGCATGAGAGCACTAACTCGCGGCACTAACTCGCGGCACTAACTCGCGGTAATGGCGACGCCACGGTGAGCTGTGAGATTAGGCAAAATTCTAGACAGTGGCGAAACCAATGTGGGGTACATCCCATGTCATGTCATGTGCGTTTCGTCTGTACCTATACCTATACAGTGCACACAAGTTCACAAAAACACACACACACACAAACACACACACACGAGTAATTTTGCTTAGTCGGGGGGGGGGGGAGGGGGGGGGGGGGGGGAGAGAAATTGATGATATCGCCCCTTTAATCAACTAATCTTTCGCGTTGAAATGTACAACCTGGCGACCTCTTCCACAGGGAGGAAATGCCCTGGACCAGTCAACCTTCGAAGAGTCAACCTATTACGACGTCGACGGCGACGACGAGGGTGTTGGTGGATTATTGGATATCCCTATTTGGCATGAATAGGACGACACCTAATAAGATATTGACAGCAGTGTATATTTTTTTACTTTCCTCACGTTGTGTTTATTTTCTCGGGCAGATAATATTATCGTATATTCCAAGTTCCAACAAATATATTTGCTAATAGATAGTGAAATTGAAGATTTCGCTTCGCTCGCTACGCTCATCAATCAGAACACAAAATATGGGCCCCCCCCCCCCCCCTCCAGAAGAAACGACCACGGTATGAGCAGCAGCTCAACTGATTATATTGCTTTGCTGGACTGTTATTACTTGACCGGTTCTTCGATGTGTCTCATATTGTGTCTCAATTTCGTGAGAAAAAATACATATTATGCGGCTTTACTACCCTTACCCATTCAGTTTACAAGTCATGGTATTACGCAGTACTCGGGACTAGCCATACGTATGATGCATACCGTCAGTCTTTGGACGAAAGCCGTCCTCTGTGAAAAACATTCCGCAAGCGCAAAATTTATAACCTAAACATGAATTGGTTTCATTTGGTGATCTAGTCAACGTTCGCACTATCGGTATGACATGTTATTTTGTTTAAAATGTAAGAGTTCACAATTAATGTCCCGGAAATACAAGGAAAATTAGGAAAATAAATATATTTATTTTAAAATTCGAATTGCAGCAGCAAAAATGCTGCCCCTAGAGAAGTGCCGCCCTAAGCGGTCGCCGACGTCGCTTACGCCTAGATCCGGCCCTGACAATCATAGAAATTGGAATAAATAAATTCATAACATAACCATAATACTAATTGAATGCCACCAATCCTTCCTTCAGCAAGGTGCATTATACTGATAATGATGAGGTATGGTACTGATCCGCTCAAGAGTGAAAGTAGACATCAGTCTACAAAGAATATAATTTAACTTTATTGTTTATCATTTATTGGTTGTGGTGGCTGGTCGCACAACTCGCAATTACGCAGCTTCTCTTGGTATATTATAGTCTCGGTACGTTTTTCCACTCCCTCAGACAGATATTACCAGGATACAATGCACTATAAGGTTATTTTTAGATCTTATTTTTTTATTTAGTTGTGGGCGTTATTATTGGTTAAGAGAATCTGAGAACTGTCATTCTTTATCGAATTTTAGTGAAGGTGATTGAGATTTTGGGAAGTTATGCCTCAGTATCAAATGTCATTGTTCGCATATTTGAACCTCGGTTGCTCTAGGTACTAGCAGGCCCTGGCAGTATACAAAGTATTTACGTAAATAAGAAGTCCGAACCACAATTTCATACAAAAATTGCTTTTATGCAGCTCTTCAAAACAAGTACCTACTTCTTTTTTATGAATTGCAAATCAATTTCAATTAAAACAAATCGATATTAATAGTGATAGCAAAATAAAATCTCTTCATCATGAGTCGACGTGACCAAGTAGGCACCTTAAAGCACCGTTGCACGGCTGCGTGATGGAAGCTGGCATGGACCGATAGCCAGCAAAGAAGCTTGCAATCTTTATTCTTTGGTCTGCATCCTCGCCCTCTCCTTGCCCACCCCTGGTAAGTAACAAATACGGGTGGCCAATGGGCTTGCGATGCCCAATCAGTCTGTAGGCTGACGGTAAACGGGCTAGGACCAGGGCGGTCGGATGGTCCTGGTAGCTTGAAAACATGCTTTGACTGTTAGCTTTTTGAATATAACTGGTGACTCGACTACGCAGAGACAACACCCTGCACTGGATAAACAAATTGGCGAATCGTTGATCCAAGGCAAACGTTTTCTGCCGGTTCGTATACATAGGCACATACATATCATGAGTCATACTCTCCAGTCCAATACTAGGTATAACCATAGAATTTGAAGGCTTCAAATTCTATGGTATAACTATAAGTTAAAACTAGTGCCGTGCACAAACCAACCCACGCCTTGCTAGGTCTTGCATGAAAGTTTGCTACACTAACTAACAACTCGTGCAGAAGAAATGCATGCAATTCTTTGCAATGCAAAGGGTCTGTAATGCATGTGTAATTCATGTGTTAAATATGCTTATGGTATGTATTGTATAATATTAGGTTGTGAACTTGTGGACAGTGGTATTTATAATTTACATGATTGGTACGCAGTTTTTTCTGTAGACCGGGCCTTGGGGGCAGTAACAATGTCCACATAGAATGCTCATAGACTGAGCATTCTACTTTCAAAATGCCAAAGCAGCCCATAGCGACCGAGAACCTCTTGCAGATACAGATCTAAATGCCGATAACATATTCGCCAATATCCCTTTGCCACCGCAAGCTTCCGAAAGTATAGTTTCCTCCTTCGCAATGGGATCCAATTGTTGTCGGGTTTGATTGCGCAAGAGAGCACATATACCGCTGAACGACATAGGACACCGCATGAGTTGAATTTCTTGAAAAAACTATTCCAGTCTGAGGTTTGAATTGAATGCTAAATAAAAGTCTCACTGTGGAACCCAGTTTGTATGAGAGAACAAGTATGACATCAGACATTTAATGGGTTGAATTTCCTTTATTTTATTTTATTTCTTTTATAATACCTTTAAACTGCGTCATCCCAAAACCAGGATTAACCTAATTAATGTTTGAAATGCATCCTTTTAAATGTACAATCATAAATAATAAGAACAAGTAAATAATTGTCAATAACAATAATAATTCAGAGTACCTACAGAGCAGTTCGCCAAAGAGTGGCTTCCAGACCCATTTTAGTCGAGTTTTCAAGGACACATCGTTGAATTTATCATTTCAATACTGCAGTATGTTGTAAATAAAAGACGTGAAATTGGGAGTCCAGGGACCTTTTTCGAAAATTTCCCCCAGGAATGCTAGAACCACCCCGAAACTCTTCATTTTTCACCCTTTTTAGAGCCATGTACACGAAATTGCAAAGAAAAATTGGAGGAAATGGCCATGGTCACCCAATTGTATGTATATTTTACTAATAACATATTCGAATATTGGAATGATAACTCAAACGTTGTGGCCGCGAAAACTCGACTAAAATGGTAATTTCCATGATCAGTTTTCGACTTTGTTCATCCTTTACGAATGCTTCTCGACAAAATGTGCGTAATTGTTTACTACTTCGAGCCGCTGCTATCGCATTCAGTGGTTTTTTGCTCAGAGTGGAATTACGCACATATTTTGGTGCAGTGAATGAGACAGAAATAGCGATGTTCAATCACCACCAATACGCTAAATTTTTACATTAGAATTGTGTTTAAATCTTAGATATGGATTGTTTTTTGCAATTTGCAATCATGACCGATTTCATCGATTTTAAATCGATAAGTGCGTTTCATGGTAATTTTTCTGGAGACCCTATTATTTTCCACTTACTGAAATTTTGGAAATCCAGGTGCAAGCACGTTCTATCAATTTGTGAGTGTCTGCAGACAACACGCAAACCCATGGTCAAATTTCTGTATAGAAGCCTCAAAAATTACACTTTAAACTCGATTCAAGATTATTTGTTTATCTATTTCTCATGACCAACTTGATCATGTCAATTGTTTTGCTGTACAATATAATTTGTGTAAGTAATCCTGTTCTTGGAAGGAAAAATTTAATTACCCAAGGAGTTGATTATCTTCGACTGATATTGAAGCTACTTAGGAATGTACCTAGTTTGAGTCAACTCTTCAAAAAATAAACAAACCTATTCCATGGGAATCAATTTCGGGCGCCTGTCCGAGCGTGGTCGTCAACATTCATAACAGCATGTCGAATGTCGATCTAATATTGTAATGGTACTTGTAGCTTGTTTTTAATCTTTATTTATTTTTTGCTTTGTATATGTATTCTTCGAATACCTTTTAAAAACTGCCATACCATCTAACAGCCAAAAACGTTGAGTGCAGTTACTATAGTACTGCATTTCATGGAGATGCATGCTCAAAAGTCAAAGGGTAGAATTAATCCAGCTTTTCATTTTGAGATTAGTGTAGACTAGAGTAGGTATATATATGATATCGACCCTAAATGTTAGATGGATCGTGAAATTGATATTCAAATTATTTAAAAAAATCTACCACCGCCTTCGAGGGCCGATGCGGGGGCGTTTGACTTGAGAACAGAGAGTTTAGAAGGCGATTGGTACCTGTTTCCCGTCTTTGGCCATTTTTTAGCCGGTCTTTCTTTCGGAGTCACACAATGGATGGCACGGTAAGAATTTAGCTTGCTATTAATTCAGAGTAATCCGTGCCATCAGCCACAAAATAGCCATCAATGTTTTTGCGAAACGACTTATCATAATGCCCTGCATGATTTTAGGGCCATGTATATGGCTCTGGCACTTGCATTTTATTTTGAATCGCGAAAATTAGTTTGGCCCCTCACGAAGTAGCTTCAGCTAGTGCTTCAGCCATTGGGAAAATTACACTTAGCTAAAGGTAGGCAATTTTTTCGTGCCGGCTCTCTGTTTGTAGGCATATGGTTTAGTTACGAGCTAGTTTAGGCACATTTTACTGATGTCTTCTATAGTAATACTGATTTCTTCTATAGTAATGACTACCTATCTAAATCTTCAATAAGATTTTCAGTTTTATTTCTGGAAATTGGCATTTTTCTGAAATTCGACAGTCATTTTTGGAACTATTTTCTAGGCGCCGATAAATATGACATCCGCCCGCTCACCGCAATTTTATTTCCACCCTCTCCAAACGACAGTTTATCATTCCGAGGAATTGTCTAGCAAAAGTGCATTAAAAATAGTGCGATCGACCCTAGAATCACGATAAATACGATCTCGTAAGTTTCGGCTTTGTTTGTTCCACGACACAATCTAGTAATGCATGCTCTACCAGTTTTTATTTCGTCTTGAACCTTGAATCCTGTCTGGCTTCCCTACTTTGCCTGTCGACAAGGGCTGGCCAATCGACGTTGTAGGCATGAATTGGCCGCATTTCGTGTAGCAAGTAGCAATCTAGACACGTACAAAATTAGTATCTAATTTTCTTTGTAGGTGTAGGCACACCTACACCCCGGCCCTGTCGATTTAATAAGCAAAGATTTTTTCAGATAAATTTCCAATTCGCCCGATAAAAAGTTGTTCCGAGGCGCGGATGACCATAGGCGGACATTTTGGCGCATTAATACATATGTTCTTTGTCTTTGCACTGTGAAACTAATAATGCCCAAAGTCAGCCATTGTCAAAAACCGTTGGTATCTGCTATATTTGGCTCGTTGAAAACTCAGTTATTTCTGATATCAGCTCAGAATTCACGGCTAATGGTGTGCGTAAGTGGTTAAAAACACTTTTCCCACGTTATTTTCAACAAACTAGCGATGCTCTACTAGCGATTTCAACTGTCCCGGCAAACTAAAATTGGGTTTTCTGATAGCGTGAGGTTGGGAACCCTCAATAGGTTGAGCAGACTTTTTCTTGGGTTTCCTATTTATTGTTCTAGAGTTGTCAGTATCTAGGCATCGTTTCCAGGAATTATCGAACTGGCGATCGATTTTTCTGTTGACGTTTCGGTGATAGCGTGATAAAGTTACAACCATAAATTGAATTTTACTTTCATGCAGGAATTGGCGCCGTTTTGCAACTTTATGTAAACAAATCGGGCTCTAGCTTTTATACATCAGGCAACATTCTATTTCTAAATATATTTTTTTGGATTGGTTTAATACAGATATTTGCCCTCACACCCCTTTGCAACAAATACCTAGGTCCATCTTTGGCCGTAATTTTTGGGATGGGCAGGGAGGAGCAAGGCAGGGAGGAGAAAAGATAGCCAGAATCTGTGATAATACATCTGGACATCAATCATTATATTGGTCAATTCAATTCAATTCGAATACCTTCGAAATTATTTTCTTATGTTCATTCTACAAATGTTAGGACGTGTTCATTTTCGGACTGTGTGGTCCCCCCCCCCCTTCCCCCCACTCAACCATCCGAATCACAGTTTAGAACCAACCGCCCTGCCAAAGGCAGCAATGAATCCCAGAGTGTAACCTACCCACTCACACAAATCACAACTCACTCACACAAATCACAACTCACTCACACAACCTCTTTGCTTTGCACAATTTCAATTTTTTTAGCTGGATACTAAGTGCCAGTTTCAGGAAAGTTCAGTCAAGACTTCTAAGTTCCGGCCCCTGTGAAAGTGAAGGTGCGGCTACTAAACGTTGGAGAAAATAGTATGACTTCACTTAGCATTCGATACCCTTTTTCAAATAGGTACCAAGTTTTTTTTATGTTCGCTCACCATCACCTCCCGCCTCAGCAGGGTTGGATAGGGGAAAAAACCGGCCCTGGCATCCATTCCCTAAAAAAACCGTCAAGCTTTTCCAAATGCCAATCCTAAAACAACATCACCCACTTTTCCAGATCCCTAAAAGACACGTCGTCGCTCCTGTGAGGCCTTCCATCCATAGTTTGTTTCTTGAGGGCGGCCCCCTGCCGGTCTACCGGCCCAGAACCTTCCGGCCCTTCGGGCATTTGCCCCCAATGGGCCTATCCAACCCCGCACCTCAGAGATCCGGATGTTCCCTGTTGCAGAATGACGCGCGCGCACGGGCGGAACCTCCAGCAAGTCAGCAAGCAGACGCCACTTGGTGGTCTTCATTCGAATACCTGTGAATTTTGGCATTTTAAATCCCAGAAATGGACATTTGCTGAGTGCACTTTGCCGCGTTATCAAAGCCCTAGTATCCTGTACATGACAAGTTGATGGCTGTTAAATCGTTGCTTGCCGTTTGTTTTCAGGCCCGTCACCAGAGGCTGAGATGACAGCAGCGCAGGCTGCAGGGTTTTTCTATCATGCTAAACCGCGCTGAACTTCGGCCAGGTAAGAACAAAATGGAAGCTAGAACTTACAGCTACAAGGAACTGATGGAAACAGCGTCGCTGCGAGTTCCCTGATGGCCACATTTTCGGTTCGGTTCCCTGGCGGTCTGCATTTTCCTCACTTCTTGACTTGCATATGACAGTAAAATAAATCTTTCTACAAATTGATTCTACAGTCGTGTACTGTGGTTGCAATTATAGAATTGAACGTCGAACTTGCGAATGGCTGTAATAGAGTATGCATGGCTGAAAAATTGACAATATTCCACGTAACTAAACAATATGTAGAAAGGGTTATTCAGGCTCAGAAATTGAAATTGGCTGGGTGCATTTTACCGTGTCACCACTCACCACTCACCAAAGCCCTAGTGTCCTCTGCATGACAATTGCTGACGTCCGCTATATCGTGTTCTTGCCTTGTGTTCGCAGGCCCGTCACCAGGAGCTGCGGAGGCGGCAACGCAGGCAGCAGGGAGACTGCAACAGACCTCGACAACGCAAGAGGACGGACCTCAGGGCGATCCCGATAACCAGACAGCTGGGAGCTTAGGTATCGCCCTGTGTTAGGGAAGACAGCATTGTCAAGGTCATAAAGATAAGTGCAGGGCACGCCTCGTGGGATCGACGCTACTGGGGACACACTTTCTTTCAGCTTGTCATGCCATGTCAGTCGGTATGCATTTTGTCTCCATGTTTGAGTGTTTTTGGCCCGTTGCAGTAAGCTCAATGCTAGGTAGGATCCCATTTTTAGCTGCATGAGGCATTAAGAGTTCGCATACTCTACCGCCTATCACTCAAAGTTGCCCGCTGGCTGGCACTTAGGATGTCCTAATTACTGATAAATTCACCTGAGTGAATGCAATGCGCCTTGGGCAGCATTGCTTCCTTGCACTCTCGGGGGTCTATTCTATTGCCCTTGCAGGGTTAGCGTCTGTCGGAGGTATCGATGAGACGCCACCCAACAAACCCTCACCCCGTTCGTACATATCTTAGCGAGAACCGCGAGCGGTAATTCGAGCCAACCCAGTCAGTCATCTCTTGCTTTCTGCCGCCTCTGCCCCCCTGCGTGTACCCACCCTTCTCGGTTTTAGGATTACAAATAGACAGCTTGTGTAGTTTTTAGACGAGAAGCTTGCCATATAATTTGCCTTCCCCTCCCCTTCTGCCCCCCCCCCTCCCCCCACCTGCAACCCTTCGCCATCCTGTACAAATTCTGTACAATGTAGTTTTTGCAAAATTACAGTTCCTACTTCTGTCCGTGCACAGACTTCCAAGTTAATGTCCAAGCAGGCCCGAGACCGAAAGTTTATAACTCGAGTAAACTAGGTCAAAATGGCAAGAATATTGATGGACAATTAAATCTAGAAACTTGTCAGGGAAAGTTTTATTCACATACATTCTTCAGGCTACGGTTAGATTTCAGATTTAAGAGGCTACTGTTCCACAACCTTTATGTAACCGTTCCCCTCGTTTATCGTTTTGAGGCTAAGCAGGGTCGGTCTTTTCGCGTCAGGTACCCAGTAAGTTGCAGCGCGCCCAATAAAGCGCCAACAGAGATCTTCAAGACCTTCCAGCAACATGCGTGACTGCGGGGCGTTCTGCACGGCCCGCGCTAACCGAGCTATTTTGGGGGCACACAAACACGTAGCGCCCATCCCACGGCAGTCCTAGAAGTATGTCACAAGCAAGTGTCAACTCATCGCTTATCGTGGGTGGAGCTTGCTTTTCATTTAGGGGACTTCTTCCCCCGTGGCAGTTTGGGCAGACGACCCTGCCGACCTGAGAGCACGTGCTCACAATGTCGCGGTCCTGGGGATTTGATTCCCCCGTGTGGAAAGTGAGTGCCGGAAACAGTGCAGTGATTAAGAGACATCTGAAATGAGAAGCTAGTGCACCAGCTATGACAGAGGTATGCATCTTACGGCAATCCGTCTCTTTTCATCTGTATTTTTATTTCATGCTTATGCTCGGCATTTTGCGAATTCATACTTCTCTCTAGTCTTTGACACGTTGTTTGATTTTAGTTGTTTCAGATTCGCATTTCGAATAACCGGCTGAAATTGCTGCGCACCCTGATTTCGACCAAGGAAATTTTCACCGAAGAGTGAGGAGGGAATAACAGGTGCCGGCAGGCGGCCCACTCCTGCCGATACACACGTATTGGACTGCCGACTGAGCTTCTCTTCGGAAGCACGGCCCACTCCGATTCCAGAATCTCTTGACTGTGAAACGAGAGTGCTCCAAATGAAATGTTGTCATTTAGGTAATGGCTGATAAATTACGAATTGTTTTTTTAACTTCACGTGTAGGTTTTGAAAAAAATTACAGGATAGCCCCTGTATTGTGCTTAAATGTTGCTTGTCTAGTGTTTTGAGTTGTTTCATATCCGCGACGGGAGATTTGGCAGCCACAGCTTTACTCCTGATTGGGTGAAGAGCCGGAACCTGCGACTCGAGCCCCTTATGCAAAGCAGACAAATAACACGAAAAAAAGGTAAGCAGGAATTAGCTCTTTCAAATAGAAAATTGCTGGTAGATGGTAGAAGGACCACAATGATTCAGTATAACGTCGCTTGGACTCAGCCGTGCTCTCAATTACGCTCCTCTGTCTGATTCTTCCGAGACCAGTTAAGTGCTGGTAGTGGAAGCTTTGAGTCTTAACTTGGCGTCTCTTTATGACGTCACACTAACAGTCTGTTTCACTATGATGGGGGGACTGAGTTCTTGGTCAGGAGGCTTGTGGCGTGAAGCCCCGAGTTAGGAAAATTAGTTTCCATTAAGGCATGTTCTCTGTTTCCTATGATATTTGGCGCCTACTGCTGGCGCCAAGAGCTGCGCACGCTGCCACGGACAACCCGGGGCAGATGTAGCGAGGGACTGGACCGCGAAAACGTCGGAGAATTGTCCTCCGCGACAAGGGGAAGCTGCAGCCAAACGAAGGACTGTAGAAGCGATGACATTGCAACATTGCAATCATTGCAACATGCACACATTGCGACATTGCAATCAAACCTCACAGAAAAAAGGTATGCTGGCTATAAGGTACAAAAATGTTGCTCAGATAACTGGATAACCATTTGTCTGAACACCCTGACCCCTCCCCCAGGCCCACTCTTAGAAAGGGGTCAGACTAAGCCACTCAATCTAGTGGTTTATCAAATAGATCCAGTAAAACCTTGATGATATGTTTTTATCGATTTTGGAAAAGTCCTATGGAGGTTTGCAAGAGTAAATCAAGGCAATCAAATCACGGCAATAGTGCTGTGTCTGAAGAAAATTTTGTTATCTTGGCGAAAGGGAATTCAGGGGCATATTCTTGTGCCTTCCACAATGGGGGTGAAAACGGCTATAGATCAAGACTGTGCTCTTGCCCAGTAGAAATGCGGCAACCCGTGCAGACAGCGCGAAGGACTGCATTGTGCCAGGGAATTGCTTCTAGTCCGTGTCCTCTGGTTCGCTGCCGTCTTGCGCCGAACGCCGGCTGCGAGACGTCGCAGTCCAGATCGGCATTCATCGCCACAGGCACCTGGATCGAACGCAGTGGCGTCCGTTTGGGGTGTGGCGAGCTCTGCTTCCTGGATCCGGCCTCCAGCAGCTGTCTTTGGGTCGCTAGGTCTTTGTGCTGCCGGCTGCTGGCGAACACCGAGAAACCACGAGGGCGCAGGCAGTTGCAAGTGGGAAGGACCCAATTGACTTGACTTTTCATATAAATTCTTATTAGTCACCATATAAAATAACAATACTGGTATAATATTAATATGGGACCAGTTTGATATCATTCATTACACATTTTGGGGTTTAACAAAAACTCCACTCTTCCGACACTTTGCTTTATCATGGTTGCAGATGCAGAGAAGCAGGGCCGATAACGAAATCAGAAAGCTCGGCTTCCTGAACCTAGCCTCCAGCAGCTGTCTTTGGACCACGAGATCTTGGTGATGCCCTCTGCTGGCAGACACAGAGAAACTTCAAGGCTATATGCATTTCAGGGGAAAGAGAACTTGTTTACATTATTCTTTAAATAAGTTTTTATTAGACACATGATATAAAATTATTACTGGTATTATATGACAATGGGACCAGTCTCAAAATCGTGCGTTACACTTTTTTAGTCTTCAAATTCCACCCTTCCAACACTTTGCTTTTCATGTTCCCAGCAGCGGAGAAGCAGGGCTGATGTCGTAATCTGCCCTGACCAAAATCTCGCTGTAGACTCTTCATCCCACTGCATTAGTGGATTGGCCAGCTCGGCTGCCTTGATCCAGCCTGCAGCAGCTTTCTTTGGACCACAGGATCTTGGCTCAGGTGTCTGCTGGCGAACATCGTAATACCGTGAAGGACACACGTGCCGCCGACCGCTAGCTGCGAGAGGACCCAGTCTGCTACATTGCGCGTTGTCAACGCGGCGCTAGCAGTCACCGGCAACCTAAATTGAACACAGCGTGGGACCGCATCATTGAACGCAGCCAACACCGGGAAACTGCGAGGGCACAGGCATTTTATAGAGGAAAAAAACAATTATTTTTATCATACATATTTTATGTTTGTCACTGGTATTATTAAGTAACTATGGAACCAGTTTTGAAATCGTGAGTTATACTTTTTCGGGTCACTTCCCACCGATTTTTTGCTACATCATGATTTTAGGTGAGCGTCATGAGGTGCTGTCTGCCGCCGACCGCTAGCTGCGACAGGACCCAGTGTTCTTCGTTGCGCATTGCCAACGGGGAGCAAGCAGTCACCGGCAACCTGGATTGAACACAGCTAGGGACCGCATCATTGAACGCAGCTAACACCGGGAAACTGCGAAAGCACCGGCATTTTATAGAGGAACAAAACAATTAATTTTATCATTTAAAAGTTATTAACTGGTATTACATAAATATGGTACCAGTTTTGTAATTGTGAGTTACACATTTTCCGGTCACCTCAACCCCACCGACTTTTTGCTACATCATGTTTTAAGGTGAGCGTCATGAGGTGCTGTGTGCCGCCGACCGCTAGCTGCGAGAGGACCCAGTCTGCTTCGTTGCGCGTTGTCAACGGGGCGCTAGCAGTCACCGGCAACCTGGATTGAACATAGCTAGGGACCGCATCATTGAACGCAGCCAACACCGGGAAACCGCGAGGGCACAGGCATTTTATAGAGAAAAAAAACAATGAATTTTATGATATATATTTTAAGTGTGTCACTGGTATTATTACTTAAATATGGAACCAGTTTTGAAATCGTGAGTAATACTTTTTCGGGTCACTTAAACCCTACTGACTTTTTGCTACATCATGTTTGTAGGTGAGCGTCATGAGGTGCTGTGTGCCGCCGACCGCTAGCTCCGAGAGGACCCAGTCTGCTTCGTTGTGCGTTGTCAACGCGGCGCTAGCAGTCACCGGCTACCTGGATTGAACACATCTAGGGACCGCATCATTGAACGCAGCCAACACCGGGAAACTGCGAGGGCACGGGCATTTTATAGAGAAAAAAAACAATTAATTATATCATTTAATAAGTTTTCAACTGGTATTATGTAAATATGGAACCAGTTTTGAAATCGTGAGTTACACTTTTTCGGGTCACCTCAACCCCACCGACTTTTTGCTACATCATGTTTTAAGGTGAGCGTCATGAGGTGCTGTGTGCCGCCGACCGCTAGCTGCGAGAGGACCCAGTCAGCTACATTGCACGTTGTCAACGTGGCGCTAGCAGTCACCAGCAACCTGGATTGAACACAGCTAGGGACCGCATCATTAAATGCAGCCTACACCGGGAAACTGCGAGGGCACAGGCATTTTATAGAAGAACAAAACGATTAATTTTATCATATATATTTTAAGTGTGTCACTGGTATTATAACATAAATATGGAACCAGTTTTGAAATAGTGAGTTTTACTTTTTCAGGTCACTTAAACCCTTCCGACTTTTTGCTACATCATGTTTGTAGGTGAGCGTCATGAGGTGCTGTGTGCCGCCAACAGCTTTCTGGGAGAGGACCCAGTCTGCTTCGTTGCGCGTTGTCAACGGGGCGCCAGCTGTCACCAGCAACCTGGATTGAACACAGCTAACACAGCGAAACCGCTAGGGCACAGGCATTTTATAGAGGAACAAAACAATTAATTATATCATTTAATAAGTTTTTAACTGGTATTTAGTTAATATGGCACCAGTTTTGAAATCGTGAGTTACACTTTTTCGGGCCACCTGAACTCCACCGACTTTTTGCTACATCATGTTTTAAGGTGAGCGTCATGAGGTGCTGTCTGCCGCCAAACGCTAGCTGCGAGAGGACCCAGTCTGCTTCGTTGCGCGTTGTCAACGTGGCGCTAGCAGTCACCGGCAACCTGGATTGAACACAGCTAGGGACCGCATCATTGCACGCAGCCTACACCGGGAAACTGCGAGGGCACAGGCATTTTATAGAGAAAAAAAACAATGAATTTTATCATATATATTTTAAGTGTGTCACTGGTATAATAACTTAAATATGGATCCAGTTTTGAAATTGTGAGTTATACTTTTTCGGGTCACTTAAACCCTACCAACGTTTTGCTACATCATGTTTGCAGGTGAGCGTCATGAGGTGCTGTGTGCCGCCAACCGCTTTCTAGGAGAGGACCCAGTCTGCTTCGTTGCGCGTTGTCAACGGGGCGCTAGCTGTCACCGGCAACCTGGATTGAACACAGCGAAACCGCGAGGGCACATGCATTTTATAGAGGAACAAAACAATGAATTTTTATCATATATATTTTAAGTGTGTCACTGGTATTATTACTTAAATATGGAACCAGTTTTGAAATCGTGAGTTACCCTTTTTCGGGTCACCTCAACCCCACTGACTTTTTGCTACATCATGTTTGTAGGTGAGCGTCATGAGGTGCTGTCTGCCGCCAACCGCTAGCTGCGAGAGGACCCAGTCTGCTTCGTTGCGCGTTGTCAACGGGGCGCTAGCAGTCACTGGCAACCTGGATTGAACATCATTAAACATCATTGGGACCGCATCATTAAACGCAGCCTACACCGGGAAACTGCGAGGGCACAGGCATTTTATAGAGGAACAAAATGATTAATTTTATCATATATATTTTAAGTGTGTCACTGGTATTATTGCATAAATATGGAACCAGTTTTGAAATCGTGAGTTATACTTTTTCTGGTCACTTAAACCCTACCAGCTTTTTGCTACATCATGTTTGAAGGCGAGCGTCATGAGGTGCTGTCTGCCGCCGACCGCTAGCTGCGAGAGGACCCAGTCTGCTTCGTTGCGCGTTGTCAACGGGGCGCTAGCAGTCACCGGCAACCTGGATTGAACACAGCGAGGGACTGCTTCATTGAACGCAGCCTACACCGGGACACTGCAAGGGCACAGGCATTTTATAGAGGAACAAAACAATTAATAATATCATTTAATAAGTTTTTAACTGGTATTTAGTTAATATGGCACCAGTTTTGAAATCGTGAGTTACCCTTTTTCGGGTCACCTCAACTCCACTGACTTTTTGCTACATCATGTTTTAAGGTGAGCGTCATGAGGTGCTGTCTGCCGCCAAACGCTAGCTGCGAGAGGACCCAGTCTGCTTCGTTGCGCGTTGTCAACGTGGCGCTAGCAGTCACCAGCAACCTGGATTGAACACAGCGAGGGACCGCATCATTAAATGCAGCCTACACCGGGAAACTGCGAGGGCACAGGCATTTTATATAGGAACAAAACAATGAATTTTTATCATATATATTTTAAGTGTGTCACTGGTATTATTACTTAAATGGAACCAGTTTTGAAATCGTGAGTTACCCTTTTTCGGGTCACCTCAACTCCACTGACTTTTTGCTACATCATGTTTGAAGGCGAGCGTCATGAGGTGCTGTGTGCCGCCGACCGCTAGCTGCGAGAGGACCCAGTCTGCTTCGTTGCGCGTTGTCAACGGGGCGCTAGCAGTCACCGGCAACCTGGATTGAACACAGCTAGGGACCGCATCATTGAACGCAGCCAACACCGGGAAACCGCGAGGGCACAGGCATTTTATAGAGGAACAAAATGATTAATTTTATCATATATATTTTAAGTGTGTCACTGGTATTATTGCATAAATATGGAACCAGTTTTGAAATCGTGAGTTATACTTTTTCTGGTCACTTAAACCCTATTAAGTTTTTGCTACATCATGTTTGAAGGCGAGCGTCATGAGGTGCTGTGTGCCGCCGACCGCTAGCTGCGAGAGGACCCAGTCTGCTTCGTTGCGCGTTGTCAACGGGGCGCTAGCAGTCACCGGCAACCTGGATTGAACACAGCTAGGGACCGCATCATTGAACGCAGCCAACACCGGGAAACCGCGAGGGCACAGGCATTTTATAGAGGAACAAAATGATTAATTTTATCATATATATTTTAAGTGTGTCACTGGTATTATTGCATAAATATGGAACCAGTTTTGAAATCGTGAGTTATACTTTTTCTGGTCACTTAAACCCTATTAAGTTTTTGCTACATCATGTTTGTAGGCGAGCGTCATGAGGTGCGGTGTGCCGCCAACCGCTAGCTGCGAGAGGACCCAGTCTGCTACATTGCTCATTTTCAACGGGGCGCTAGCAGTCACCGGCTACCTGGATTGAACACAGCTAGGGACCGCATCATTGAACGTAGCCAACACCGGGAAACTGCGAGGGCACAGGCATTTTATACAGGAACAAAACAAAAAATTTATTATATATATTTTATGTTTGTCACTGGTAATATTACGTAAATATGGAACCAGTTTTGAAATCATGAGATTTATACTTTTTCGGGTCACTTCCCACCGAATTTTTGCTACATCATGTTTGAAGGTGAGCGTCATGTGGTGCTGTGAGCCGCCAACCGCTTTCTGGGAGAGGACCCAGTCTGCTTCGTTGCGTGTAGTCAACGGGGCGCTAGCTGTCACCGGCAACCTGGATTGAACACAGTGAGGGACCACATCATTGAACGTAGCTTACACCGGAAAACTGCAAAGGCACAGGCATTTTATAGAGGAACAAAACAATTATTTTTATCATTTAATAAGTTTGTAACTGGTATTACATAAATATGGAACCAGTTTTGTAATCGTGAGTTACACATTTTCGGTCACCTTAACCCCACCGACTTTTTGCTACATCATGTTTGCAGATAAGCGTCATGAGATGCTGTCTGCCGCCGACCGCTAGCTGCGAGAGGACCCAGTCTGCTTCATTGCGTGATGTCAACGGGGTGCTAGCAGTCACCAGCAACCTGGATTGAACACAGCGAGGGACTGCATCATTCAACGCAGCCAACTCCGGGAAACTGTGAGGGCACAGGCATTTTATAGAGGAACTAAACAATTAATTTTATCTAACCTATTTTAAGTTTGTCACTGGTATTATTACTTAAATATGGAACTTGTTTTGAAATCGTGAGTTACACTTTTTCAGGTCACTAACACCCCACCGACGTTTTGCTACATCATGTTTGAAGGCGAGCGTCATGAGGTGCTGTCTGCCGCTGACCGCTAGCTGCGAGAGGACCCAGTCTGCTTCGTTGCGCGTTTTCAACGGGACGCTAGCAGTCACCGGCAACCTGGATTGAACACAGCTAGGGACCGCATCATTGAACGTAGCTTACACCGGGAAACTGCGAGGGCACGGTCATTTTATAGAGGAACAAAACAATTAATTTTGTCATTTAATGAGTTTTTAACTGGTATTACGTATACATGGGACCAGTTTTGAAATAGTGAGTTACACATTTTTGGGGTCATAAACTCCACCCAACCGACCCTTTGCTACATGTTCACAGCTGCAGAGAAGCGGGGCTGATGACGACAACTGCCTTGACTTGGGTTGATTTGCTGGGGTCGTTTTATCCCACGGCTGGCTTCCGTGATCCAGCCACCAGCAGATATCTTGGTCAACGAGATCTTGGTGCTCACGTTTTCCGCCGGACACCGAGAAACGGGGATAGTGCGACCATTTTTGGGAAAGAAAACCAATTAATTTGAATATTCTTATATTTTGGTATTACTGATTTTACTGGTATTATGTAAATATGGGACCAGTTTTGAAATTGTGAGTTACTTTTTTTGGGTTCATAAAAACTCCACCCTATGCCGACTCTTTGCTACCCATGTTTGCAGCTGCCGGCCGATGACATCATCTGCCTTGACTTGGGTCGTGCTGTGGTTTTCTTTTCCAACGGCGCTGTTGGGAGATTGGCAAGCTCGGCTTCCTGGATCCAGCCTTCAGCAGCATTCTTTGGACCACGAGATATTGGTGCTGGCGAAGCTATTTGGTGGGCTGCACTCGCCACACGAGAGTCTTGGCATTTTGTTTGATTGATTCGTTGTGATTATTAACTCACTGTAATGGCAAGGGGCTCGGTTTTTCAGGTCTTATTGCATCATTCAATGGCAGGGTGAGAATGAAAACGAACCTAACGTAGTCTAGAAGGGAGCTGGAGAAACTCGGAGCCGGCAATTATGCAATACCCAAACTGCATGTGGGGAATGCAGACTCTCACCGAATGTGTCAAGTAATTTGAATTCTTTGGTTCCCTTCAGTTTTTTGCCCTTGGCGATGGGAGGCAGTGGAGCACGATTAAACCGCCACAGATCAAACGATTACGCTGGGAGCGCGCGAACCATTCCATCGAGATTCACTTACCATCGGACCAAACTGTCTACAGCTGTAAGTAAGCACATTCTAGACATTACTAATCTTACGGGAAATTCACAACTTTGCCAACTCCATCCACCTATACAGGCCGTGGTGAAACATTTGAATAGGAGTTGGGAAATGTTAGAAGGTTTCTTTATATTGCTAGTCCTATGTGTCAAAAAAATAAGTGTTTCTCATAGTTGGTTTGGTGGAAATTTCCAGAGCCGTCGGTGGATGGTAATAAGTGTTTCTCGGTCACTGCTCTGTATATTGTGAGATTTTTGGCCCCAAAAAGGGCCTGGGTTCTTTTTACGGCCCTTTTTAAAGGGCCCTCTTTAGGGCCAAAAATCTCACAATACCGAGCAGTGACCAAGAAACACTTATTTCTCATAGTTATGGATCATTTTCAGCAAATCTAATAACAACACAAAAAAGATTCTTTCTTTATTTGGAAGTCTTATAATTTACCTACAGTCTTGACCACGTTGGCTTGTCAGCAGCAAACTGGTTTTCTACAATGGTATAGAATATGCCCAATGCCCTGAGGCACTGACAAGCCAATCTGGTCCAAACTGTAGGTACCTAGGTAATTAGTTATTTTGTTTGGGGCTGTCTGCACTATTATGGTTTGTCAGCAAAATAATATTTTGAAGAGCATTAAATTAGATAGCGATTGCAGACTGTACCGGAATGTATCAGGTAGTTTTTAAATCTTTGGTTCCTCGCGGTTTTTTCCATCTTGCTACTGGATTTCAAACTGAATCACTGCCCGAAATCAAACTATCGAGATCCACGTACAGTGGGGCCACACCGGCAATCGCTGTCAGCTCTGCACAGTTCTGGAGAATTCTCTTTCTTTTCTGCAATGAATTTTAAGACATCTGTTGCTTAGCTGCTAAATAGTAACTCATTTTAATACATATTTTGTAATTGTTGGAAGCTTTCTCTGTAATGATACTCTTGATTGTTTGAACTCATTTGAAAACGTAAAAATTTAAATAAGGAAGTGAAAGGCAATGGAAGAGAAATGATAATATTTTAATTGCATGCTAGATGTGTGTGATGTAAGTGATGGGATTCACTGCATTAAAGCTGCAGTTGAAGTCATAAGTATCGGTTTACAAACGTGCAGAAAGCCTGCCCATTGCATGAATTAAATTGAGAGGTTGCGTTGCGTTGGTTTCAACAAATCGTGATTGACTGTTGTTCTGCTGCTTGCAGGCTTCCAAGGCGAGCAAATGAATGGCGGAATGAAACGGCATTTTCGACGAGAACTCTACACCCGGCAAGAACTCTGCACCCACCGTCGTCACAGAGGTCCGAGCACATTATTGCCCCGAGAACATCGTATCGTAAAATAAATTATACAGACAGCGAGAGATTGAGGTTTCGTGTTTGTCAAGGGTTTGAGAGAAAACCCACTCAAATGGTTTCATTTGACCGATCGCTGGATTGCCGGGTTTAAAATCACGTTTGCATGCATGTGCAATTAATTTGTGCAGATTGAGAGAATATGGAAAACATGCAGACTGGTCCATTGGTTATTCCAAGGTTATTAGCTGGTTGTTCCGAGTTATAGAAACTAAAATTGATATAGGTACCCTACATACACAATATACCTACCTACATCACATACATAATTAACCAAACTAACCATAATAATAGCATAAACACAATTAAAAATAAACTTCACACTGAAAATTCTAAACCCAAATGCCAAACATAAGACCATAGATGACAAATAGTTTGTTAGCTGTTCGAAGGTTTGTTAGTATTTTGGTTGCAGCATCGTTTGTTGTATAGGGTTCCATCCCACAGGAAAGTTTGTTGTTTGTTGGTTGCAGCAGCATCGCTCGTTGTGTAGGTTCCATCCTAAGAAAGGTTTGTTAGTTGTTGGTCAGCGCATTGCCCATATTGTGTAGGTTTTCATCCAACGAGAAAGGTTTGTTTTGCAATTGCAGTGTCGATATTTAGAGGCTGTAGGTTGTCGCAGCAGTATCCCAGTCCATGTTCTTCTCTCATTTTGTACGGTTTTCTTAATTCGGTAGCAACGAATAACGTCCTGTTAATCCCAAACTGGGAAACATGGCTTCAAACATGGGGTTATTCTGGTTGAATGGAGGACATTAACAATAGGAACATAATATATAGAAGTTCGATCGATTTTCCCTCAGATTCCTTGACACTCATGTTTATTTACGAGCAGGTTCTAAGCTCGACGTACCAATGTGTTTTTTACGGTTTTCCTCCGTCTTTTAAGCGAATGCTGGGCTAATTTAAATGTATAATTTAAAAAGTTGCATCGCTCACGGTATACATGCAGTGAGAGATACAAACTTTTAAGTTTTGCCTAGGCTTAAGACTAATTTTATTTGCTTCTCACACATCCTTTTAATTTCATGATTTGAATAATTATGCTTAAAAAATATAATTGTATGTATTTATTTTTGTTTCGTTTAGCTGATTTATTAAAACATTTGGTTTGTATGTAGGTATATACGCATTATTTGTTCTCATATGTACCTACTATTTTGTTCTTATTGTCATAATATGTTGAACTTCCATATGCAAAGCGCAGAAGAAAATTGAGTTAAATATTATATGAGCATGTAGAATTCCAGAATGCATGATATTGATAAATTATCAATGTTGTTACCAGATACCTACAGCTTTTGTATGACTGGAGGTTTAGGGAGAAAACAACGGGGCGGGAGAATAAAATTCTCCCGCTCCCATGCTCCGCGCAGCTACTGCTCCCATTCCTCCAATACTTATTCATAGAAAAATCTATTAAGAGGCTAGACTACCTCGCTACCAGATGCGAGCAGCTGCGAGATGGCGCGAATGCAGAGGCTCACGAGTATGCGCTTTTTTACTAAACCATAAGTGATAAACTATTAAAGTAAGTGAGGAAGTTGAAGATAAAGAATCAATCTATTTTGGTAATAGACCCTTTTCTCAATTTTAATCTCCTTCATCTCTTTATCGATTCACGAAAAGGCGCAAAAAAGAGCAAATACAACATTTTTACAAGCGGTCTCGGCCCTTTTAGACCCAAAAAATGGAGAAACGGGTCCGTTACCGGCACAGATTGATTCTTTATATACAACTTTCTTGCTTACCTCGACAGTTTATCCCTCACGGTTTAGTAAAAAAGCGCATACTCGTGAGACTCTGCATTTGCGCTATCTAACATGGCAGATGATAAAAGAGACAGTTAACTTCTTAAAAACTAACATTCCTTCTCACACATTGTAATGGCTTGTATCAACTGCCTTTGCCTAGGACCCAATATGCGGAGATTACATATTTTTCTTATAAATACTTAGTAAATAGAGCCATCCTTCCCCTAGAAAGTCCACAAGTATGGAGCATTATAATATAGTGTCATTGGTATGGGATGTATTTTGGTATGAAGCATCTCTCGGTCGGTTTGGATCTAGGGTGCCCTTGTTGTATGGAGCATCTCCTGGTTGTATCAGGCACTTACGCTGTGCGGAGATCAGGACTTGGATGGATTATATAGGTACCCGACTGAGCCACAGCCGCTTGTACCTTCAGTGCCTATAGTGAAGTTTGATGAAACATATTAAGTCAGCTACCTAATTATCGACCACTGGGTATGTGTACTAATGTCACTCAATTGAACTTTATAGTTTGCAAATGTGTTGTAATTCTACGAAATGTAATATTGTAATGTTAATTAATTTAATTATTTTGTTGCATTAATTTAATTTGTACTTATTTTTCTTCAGCCTGCATAATTCTGCATTAAACAAAATTAGCCTAGCTATAATTCTATGCTAACTTTCTAAGCCATGAGCTTAAACCAATGTAACTTTAAATGAAGTCAATAAATAGTGCATCACCCCCTATCATATTGTTTGTTTAATTGGGTTTCCACCCAACATTCATCCCTACATCTCACCCACATTTACATAGGAGTCCGTATATTTTGTTTAAGTGCTTAAAGCCATCTGTTGAAAAATCACACAATCAGGCTGGCGCTAATTATTGATTGGTAATAATAATTAATGGATTTCCATTTTTATCCTCTTTGAAGTCGAATGGTTGTTCAAGAGGTTGTGGGAAGGGGGGGGGGGGGACGACCCAACCTAACCTAATCCCATGCAAAGAGTTGACATTTGACACATGTGTTACACCTTTCACTGGCATCCAGATTTTTACTTTTGAAATATATTTATTTGAAGGATAATTCATTTGTAGGAATTCCTCTAATCTATATTACATTGTCATTACTTATGTAGGTAACTAAAGGTTACCATTAATGGTTTTTGAAGATTTGCACTTTGCAGTCTCATTTACTTTTAGCAATTGAATTTATTGAATCGTGTATTGCACAGTTTTATGGATTGAGGTAATTATTAACCACAATGTGCAATGCTTAAAGCTTAAGTTTTTTATCTTGCCAGCTACGAGCTAAAGTAATCCCAACACTAGGCAACATGAGCGAAAGTCGACGACAGAGCAGAGAGTATGAAAATCCATACGGTGACTTACTTGCGCACCAAGCGAATGGCTTGGTGGACTGGAAGGATAAAAAGGTGGGAATTGAAATTTCTGTACTGCTACCTGCCCTTTTTATATTGAGTGAATGTAATGCTAAAATATTCCTGGCAGCAAAAGAAATAGACAGAAAGTGTGTGTGTGGTTGTCTTACAAACACTTTATTGATACTTTTCTTTAACTGAATGTTATAAAATCATGGGCTGTCTATTTGATAAAATGATTGAAAGCTTTTCAAAGAAGCACCCATACTAACTACCAGTCATGAATTATTAATCCTCATACCTAATCACATTAGGTGCCGTTATAGCAACCTTTGACTTGAAATTGTCAATGCAATAAAACATTTGATGAAATATGAGGCTGAGGTCCCAAATGAGTATTGATGTCAATTTCAATGAGACAGTATTTTCAGTCAATTCTGTTGCTTCAAGCTGGCATTTTCCAGATTCTACCCGAGTTTCTGGAGCTAGTGGAGCGGTTCTGCAGCAGCACATTGATCCCGCAGCTTAACGAGGGCGTTACGGATGGCGATTGCCGTGACGTGTCGGTTTACACGGGCACTACTGGTCTAGCGCTTGTCTTCAGCCTGCTCGGGGAACGTCACCATAAACCACAGTACTCACAGGTAGGTCTTACATTCTTGGTCATCTTATGGTCGCATAAGTTTGTACACCGAGTGCACTATGATAGAAGACAAATGATATCTTTGCTCAAAGCTAGGTAAATTAAAATTAGCACAGAGTCAGTGCCTTTATTTATAGCCATTATGAAAACAACAAAAACCAGCCGCAAGCACTCAAATAACCCCGTTTCCGGCAGCGTGCGCTGCAGCTTGCAGATGCGGCGCTGGCCCGGCTTGAGGGGCAAGACATCAGCTTCATACTGGGCGATGCCGGGCCTCTCGCTGTTGCCGCCGTCCTGCATCACCGGCACGGGGCCCGGGACCGAGCCGAGCAGCTCACTGCCAGGTATGCAGCTGCCGCAGTGATCGCCAGTTTTCATTAATGTACCTAACACCATATTATAATTGTGACTCTACAAATACGCATGCAACTGTTGATACATTTGCAATCGGTAACCTGGTTGTCCTGCCCAGGCTGACATTGCTGCTGAAAGATGCCCTGGAGATGGACAGTGACGAGGTGCTATACGGCAGGGCAGGCTATCTTTACGCCTTGCTGTTTGTCAACAAGCACATCGGGCCTAACACCGTTCAACCACATACCATCCAGCAGGTGCTTATCTTTAATCATCAAAACTACTGATCTATCAACTATGTATCAAAACTACTTGGAATTTTAAAGTTAATTGAAACTTGGCCTTGGTAGAATATAGAAATAATGTTCACGCTATTCATATTACCTAGGTAGGTGTATCAATGTACATAATATGCACCACTCTAGTGGAGTGACTTCAGAGCAAAGGAACTCAAAGGCAAACTTTCTCGGTGCGTGGATACAAATATGGTTTATTCCGATTCGGAGAATTAGCTCTAATTGGTTTTGCCAGGTGGTGGCAGCTATCTTAAATTCCGGACAAAAGCTTGCAAGAGAAGAGAAGAGCAAAGCGCCGCTGTCGTACACGTGGTACGGCGAGCACTACCTTGGGGCGGCTCACGGCTTGGCCGGAATTCTCTTCATCTTGCTGCAGGTAGGCAGAATTATCACCATTACAGCATGATGTTGCCATTGGAGCCCCATTTCATCAACTAAATTTCACTAGGACCCCTTATATACCTGTACATTTTTCACCGGAGAGCGGTGTTTCACTCTCAAAGAGGCTCCCCTATTGCTGGAAGAGCCAGAACTGTCAATATTTGCATGCTGTCCCACTGTTCCACTAAAGGGTTGAATGGTCTGAGCATTGAATGATGGACAGCTCAATGTCGGGAGTCGACCAAACAAACTATTCGTCTTAACGGGAAAAGTACTATAGCTGTGTTGTGAGCTGACTTAACCGAGGACGGTTTCTTCAGGCATCTGAGCACATGGGCCAGACTGCGCTGGACACACTCATCCGGCCGAGCGTGGACTTCCTGGTGAGCCTGCGAAACGGCGTCGGCAACCTGCCGTCGTCCCTCGGCAGTCGAGACGACCGGCTCGTGCAATGGTGCCACGGCGACCCGGGCCTCGTTTCGCTGCTCTGTCTCGCACACAAGGTAATAGCCAATACACACCACGCCTTCGGGCCCGTAGATTCGGATCGGAATTAAAAGCCATCGGATTTTAAAGCACAGTGTACATTTCAAATCCGTCTCATTTTCGGCCTTGTCGAAGCCCGAAGAGTTTCGTGCTTCAGCATGTTCGGAAGGGCCCATTAACGTTTAATTGCTATAAGGCTTTGCAAGCTTTAATGAGGGGCCACTGACGCAACATGCGCCAAGGTATATTCGCAGACCGTGGTTGAAGTGTAGATATTTGTAGCTTGGTCAGCAATTTTAAGGGGAGGCCAAGTTAAGGCCTCTAAGTCTTTGAATTTTCGAGAGTAAGAAAGAAATTCAACTTGCTGGAGGGAGAAGATGATGTCGAGAAAATATGTAAAACAACTGTTATGACCAAAGATACTTTTGATGTGGTGGTTTTGACGTTTAGTTTTTTTTATAGCTACGGTTGGACAGGTTAATAAGGTAGCCCCTTGCGTCCACCAATGTACATGTACCTTACCAACGCTACTTAACAGTGCACTTGTAAGAGAAATTGAAATAAATAAATAATATTTGTCTAGATGTGCCTTTCAAAGGGGAGACCTAGACAAGTCCCATACAAAGACATTGTGACCCTAGTCCTTGTGCGTTGGTGCATAGGTGCTCGACGAGCCACGCTACCTGTCTGCCGCGCGCGAATGCGGTGACGTGGTGTGGCGGCGCGGATTCCTCACCAAAGGGTACAGCATCTGCCACGGTGTCGCTGGCAATGCATACGCCTTCCTGCAGCTCTACCAGGCCACCGGGGTGAGCCTCTGCCACTTAGCTCTCAGTTTCGTTGGAATTATGGAGCCATTTCCGCAGCCATCAGGGGTTTCAATGTTTGGTTGCAGGAGATGGAGCATCTTTACCGCTGCTGCCAGTTTGCACACTGGTGCCTGTCGTTCCCGCACAAGCAGAATCGCCAGCCCGACATGCCGCTGTCGCTTTTTGAGGGTGAGTCTGAGCATGTTACACTGCAAGCCTAGGTTAGCACACGTAGCTCAATTTGATTTTTAACTTGCAATTAAATCCTGTTTTTGTTCAAAATAAATACACAGCTTGGTATCTTCGAGTTAATTCTCCATATTTCCTGTCAGCTCCTACCTGACAATAGGAAGTGTATGTTGAGGGGATTTGCTTTATATGCTGTTAATCATTGAGTGAATTGATAATGTGGTGCATCATTGCAGGCTTGGCTGGTGTGCTGTACTTCCTGACGGACTTGGGGCAGCCGCTGGTTGCACGTTTTCCCGCATTCGCGTTGTAATGTGGTCACAGATTGTGATCGGCTCACCGAATCCAGCCCCATTGCTTTCGAGGTGGCTTGCGGTGCTGGCCGGTCTGGCTGATGATGGAAGTGTGATCCGATTGATGTGTTGTAAGAAATAAATGTTGGAGGTATAAATTTGATTTGTTTCTGTTAAAAAATAGTAAGACTTGATTGCAGTAACTTGATTTTAAATTGATTATAGTTTTCTACTCCCAAGTCGAAGAGGAAAAAGAAGTCATCGGACTTCCATTATTTCGTCGGGAACAAATTCTGGATAGTTTATTCAATTGTTTAGGGCTGCTGCACTCCAGGGCCTGGATTAACAAAGCAGGGTTATCAAAGCCCCGAGGGTAAATTTGTTATTGCCTTACCATGGAGATAACTACACAAATTCGCTGTGAACTGAATGTGACTGGCTGAAAAAAAATTTTGAAGCCCGATTTTAGTCCTGACATTTTTTAACCCCGTTTCGTGAACCCAGACCCAAGCGAGCACCACGGGGAATGTGATTGTGAACTGCCAGCTGAGCAGCGCCGACACTGGCAAGTGACAGTACGCCGGCGGTGGCGGAATCTTGAAACACGTTCGCAGCCGATCGTATAATTGTGTTCACCGCTCGGCTTCGGCACTTTTCGGCGCCTCAATCGTGCGAGAAGTAAACCGCGATAGAATTGTTATTAATTTACCTGTTTGAGCTGCGTTTAAGATTTAGTTTGATTTCCTGTTTTTGCCACGCCGTATTTGCTGTGTACATTCTTTATTTCTTGAAAAATCTCAATTTGAACTACGTTAACAAGGTGCGAACTCAACTAGAAAGGGCGGAGCGATGTTTTGGTCTGTCAGTGCTGAGGGGTTCCGTACGCAGGTTTCGCGCGCATTGGTCTATGTTAGATGAATTACAATGGTGCCTCAACCAATGAAAAACGTTCCTAATTAAGTTTAGTGCCTACCAATGCTCATCATTATCTTATTTTTCACTATATATTCAAACAAATAAGTGCGGTTAAATGTCCTGCAAAATTAATGCTATCTGACCCAGAACTTCTCTAGTACAGTGAGAACATTACTGCATAATGCACTACGTAAAGTATAATAATATTTCCTTTCACGCGAGAGCCGGGGCAGTAACTTTCGGCACTAACTCGCGGAATCAACTCACGGCAGTAACTCGCGGCACTAACTCGCGGCACTTACTCGCGACACTACTTCGCGGCACTAACTCGCGGTACTAACTCGCGACACTAACTCGCGGCACTAACTCGCGACACTAACTCGTGGCTCTTACTCGCGACACTAACTCGTAGCACTAACTCCCGGCGCTAACTCGCGACACAATTAATCTATGAACCGCTAAAAAATAGATTGCGTTTTTTCTGCGCTGCACTCTACGCGGCATTGCAGGATAACATGTTAACCTGATGCTGTTCTTTTATGATCATGGAGGATGACATGGAGGATGATGGGGTGTAACGTGCTGGGGCGGTTTCTCAGGGGATGCCGAGAAGGCCGGGTCTCCCCAACATTTTACAGACGTAATATAACAACACGTACATATTTGCAACGGTACAATTCAAATATCATTTTTTCCATCTCATATTAGCGCTACGCAGGGGCCCGACCTAATATCGCCATGCGGCGGTGTAATGGCGGGGCTACCGTGGTGTTACTGATTTCCGTATGTTTTTAACATGGCATTAGCACTTGGACTATAGTTTAACACCACCGTACCGTAGTCCTACCGGTTGTTGATATCGGTAAGCTCGCAAAACGAAACGAGACCAATTGCACTAAGGCATGCATGGTGGTCCGACTGCCGGCTAGCAATGTTGGGGACACGTTGTCTTCAACATTGGCTCTGCCACCAATCAGCGACTCTGGATGTGCTCGACGTAATGTTCGTGACTCTGTCATGGAGTCTCTGATTGGTTCAGAGCCAATGTTGACGACATCGCGTTACTAACATTGCCCGCTTTAAACCCAGCTATATGCACGCGGAAAGTACTTCAAGGCCACGATTCCCAGCAGGCCCGTTTGAATATCATTACCTACAAGGCGACACGGCCTACTTCCCAGCGCACACCTAAAGGTTCCACCGGCACAGCATGTCATGCAAGACGTATAATATTATCAAATTGCGATTTAAAAATGCATTTTGAAAATGTTGTCTGTGCGAGGAAGGTTGAGATAAGTCACACAATCAAATAAAGACCAACATCCAAGGGCATATGCCATCGCAACCAGTCGCTTGCAGATAAATGCAGTTATTTTGTCTGTCTTTGGGGGGGGGGGGGGGGGGGGGGGGGGGGGGGGGTCATAAATGATCGGGCCTCCTCACTTTCTTACACCACGAGCCGCCACTGCCGTGATATAGAATATTATTAACTATTATATACCGCATTCCATTGACCAGTTTGTTGATGAAAAATTATAGTGGCATAGTTATATAAATAAAATGTCGCAAAATACAGATTCCCAAAATATTATTTCTATTGTAGACGTTGACAAGTACATTACATTTGGAACATTTCTAAAAACTATACATGCGATGCGATCAGTGGTGTAGTGTTGGAAAAAAAAGGAGGGGATACGCTAATTTTTAGTCAACCGGTGGGTGGGGGGAGGGGGGGGGGGGAGGCATTAAAAATGAAACTGAATTAGTATTTCCACAATTTCGTCATTACCAACACACCCTATTTTCACATATCAAACATTGTTGTTTGGCGCTTACGACTATTTTCGCTTGGGTTTCACTAAAACACGTCCACATATCTCGATTTGCGCCTCAAAGATAAATGGATACACATGGGTAGTGGGTAAATGGGCGTGCTATGGATGGGTGAGAAATGGGTCAGGTAAGGTGAAGGGGTATATGTAAAATGTTAAATATAGAACACGTATGGAAAACAAGCACAGTTAGACATTTAAAAGCTAGAACTTCGCGTAGGTATATACCAGCGTAAACAGCGTATTTCTTTAAAATAAAGGCTATACGCTAATTTCGAAAATAAAAGGTTAGTATCCGCCGTATACCATGTGTATACCCTGGACTACAGCACTGGATGCGATTATGTAATAATATGTAAGTCTATAATGTAAGAAACTAAGTTATGGTTACCATATGGTTAGGTGGAATTGCTATATGCCCATATGAAAATTAGCGGGTGGGCCAGTCATTTAAGTTACTCCCTGGTCTATAAACTAGACCCGCACGCCGATGCGATACCGGGGACCACGCGATCAGGGAAAAGTAACATAGAAACTTGAAAGTATTCCAACCTTCATAAAATACATATCCGGTGGTCCGGGGTAAAAGAAATCTGGTTTTTTTGATAAACGTAGATCTAAGTTGAGAACAAAGGTAGATGTCCTGAAAATTTCATTTGTGTTCACAAACATAGAACTAGGGCTTCGCGAACGCAATTCGTGTTGCGTTAAAGATGAGCGTAGCGGTTTGTAGCGGGGTAAACGAGTGAAGGCAGATTGCCGAGAACAAAGGACCAATGTGTGAAATAACTATTTTGGTAATAAAGGGCAAAGAAAATTATAATTAAACATGTTTTGAGTTTTGACTGAATTTTGCTTGAAAATCACAAAATTTCACAATTTTTTTTTTGAAATATGTTAATAAAAGGAGAAAGGAAATTTGTAGAGGCTTGAAAACTTCAGAAATGCTTGGTTTCATCACGATTCATTGCTTTGCAAGGTTTCCTGACAAAATATTGAGAACTTTCGGCTGTAGGTACAGCTTGAACAATTTTTTCGGAAATTATAAATGTTTTTATTAGAGTTTGAATACTTTAAAAACTATTCGGTCGATAGCACAGGGTCTAATTTAGAACCTAGCAAAGGACCTCTGCAAATTTTATTAAAATCGGTTCAGCCGTTTGGCCAGCAGACCGCGAACAATCAAACGAACACACAATCAAACAAAAAAACACATATTTTGGCTAGTGAAATTGAAGAATTCCCTCCTCTCGCTTCGAGCTAGCTACGCTCATCAACAAGCACACACAATAGACTTTTTTGGGACTTGTGAAATTGAAGATTTCGCTTCGTTCGCTACGCTCATTAATTTTTTAACCTTCTGTTGATATTTAACATTCCTTTTAAATTGTAGCTCTTATGATGCTATCCCCAGTCTCATATATTACCTGAAGCGCATTAATTCACTTAACTAGGGCTTCGCGAACGCAATTTATGTTGCGTTGAAGATGAGCGTAGCGGTTTGTATATAGCACATAAAAAGATTGCGGCAAAAAGCCAAAGAAAATCATCGAGCAGCAAGCCGGACCATTGCTTTCTCGAAAATTCTGATCACTTGAAAATGTAAACGGTTCTGACCTTTATTTGTTTCTGTCCGAGCTGTAGGGTAGTGGAAATATGCTCATTTTGAGGTCATTGAACAATGTGCATGTCAATACATACATGTTACGTTACTCATGCCCAAGGGTTTTTCTTAGGTTGGAGATATATTTCTGCCGCGGACTTACTTTTAAAAACTTGCATTCTCGAAATTTACAAAAATTCGAATATCTGTCACATCATGAAGTCAACTTCAAGTCAAAAAAATCTGGTGTGATGTTTCCATTTGGTTTCGATGGTTTCTAAAGGCAACAATCGAAATTGGGAAAATTTGAAAAAAATACACACTTTTAAATAAATTTCCGTACTTTTCCAAACTTTCCCAATTGTCAAATATTGCTATTTTTTCTGCTTTGAAAGTGAAGGGTATGGAGGATTTTCTTGAAAAATGGAGGGGGTCTAAGTTGAGAACAAAAGTAGATTCCCTGAAAATTTCATCGCAATCGTCGCAGGCGTTTGGCCTGTAGAGCGCGCACAAACACACATACAAAAAAAAAACAAAAAACACACACAAGTGTTTTTTTTAGCAGTAGTGAAATTGATGACTTCGCTTCGCTCGCTTCGCTCGCTACGCTCATCAAAAAACAACCTTTTTGACCTTTTTTTTGAGGATGGATTCTTTGGTATAGGGACGTGAATCGAGTCCCCATCGGTGAATCAGTTTTTTTTACTAGGGGACATCCGATTTGAAGTTTCACCACTGTTTATATATAACATTGTCATTAGAATATGTCCAAAATTACCCGGGCTACGCCAACCGACTGAACAATACTGTAAAGCCAGGAGAAATTACAAAAAGTTACCATAGAAAACGAACTCCCGGACACGGTGGTATAGAAATATGATGACTAAAGCTGTCTAACAGCGTTTGGTACAGGGTCACACCTATTGCATTTGTAGTAAATTTTGCGAGCCATGTTCGCTTACCAGCGATTCACGAGGAGGATTCTCTTAGATATGGGTGCTACTCATATTTAAAAACTTGTAGTTATCGCAGTCCGGCTTTTCGAACTTCTCCAGTCTTCCTTCACTGATCGGCGATGCTGTCTTGTTGCATTGGTACAGGATATAGCTTGTATATATAGCTACCTATATATTGAAACCCCATTTTTGAAGATTGCCGCCCCCGGCTGAAATTTGCCCACAAACGCGTACTAAATATATAGATTTTCAAGCAATAATAACCATTGAAATATATATTTCGAACCCGCACTCATTTCCATTCTAACCCGCACTCATTAACATTATGGAATTTATCAGAAACTCCGGAAGTATGGGCCCCAATAGACAATTACGCACACAATTATCATTATAATATCATTTTCAATGTCCGCCATAGGACCCGGAGGCTGCAAATGGCAAAATACCTAGATTCTATCGGTCCTGGCATGGCCGGCCCCGGCAGTCGGCACTCGAGGCCAGTCCGCCCCTGGTTTCGACCTTCGTTTCGACAGGGGTCAGTGATGAGCTTTTCCAGCTATATAGAATAT
The DNA here is from genome assembly GCA_921293005.1 of Nemoura dubitans. NCBI lineage: Eukaryota > Metazoa > Arthropoda > Insecta > Plecoptera > Nemouridae > Nemoura > Nemoura dubitans. The sequence continues at coordinate 13,080,911 of OV121073.1, read as the reverse complement.
ACACGCGAAATATTTTTCCAAAGGTAGGTATACCTTTTCCTTGTGCCTTCCTAAGTTTCTGCCTCAATTCCTTGTCGTTTGAGCGAAACGACATTACCTATACATGTTTACATTTACATTTTGTTTCGGGGATATGAACTTCACGAAGTAGGTAGGTACGCTTTTTAGTACTATGCCAGAAATAAACACTTAACTACACACAATATTGGAAGTATTATAAATATTACACTTTGGTATTGAAACTGTCCGTAAGTCTAATCATTAGATGGTTCTTTACCACAAAAAATCAGGTGCCTTGACGGAAAGCAAATGGACCTCGACTTCCATTCGATTTCATAACTTTGTCTACATTTTTTTCTGGGTTTCAAAATCATTAAATCCAACCCCCCCCCCCCCCCCCTTCACCCTTCCCCGTCCCACCGTTTCCCACACCGTTCACACCGAAAACAATGACGTGGATTGTCTTTATTTCCTTACAAAAATAAAACCTATCTCTATCAACAATTTATTTTCAACGCAACCCTTATCATATCTCATAAGTCTTAACCCTGTGCTGCTATTTTGCGGAGAATTCCACGCGCCACGAAATCCAACTGCGTGCGGTATGCCGATACGATAGTGCGCCTTGCGAGCGAGGCAGCAACATGCCCCAAGCACCGAGCGCGAAACGTGGCAACGTCGCAGCTTCGCGCTAGGGCCCCGTTCGGTGCTAGTCAGTAGTCGAGCTCCGACTCCCGAGTCGCACACAAAAGCGAGCTGACAAGGGGTCACCACGCGCCACCGCTCCCGAGAAAACGCCGCAGCAAAACGAGCGCGTCGAAATTCGATCGGCAGGTAGGGTAGCGACCCCCGGCACCGGCCCCACCCCATTCCCCAGCCACCCCTTTACCGGGCGCACGACGGGAAGGGTTGTCAATTCAATTCAGAGTTCAGAGTGCAGAGTGTCGATGGATATACCTAAACGGTTTAAATCAGATTTCAGTCTGTTTTGATTTACAGAATACCATGGAATTTTCTATGTTCGACCACGAAAGGTGGCCATATCAGTGGCCATATCAGGGCCCATTTTCGTTAGCAGTGCTGTCCCAGTATAATAGTATTCATTATAAGTATAAGTATAATTATAAGTATTCATTATAGTATAGTATTCATTATGCCGTGTTTTACAAATCCAATTGCATTATTTTTCTTGCAAATTTTACGATACCTTCACATATTTGTGTGAATTCTTACATTTGAGACAAAAAATATCAAGACTGCCTATATTTAGCAAATCCGACAAAAAAGCCGACACAAAACAAACTTTTAGCCGCACTTGGCGCAATTTCTGAGGACCTCATATCATGGAGTACCATATCAAAGAGTCAAAAATACAAAAAATGGTGTTCATTATTACCATTATTTACCGTTTGACTCTTTACAATTGGTAAAGAGTCAAATGATACTTTACTTCGACGTTCACCAAGCCGTGATATAAAGTAATGCTAACACGACGGGCCCGATACGTCTCACAAATAGGCGGCTTTCGTTGACAATTCAAAACATTTAGTATAGGTAATTAAATTCAACTATACGCATGGCCTGTTACCGAGTATTAGCTTCATTATAGCTTATAAACTCGATGGACTGGGAAAAACTAATAGCGCAGTGGAGAATTGTGATAGCAGGATCCGACAATTTCGAGTGAGGTATATATGCCGTATATGGTACACCATTTTTATATTACTTTGTGGAAAATATAACTAATTACGTTATTATAAACAATGCAAAAACGCTAACATAAACACCGTATTTAAATGTACACTGCGTATATGGCCATTCGAAACTTTTATCTTTGCAGTTAGGGAGGGGGGGGGGGGCAAAATTATTCTCGCGATCGTATAACAAATCAGTCGATCAAGTCCTGGTTATATGTTCGTGTCAAAATGTTAAGAATTTATGACTATACGGCGATGGATTATCTGTGAAAATTCTGAGTATATAGTTTGAAAATATATATTGGGTATACACAGGGTTTTTGGCTGTAAAAGCGCATGGCGGTCGAAGTAGAGAACACAAGTATCTAGATATATCTGCAGGTTCTCTGAAAATGTCATCAGATTTGGAGCAAGCATTTGGTGTAAGTGCCGTACAGAGCGCGCATGCAAACACGCGTGCACGCACTATATAAAAACACAAAAATAACACAAAAGTGAATTGTTTTAGGTCTATAATATGATATGACATTGAAAACTTCGCTTCTGATGTAGAGAGAAAATCAATTTATTAATTAAATTAAATTAAATTAAATTGACGGCTATACATGGAATTGATCATTAAGAACTAGCGTACTAATCCATATAATAAAACACAATTTCTTATAAACGTATAGCAATAATATTTTGGTATGATTATGGTAGTTTATTGTTAAATTATGATAATTGTGCAGTAAAAAATAAGTGATGAATGATGATATATTTTAAGGATACCTAGATAAAAATATTCGCATATGACTTGAGATAGAAGTAACGATAAAATATAAAATATATAAGACTTATTCTACCCTATCTAGTATCTACGACTTAGATACTCATTGGCAAATAGCAAGTACACACAAACAACAGAACTATGGATTGTTGTTAGGATGAATCGCTTAAGAAAGTCGGTGAAAAACGACGGGATTCCTGTAAATCTTTCCAGTCACTTACGGCGAACAGTGAGAAGCGCACGCTGGAAGCCAACACGATATAGTCCTCTAAAAAATATCGCGACGTTCTTTGCTAAATTGCGGGAAAAAATTGCTGTTCCTTGGAAAATTCCCTTCTTGTGTCAGCATTTAGATATTTAAAACCAGTGGCGTAGGAAGGGGGATTGGGGAGGGGGGTCAAATCCCCCCTCCCCACCCATCGGCCTGACTCCCTCCCCCCCCCCCCAACCGATGGGGGGTTGGGGGGGGGGGGGGGGGGGGTCAGACCAGTTTCCTTCACCCCGGGATCCCGATACTGGATCGTGTCCGTGATTGAAGTTTTCACGAAACTTACAATTTAATATGATAGGAAATTTGAAACTAGGATTCCCTTTTCTGATAACCATGGTTGATTTGGCCCAAATTTACATTAGCATGTGCAGCAATTGCTGGATTCGAACAAAATATTGGGCTTAAGAAACCCTAGAAACCGTAAAATTTTCGCCAGCGTCGCAAAATGTGTCGTCAATTGATGATAAAAATAATGAATTACATCTTTATTGATATTATAAATCTTTCCTAGTTATTTTACAGCACCGCGAAAAATGTGTCAGACAAGTAATGAGTGATGAGTCAAACAGAAATTAAGTACAGGAACCTAAACGAAGAATAAATCAATCATAGAATGAATACATGCAGCAGTTCTGACCAACCCATTCTCAAGCCCCAAATTGACCGCAAACGCGTGGGTTTGCTCCAATGACAACCTTCAACTCAACATTTTTAACGCATGTCTGACCCCCCCCCCCCCCCCCCCCCCCCCCAACTAAACAATAGTTCATACGCCCCTGTTTCAATCAAATTGACCTCTCACACTCACGCCATCTTATGAATTAACTAATTGTTTCTAATTTTAGTGCCAGGTTTTCAGGCTTTTATACATCCCCACCCCCACATCCTTGCGAATCTTATATACCCATTAGACGTAAGAGACAGAAAATTGAAATCAAAATCCATATCAAAAGTGTGCATCATTGAATAGAATTGTTGCGGAATCAAATCGAAATCAAATTCAGAGATGTTCAGGGACCAGCGTCCTATTTTGTAGGACAGTCTAAAAATGATTTTTTTAAACTTCAAAAAATCGAAAAGCAAGTGTGGTTTTTTTTTACGTTTTATCAAGAAAGAAACTATAGAGTATACATTTTTCCGAATCTCAATTTTTTACCAGTTTCTTCGTTATAAAATTTTGAATACCTATGATCAATTTTTTTGCGTTAAGCGCGCGTTGTTTTATTTTTAACAGCTATATATGAGGATGCTGAATTATACGTGTAAAATATAAACAAACAATTTTTACGGGTTCTTGTTAGATGTAAGAAAGAAGCCATTTTTTCAAATTTTACAAAATCAAAATTTCTGAGCTGAAATCAAGTTGTAAATTTGTTGTCCTACAAATAGGACATTACGCCTATAATGGCTGAACAATACAGGTTTGTAAGTATGTGTTAACGCGTCTGTTTACGTGATCCGATTTCGGTTTAAGTCTGGGTGTTTATGCCGCCAATGGATATTGTTTCAAGTTCGATCTTTTTTGGGTAAAGACCCAAGCAACGCCAGTGAATGCGACCGTGCCCCGTGACTCAAAAGTCGTCTGGACTCTATAATAGAACATGTTGGATTCCATTATGACAACATGACGTAACAATTAACAATCGCTGTCTGTTTTGACAGCAATAATTATTCAATGGTCGATACCTACGATACTGCATCTTCGAAATATATAGGATTTTGGGAGAAACTTCAAGATGGAGAACTAAACATTTTTTAAAAAGAAAGCCCGGTAAGTTAAAATTAATCTTATTGTAATCATATTGTCATTATTGTCTTTTATACTTATTGTCAAATCAGGGGCGGATCCAGTCCTGACTGGGGGGGGGGGGGGCTTGACAAATTTTTTGACACCCCAAAATACATGGCGACCGTGAAATAACAGAAATATAAAAGCAAGCTGCGCGGTTAGGTAAAATTATGTTCTGTCATCACTAACCTTCAATAAAGCCAATCTGTAATACTTAATCAACAATTTTTAGAAGCAACAAGTCTGAGAGCGTTTTATAAAAAAATTCAATTGAGTCGTGTTTTTTATGTCATAAATTTTTCATTGATTTAAAAGAAAATACAATTTATTTCACAGCAATTTTTCTTTCATCTATTACTTATAGAAAACATTTACTTTTGTTGAAAATCATTGGTAATGTCAGCGTTATAGCGAGCGAAGCGAGCGGAGCAACATTTTTAATTTCAATACCCAAAACTATAAGCCATTTCTGGATGCTTTTGTGTTTGGCCGCGCTCTGTGTAGACCACGCTCCTGCTCGGGTATTTTGTGAAAATTTCATAGTACCTGCAATGAGTCAGTGACACGATGTCATCATCATTAGCTCTTCCACCAATCCGAGACTGGATGTGCATGACGTCATGTTCGCGACTCTGCCATGGAGTCTATGATTGTTCCAGAGACAATGTTGATGACATCGTGTCACTGACATTGCTAGCTGTAAGCCCACTCCTGCATTCTTTTCAGCACAATGTGTGTATGATTTTAGGCCAATCAAAATTGACGTTTTTTTTTTCAAAAGTTTGTCTATAGGTACTCTGTGGGACCGAAACTTATGAATATTTTTTTACACATCTTTGCTCAGAGGTATTGCACACTGAGATAAATCATCTCAAAGATTTTAGATGTAGGCATGCTTTTTGGTTCTCTTTTAATTGGTTTTTTTCACTTCTATGGGAAAAATCGACGGTTTTTATACAAAGTGCAATAAAAAATGTTTTCAATTAAGTTATCTTTAAGTCCTAAGTAAAAAAATTGATTCTTTGTCCAAAACATGAAGGACAATATGTGAAATAACTATTTGCTAGTAAAGAGTCGGGGAAATCTTATTTAAAAACGATTTTGAATAAGATTTGCTTGAAAATCGCAAAAATTTAGTAAAAATATGTTAGAAATATTTTGATAAAAAGAGAGCAGATCGTCGGCCAGACGTTAAAACTGCAAAAATGCTTGGTATCATCACGTTTCATACCTTTTAAAGTTTCGTGAGCAAGTATTGTGACCTGTCGGCTTTGCAACTTGAACAAATCTTTCGGCATTATTTAAAAACTATCCAGTCGATTTTGCTGAAAAGAGCACAGGGTCTTAGTTAAAACCTAGCGAAGGACCTCTGAAAATTTGATCAAAATCGGTTCAGCCGTTATGGCCAGCAGACCGCGAACAAACACATGCACACACACAAACAAACATACAAACAAAAACACAAAGATAAGTATTTTATTATTATGTACACAAATTAGCCTCCCAAAAATGTTGCCCATTCCGGTATTTGAACCGGGTCCCGATTTGGACCCGGGTTCAAATCCCGGAATGGGCAACATTTTTGGGAGGCTAATTTGTGTACATAATAATAAAATGATTAGCCAATTGCGAGCATTCGTAATTTAAATAAGATTATAAAGACACAAATAAGTAATTTTTTTGGGGGCTATGAAATTGAAGATTTCTCTCCGCTCGCTACGCTCACCAATTATACAAATTTTTGCATGAATAAAACGATCAGAATTTCACTCAGACGAGGGCGTCAATGAGCAATTAGGCGGAATATCGCAAGGCGAGAGGGGGCCCCCTCTCGCCTTGCGATATTCCGCCCAATTGCTCATTGCAAGCAGTGACGACGACGGCGCACTTTGACATCAGCTCGATATTAACTAGGCTTCGCGAACGCAATTTGTGTTGCGTTAAAGATGAGCGTAGCGGTTTGTACTGCGGATATGAATGTGCAGGCAGAAGGCCTATGAAAACCATGGATAACCGAGCCTGGAGCCAGATCATTGCCATTTCGAAAATTCTGATCACTCCTAAATTTAGACGATTGTGACCCTCATTTGTTTCTCTCTGATCTGTCAAGCGAAATTATGCTCATTTTGAGCTCATTGATCAAGGTGAATGTAAATACATAAAGAGTAAGACATAAGTTATGCCCGAGGGTTCTTATTATAATGGAGATATATTTCGGACGTGGATTTAACCTGTCAAAATCTATGGCTTGGACGAACTTGAAGTCAACAAAGCTGGTATAACCTATGGAAAACGACGGAAACAGGTCTCTCTCTCAATGAATCTGGCTTAAATCACGGAAAAAACTCTCCAAAGATGCTAATAAAAACGAATCGAAAAGTCCTACCGACCTTAGATTTTCAGACATGTTTAAGAGCACTAAGGGCTCGGCGGCCTTCGGCCGCGGCGTACGCAATTTCACTCGCACAGAAATTATTTTATACGAAAAGTGCTTTGCACAAAAAGTGGACCAATCATTCAATTGTGTTCCCAGGAACAGATAATGCGTAAAAGACAACCCCCCTTCCTTGCATTATTGTTCCCTCCCAGTGGATGTAACGATTGTATTCGCAAACCGGATGAAAGTACATACAGCATTTGTCAAAATGACCCTCGAAAATGGATCAATTTTGGGCTCACTGGGAACCTCGAACGTCGAGTCAGCTGTTGAAAATTTGAAATAAAAGTAAACACAAATGTGGAACAATTTGTGTTGCCTCACACACGCTTAGAACTCGAACGTCTCGCCACGTCGCACACAGCACCCAGCACCCAGCACCCAGCACCCAGCAGCCAGCACACAGCACCCAGCACCCAGCACACAGCACCCATCACCCAGCACCCAGCAGCCAGCACCCAGCACCCAGCACACAGCACCCAGCAGCCAGCACCCAGCACCCAGCACACAGCACCCAGCACCCAGCACCCAGCACCCAGCAGCCAGCACCCAGCACCCAGCACCCAGCAGTGTCGAGTCAGCTGTTGAAATTTTGAAATAAAAGTAAACACAAATGTGGAACAATTTGTGTTGCCTCACACACGCTTAGAACTCGAACGTCTCGCCACGTCGCACACAGCACCGAGCACCCAGCACCCAGCAGCCAGCACCCAGCAGCCAGCACACAGCACACAGCACCCAGCACCCAGCAGCCAGCAGCCAGCACCCAGCACACAGCACCCAGCACCCAGCACCCAGCAGCCAGCACCCAGCACCCAGCACACAGCACCCAGCACCCAGCACCCAGCACCCAGCACCCAGCAGCCGCAATTGCTTCTGTGGATGCGCTACGGAACGCGGGCAGCTAAACGAGTGGTTTAGTAGATGGAAAGGGTGTCGAGAGTAAGAACTAAAGTTTCCCTGAAATCCAAAATTAGGCACGATATCCATGGTCAATCCCGCGGCTCAGGTCATACAGCCCCATAAAAAAATACCTATTAGCTGATGCGTCTACGTCAATCTGCAGTCAAATCCGGCAGAACCCCCCCCCCCCCCCCCCCCCCCCCCCCCCCCGAAAGTGCCCCGGACCTTTGCAAAATTATCAAAATCGGTTCAGCCTTTTGACCTGCAGTCCGCGAACAATCACACACTAACAAGGAAACCAAAAAAACAAAAACGAAAGCGCTTTTTTTGGTGTGTGTGTGGGGTGGGGGGGGGGGGGGGGGGACATAAGATTTCGCTCCGCTCGCTACGCTCATCAACTAAAAGACAACGCAAGAAAAACCACGGGAACCTTTATAAATACCTACATGTATTTCCTTGCTATTCAGTATGTACTAGGGCTTCGCGAACGCAATTTGTGTTGCGTTGAAGATGAGCGTAGCTGCTTGTAGCTGGTAATCGAGTAAAGGCGTCGAGAACAGAGGGCCAATGCCAAAAATCACTATTTTGTTACAAAAGATCAAGGAAATGTTATTTCAAAAATATTTTGAATGAGTTTTGCTTGAAAATCACAAAATGTTTCTTTAAAAAAAAAAGTAAGATATTAATGACAACAAAACGGAGTCATAAAGGCCTGAAACCTTCAGAAATGCTTGGTTTCATCACGCTCCATAACTTTGTTAAGTTTCGTGAAAACATGTTGACAGCTTTGGCTGAACGGCACGGATAAATTTTTTGGAAATTATGAACAGTTTTTTTAAACTTTTCAATTGTTTTTTAAAAATTATCCGGTCGATTTTGCTGAAAGGAGCACAGGGTCTAAGTTATAACCTAGCGAAGGACCTATGTAAATTTTATCAAAATCGGTTCAGCCGTTTGACCAGCAGACCGCGAACAAACACACACATACACACACACACACACACACACAAACAAACAAACAAACAAACAAACAAACAAAAACACACAAGATTCCGCTCCGCTCGCTTCGCTCATCAATTACGTCTTGTTACTTGAAGTTAATTAACAAACTCCGCCGCTCCGGGCAAACGACAACCAAGAAAACTGGCACATTGCGCTTTGTATTTAGCTGAAAGCGTAGCTAGCCCCCAGAAAATCGATCAATCAAGCAACGAGAATATATACAAGACCATATCATGAATAAAGCTGCAGAAACTACAAAAATACCTTTATAACCAAAATCGAATATTATGCCATTTGTTTTAATTTGAGCGCACGTATTTAACAATTACCTTTTCGTGACTCGCAGATTTTTTTATACGAGATGGATAATTACGAATGGAGTGTTTGGTTTTAACGATGAACGTACTGTTATAGTGGCCTGATAAAATGGCTATACAACTTTTTATTTGGCACGCACAGTTCAATCGTATGGGCAAAGCGCGTAGCGTCACAAACGCAGCCCCTCATGGCTTCCAGCCACGCTCGTCGCTGCGCTCCAAAATCGATGGCAAGCAGCAGGCACTCGGCACTTGATTTGATTTCATTTTGCGGGGGGAGAAGGGTTGGGGGAGGAATGTGCACAGAATACACACATTAAGCTTAATGAGGCTTCACTTTTTAAAGAATGAACAGTGTCGGACTGGCTATAACCCAAGGGCCCCGGCGGCGAACAGGCCGTAGGGGCCCCCGCCACCATTCTCAGGCGTCACTTCAAAGGCCTTTGTTCAAAACCCATTCCCTAACCAAAAATTTCGTCGCCTTAGGGGCCCCCGTGGTCGAAAACTGGGGGCCGCCGCGGTTAAATTAGCTCGGGGCCCCGGCGGTAATCGCCGTCCAGCCGCCCTGGACAGTCCAACACAGAGTATGAACATGGTTTGGCTATATGTTTGACGTGTTGTGTAGTTTGGGCCAATCATTATTGTTATTGCACCGATTATAGGTGTACTAGATATTAAATATTGACAATTCTGGTTGTTTTACCTTTTAAGCTCAGATTGTCAGTATACCGCGCAGGCAAAAGGGCCACCGCCCCTGAGTTCCTCTGTTATGATACATGATAATGTTTTAGCTTATAGCGGATGCAGGAAGTTTTTGGCTTTGGGGATATGTAGTATATAGGTACTATGATTGTGATATATAAAATGTCGATTTCTCCATCTGAAAATCAGGCTAGGACGCAAGGGTCAAAAGCTGGTCAGCAGCAC